>CM057349.1:450166630-451392464 GCA_030015575.1 Agapanthus africanus | reverse complement strand
CCTCCACAGTCACATTACGGCTGTCTATAAGATATCAAGAACAATAGAAATAAAAGAAACTATCCAGTACATGTCCATGAGCCAGAAATAACGAGTCAAGAAATCATATGCGGAAGCAATAGATCCAATAAACAATAATAATCTGGAATGCACGTCCCAGATATGGGCTCATATCAGGAATGAAAATGCGGAAAGAAAACTAAACTAAAATACTAACAGGTACTCACTGCTCGGCCTGTTCACTGAAATACTCCTGATCGGTCAGCTGCAAAGGTAGAGGATCTGGGCCATGCAAAACCCAGACGTCAGTGCGTCATAATATCAACAATAATATAATCAGGAGGTAACAAGACATGCAGGCATGAGTATGAACAGTAATAAAAGTATAACAGTAACACGAATGTGGAACAGTGAAGGCTAAAAGCATATGTGACGTGCAGTGGGTAATCTGAACTAAACTACTGGGTAACTACACTCAAGTCTTTGAGATCAATTTAATGAATCGTCGATGTAACTCAATAGTATCCCGTGCATGCCCGGGACCACGGTCAAGATTCTCGGGCTAAATCCGAGACGTGTCGCTAGGCAGTAAACAGGTAACATATACAGATGAATGATGTCAGCAGCATCATCCCGGGGCTGGCCTAGCCCGTTAAACTTATCAGTATAAGCACCGAACTATCGAGTTACAAGTCAGGTTTCATCATTAACTTTCTCCGGATGGTACTTAAGATCAAGATTGTAGTCAGCCATCAGCTCCAACCATCTACGCTGCTTCATGTTAAGCTCCTTCTGCGTGAACACGTACTTCAGGCTTTTGTGATCGGTGAATACTTCAACTCTTTCGCCAAATAAGTAGTGTCTCCAAATCTTTAAAGCGAAAATCACAGCTGCTAGCTCCAAATCATGAGTTGGATAATTCTTCTCATGAAACTTCAACTGTCTCGATGCGTAAGCTATAACCTTCCAATGTTGCATCAAAACACATCCCAAACCCTTTCCAGATGCGTCGCTGTGAATCACCAAACCTCCGGAACCGTCCGGTATGGTCAAAATAGGAGCGGTTATCAATCTCTGCTTCAACGCCTCAAAAGCTGACGCACATTTATCCGTCCATATGAACGGTACTTCCTTACGCGTAAGCTTGGTCAAAGGCTCAGCCAAACGAGCAAAATTCTCCACGAATCTTCTATAATATCAGGCAAGTCCCAGAAAACTTCTGATCTCTGCTACATTCTTCGGAATCGGCCAATCTCGAACTGCTACAATCTTCTCAGGATCAACAGCGATTCCATCTCCGGATATGACATGCCCCAAAAACTTCACTTCTTCAAGCCAAAACTCGTACTTGCTCATCTTTGCATACAATCCTTCTTGCCTCAATGTCTGCAGTGCGATCTTCAAGTGTTCCGCATGCTCTTTAATGCTCCTTGAGTAGACCAGAATATCATCGATGAACACCACTATAAACTGGTCTAAGAACGGTGAAAAGATTCGGTTCATTAAGTCTATAAATATTGCCGGTGCATTCGTGACTCCGAATGGCATCACTAAATACTCGTAATGTCCATACCGAGTTCGGAACGCGGTCTTGCAAATATCCTCTGATTTAACTCGGACCTTATGATATCCGGATCGTAAATCCAGTTTCGAGAATACCCTCGCGCTACTAAGTTGCTCGAATAATTCGCCAATGCGAGGGATCGGATACTTGTTCTTAATAGTCACCCGGTTTAATTCTCGATAATCGATGCACATCCTCCTTGTGCCATCTTTCTTCTTTACTAGAAGAACTGGAGCTCCCCAAGGTAAATTACTGCTACGAATCCAACCCTTCTCAAGAAATTCGGTAACCTGCTTCTTGACTTCTTCCAACTCCACTGGTGCTATTGGATAGTACGCCTTTGAGATTGGCGCTGCACCAGGAACAAGATCGATCGCGAATTCCACATCTCGTTTTGGTGGTAAACCTGAGATGTCCTCGAACACGTCCATGAACTCTCGAACTACAGCTGGCGCTTCTTCCTTATCAACTTCCATCGACGCAAGAACGGTGCTTATCGGCCTAGCCTTAAACTCGATTGGCCCGACAGAACTGCTTCCTCCAGTAAAGACAAACTCTGGATGTCCAGGAATCTGGAAAATCATTTTCTTTGCCCTACAATCAATGTGAGCGTGGAAAGTGCTGAGAAAATCCATTCCCAAGACAACATCATAGCTGCCGGTATCAATCACCAAGAAATTTGCAAATAACTCCCGTCCACAAATAACAACAGAATAATCCTTGCACTCGCTACTAGATATGATCTTCCCATTCCTAGTGTGTATGTCCCAACAACAAGACAGGGTCATGCAAGAAATCGAGTGTGCAGCAATAATCTTGGACGACATAAAACAATGGGATGCACCAGAATCGAATAATGCTAATGCGGGAAAATCATGAACAAGTAGGATACCTAAAACAACTTCCTCTGAAGCCTTGGCCTCTTCAGCCGTCAGGGTAAAGGCTCGAGCTTGATTGGGTCCCTGAGCCAACTGCTTCTGCTCCTAAAACTGCTTCTGCGATGGCTTCTGCACATCATCCTTCAAACGAAGCTTCGACAGACAAGCATTGATAGTATGATCCGCTAATTCACAAACCAAACAAAGTCCCAGCATCCTTCGGCAATCTCTTTGCACATGTCCAGGTAAATGGCAGTAGTCACAAGTCACGCTCTTTCTCTGATTGGCTACGACGGGCTTCTTCATCGGCACTACGCCACATCGGTTCACTAGAATACCTCTGCGTAAAGGCGCTCGGTTCGGCGTAAATGCCGGCTTCCATACCATAACTGCCTACTGCTGCGTACCCTCAGTCTTCAATGATAAACTCTGCTGCTCCCTGGCTGCTTTAAGCACTTGCGAGAAAGTGGTCAATCCCAGAGATATAATGTGCCTCTGGATTTCCACGTCCAAACTGCGCATAAACGTTCGTGCCCTATCAGCTTCTTTAGCCACCAAAGGTCCAGCGAATCGACTGAGCCGTGTCCACTCAGCCGCATGCGCATCCACGGATCCACCATTCTGCTTTAAGCTGATAAACTTTTCCTCCATTTCTTCCTGTGCAGTCTGCGGAAAGAACTTCTCCAAGAAACTCTTTGAAAAATCTGTCCAACTGATCGGCTTAGGCAAGCGGGTCTCGTCCACAAGCCACCATTCACGGGCATAGTCCACTAATTGGATGCGTATAATATCCACTCTCTTGTCCTCTGGAATTTGTGCCACAATGAACAAATTCTCTGTATCAACCAGCCACTGCTCCGCTGGCAACGGCTCCTCTAAACCAGTAAAGACGGACGGACCAAGTCTCCTGAAATCCGCCACAGTACCCACACGCTCTACTAGTTTGGCCACAACATTGTTTACGGACTGCTGGACGGTCCGCAAACCTTCTTGAAAAAGCTTCGGCTTGCCGCTGGTTCAGCTCGGTCTGCCGTTTCTGGTTCTCCAGCATCCCACGAATTACTCCAAGCAAAGCGGTATCATCAACACGCCTCTAGTACGATCTCAGATTTCTGTCTACCATGATCCTGAAACCAAAACATCGAAAAGGATTAGTATGATAACAAGATTCAAACTTTTGATGAATAATGACCATAGATCAAGGATATGAATCAAGACTAGAACTCCAAGTTACTTAAATAGAGTACCGCATTGTAACCATGCCGCGGTACATAGTTACAATCACATAACTCCACTCAAGTCACCCAAATCCTAGAGATAAACAATAGGGAACCAAAAGTTTCAAGTCGAGATGCAAAGAGCTTTGCATATCGTCAAGGTAAGGATCAGGATGAAGTTAAGATTCAAGAATGGCAAGATGGTAAAGTGGCAGGACATGTTCCTAATCACGAGTATTCTGATTCGTGTATTGGGTCCAATACCCAACTACAAAAGAATCAAACCCGATTAACCTAAATCCTATGACTCTGATACCAAAAAAACCTGTCACGCCCCACTTCCCAGAGTGCGCTACGATCGGCACGTGATAGAGCCAACCATGCTACCTGTGGCTAGGGAACATCCCTCCACAGTCACATTACGGCTGTCTATAAGATATCAAGAACAGTAGAAATAAAAGAAACTATCTAGTATATATCCATGAGCCAGAAATAACGAGTCAAGAGATCATATGCGGAAGCAAAAGATCTAATAAACAATAATAATTTGGAATGTACGTCCCAAATACGGGCTCACATCAGGAATGAAAATGCGGAAAGAAAACTAAACTAAAATACTAACAGGTCCTCACTGCTCGGCCTGTTCACTGAAATACTCCTGATCGGTCAGCTGCAAAGGTAGAGGATCTAAGCCATGCAAAACCCAGACGTCAGTGCGTCATAATATCAACAATAATATAATCAGGAGGTAACAAGACATGCAGGCATAAGTATGAACAATAATAAAAGTATAACAGTAACACGAATATAGAACGGTGAAGGGTAAAAGCATATGTGACGTGCAGTGGGTAATCTAAACTAAACTACTGGGTAACTACTCTCAAGTCTTTGAGATCAATTTAATGAATCGTCGATGTAGCTCAATAGTATCCCGTGCATGCCCGGGACCACGGTCAAGATTCTTGGGCTGAATCCGAGATGTGCCGCTAGGCAGTAAACAGGTAACATGTACAGATGAATGATGTCAGTAGCATCATCTCGGGGCTAGCCTACCCCGTAAAACTGATCAGTTTAAGTATCGAACTGTCGAGTTACAAGTCAGGTTTCATCATTGATTTCCCCATACCCCCAAGTAATGTGTTCAAGTCAGGTATTGATAAATCTGGGACTAATGCCAACACAGGATTAAGCAGGAACAGGTTTGTCTATACAGACAACAGGATATGCCCATCGAGACAACATGTCAAGATTGTCGGCATTAGAAACAGAATCAGGTAACATGTCAAGTTTGCACAGGTATCAAGCGGGTGCTTATAATCAAACTGTAGCAAGTATTGAATCAGAGTGAAAGCGGATATACAATAAAAGCATTGATGCACAAATATTGATCAGGGGTTACATCATGACTATGTAGGGTGCACAATATCGAGCATGGGGTGTCAATATAACAACAATATGTAATAATATGACATGGTATGCGAATAGTTATAGAATTAATGGTATGGATACACAATAAAACATGGATGCATAATTAACTTTTAGGGTTATATTTACAGTTCCAAAACTAAATGGGATGCACTTTATTAAGCATGGGGTGTTACTATAATTATAATATGAATTAACGTGATCTATAGATGCAGTTATATATATTTTAAATGATATGGATGCAAACAGGTATCCGAAAATAGTAAAACTTCAGTATGGATGTACAATGTGATAAACGGGTAACATTTTACTCATATGGATGCATAATACTATACCTAACATGTAGCAAGATGATTTATCATGCGACTAGACATGTAAATAATGATACGGATGCACACGGACATCATATAACAGTAAAATGATAAACTGGTAAATGCAGAATATACAACTAAAACAATATGAGATGTAAATATTCCATTGGGTGCAGTATATTGTAATATAATATTTAACAAGATAGGTTTGCATGCGCTAGATGTGAAATAACTTGTACGGATGCATACGGATGTCGTAAAACTGTAAAACTAAACATGGGATGCACGATTTGAAATACAAGTTATATTTATTTAAATAGATGTAAATACAGTAACGTAGCATGTAGCAAGATAAACTTGCCTCGATGAATCACGATACGGATACGCACGGCACGTCCGACGTCGGTAAAACGTCGCAACGCACGCACGACACACGGGACAGATCTAAACAATGCAAGAGGGTGATCACGCAGGTAAAGTACGTCCACTGGGTCGTCTGGAACGGCAGCGACGAGACTCCGGCGACGCTACACAAGATTCAAGAAAATAAAGAAAAGAAAAAGAAAAGAAGAAGAGGAAGAAGAAGAGGGAAGGGTGAGGCTTACTGGGTTTTAGGTGTTCTGTGGTTTCAGAAAGGAGGTGCTAGTGTTGCGTAGAGGTGGTCGTCGGCGGTGGAGGGAGTTTGAGGAGCTAGGATTAGGTTAGGGTTTGGGCTCTGGTGTTGTTGTTGGCTGGGGTTTAGGTGCAGGGGTTTGGTGTAGGAAGGAGAAGGGAAGAAGAGAAAGAGAAGGTGATGAAGGTAGAGGCGAGAGGAAGAGGTGATCAGCGGCGATGGAGGTGTGCAGGGTGGTGATGGGTTCTCGGGTGGTGTAGGGTGCTCGGGAAGAAGAAAGAATGAGAAAGAAAGAAGGAGATGATGGAGATGAGGGTGGAGGCGAGGTCGAGAGAAGAGAGGTGATGAAGTTTTAGGGTTAGGGTTGAGGAGGAAGGAGAGTTGTGATAGGTTTAAGAGAGGGTGCTCAGGTTTAAATAAGAAGAAGAAGGAGAAAAATAAGAAATTCAGTGAAGGGAGGTGACTGTAGCGGCACGGAGGTGAGTGGAATCGAGGAACCAACAGTAACTTCGAGAAGAGAGAGAAAGGTGCGAGATGAGAGAGAAAGAAAAGAGAGAGAGAGAGAGAGAAGAGAGGAGAGAGGCTGAGCGAAAGAGAGGTGAGTGGCTCGGTGGTGGGACCAGAGGAAGAAAGAGATAGAGAGAAGAGAGCTGGGGGGTTGTTACAATAGGTAGGATTATAATTTAAAAAGATTTAGGTTAGTTAAATAAATTTAAATTGTTAACGAAATTTTAAATATAAATATTATATTAAATAAAATTTGGATTTTGGCGGGATACAAAAATAGTCCAAAATACGCCCGGATCGGGTACAAAAATTCAGTTTTAAAATACGAAAAATATATGCGACGACCAAAATTAAAAATGAATGTCCGGGTAACGAAAATGCATACCCCCAAGAACGGATGCACGTACGTGCGTATAGCCATCCAAACAAGTCCGTTTCACTGAATGGGACAAGAACAAGATATGCGGATGCTAGCACGGGGTTAGGGGTATCATGCAGGCTATGCAATGTATTTTTAAAATATTTTATGTGACTTAAAATGTTGTATTGTAAAATGCAAATGCCAGATAACATGCCAGTATGCAATGTACAAATAAATGAAAGTTCACGAGTCTATGTAACAGGTCAGGATAAATCATAAACATGAATCAAGAAAGGTTTCAAGCATGCGGGTCGGGTCGGATGCAAATACAAATGTCAAATACACTATCCACAACACAATAAATCAGGAAAAATACCATAAATAAAGAAATACTTGAACTAGAACTGGTATAAATGAACTAGGGTGTTATAATTCCCTGCTACTAGAGATTTATCACCCTTTCCCGATTCTCTACTTCTTCTTAACCCATGTAACATATTACATACGTAGGATCCTGATCCGGTATCCAATACCCAGGACGTAGAGCATACTGAGAAACGGTTCTCAGTTATGAACACACCCGAAAAAGATGCATTATCATACTCTTTCTTCGTTCGGGTTGCATAGGAATACTGATATTCCCCTATTCCTTACTCAGACTTATGACAATCATAAGATAGAGAGAAACCAATGTTCCCCAGCTCAGTATAAAAGGCGGGTTCGGTCAATACATCTATATTATTATCTTGATTAAGGCATGTCATGGTCGCTACCTGGAAAGAGAGAGAGAAGAAAACACTTTACCGTGCTCTATTGCAAGATTAGATTGGTTATTATCTTATCTAATCAGGATGGCTCCCACTATTTTTTATCAAATCTTCCTTCAAACTTTAAAAGGTAAGACTAGCCGAGATTAATTACACCCTACAAGTTCGCCAATCGGTCAGCCATGCAGGTATTGGTGCTCCAAGAGAGTCTCCCCGTACTTTCGCATGGAACTAATTAAATAATCTCGTTTCCACAGGGGCATAACTCCGTTAACACCTTTCTTAGACACCTACCAGATTAGCTAATTGTAAAGTGGAAAACTCTCCCATGAGTAACACTTACTCGCAGTGGGTATCAGGATCCAACTATCTCATAGAAGGTATGCAATCTCATTGCAAATTTCAACACTTGAAATTCCCAATAATTGTTTTTACCACTAGCGACTTATGACCTTGGTTATGGTCAACAAATCATAAGCGCTAGCCAAGTTCAATCCATCATTTTCTGATTGAATTAAACCTACCCGTACGACCCTTGGCTATGGTCAACAAAGCCGTACGACTACCCTAATCAGCTACCGTACACTATGCCTTGTCTATGGTCAACAAACGCAGCAAGAATAATAAATAGCACTTACCTGAAATGATGGAGGGCTGTGATTGGTTTTGAAGAAAATCTTTATCGTAATGAACTTGATATCGTTGTAGAATATAGTGATTTGAAAAGGAGTGGTTTAAGCTTCGCTTTTTAAATCGAGTGGTTTTCAAAACAAACCGAGTGGGTTATAGCATTTGCTAGCTTTTGCTAAAGAGGTCATTCCCGGTGAAGAGATCTCGGCTCTTTCCTCATCGAATGAGGTGTTGGATATCCATCAAGGAATACCACTATGAAAAGCAATAGCTAGAGCTACCTTTTTGAAAAAATTGATTCTACAACATCTTTAGGTTTCTTTTCTTTCATTAATCTCGTTAATGAAGTCTCATCAATTATGTTTCCTAAATATCACAGAAGAAATGAAAATAGAATGTACGCTTATGCCATCCGCATTCGCCACGGAGCCCCGTCATGCACCGTTAGGTTACTTAACTAACGGCAGAGCGGGGGCTGGACTAGCGCAGGTGCAAAACATATGCAACGTTTACTATATATTATATATATATATATAGCATTCGTCTCAGGCAGTTATATGATCACATCGCATAACTCAGGCAGCAGAAGTCAACATATGAAATATTGGATATACTAGGAGGTCCGTATTTTAAATTCAGCCAGTAATGAAAAACACGGATTCCATGGTCGTAATGAATAGCCAAACCTACATCTCTAGACCCCTACGAGAGAGACGAGTAACACTGCCAATTCTAGAGTTAGGAGATCCGGTCTCGACTCCTCGAGATGGTCTCCCACTAGACTCTAGAACCCGGTTACTTGTGCTCCCCACCTTGGATCTATCCTAATGCGGAAAATTAAATAATATATATCAATGGTGACATTATCCTCAATCCGGAAGTGTCCCAATAAAAGAATATTACATACAGTTTTTACATGAATGAAAATATAAAAATTCTCATCTCACACAAAAAAAAACCGGCTATTCAATCACGATGATCCAATATAACATATCACAGCAACACATAACATCACATGTCATATACGTAAGTAAATATGCGTATCCTGAATGTCGTTGACGTATAGCAATGAGATCGGGGATACACCACATATTACACTTACGGTCACAGAAAAGAAATGAAACATACAATAATTAGAATCCGCATCAAACCTTAGACATCATAAACCCGGAATATCTCGTATCTCGGATTTCATGCCTAACACATTAAATCTTGAGTCTCGAATGGAAATCTCGAATTGAAAACACTTTTCAACATCGGTCGGGTAATTCAACAGGATTTCTGATTAAATGATCGAACGCTCATCGAGAACTTTGGTAGATTGTCGTACCCCTGATGCCGTCAACAAAGTGCACTTAGGCGGAACACCACGGCCGCGAGCACCCGAGTGGATACTTTTGGCTACAGTGTTCTCCTAAAGTCACTTGGTCGGGGCTATGGGGCATGGCTATCTAGTAGTGTTTCCCGACGACTATCCACATACAATACGAGATTGCGACGGAGTTTTGATCCGAATCGAAACTCCGTGGAAATCGATCAAAAGAGACTAAACGTGAGATTTACAAAACACAAACTAGTTTTCACAAAACTAATTAATGTGAATTCCAAATATTGTATCACAAATCATATATATCTAGACGAGATTAAACATTTCGATCGATATTTCAAACACCCACAAATAACAGAGACCTCAACACTTAAGTCTCACTAAAAATACCTAGAAAGTGCAAAATCACACTACAGAGAAGCACAAGAAAATGGAGTCCCAAACTCACCAACATTGCCGCGGAACCGCGGGCAAACCTTATGTTTTGCCGCGGTTGCGGGGCCAGTTAGTCGAGTTGGGCTCTCGTTTTTCTTGGGACTCCATAAAAAATCCTGCATGATTTTCTGAATATTTTTAATCTGGAAAAATTCAACTTTTGAAAATTTGGACAGAAACTTAGAAAAATTGGGGTTTTGAAACTCGATTGAAAACTTTAATGTTGTTTAGACCAAACATAATACTCTAGCTTGCTCTGATACCATGAAAGTGTGTCTTAGCATCTCTACTAGGTTTTCACATGCATCAATATGCAATTTTAAAAAAATCTAGAGGTCTAAACAACACTAACCTAGAATCAAACTAGAGAATTAGGCTTTGTAAGTATGTAAACAAACTTTACACTAAGTGAATAGAGAATACAACCTTTGTAGACCGGTTCTTCACTTCTAAACCTCCAAGTAGTAGTCCCTTAGCTCCAAGTAGTGCTCCCTAGAACTCTTCTTAGGCTCCACTTGGTGAAATGAATGAGCTTGCTTCGTCGTCTTCGAGGCCGAAGATGATCCACCTTGAAGTTACTCTAACTCAAGCTACCTTTTCACTGATCAAGGAATCAGTGAAGCAAACAACCTAATCTTATAGGTTAGATGAGAGTAGGTTAATGAAGTAGGAATTTTGCTCACTTTAGAAATCACTTTCTCCTTTCTTTTCTCACCTCATGAAAAGCTAGAGAGCTCTTGAGAGAAGAAGAAGATGAACTAGGGTGAGAAAATATCTCAAGTGATAATGTAGAGAGTTAACTATGGGCTAAAGATAATAGTTGGGTTATAAAATATCTAGAGTAAAACAAAATTAGTGGAATGAGTCATGGTTTCTACATGCTTCCACAAGTATCTTAAGCCATGCTCATTTTCCACCAATTTTGTGAATTACTCTTAATAAATAATTACCCAATTAATCTTTAGTCTTGGTGTGAGTCTCATACACCCATGTCCAATGTATCAACCACCATGACACAATAATAAATACATATATTAATAAATATCACATATATATTAAATGTATTTCAATGAGAAGAAATTAATTAAGTGAGCACAGTATTACTTAATATATATTTAATATATCAACTATAAAAATATATATCAAATTATTAAATAAAAACTTGATTCAATAATCCGGTCATATCATATATAACCGACTAATATCATTTATATGTATATCAAATTATCGAATCAACACTTGATTCAATAACCCGGTCATATCACATATAACTGGCCGGTATCAAATACATATATACATATAACATTGAATCAACATTTGATTCAACAATCCGGTTATATCACATATAACCCAACCGATATCATATATCACGAGATTAGAATACGGTATCATATACTCGTATTTAATCAAGCTCCCACGCATATCACCATATGTGCCCTACTTCGTTTCGCTTGAGCTAGGAAACCTCTGTATGGGACTCTAAAGACCCGTCAAAACGCCAGCAGTAGGTAATGATCACATCAGTCACCCATAAGCCGTCAGCGGTACTAGCTGGACGTAACGGCTACCCAAGTATTGAGCAAATAGAAGATCAACAAACAAGCTTGTCCAAACTCCCGCAAAGCCGTCAGCGGTACTATCGCTCATTGTCTCCATGTGACTCGGGACTGTATCCAAAATTCACCTGTTTGCACGACTCCTTTGAGCCGTGGTAGGGAGGAAATCAAAGAACAGTGGGAACCACACAAGACTCTGTGACGATCTTGGGTCTAGAGACTAACCTGTACAAATATCACCACAGAACTGTTATCTGACGATAGGTATAATACCAACTAGGATTTCTCGGTGAGTCTTGTTCGGTGTACCCATTCTCTAATGAGCACTTATATACAATCTTTGATGTCAAACACCAATGGATGTAGGATCAACCATCGCCCCATACAGGGTCAAGAAACGTACACACTAGTCTATTCTGGAATATCGAAGCCCTGTCTCGATACTCTCTCGACTAAGAACTGTTAAAGGATGTGCTTACGGACTACACAAGCTCCACTAGTATGATCTGCATCATAGTCCTGGTAGTCAAGCTAACATTCTAAGGGCTTTATCAATATGTATCAGAGAGACAGTATAATAATACCAGTTTATATGTTAAGATAAAGAGTAACCAGATAGCATACTATCATGTCGAGCAAGAAAATCCTCTATATATATTTCCAAGCATCCACTATATCATACAATAATGGCCTTTAGGGCATACATATTCGTAACATGTGGACATAGAAATTACTAAGACATATTACAGATATTTTTGTTTAGAGGCTATGCACCAATAGTTGAAAGCATACACTTTTGGTGTATTTAGAACTCTGTCTGTATATATATCAATCGACTATTGACGAATTCCCGAGATAATGTGGTGGCTTATTTTGGAACTTTGTCTGTATGTATATAAGGTAATGATCTAGTGAGACATTTTCTTATGTGAGACAAATGAAATGCACTCTATAACATCCTACCCACATGTATTTCATCCATCCAGACCGTTCACCGTGATATGCATGTCACGCATACCCTACGTATCAATTTTCATGAGATTCCCACACCTCTAACATATGTGATCAAATGAACGAAAAATGAACGTCTCTCGGTAGTCTGAAAAATGATATCATCGATCATGCGTGTGTCCCCTTATATAAAAGGAGGAATAAAAGAAAAAAAGAAAAGAATTCCCGCGGTTTGGCCTCACGTGTAAACACGTGAGCGTTTATATGCAAAACATATAAGCACTAAAAACAAATAACTAAAGGCCGAACTGGCCTCACATGTTAAACACGTGAGCGCTTATATGCATATAAACACGTGAGTGCTTATATGCAAAGTATATAAGCGCTGAAAATAAATGACCAAAAAAGGGAAAAATAGCCTCACATGTTAAACACGTGAGCGCTCATATGCAAAGCATATGAACGCTAAATATAAGCAAGTTAAAACCCATACTAGGGTCACGTGTTAAACACGTGAGAACACACCTTTTGAAGCAATGGTTTCAGATAGAATTATATTCTATATAGAATTGAATTCTACTTTAGATAAAATACTTCCCCTGAACTTTCTAAAATGAGAAAGATATTCTCTGTTAAACAGAGAGCTGTTGGATTAAAGAACCAATAACAGAATTAAAGTCTAATATGGAAAAATATTCTTTCTAAACAAGAAAAATATTCTCTGTTTGTAACGACTTTGAATTTACTGTACGGAATTTTCCAGTTTAATATACAGAAAATGAGTTATACGGCCTGAGATTGAGTTATAAGTTAATTTTGTCAAATAACAGCAAGAAACAACTTGTAGCTCACTGGTAAAGCCCTTGCACTGCTGTGACGTAACCCCTGTGTTCGATTCCCATCAGACACATTATTATTTTTTCTGGTTTTTTCTTTTTAAAATTTTGGAAGCCCAAAAGTTTACACATACAATACACATAAAAATGAAAATTCAGAAAAATCAAACATATGCAAAAGGGTTTAAACATTAAGAATTACATGTGGCATCAATCCAGAGCCCCTTTGCCCTAGATCGACCAGCGGATCTTCCCCCTAGGCTGGTACCGACGGCTTGGATAGGCCCAAATATCCCCGGGTTTTGCACACTTGACTCTTCCCCTACCGCTAACTCCCCAGCACTTTTGATTTCCCTGCAATCAAATAGATCCTTCATTTCACCATTTATCATCTTTTTAATGCATTTAATTCACCATTTTAATTCCAAAATCCTAATTCTACACTATAAATACCACCCCACACTTTAGCTCAATATCATTCTGAAAATTCTAGCCAAAACTCTTAAAATTTCTTAAGTACAAGTGAAGTAAAAGAGGAGTTAGCAAGCGATCAACTTCCGGCGATGACCGAAGCAAATTCCGGCAATTCCACGATGCCACGACGACCACCCTCTCTTCTTATACTTTTTCTTAACCTAACTAAGTTGTAAGTCCCTCATAAACTTCTTTTCTCTTCGTTGAATTTATCTTTTATAAAAATCAGTAAAAGTGGAGTTAATACCGATATCACTTTTTCCAACTCCTATAACTCCAATTTCTATTATCTTTTGGTCAAACAAATTTTTATACAATACTTGTAACCTTAAACCCAATATTTAGAATCAAAATTTCATCAAGTTCTCATGTGACATAACAATAGTAACACTTTTTCATTTAAATACCATAAGCTTTAAATATCACCTCTTTTAGTTTTTGTTATAAACATACATTTAGGAAAACTTCACGGGATAACGACCTACCCCTCACATACACACTTGGTTCCATAGCACGATACATCTTTGTTGGAAAATTTGTTACGAGTACAAAATTATATTAAAATACCACTCACTTTAAAAAAAAGTTTTCTTTTAAAACAGTATTCTTATTTCCTTTGCGAATATGCCTCTACAACCCTCTGTTCCCTTATAAAAAAGGAAGAAGAAAGAAAAGAAAGTAAAAAAAGCAATGGAAAAAAATTCCCCTGATGGAGCATCACGTGCCCACACGTGATGCGCCTATAAACAAAATTCATAGGCACTGCGCTTAACAATTAAGGCTGAAATTGAGCCTCACGTGCAAGCACGTAAGCATCTATATATAAATTATATAGGCGCTTTTTTAAAATAAATAACAGGCCAGAGAAGCTCACATGTCAGCACGTGATGCCTTTTTTAGGCTGTTGTACATAAGCAAATGAATTTAACTCTGTAGGGTCACGTGCTGCACGTGAGTGGTCTCAAACGCCTTCTGAGCCGATAGAATTAAATTCTAAGTAAAGGGATCAAAACCCTATATGGAAAATATTTCCTTGAACCTTTCTAAACAAGAAAGATTGCTCTCTGTAAAACAGAGCACCGTTGGATTAAAAATCCAATGGTGGATAAAAATCACCAAGCTACAGATTAAGCTCTGTATGGGAAAATATTTCCCCAATCTTGTTAAAAACAAGAAAAATATCTTCTGTAAAACAGAAGTCCTTGGATTAAAGATCCAACGGTGGATCAAATCCCCAAATCAATTAAAAATCTCTCAATGAGATATTTCCTTAACTAAATCAACAAATTTACCTCTACTATATAAAGGACCCAAGACTTCAAGTCTTAACACAGAGAAACCCCCCCCATAAGATTGGAGAAACAAAAAAAAGAGCTCTCTTTTAGAAAAAGAAACCCTAGGTAAGATGAAAGACACAGAGATCATTTTATCTCTTCTTCACCACTCCAAGAGTTTTAAACTCTTCTAAAAAAGAACTTAGTTCTTCCTCTGGTTAAGGTTTGCAGAAGCAGATATCCCCACAAGTTAAGAATTTAAATCTCATCGGGGAGATTTTGTCATGTAGACTTAAAACTTAAGGGAAAGAACTAAATTTGAAGAATTTAATTCTTCTAAAAGTATATAGGAATTTAATTCCTCTGATAAAACTAGGGTTTAACCCTGCATAAGAATTTAATTCTTATAAAACAAGGGACCTGAAATTCTCAAAACTCAGATCAAGATCTCCATGCACATAAAAGAAACGATTAGCGTACAACGCTATAATAACAGATCACGTGTTCCCACGTGAGCACCTCTAAGGAACAAAAAAGAATGACTGAGACCGCCTCACATGATCTTACGTGACCCCTAAACAGTTGCTTAACACTTATATGGAAACGGGGAAAATTCCAAAGACAACAAATCACATTTTGAGCACCTCACGTGTTCGCACGTGAGCATTATATGAGCTAAGTGCTTAGCACATATAAAAGGAAGAGGGAATAAATCCAAAGGAGGCAGTGCCCAACTTTATCGCGCCTCACGTGCTCACAAGTGAGGGCCACAGGAATTAAGTGTTTAACACTTGTATATATAAACGGGGATTTGAACCCAAGGGCACAGAACCAACTTTCAGGCGTCTCACAAGCCACACGTGAGGGCCCTAAATTTCAGTGTTTAACACTACTTTAGAGCCTCACGTGGGAGCACGTGAGCGCCTAGCAGATATTAGTATTTAATACTATGAGAGGCTAACCTTAGCCCAAATTAGCCAAGTCTCCCGAGGCCAAAACCCTTTTGATCACTAATCAACCGATCCCTCCTTTGCTCAGGTCTCTCCAAATCGATCTTAGTTCCAAAGATGACTAATGATCTCCTAACAGATGGTATCTAAAATGATGTTCATTCCACCATGATCTCTCCCTTCAATCTGAAATTCGGTTCAAGGGTACATCTCTCCATACCTCTGATACATGTCGTTGTAATTCTTCAACGTCTTCAGAGAGATGGAGAGTCTCGACAACCAACAGCTCTTTTGGTACACTTTCAAACCCATGAGCACATCCCAATGGACCGCAATGTCCTTAAACTAAGCCATGGACCGCAAAGTCCTTAAACTAGCTGTGGACCGTAACGTCCTTAAACTAAATCCTCACCCCAAAAAAATGGTGATCTATGGACCGTAACGTCCCTAAACTAAAACGATAGAGCCCGAATGCTCTTTTGTTGGATCAAAAATGATCATAAACCCCTGTTAAGTAGATCTTAGTCCAATATCGGACTAACGTATCCTTAACAAATATTTAAGTTGATCTTAATCTCAAACAAGGTTAACAATCCTTAAATCAAACAAAACCCAAATCTAAGAATATACGGATTTGGACTAATCCACACCCTACGGGCGACACCATAAATTAGTCTCCGTATACAATCCACGGGCAACCAAAACTAAAACAAACACACATAATATGAAGTGAACATCTGGAGCAGGAGAAAGTGGTTATCGCTGCGCGGTAACGTAATTAACTGCAGGGGCTTGCGCCTGCAGGGAAGAGCGTCCCCAGAATCAAAAAACCCTCACAACGGGGGGGAATCTGACGAAGTTTGCTACAACGGCCGCATCCGTCCAAACCTCCGATACACGGTGCCATAAATTAACTTGGCATTTTCGGAGAGGTGGACGGATAAATCCAAATAGCATCTGCCCTAAATTCAGGCAAGACGATCCATCCCGGATCCGTCTCTGTTTTCGGTGGTAAACAGATTCTGGCAAGCCCGGTGGGACCTCTTCTTCTTTCCACTCCACACTTCGTGTGTCGTGTTTTTCCCACGATCAGATAATCGCGGCGTATATGTTTGTGGTTACCCTTAGATGATGGGATACTAAAGCCAGCGTTTCGTTTTTATGAAGAATGGCGTTTGCTTCCACCCTAGCACTCAACCTTTATCATATATGGTGGAGTCAAGTATGGGCCACTTGCAGCCTCAAATTTTGGCAATTCGGCACTTCAAGAAATCAACGGGCTTCTCTGTAGGTCAATGCTCCCACCTCCCACCCTCGGTGCCTCAACGCCGATGGAGGAAGCCCAGAGGAAGTCTATCTTCCACAGGATCGTTCCCTAAGCTGCAACTTTGCCGACAGAATCAGTCCTCAAACAACTGACACCTGCCAAGGACCAAGGTCGACGCAGGGGGCAGAATATTAAGCTCTCAAAGGAAACAGGGGGCAGAATATTAAGCTCTCAAAGGAAACAAGGGGCAGGCTCGAAAAAATCCTGAGGCTAATCAAATCACGGCCGCAAGAAACGGTCGATATCGATATCGACATCATACGAAACGAGCTGGGGGCAATTCTCCGTATGGTCCTGTTTTAACCCCAATTGTGAATGTTGTTGATCCAAACGGGAACAGGTTCAAACTATTGCGAAGGGTCAGAAAAAATTCTCCCACTGCAATATTGAAGAAGTATCCATAGCCCCTGAAGATCCCACGAGAGCAGAAACCAGTTCGCTCCCTAAGACAACTTTTCTCATCTATACATAAGGTGTGGAAGTAGGTGAAAGGGACTCATCCCAAGATTGATCCTGATACAGCGGTTCCCCCCAAAACCAAAGCGGCTTTTCACAACAAAAAAAGAGGCCTAATAAAGCTCAAGTGCCCGAAGCGAACTTTAAAGGCCAAAACTCAAAACACCCCAAGCCTGGGGGCATGGTAGTTCACATAGTCTATGTGGTGAATTCTAAAGACGAAATTCGAGCTCCTACTAGTCCTCGACCTCAAACTCAGTCCCTGACAAAAGTTCAACTGCAACGTGAAAAGCTGCAGGAGATGCTCGCTCAGGTGGCATCAAACGCTAATCCATCGCCTAAGGAAAATCCCGAGGACGCACCCGAAGAAAGAGTAGAAAAGGAGTCGGATATTGATTTCCTAAAGCGCGCTCTGAAAAAGGGAGATACAGAAGCGGCAGAAATGTCCACTAAAATGAACCGGATGGCCTTCTGATTCAGAATATGGCTGGAATGATGGTTCAATTGGAACCACTGACTAATGAACCGCCGGTAGTTGGTCTTAAAGATAAGGATGACATTTCAAATCCTCTGCAAATCTCATCAACGGCTGAGGAGGAAATGATTCCTAAAAGAAAAGCTGGACACATATATCGCTCAGCGAATCAAAACTCACTACGCTAGTGAAGCCGCAAATAGATCAATCAAGACTGGTCGACCATATCCGACGTGGTACGACCAAATATAGTACCCGCCAGAGTACACACTTCCAACGTTCCACACATATAAAGGAACTGGGAATCCTCGCCAGTACATTGCACGATTTAAATCCATGTGCGGAAATACTGAAGGAAATGATATACTACTCCTCTGATAGTTTGTCAGCGCTCTGGCAGGCATCACCTTCGAATGGTATGCGGAACTCCTAAATGATTTTGTGAAGAGCTTCGACGAAATGGATATGCTCTTCTGTAAGGGATTCTCTAATAAGAACGAACATACTACCGTGATGGCGCTGGTCAACGAAAGGGTTAGACCGAATGAGACTTGGGTTCAATATGTTACCCGATGGCGAAATCTCTGGTCAAATGCGAGAAACACATCGATGAAGTTGAAGCCATGAGAATTCTCATAGCCACACTTGACCCAAATTCAAAAGCGTTCCTGACCTTCTAAGAACTCATGGATAAAATGGCTCGATTGGATCAAATGGGTCAAGACTCTTTCTCATCCGATAATGACGAGTGAAAAGCGGAGGCAAGATGGCGTTTGTCGCCTACGCTCAACAAAAATAAGTGGCTCTAAAGCAACCTATCGCCAAAATAGCGACAGCGTGGGTACTCGTTCCCCCCGAGATATACACATGGAGCATATTTCTCACTGGCGGAAGAATCTCTATGTAGATTGGTCCTTTCTTCTTAAAGGACAGGAAGGATATTAAGGGGCCTACAAACAAGTCCTACAATCTAGTAGAATACCCCGCTCAAAAAAACGGTACGTCCACAAGCAAGATGGGCACGGATGAAAACCCGAAAGGGGGCCGTAAGTAAAAACAACAGGATGCCGGCGATCTTGTGAAAACCCGGAAGGGCACAACCTCGTTAAAATAAATACACTTACGAGATCCTCACGACTCATGAGGAGAATCCCCCCTGTGAGACTCTCACGGCTCATAGGATTCAAAAGTCTTAAGTTACAGGGATCTAGACCTGTTCTTAAGCCGTCATATCTCTCAAATTGCCCTGCAGGCGGTCCATATTGACCCTTGTATACAATCTATGGGAACGAATAAATATTTCTTTGCCAAGTTCTACAAATGGAAAGAAATGTCCCCATATGGTGAATAACTCTTGTAGGTCCTCTGGACTCATAAGAAGAAAACACTCTTGGAAGATCCTTACGACTTACAAGAGAAGACATCACTTAGGAATCCCCACGATTATTAAGGAGAAAATACGCCTACGAGAAACTCATGACTCGTAGGGAGAAAACCCTTTATGAGATCCTTACGGCTCAGAAAGTCAAAAGTCTTAGTCGACAGGATCCTAACCCTGTCTACTAAGCCACCTTTGTCCAAATCGACAAGGGAAAATGATGATTTGCTCCTGGCACTATTCCATTTGTAGCGATGTTGATGCCTAAATCGGTATCAAATCCCGAGTCCTCTCAAGGCAAATGATGAGTCGCTCCTAGAAATATCCCAGTTGTAGCGATACAGATGCCTAAACAGGTGTCAAACTCCAATGTCAACCTATCCGGCAAATGCCGTCCCTACAACCATCTAATGAAGAAGGGGACCTCGTTCGGCTGGGATCAGAAATGCCAAAGTGCACGAGACAAAATAAAGCAATACCTGCAGAATCCGCTGGTACTGACCATCCCGGTTAAAGGAAAGCCCATCATCCTGTACACAACAACCTTTGAGAGTTCTTTAGGGGCGCTATGGGCACAAGAGAACGACCAAGGGAAGGAAAAAGCTCTCTACTATTTGAGTCAAGTTCTTCTAGGGGCAGAAAACAACTACTCCCCCATTGAAAAGCATTGCCTGGCACTGATCTTCACGATAACGAAGCTCAGCCATTATGTATTGGCACATGAGGTTCGTCTCATATCAAAAGAGGATCCTCTTAAGTACTTGATGTCAAGAGCCATACTAACAGGAAGGCTTACCAAATGGGCCCTCCTCTTGATGGAGTTCTCGATAGTATATCGACCCCTCAAGGTAATAAAAGGTCAGGCCATCGTCGACTTTCTCACTGAGCATCTGATACCAGCCGATTCTCCCTTCGATTGTGAATTGCCAGATGAATATGCGTTCGACAAAATCGACGGGGAGAAAGAAGGGAGTGATACCCGATGGGAACTCTACTTCGATGGGGTATCGTCTATGAAGAGGCGAAAGCAAAGCATCCCCATAATCAAAGCCAGAGTAGGCCTTATCTTTGTAACCCCAAAGGAGGGATAATGCGTTTTGCCCTTTCCTTAACGGAGCCAAGAACAAAAAACGAAGTGGAATATGAAGCTTTGATAGTAGGTCTCGATTTCGCCATTGAAATGGGAATCGAGAACCTCCTCATATATAGAGACTCCCAGCTGGTCGTTACCAGCTGATTCTCCCTTAAATTGTGAATTGCCAGATGAATATGCGTTCGACACAATTGATGGGGAGAAAGAAGGGAGTGATACCCGAAGGGAACTCTACTTCGATGGGGCATCGTCTATGAAGAGGCGGAAGCAAAGCACCCCATAATCAAAGCCGAAGTAGGCCTTATCTTTGTAACTCCACAAGAAGGGATAATGCGTTTTGCCCTTTCCTTAATGGAGCCAAGAACAAACAACGAAGCAGAATATGAAGCTTTGATAGCAGGTCTCGAGATCACCATTGACATGGGAATCGAGAACCTCCTCATATATGGAGACTCCCAGCTGGTCGTTAGCCAAGTAAAGGGCGACTATCAGACGTGTAAGCCAGAATTGGTGAAATATGGCGAAAGAGTGCAGCAACTGCTATTTCAAATCCCCTCCTACGTCCTGGAAAGCATACCACGAGTGGAAAATAGCAAGGAAGATGTGTTAGCCAAACTCACTAAAGAACTGGCTGACGAAAACCTCGATGACGTAAGGATAATTGTGCAAAGCCGATAGATTCTCATGCTAGCAGAAATATCTCCGGAGTCGTCTGAAGAAAAGGAAGCAACTGAACAAGCGGCATTCCAGTTAGAGGATGAAGAAAAGGCGAAGTATTGGAGAGAAGTCTTTGTAGACTACTTCAAATCTCATCATACGCCCGAAGACGCGTCGTCAAGACATCAGCGCATGAAACGAGCTCTATCCTTCGCCTTCGTCAATGATACTCTATATAAGAGATCGTTTAACAGTTTGTGGCTAAGATGCTTAGGACCGGAAGAAGCAAGGAAAGTCATCCAAGAAACTCATGACGGACTCTGCGATTCCCATCAAGCAGGGCCAAAGATGAAAATCAAAAGAATGGGTTACTATTGGCCCATGATGATTCAAGACTGCCTTGAATATGAGAAGCAGTGTCACTCATGCTAAATTCACGGGACTTCATTCACTAGCATCCGAATCCGCTACACCCAACATTGGCTAGCTGGCCATTCGAAATGTGGGGAACCGATATAATCGGGCCCATCGAACCAGCATCATCTAAGGGACATCGATTCATACTAGCAACAACCGATTACTTCTCCAAGTGGGCAGAAGCAATACCGCTAAGAGAGGTGAAGATGGAGAACATCCTCCATTTCTTCAGGACACATGTCATCTACCGGTTCGGCACTCCGCGATGGAATATCTCGGATAACGGGCCAGCCTACAGAAGCCATAAGATCAGCCGCTTCGCATAGCAGTATAAAATAGATTGGAGATACTCTTCAGTTTATAACCCCCAAGCTAACGGTCTAGCTGAGGCTTTCAACAAGACCTTGACGGAGATCATAAAGAAGACGGTGTCAAGAAACAGAAAGGACTGGCACGAGAGATTGCATGAAGCTCTTTGGGCTTATCAGACCACGTTCAAGACGGACACGAATACAACGCCATTTGCATTGGTATTCGGAACGGAAGCGGTTCTCCTCTTGGAGATAGAACTACCCTCTTTACGAGTGGCGGTCCGACATGAGCTGACGGATGAAGAAAATGCCCACCTTCGGCTTGATGAGCTCGATGCCCTCGATGAAACTCGTCTCATGGCACAGCAAAACCTAGAAGCTTACAAAGCGAGGATGACGCGCTCATACGAAAGACTAACTAGGCCAAGAGCATTCCGCCAAGGCGAACCCGTGCTAATTGTCAAAAGACCTATGATCCCCAACCATGCCAAACGGGGGAAATTTTAGCCGAACTATGAGGGCACATACGTCATAGACAAGGTTTATCAAGGTGGTGCCTAGTTGCTCATGAATATGCATGGCAAAAGACTTTTACGGCCAATAAATGGCCACTTCCTTAAGAAATACTACCCCTGATAAAGTCACAAATCAGGTTAACGATAGATGACGACGCTCGTGTCCGCTCGCTATTTTCCTGAGTCAAGACTCTGTAAGTAGTATCTTGTAAAGCTTGGCCTCGAAACAACGGACCGCAGCGTCCTTAAATTAGCTGTGGACCGAAATGTCCCTAAACTAACAATAGACTGAGATGTCTTTAAATTAAATACGTCGCCTCAAATACGGTGACAGTGAAATTCAGGTTCATAAGTCCCAGCGGCGAGGATTGCAACTCAACCCTCGCTGGCTGCACAGCTATCCCGATGGCGAAGTCCCTCCAAGTGCCATTGGCAAACGGAGGGTAAAAGGAAAAAAATGGTACGTCCACAAGAGAAATGGGCACGGATAAAAACCCGAAAGGACGCCGTAAGTAAAAACAGCAGGGCTACCTGCGAGTTTGTGAAAACACGAAACGGCGCACTCTCGTTAAAATAAAGACACCTACGAGGTACTCTCGGCCTTGTGAGGAGAAGACACCAGCGTGAGATCCTTACGACTCACAAGGGAGCAACACACTTAGGGATCCCCATGATTCCTAAGGAGAAATTACACTTACGAGATCCTCATGACTCGTAAGGAGAATTCCCCCTGTGAGACCCTCATGGCTTATAGGATTCAAAAACCTTAAGTTACAGGGATCTGAACCTGTTCTTAAGCCATCATACTCCCTAAGTTGCCCTACAAATGGTTCAATATTGACCCTTGTATACAATCTACAGGCACAAACAAACGTTCCCTCACCAAGTCCCACCAGTGACGAAGAATGTCACTTATAAGTCCTCTCCACTTGTAAGAAGAAAGCACTCTTGTAAGATCCTTACGACTTGCAAGAGAAAATATCACTTAGGAGTCCTCACGACTTCTAGGGAGAACCTATACCTATGAGATCCTCACGACTCGTGGGGAGAAATAC
The DNA here is from genome assembly GCA_030015575.1 of Agapanthus africanus. Lineage (NCBI taxonomy): Eukaryota > Viridiplantae > Streptophyta > Magnoliopsida > Asparagales > Amaryllidaceae > Agapanthus > Agapanthus africanus. The sequence continues at coordinate 451,368,704 of CM057349.1, read as the reverse complement.
CTTTATGAGACCCTTACGGCTCGTAAAGTCAAAAAGCCTTAGTCAACATGATCCTAACCATGTCTGCTAAGCCATCTTTATTCAAATTGACAAAGGCAAGTGATGATTCGCTCCTGGTAATATTCCAGTTGTAGCGATACTGATACTAAGATTGGTATCAGATTTCAAGTTCTAAACTCACAATAAAAAGCAGCGAGCAAAATATATGCATACAAAAATAGCCGAAATAATAGGGCAACTCGCAATAAAAAGCAGCGAGCAAAATATATGCATACAAAACAGCCGAAATGTTTGGACAACTCGCAATAAAAAGCAGCGAGTAAAAAGAAAAACATCCGAAATGATTGGGCACCGCGAAAAATAGCCGAAATGATTAGGCAATCACGACTTTCGCGATATAAAAAGCTGAAATGATAGAGCATCGCGGAAAGAAACCAAAAAAATGAAAATGAAACTTTTGCCCTGCGGTGATATCATATTGACCCATGTATACAATCCATGGGTACAAACGGAAAGGGAACCATATTACCCTACTGGGCTTCGTCAAAGGGAAGCCAAATCTCGACGGTTCACAGACAGCCTAGAGACTACCTCGAAGCCACGGCAAAGTCCGCTAGTTCCAAATCTCGACGGTTCACAAACAGCCTAGAGACTACCTCGGAGCCACGGCAAAGTCCCTTATTTCCAAATCTTGACGGTTCACAGACAGCCTAGAGACTATCTCGGAGCCACGGCAAAGTCCCCTAGTTCCAAATCTCGACGGTTCACAGACAGTCTAGAGACTACCTCGGAGCCACGGAAAAGTCCCCTACTTCCAAATCTCGACGGTTCATAGACAACCTAGAGACTATCTCGGAGCCATAGCAAAGTCCCTAGTTACAAGTCTCGATGGCAGCATCTACAGCCTAGAGATCAACAACAGCATTCTTCCTCTCTCCAGCAGGATACAGACGCGACATCAACAAATGGAGCCATGGAAAAGTCACCTAGTTCCAAATCTCGACGGTTCACAGACAGCCTAGAGACTACCTCGGAGCTACGGCAAAGTCCCCTAGTTCCAAATCTCGACGGTTCACAGACAACCCAGAGACAACCTCGACATTCGTCGCAATATTGCAAACACAATGTTAACAAACGAAGCAAAGGAAGATCCCTAGCTTCAGGGTTTTGACGGCAACTCAAATGAGACCTGAAAGACTATCGGAGATCATCCCACTCCAGCGCGGAGTGGTCATGACTTATCGGGGCTCCCAAACTGAGCCTAACCTCAAGTAAAAAGCGACATGGAATATCCCTAACGCTTGCTCATTCTACGGTAATATAACCTGGAAGATTACTTGAAGACGTCTTGTACAGCCCCCGAAGGGATCAGAAATATGACAGTTGCAGGGCTACTCGAAAAGAAAGATTGTGTATCGAGGAATACACCGGCCAACGCGACGGTACGACAGATAAAAAACCCTAGTACCACAGACCCTAACGGACTTCTATTAGCAGGAGTTAACTATGACGTTAGGACATCCTTGCGAGAACTTCTCGATTCATCTCGACTCGTGGGGAAAATAATGTTCTTGCGAGAACTTCTCGACTCGTCTCGACTCATAGGGCAAAACCTTAGGCAATACGGATAAGGACTTGTTTCCTCAGCACTAGGGCCCTGCAAGTCGGTCCAAGATGGACTATTGTATACTATTCACGGGCTACACTCTCCAAAGTCGAATATCGATAAGGAGGGAAACAACCACCTACGAGTCCTCTCGACTTGTAAGGGGGAAAAATCTCTTGTGAGATCCTTACGACTCTCAAGAGAAAACGCACTTGGGAGTCCTCACGATTCCTAAGGAGAAAATACACCTGCGGGATCCTCTCGACTCGTAGAGAAAAAAGTCTTTATGAGACCCTCACGACTCATAAAGTTGAAAAGTCTTAGGCGGAAGATCTAAACCTATTTCCTAAGCCATCGCTGCCCTGCAAGGAGGTCAAGGTAGACTATCTATGGGCCACATTCGCCAGAGATACAGGACAATATGAAATAAAATGTGTCTTTTATTCATGAATTCAAATGAATACAAGGTACATTTCATAAAAGAATCAAAATGAATACAGGATACTCTCATTCAGGAGTGAGTAAAAAAAGAGAGAGAAAAGAAGCATGTCTTCAGATTATGAAGGGAGACATTTAATCTTAGGCACAGAAAAGGTTGGGCATGATGGACTATTTCCAAGCTCTGTTAAAAGAAGGCATTGGGAAAGAGAAGTTTGACGCAGGTAAAGCAGAGAAAGAAGATAAAAAAACAACTTCAGTAACGAGGCAGCACTCACGTGCCTCGCACGTATAACATGAGGACCCCACCATTATGTGTGTGTGTGTGTGTGTGTGTGTGTGTGTGTGTGTGAGTAACTACTACTTCACATGAGGCACCTTTGGGCAGTGGTAAAAAAAAGAAAAAAGGAAAGGGAAGTTTTGCCATTCATACTTGGAAAAATTTATATATCGGTGATAACAACAAACAAAATATCATCAAAACGTTTACAATGGAAAGACACTGAATCCCGAACATGGATTTAGGAAGTTAGAAGCGAGACCGAGTAAAATGCTTCTGGCTTCTCTGACCATTTTCTTATGCAATTTCTCACGAATGCAAGCATCGGGATTATCGCTGATATCGTCCGTCCTCTAGTAGGCAGAGATTATCGTCGTCTGTTGGAAGACCTGATGCAAAATATTGATAAGATCATCTCGCCGCCTCTTCGAGATCAGGCCCATTAGATATACTAAGTGCACCTTGTCTTCGGCATCATCAAGCGCTTCAAGCGGCATGGCCTCGTTAAATTCAGGAAGTGCTTCCCAAATCACCCCCACGATAATTTTCAAAAGAGCGGAACAACGAAGAAGTAGTAGGCCGTTGTATTCATCGAAGCGACGCATCACCTCAGCGCATTGGGCATTCGTAAACTCCTGGCCTTGGCAGCGACCTTGGACGCGAATGTCTTCATAGGAAATAATCTCATCAAGATCATATAGATAAACAGCCTTTGTTCCTGAAACAAGGGAAATAAAAGCCGTTAATGGAACCTATATATATAAATCTATATATATATATATATATATATATATATATATATAAGCAAAGGGAAATGACAGAAAGTTTGTTCCATAGGACCACTGATTGCAAAACTAATGGACCCTACAAAATCAATATGGCGGCTCACCAATGATAAGGCAAGATAATCATTGCAAGAATTAAAAAGGATTCTCATTAAATGGACATTGGAATTTAAACAACTTTTAACATTCTCAAAGAAAAATGAGGTCTGTCAAAATACCCAACGAATTAAAATCTGCAAAAAAATGAAAATAGGCCCAAGAACGCCAGGGAATAAATTTCCCAAAGGGCCTTTAGATCTTTCAGAGCTAAGCTCTGTAATGAGAAATTAAATTCCTTTTAAACAATGGAATTAAATTCCAAGGAGCTTAAAAGATCGGTGACAGGTAAAACCCTAAGAAGAGGATCAACGATCCCCATTGATTCAAGATCTTAGAATCTAAAAAAATGTGTGATTTGGATCTTTAAGAAACCAATCTAAGAGAAGAGCAATGCCCTGTCCCTGGATTTAAAACCCATGATGAAGAGAACAAAAAAAGGGGGTTCCATTCATGATCCTTACCAAGGAAAAAGTTAACAGAGTTTAACTCTGAGATTCCAGTAAGCAGAGAACTAAGCTCTGAAGAGAAGAATTAAATTCTCGAGAAAATTACCAAGGAAGAAGATGAAAGAACAGAGGATTCCCAAAGACAAGACCTTTGCATTTATAAGACGTGACGAGGGCGATTCATCTCCCCATTCCCCTAGGCAATCTAACGGCTATAAAGGTGACAGCGTTGCACTCATGTGCAAGCCACGTGAGAACAACGCTGTGAGGGCATTTGTTCCCTTACAAAAAAAAGAAGAAAGAAAAGGAGAAGAAAGAGAGAAAAAGTGATGGGAAAGTTTCCACTAATAAAACATCACGTGCCCACACGTGAGCGCCTATATAAAGATTATAGGCGCTGGGTTTAAACAATTGATAGGCTGAAATAGAGCCTCACGTGTAAGCACGTGACGTCTATATACAAAGTATATAGACGCCATATTAAAACAAATGACAGGCCAGAAAGGCTCACGTGTCAGCACGTGATGCCCTCTTTTGACTGTTGCACATACGCAAATGAGTTTAACTCTATGGGGTTACGTGCTATACGTGAGTGGTCTCAAATGCCTTCTGAACCGATAGAATTAAATTCTAAGTAAAGGGATTAAAACCCTATTTGGAAAATATTTCCTTGAATCTTTCTAAACAAGAAAGATTGATCTCTGTAAAACAGAGCACTATTGGATTAAAAATCTGATGGTGGATAAAATCACCAAGCTACAGAATAAACTCTGTATGGGAAAATATTTCCCCAATCTTGTTAAAAACAAGAAAAATATCTTCTGTAAAACAGAAGTCCTTGGATCAAAGATCCAGCGGTGGATAAAATCCCCAAATCAATTAAAAAATCTCTTAATGAGAGATTTTCTTAACTAAATCAACAAATTTACCTCTACTATATAAAGGACCCAAGACTTCAAGTTTTAACATAGAGAAACCCTCCCCCCCTCCCCCTCCATAAGATTTAAGAAACAAAAAAAAAAAAGAAGAGCACTCTTTTAGAAAAAGAAACCCTGGGTAAGAATAAAGACAGAGAGATCATTTTATCTCTTCTTCACCACTCCCAAAGTTTAACTCTTCTAAAAAAGAACTTAGTTCTTCCTCTGGTTAAGGTCTGCAGAAGCAGATCTCCCCACAAGTTGAGAATTTAATTCTCATCGGGGAGATTCTGTCATGCAGACTTAAAACTTAAGGGAAAGAACTAAGTTTGAAGAATTTAATTATTCCAAAAGTATATAGAAATTCAATTCCTCTGACAAAACTAGGGTTTAATCCTGCATAAGAATTTAATTCTTATAAAACAAAAGACCTGAAATTCTCAAAACTCAGATCAAGATCTCCATGCACATAAAAGAAACGATTAGCGTACAACGCTATAACGATAGATCACGTGTTCCCACATGGGCACCTCTGAGGAACAAAAAGGAACGACTGAGACCGCCTCACGTGTTCCCACATGACCCCAAATAGTGCTTAGCACTTATAAAAGGAAAAGGACGCCTCACGTGACCCCCAAACAGTTGCTTAACACTTATATGGAAAAAGGGAAAATTCCGAAGAAAACAATCACATTTTGAGCACCTCACATGTTCGCACGTGAGCATTATATGAGCTAAGTGCTTAGCACATATAAAAGGAAGAGGGAAAAAATCCAAAGGGGGCAGTTCCCAACTTTGGGACGTCTCACGTGCTCACACGTGAGGGCCACAGGAATTAAGTGTTTAACACTTGTATATATAGACGGGGATTTGAACCCAATGGCACAGCACCAACTTTCAGGCGCCTCACGTGTCACACGTGAGTGCCCCAAATTTCAGTGTTTAACACTACTTTAGAGCCTCACGTGGGAGCACATGAGCGCCGAACGGATATTAGTGTTTAACACTATGAGAGGCCAACCTTAACTCAAAATAGCCAAGTCTTCCGAGGCCAAAACCCTTTTGATCACCAATCAACCGAGCCCTCCTATGCTCAGGTCTCCCCAAATCAATCTTAGTTCCAAAGATGACTAATGATCTCCTAACATATGGTATCTAAAATGATGTTCATTCCATCATGATCTCTCCCTTCAATCTGGAATTCGGTTTAAAGGTACATCTCTCCATACCTCTGATACATGTCGTTGTAATTCTTCAACGTCTTCAGAGAGATGGAGGGTCCCGACAACGAACAGCTCTTTTGGTACACTCCCAAACCCATGAGCACATCCCAATGGACCGCAACATCCTTAAACTAAGCTATGGACCGCAATGTCCTTAAACTAGCTGTGGACCGTAACGTCCTTAAATTAAATGCTTACCACAAAAAAATGGTGATCTATGGACCGTAACGTCCCTAACTTAAAACAATAGAACCCAAATGCTCTTTTGTTGGATCCCACAACCCTGTTAAGTAGATCTTAGTCTAAAATTAGACTAACGTATCCTTAACAAATATTTAAGTTGATCTTAATCTCAAACGAGATTAACGATCCTTAAATTGACCCAAACCCAAATCTAAGAATATACGGATTTGGACTAATACATGCCCTACGGACGACAACACAAATTAGTCTCCATATACAATCCATGGGAAACCAAAAAAAAAACACATGACACGAAGTGAACATTTGGAGCAGAAGAAACTGGTTATCGCTACGCGGTAACGTAATTAACTACAGAGGCTTGCGCCTACAAAGAAAAGCGTCCCCACAATCAAAAACCCCTCACCAACGAGGGGGAATCTGACGAAGTCTGCTACAACGGCCGCATCCGTCCAAACCTCCGATACACGGTGCCATAAATCAACTTGGCATCTACGGAGAGGTGGAAGGATAAAACTAAATAGTATCTACCCCCAAATTCAGGCAAGACGTTTGTCTTCCCGGTTTTCGGCGGTAAGCATGGTCCTCGACCCAGTTTTTGAAGACGTAGCAATTCTCAATTGGGTGGCTCACTATTTTATGATAGGAGCAGTAGTTGGGATTGTTGACGTCACCGGGCTGCAGTGGACGTCTCGGATCCGGCAGTGTGATGAGTTTGTTGCGCACTGCCAGTTCGAACAGTCTCCTCATTTTATCACGGGGAAACGAGTAAGCACGACCTAGCCTCTCTTCGAGGGATTGGCGCGGGCGCGCGTTGCTTTGGTGAGCAACCGGTTTTAGGTCGCTCGGTTGTTGTTGAGTGTTGGCAACAAAGGCCGCTTTCTCTTTACCCTTTGCATTCTGAGGGTCCATTTTTGAAGAGGAAGGTCCGTGGCTCATCTGGTTCATTTGGGCTAACTTGTCGATCAGAGCCTGGAAGGTGGTCGGCTTAAAGAATGTCATAAATTGGGACACCGTCGCTTGAGGATCAAGAGTCCCTATGAACATGCCCACAGAAGGAGCCTCTTCGATGCATTGTTCGCATTTTGACCAGAGGTTCCGCCATCGTTTTGTGTATTGAACCCAGGTCTCTCCTGGCTTTACCCTGGCATTGATTAATGCCATGATCGGGGGGTGCTCGCTTGTGCTGGCAAATCAATGCATGAATAGTAGTTCCATTTCCGTGAATGCTTTGATGGAGTCATTTGGGAGCTCCGAGTACCATTCAAACGTCGTCTCTGACAGGCTGCCAACGAACTAGCGAAGTAGCAATTTATCGTCGCCTCCAGTATTGCCGTATAAATCTCTGAACTGAGTGATTTGCTAATGTGGGTTGCCTGTCCCTTTGTACACATGGAATTTGTGGATCGTATATCCCGGCGGGTACTTCATTTGATCATACCAACCGGGGTACGGTCACCCAGTTCTGACGACTTGTCCAGCCGCTTCACTTGCCTGATGAGCTCGTATTTGTTGAGCTATGTAATCATCAAGGGCAGCTTTGGAGATAGTTTCCTCCCTAGCTGTCAATAAGGCTAGAAAGGGATTTGATGTTTCCCCTCTGTCGTCCTTGATAATTATCGGCGGGTCTTCGGCTGGAGGTTCTGGCTAGATCATCATTCAAACAATATCTTGGAACAAAATTGCCATCTACTTTATATTAGAAGCCTATTCCGTGGCCTCCTTATCCTTTCTTTCCAGCACCCTTTGCAGGAACTCTGTATCGGTCTCCTACTCCTGACGCTGTTCAGACGCCGATTTTGGGCTTTCTTTCTGCCCGGTGAGTGCTGCCATTTTCGTCAGCATCTCCTGGAGCTTTTGTTGCTGCTACTGAGCTTTTGTCAACGACCGAGTTTGCGGCCGATGACCCACGAAAGCACGACTTTTCTCTTTCCCGAAAGCCATGTAGACCGTGTGTACAACCATACCCCCAGACTTTGGGTGTTTGGGTCTAGCGCCTTTGGAATCTGCCGCAGGCAATGAGATTTTCTCCGGCCTCCTCCTTTTGTGGGGGATCGAGGTTGAAGGAGCGGTTGTAACAGGCGCCTGTGCGAAAGAAGCCCCTCGTTGTATGATGGAGGGATGATTTTTCTCTTGTCGAACCTTCATTTTCTTCAATTGACGAAAGTAGTTTTTGTTGATCAAAGAATCTTGGACTTTCCGCCAGACCCTGTAGATTTGGGAGGAGAGCCGCTGAGGGGGCTGCTCCGGTTTTGCCTGCGTCATGTTTTCAGCAGGAAGTGGAGGTTTCTTCAGCACTGCGGTCGGAGAGTTCTTTCACACCCTCCTAAGCAGATCAAAGTTGTTCTCGGCTGGAACAGCAGCGTCAACTTCCATCATTGGAGCTGGTAGGGTGGGTCCAGAGGGGGAGTTGCCCCCAACTCTTCTCACTCGGTGCCAGTGGCGACGTCGAGCGTGCCTTGCGGATGGGACCACCTCAGTTGTGGAAGCGGCTCCGTCATTTCGCCGGTTTTGGTTAGGGGCTGCTACTGGTGCCAGCCTATCGAAGACCGACGTCCGTTGAGAGGGAACGGTCAATCTTTCGAAGGTCGACTTTCTGGTAGGGGAAGCTCTTTTGATGACTTCACCCGCAGCAGGAGTTGGAAGGACTATTCATTTTAGGATAGCCCCTTCGGGTATCGCGAGCCTCTTTGCAGGCCCACTTGAGCTTCGACTCGGCCTATTGAAGACTGGGGTTGCAGACTTGGACGACCTGTTGAGAGGGACTATAGTGATTGAAAGTCTATCGAAGAACGACTACTTTAGAGCTTCCTGTGGTAGCACCGGGGTGCAGAAGCTTGCTGGTGGGAGCATGGTCCCGAAGAACAATCCAGTGGTGGCTTGAGTCACATACCCCATCGGCATTGAAAAGATAAGGGCCGCATTGTGTCCATATGTCACTCATCTAGTTGAGGCAAAGCGGAAGTTGTTGTTGCAGTTTGTGCAGTTGGAAGCCATTGACCTTTTCCCTTCTTCTACTGCACAGGAGCAAGACACCAAATCTTAGTACCTCGAATCCAAAGGCAACCATAGCAAACCGTGATTTTTGTTCGCGAAACACGACACACGAAGTGTGGAGTGGAAAGAGGAAAAGGTCCCACCAGGCGTGTCAGAATCTGTTTACCGCCGAAAACAGAGACGAACTGGGATGGATCGTCTTGCCTGAATTTGGGGGCAGATACTATTGGGATTTATCCGTCCACCTCTCCGAAGATGTCAAGTTAATTTATGACACCGTATCTCGAAGTTTTGGACGGTTGCGGCCGTTGTAGCAGACTTCGTCAGATTCCCCCTTGTTTGCGAGGGTTTTTTTTATTGTGGGGACGCTCTTCCCTGCAGACGCAAGCACCTGCAGTTAATTACGTTACCACATCGTGATAACCACTTTCTCCTGCTCTGGAAATTCACTTCGTGTCATGTGTGTTTGTTTCATTTTTGGTGCCCGTGGATTGTATACGGAGACTAATTTATGTCGTCGCCCGCAGGGCGTGGATTAGTCCAAATCAGTCTATCTTAGATCTGGGTTTGTTTTATTTAAAGATCGTTAATCCAGTTTGAGATTAAGATCTTAAATGTATACGAGCAATTGGGGGCTCGGTTGGTTTTTGTTAAGGATACGTTAGTCCAATTTGAGACTAAAATCTACTTAACGACTGTGTTAGGATCATTTTTTGTTTCAGATCCAACAAGAGAGCATTTGGAATCTGTTGTTTTAGTTTAAGGACATTTCGGTCTCTTATCGCCATTTTGAGGGCGAAGTTGTAGTTTGAGAACATGTCGGTCTGTTGATCACCATTTTTGAAGTGAGGTTTTAGTTTAAGGAAGTTACAATCCGTTGTCGCCATTTTGGAGGCAACGTTTAGTTTAAGGACATTTCGGTCCATTATAGTTTAAGAACGTTTCGGTCCATTTTCCATCTTGCGTGCACGTGTATTTGTTACGTGACAGGATGAGCAACGATGATATGGGACGCATCCAATTTGGGATGTGGTTTGATTTGGGATGTGCACGTCAATTTGGGAAGTGCGCCAAAAAGCAGTTGGTTGTCGGGACCCGCCACCTTTCTGAAGACGTAGAGGAATTACAACGACATGTATCAGACGTGTGGAGAGATGTACCCCTAAAACCAAATCCCGTATTTGAAGGAAAAGATCATGATGGATCATCTAAGAATCATTGGTCATTTTTGGAGACTAAGATTAACTTAGGAGATGTGGGATGAACATCATTTTGAACATCATCGGTTGAAAGATCATTAGTCATGTTTGGGACTAAGATCAATTTTAGGAATTATGAGCACAGAGGGGCTCAGTTGATTGGAAGAACTTAGTCAATTTGGACTAGATTTGGGTCTCCATAATTACCCAACAGAGCTAAGTGCTGAGGCATACAATGCTCACGTGCATTTCATGTGAGGCGCCTGATTAGTATTAAATACAAAAGTTCTGTGGCGCTCACGTGTGTCACGTGAGGCGCCGGATTAGTGTTAAACACTAGATGTGACGCTCACGTGACACACGTGAGGCTCCGAATTAGTGTTAAACACTAAAGTTCTGTGGCGCTCACGTGACACACGTGAGGCACCGGATTATGGGCACTGCCCACTTATTTCCCCGCTTTTTATATAAGTGCTGAGCACTTGATTCTTGTAGCGCTCACGTGTGAAACACGTAGGGCGCCCCAAAGCTGGGTTCTTCCTTTTGGGTTTTTATCCCCTCCTTTTTTTATATAAGTGCTAAGCACTTGATTGGAGATAATGTGGAAAACATGTGACTGCCCTAGGAGGCACTTCTTGTTCTTCTTTTAAGCGCTTGCATGGGAAACACGTGCGGTCCTCGTTATAGTGTTTAAACACTAATGAATCATCAGTCTTTCCTTCTTTCTGCATGTTTGGAGATTTTGATCTCTTGTTCATGACCCTAGGGTTTGGAGGATCTCATGTTTCTTGGTTTGTAAGAATTAAATTCTTTTATAAAATTAAACCCTAGTTTTCTTGTGTTTTGTAAGAATCAAATTCTTTGAACTTAATTCTTTCACCTAGGTTTTGAATCTGCATGACAAAATCTCCCCGATGAGAATTAAATTCTCAACTTGTGAGGAGATCTGCTTTAGCAGATCTTAACTAGAGGAAGAACTAAGTTCTTGGATGAAGGGTTAAACCTTTAGAGAGGCAAAAGAGAGACAAGATGATCTCTGAATTTTGTTTTCTTCTTACCTAGGGTTTTAATGACACAAATCTTCCTTTGTGAAAATTAAATTCTCTGTTTCTTTTGAAACTTTTCATTCTTCTTCTCTTAACCTTCTCTCTTTTTTCTAAGTTTCTGAGGGAATTCCTTTGTTTTCTCTTTCTATCTTTCTTTACTATCCGTCCTCCCGAGACTTGAAGTCTCTGGTCCCTTATATAGTGGAGAGAAGTTTGTTTAATTCTGAGAAAATCTGTCATTGAGAAATCCTAATTGATTTAATTGGTTCCAGAATTGACTTGGGGAATTTTGCCCACCATTGGATCTTTGATCCAAGGGTTTCTAATTTACAGAACATATTTTTCTTGTTTTTTTAACAAGATTGGGGAAATATTTTCCCATATGCAGAATCTTATTAAACTATTATTGGATTTTTAATCCAAGGGTACTCGGCTTAACAGAGCGCAATCTCTCTTTGTTTAGAAAGATATGGAAAATATTTTCCATCTTATGGGATCTTTGATTCGTCAACTTTCTGTTTAACAGAAAATATCACTCCCCAGTTAAAAAAGATCAATAGAATTTAATTCTATACTTAATCACCATCGGATCTTTGATCCAACGGTTCCTTGTTGAGTAGAATTTAATTCTACGTAGGGAGGTGCTCTCACGTGTTCAACACGTGAGGCTTATTTATTTTGTCAGATGTTCGATTGCAGCGCCTATATGCTTTATAGTTGTTTTAATTGCAGTACCTATATGCGTTGCATATATGTACTCACGTGTTAAACATGTGAGGCTGTTTTAGTCTATCGGTTGTTTTAATCGCAGTGCCTATATGCGTTGCATATAGGCATTCATGTGTTAAACACGTGAGGCTGTTTTAGTTTAACAGTTGCTTTAATTGCAGTGCCTATATGCGTTGCATATAGGTGCCCACGGATTTAACACATGAGGCTTTGAATAGTTGGGAACTTTCCCTTACCCCTTTTTTATAAGGGAACAGAAGAAAGCCGTGCTTCCGTAGGACATCAACCGCAAACTGGGTCGCTGAAAAAAGCTCAGGAGCAATAGCAAAAGCTCCAGGAGATGATGACCAAAATGGCAGCACTTACCGGGCAGAAAGAAATCCCGGACACAACAGCCGAACAGCGCCAGGAGCAGGAAATCGATACAGAGTTCCTACGAAGGGTGCTTGAAAGAAAAGACAAAGAAGTTGCTGAACATGCAGCTAACATGAAGCAGATGGCGCTTTTGTTTTAGGATATGGTTGGAATAATGATCAAACCAGAACCCCCAGCTGAGGATCCACCGACAATCATCGAGGATGATAGAGGAGGAATATCAAATCCTCTTCCGGCCTTACCTGCAGCCAAGGAGGAAACAATCTCTAAGGCTGCTCTTGATGATTATATAGCGTAACAAATAAGAGGTCATCAAACAAATGAAGCGGCTGGCCAAATCGTCAGAACTGAGCAACCGTATCCAGGTTGGTATGACCAAATTAAATACCCTGGGATATACGATCCCCAAGTTCCATGTGTACATAGGGACAGGCAACCCACATAAGCACGTCGCGCAGTTTAGAGCTCTGTGCGGCAACACTGGAGGCGACAACAAACTGCTACTTCGCCAGTTCGTTGGCATTCTGTCAAAAACGGCCTTTGAATGGTATTCGGAGCTCCCAAATGAATCCGAGAAAACATTCACAGAGATGGAGCTGCTGTTCACACAGCGGTTCGCCAGCGCAAGTGAGCGCACCCCGATCACAGCATTAATCAATACCAGGGTAAAGCCAGGAGAAACATGGGTCCAATATGCGATCCGGTGGCGGAACCTATAGTCAAAGTGCGAACAGCGTATCGAAGAATCCCCCGCAGTGGGCATGTTCATCGGGACTCTTGATCTTCAAACAACTGTGTCCCAATTCATGACATTCTTCAAGCCAACCACCTTCCAGGCTTTGATCGATAAACTGGCCCAAATGGACCAGATGGACCACGGGCTTTTCTCTTCAAATAAGTACCCTCGAACTGCCAAGGGTAAAGGGAAAGCGGCCTTCATCGCCAACACTCAACAATAACCGAGCGACCCAAAACCGGCGGTTCGCCAAAACAACGCACGTCCACGCCTATCTCTGGAAGAAAGGCTATAACGCGCTTACTCGTTTTCCCGTGATAAGACGAAGAGACTATTTGAGTTGGCAATGCGTAACAAACTCATCACATTGCCAGACCCACGGCGTCCACCGCAACCCGGTGACGTCAACAACCCTAACCACTGTGCCTATCACAGAATGGTGAGCCACCCAATTGAGGATTGCACGTCAAGAACTGAGTCGAGGACCAGTATCAACAGAGCAAGTTCGCACTGTCTGAGAACTGGAGGGTGAATCGACCTCAGAAACACACTCCCAAAAAGGTGGATACGCCGGGGGCATCATGCTCTCTTGTGGAAGAAACTCTATAGGAAGTCATTCTTTCAGCTAAAACCAAAAGAATGCTGAAGGATCTACAGGCATGTCCGGATGTCAGGTGGAAAAGCCCACTTGAACCTGAAATTATCGAAGGGATGCTGAAACCGCGTCCCGTACTGAAGATTGTTGACAAAGGGCAAAACTCCCAAGTCAAGCCTTCAAAGTATTTGAAGAAAAAGAAGAAGACCAAAAGCCTGTGCAGCCTGCCGAGTATGACGACAAGCGCACAGACCTATAAAAGTATATTGACGCACTGGAGGAGTACAACCAGAAGGCGCGGACACCGGTCACACTCGAAGAGTTCCTCAAGCATATTCTTAAGAACGAAGAGAGTGACACAATCAGGGAAATGACTCATCAGAAGAAACCGAAGACTATGTAGCAAGTTGCCACATGGTCTCCCATTCAGTGTTAAAAGACGAAGAAAACTCTCTCAGTGTCAGAAAACAACGCAGAGGAAATGGGAGCAGAATCGGCGCTAAAATCCCTGGAACTGCCATAAGACCCGATCGATAAGCTGTTAAACGAAGCCTTTTGAAAAAGCAAAGCTAACCGAGAACGCGAAACAGCCATATACGAAAAGGCTAAGCGACAACATTAGGATGAAAAAGCTGCGGAAAGGTGGAGTCGTAAAGTATTCCAACCAAACCAAGGCATGCCTGCGACAAATAAGAGCAGGATCAAGGCAAAGAAGCGGTTCGCCAAAGCCCTGTCAATGGAAGTAGTGTTTCCTCTGGAAGTACCGAACAACATTCAAAACGGCTACGAATACAACACCATACATGTTGGTATTCGGCACGGAAGCAGTGCTTCCCCTGAAAATAGAATTCCGTTCTCTACGAGTAGCGGTTCGATACGAGCTGACAGATGAAGAAAATGCTCATCTTCGGCTTGAGGAGCTCGATGCCCTCGACAAAACTCGACTTATAGCACAGCAAAACCTGGAGGGTTATAAGGCAAGGATGACACAGTCATATGAAAGACTAACCAGGCCGAGAACATTCTGCCAAGGCGAACTCGTGCTAGTAGTCAAAAGACCAATGATTCCCAATCGTGCAAAACGGGAGAAGTTCGAGCCGAACTATGAATGCATGTACATCATAGACAAAATCTACCAAGGTGGAGCCTACCTGCTCATGGATATGCATGGCGAAAGACCATTCCGACCAATAAACGGCCGATTCTTCAAAAAACGTTACGCTTGACGAGTCATGATTTAGGTCTATGATAGATGACGGCGCTCGTGTCCGCTCGCTATCTTCCTGAGTCAGAACTCTGAGAGTAGTATGCAAAGAAGCTTGATCGCCTCAAATATGGCGATGAAGGACCGAGAAGTCCTTAAACTAACTATCCGCCTCAAATATGGCAACAACGGATCGAGATAACCCTAAACTAGAACCCCGCCTCAAGTATGGCGATATCGGACCGAGAAGTTCCTAAACTAACAGCGGACTGAGAAGTCCCTAAACTAACAATGGACCGAGAGGTCCTTAAACTAGAACCTCGCCTCAAATATGGCGACGTGAGACCGAGAAGTCCCTAAACTAACAACGGACCGAGATGTCCCTAAAGTAGAACCTCGCCTTAAGTATGGAGACATCGGACCGAGAAGTCCCTAAACTAACAGCGGAACGAGAAGTCCCTAAACTAATAACGGACCGAGATGTCCCTAAACTAGAACCTCGCCTCAAATATGGCAACGTCGGACCTAGAAGTCCCTAAATTAACAACGGACCAAGGTGTCCCTAAACTAGAACCTCGCCTCAAATATGGCAACATCGGACCGAGAAGTCCCTAAACTAACAACGGACCGAGATGTCCTTAAACTAGAACTTGCCTCAAATATGGCGACATTGGACCAAAAAGTCTCTAAACTAAAATTTCACCTCAAACATGGCGATAATGGACCGGAACGTCCCTAAACTAGCGCATCTCCCAAAATACGGCGATCCACTCCCTTGAGATCTATTTTGCAATCAAAGTCCTAACGGCGGAGGTTGCAACTCAAGTCCCACTAGCTACGCAGCTACTCCAGCGATGAAGCCCCCAAATCCCACTAGTAAATAGATGGGTCACCTGCGATGAAACTACTTTCGAGAGTTCCATCGCTAAAAAAAACGGTATGTCCACAAGCAAAATGGGCACAGATGAAAACCCAGAAGGGCAGGACTGCCAGCAAGTTTGTGAAAACCCGAATATGACGCAAACACGTAAAATAAAAAATTCATGTGCACTTGCAAGGTCCTCTCGACCTTGTGAGGAGAAAAGACATGCGTGAGATCCTTACGACTCATAAAGGAGCAACACACTTAAGAGTCCTCATGATTCCTAACGAGAAATTACACTTACGGGATCCTCATGACTCGTAATGAGAATTCCCCTTATGAGACCCTCACGGCTCATAAGATTCAAAAGCCATAAGCTACAGGGATCTGAACCTGTTTTTAAGCCGTCATATCCCCTAAGTTACCCTACAGGCGGTCCAATATTGACCCTTGTATGCAATCCACAGGCACGAATAAATATTCCCCCACCAAGTTCTACCAACGACAAAAAAATGTCCCCGTATGGTGAACGACACTTGTAAGTCATCTCGACTTATAAGGAGAAAAACTTTTGTGAGATTCTTACGACTTACGAGGGAAAGTACCACTAAGAAGTCCTCACAGCTTCTAAGGAGAACATACACCTATGAGATCCTCACGACTCGTAGGGAGAAATACCTTTATGAGATCCTTACGGCTCATAAAGTCAAAAAGACTTAGTCGACAGGATCCTAACCCTGTTTGTTAAGCCACCTTTGTTCAAATCAACAAAGGCAAATGATGATTTGCACCTGGAAATATTCATATCGTAGCGATGCTGATGCCAAGGTTGGTATCAGATTCCAAACTCACAATAAAAAAACAACGAGTAGCAGAAAAAATGCATATGAAATAGCCGAAATGATTGGGCAACTCGCAATAAAAAGCAGCGAGTAAAAATAAAAAAAACAGCCTAAATGTTTGGGCAACTCACAATAAAAAGCAGCGAGTAAAAATATAAAAATAATAGCCGAAATGATTAGGCACCGCGATAAAAAGTAGAAATGATTGGGCAATCGCGACTTTCGCGATATGAAAAACTGAAAAGATAGAGTATTGCGGCAATAAAAAAATAAAGTAAAGTAAAATTTTCTCTGCCCTGCAAGTAGGCCCATATTGACTCTTGTACACGATCCATGGGCACAAATGAAAGAAAGGGAACCATACTTCCCACTAGGCTCCGTCAAAGGGAGAGCCAGATCTCGACGGCAATATTTACAGCCCAGAGATCAGCTCGATGTTCTTCTCATTCCAACAGGGTGCAAACGTGATGTCAACAAAGCTCCAAGGAGCCAAAGCAAAAAATGAGTAATGGTAAAATCCCATATCCAGCTCGACGTTCCTTCTCGATGCAGACGCAACGTCAACAAAAGACCCAATGGTCGAAACAAAAATAGAGCCATGGCAAAATCCCAACTCTAAGTCTTGATGGTACATATATAACCTAGAGACTATCCCAGCATTCCTTCTCATTCCGGCAAGATGCAGACGCAACGCCAACAAAAGACCCAAGGATCGAACCAAAAATGGAGTAATGACAAAATAATAACTCCAAGTCTCGACGGTGCATATACAACCTAGAGACCATCCCGACATTTCCCCTCATTTCAGTAGGATGCGAATGCGGGTATCAAATTAAATTGGAGCATGGCATATTTCTAGCTCCGGACTTCAATTGCAATACATACAGCATAGAAGTCTTACAGATGTTTACCCTACTTCAGAAAAGAATCGGCGCGACATTGTCAAAACAAAAAATGAAGCAACGGCATATTCCCAGCTTCGGGTCTTGAAGACAACTCATATAAAGCCTAAAAGACTATCGGAGATCATCCCACACCGGAGCGGAGTGGTTATGACTCATCGGGGCTCCAAATTGAGCCTAACCTCAAGTAAAAGCGTCATGGAAAATTCCTAATGTTTGCTTTTCCAACGGTAATATGACCTAAGGAGATTACTTGAAGACGTCTTGTCCTGCCCCCGAAGGGATCAGAGACACGACAGTCGCGAGGCTACTCAAACAATGGCTTAAAGACCGCATATCGAGGAATACATCAGCCAACGCGACGGTACCACAGACTAAAACCCTAGTACCACAAACCTAACGAACCTCTGTCGTAAAGAATGGAGGTTATCTGCATATAACGTTAGGAAAAATTTGCCTGTAAACCCAAAGGTGGTAAACTAAAAACACTCTGAAATGAGTACATAAACTAGAGACTCCGAAATGAGTGAATAAACTACAAACTCCGAAATTGGTGCATAAACTAGAGACTCCGAAACGAGTGAATAAACTACAAACTCCAAAACGAGTACATAAACAAGAAACTCCAAAATGAGTGAATAAACTACAGACTCCGTAATGAGTACGTAAACTAGAGACTCCGAAATGAGTGAATAAACTACAAACTCCGAAATTAGTACATAAACTAGAGACTCCGAAATGAGTAAATAAACTAGAAACTCCGAAATGAGTAAATAAACTAATTGGTGCTAAAATAATACATCAAGAAATAGAAAGGTGTAACTCATAGGCCTCGAGGTTCAGAACTACATTTCTTAAAGATCGAAATTTGAGTTAACGATAGATGACGACACTCGTGTCCGCTCGCTATCTTCTCATATCAAAATTCTAAAAAAAAAATTGTGTATGACATACCAGCCCAAAACCGGCCATATGCTACACATTACTTCACTCGCGGGTATACCACCGGGAGTAACGTGGTGGGGGAAAGCATTTGTTCACATTAGTCCAATGTTCACCTATAGCTAGATGCATGCATCAGAAAATTCTAAGATTAAAATGAAAAGTATATGTGCAGAGGCAAGATGCCCACATGGATATGTACTGGGGGATAAAACATTCAGCAGTTAACAATAAAGAAGCACATTTAAATAAGTATTTTATTCTGCAGAAAAAAGATCACCAAATATGGGATCAGTGGTACAGGAATTAACAAAACAATAAATAAGATTCTCTAACTCTCTCTCCGTCTTCTCCACCATGTCAAAGCGGCGATCTTCATGAGGAGTTTCTCCCTATCGGTCAGTGTCGTGCCCATCAGCGAAGACAGACATGATGGCCCGCTGAGCCCATATTTGGCTTAGCAACTAAACATAACGATCCCTCAGAGACTGGATAATCAAATGTGCCTCATGAAAGCACTCGATCTTATCTTCCGCCGCGTCGACTATCGCCAGAGTCATCTCCGCTGGATGGGGGATGTCAGCAAGCATAGACAGGAAGATCATCCAGAGCCAAATGGAGCCGATAGGAAGAGGAGAGCCTTTACGAGCTAGAAGCTCGTGCATCACAGTGCCATATTGGTCATCTGTGAGGACAGGATCCACTAAACGCGCAGCAAAATGAGGGACAATCCCCTCGATAGGTACCTCCCATGGTTGCCGATGAGCATGTGGACGATTACAAGACATAGCTCTTATTTTTCTAAAATGGTTCTCTTCTTATGAAGAAGGAAGAAAGCATAGCTTCAGATTATAAAGAAGAGCATTCAAATCTAGGCACAGAAAATTGTAAGTCCACGTTACCCACCCCGGTGCTTACGGGGAGGCGGAATAGAAAAAACGGATTTTTTAACACAAGGTAACAT
This sequence comes from Agapanthus africanus, assembly GCA_030015575.1. Classification (NCBI taxonomy): domain Eukaryota; kingdom Viridiplantae; phylum Streptophyta; class Magnoliopsida; order Asparagales; family Amaryllidaceae; genus Agapanthus; species Agapanthus africanus. Next base: position 451,349,316 of record CM057349.1, on the reverse strand, counting down.
GGACTATAATTAGAGGATCTTTGCTAAACAAAAACTAACAAACTAACTACAAGTTCTAGCTACTATGTTAGATGGTTATACCTAGATCTTGAACTCCTTCTCTTCTTGTTGTGGTCCTCTTTCTTGCTTGCTCCTTGGAGTGGTGTAGACGGCTCCTCCTCTTCGTCTTCTCTTTGCCGAAGAAAGATCCACCCGAAGGCATGTACCTTGAGCTCCTACCTCAACCAAGAGGTAACTAGAGTGCTTGGCTTGCTAAACTAAGAACCCTAGAATGAGTAGAGAGATATCTTGATGGTTTTATCTCACAAAGCTCATGGTTTTCAACACATGAAAGAAGAGAACTTTGAGAGAGGAAGAGGAAGAGCTTAGCATGAGAGAGAATGAGCAAGAGAGAATGAGCAAGAATAACACAACCATGCTCTCATATGAGAATAATAATAATAATAATAATAACTAAAGAAAATTGTGATGGTTAGTTGAAATGACCATTATCATTTCACATTTAATGCAATTTGCAAGAATCAAGAAGCATCTTGCAAAAGAAATGATCATGGTCAAATGGTAAACAAAAGTCAAATGGTCAACAAAAGTCAAATGGTCAACCCAACCTCAACCATGGCACAATTATCCTTAATTAATATTATTAATCATATTTCTCATTCTCATTAGGATTTAGAAAAAGCCAACGGTCAAAAACCCTAATGAGATTCCTCTGCCTCTGTCAACTATGCATACACACCCGCATCCGTGTTCCGAGGAACACGAATACAATGAAACAAAACCAATCCCAAAACAAATACTAAGATCTGGTTTAAACCAAAGCCCACTAGTAATAACTGCACGGACACCAAACGTGCACAAGTGCGCGTATATGAACGAACCCTGTCGCAAAACCATGCGACCTCTACTCTGTTTTGCCCAAAGGCGAATAACCCTCTGTGTGGGACTCTAAAAACTCGACACTATGCTGGCAGTAGGTTTAACCACAGGCCGCAAGTGGTACTAGCTGTACGTAACGGTCCCCAGGTAGATGCCAATAAGAAAACCAATGAGGTGAACCCATCCGAACTCCTACTGAGCCTGAATGTGACAATCTCCGTACAGTCCAGTCTGTTCGTCTGAGAGTATCGCATGTAGGGACTAGGGGGCGGTAAACGTCAGACCCCTAATAGCGGTACAAGTCATGCCAGAGTGTAGCCCAAAACACCCTGAGAAACCACTGGAAACACTACCAGCAAATCTCGCTTGCCCTGGCCAGGGACTTTATGTAATGGCTCTCCTAGACACAGCGCGATATCAACCCCCAATACCGGGAGAGACGAATCCTATCTAACCTCTACTGCCTCCAAGTGCTTCGGGACTGCACCCAACTACTACCTGTTTGCACGACTCCTTTGAGCCGTGGTAGGGTAGTAATCATAGTACAGTGGGAACACACTCGAGACGAAATAGCAGTGTCAAGTCGATGGACTAAGCTGTACTCCTGTCACCTGGGAACTGTTATTTGACGATAGGTATAGTACCAACCAACAGTTCCCAGCGAGTCCTGTCCAGTGTACTCGTAACCTAACGAGCACCCGCATACTATCTCCAGTACGACGTTTTAATGGCTGTGGGACAGACCATCTCCCCTGCTGGGATGAGAAGTGCATACGCTAGTCTACTCCGCAGTATTGATGCCCCGTCTCGATAATCCTACGACTAGGGATCTGTATAAGGATGTGCATGTAGATTACCCAGCCCCCACTAGTGTGACTGCCATCACAACGCTGGTAATCAAGCAAAGATCCTAAGGGCTCCACTAATATGTATAAGCGATATGCTAAAAGAAACATATGCACATATTAAAGTAGAAACAAACCAAGTAGCATACCACCATTTTGAGTAAGATTGTCTATACAACTGTGAATATCCCAAGCTTCCATTAAGTAATATACAAACTAATATGATACAGTAATGGCCTCTAGGGCATATATACTAACAAAAATATTGTGCATGGTGGAGCTATTTCCAAATCCTGACAAAAGGGTATGAGGAAAAAAAGTTAACTCATGGGAATCAGAGTAAGAAGATGAAATGATTCCCCTAAGCAGCGCCTTACGTGCATGAAACGTGAGCACCAGCGCTAATTCTTTTCAGGATTAGAACCTTTAGCAGCGCCTCGCATGCATAACACGTGAGAGCCGATGCTAATTCTTTTCAGGATTAAATCCTGTAGCAGCGCCTCACGTGCATGACACGTGAGCGCCGACGCTAATTATTTTCAGGATTAAATCCTGTAGTAGCGTCTCACGTGCATGACACGTGAGCCTCAGCGCTAGTTTTTCTTTATATATATATATATATAATAACACCTTACGTGAGGCATATACGAGTATTGGCGTAAAGAAAAGGGGGAGTTTTGTCATTCAGACTTCGAAGAAATTTATATATTGGTAAAAAAACGAGTTTTACAACGGAAAGACGCTGAATTCCGGATACGGATTCATGAACTTAGAGGCAAGTTTGAGTAAAGTGCTTCTAGTTTTGTTGACCGTCTTCTTATGCATTTTCTCACAAATGCAAGTGTCGGGATCCCCGCTGATGTCGTCCAACCTCTGGTACGCGGATATTGTCTCCTTCTGTTGGAAGACGCAATGCAAAACAGCGACAAGATCATCTCTCCACTTCTTTGAGATCAGGCCCATCAGATATACTGAATGTATCTTGTCTTTAGTATCATCAAGTGCCTCGAGCGACATGGCCTCATCAAACTCAGGAAGTGCTTCCCAAATCGACCCAACGACAATCTTCAAAATGGAGGAACGGCGAGGGGGGCAATCGACCATTGTAATCGTCGATGCGACGCATCACCTCAGCGCATTGGGCGCCAGTAAACTCCTGACAGTGACAGCGGTCTTGGATGCGAATGTTCTCATAAGAGATAATCTCTTCAAGATCATACAGATGGGAAGCCATAGCACCTAAAAAAGGGTTAATTGTTGACACAATGTTCAAGGCCTTAGCATTCAAAATATCAAAATCATCATGATCTAAAAAAACAGCGCCCCCCACAAAATCAAAGGTAATGCCCCATCAAAGATGATGCTGGCATTCATTGTAGGAATCTAAAAGGATTTTCATTTAATGAAAAAATTTCCTCGAACAATGGAGTTCAAAACTCCCAATATTCTCGAAAATGAGTTCTACAACAAATTCAAATCTGTAAGAAGAACCGTAAAAAGAAAATAAGAAAAGGGAATAAAATTCCCAAAAGAATTTCTTAAAAAGAAATTTTCTCAGAGCTAAGCTCTGCAGAACAACCCGGAATTAAATTCCTCTAATAATGAGATTAAATCCCAGAAATCCCTATGGGAAATATACTGGAATTAAATTCCAGAGAACTCTTAAAGATCAGAGTAATGTTAGTGTATATACCCTAGAGGCCATTATTGTATTATACTGGTTTGTATATTACTTAATGGAAGCTTGGGATATTCACAGTTGTATTGACAATCTTGTTCAAAATGGTAGTATGCTACCTGGTTTGTTTCTACTTCAATATGTGCATGTGATTCTTTTAGCATATCGCATATAAATATTAGTGGAGCCCTTAGGATCTTTGCTTGATTACCAGTGTTGTGATGGCAGTCACACTAGTGGAGGCTGGGTAATCTACAAGCACATCCTTATAACAGGTCCGTAGTCGTAGGATTATCGAGACAGGGCATCGATACTCCAGAGTAGACCAGTGTGTATGCTTCTCACCCAGCAGGGGAGATGGTCTATCCCACAGCCATTAGTACGTCGTACTGGAGATAGTATGCAGGTGCTCATTAGGTTATGAGTACACCGGACAGGACTCGTTGGGAACTGCTGGTTGGTAATATACCTATCGTCAGGTAGCAGTTCCCAGGTGACATGAGTACAGCTCGGTCCGTCGACTTGACACTGCCACTTCGCCTCGAGTGTGTTCTCACTGTAATTTGATTACTACCCTACCACGGCTCAAAGGAGTCATGCAAACAGGTAGTAGTTGGGTGCAGTCCCGAAGCACTTGGAGGCAGTGGCGGTTAGATAGGATTCGTCTCTCCCTGTATTGGGGGTTGATATCACGCTGTGATGGAGAGCCATTACACAAAGTCCCTGACCAGGGCAAGCGAGAATTACTGGTAGGTACTCCAGTAGTTTCTCAAGGTATAATGGGCTACACTTCAACACGACTTATACCGCTATTAGGGGTCTGACGTTTACCGCCCCCTAGGCCCGATATACGATACTCTTAGACGAACAGACCGGACTATATGGAGATTGTCACAGATAGGCTCAGTTGGAGTTCGGATGAGTTATTCTCATCGACCTTCTCATCGACATATACCTGGGGGTCGTTACGTACAGCTAGTGCCGCTTGCGACCTGTGGTTAAACCCACTGCCAGCGTAGTATCGAGATTTTAGAGTCCCACACAGAAGGTTTCCCTGCATCAGACAAAAGATGTAGATGTCGTATGGTTTTACGACAGGGTTCAGTCACGTGCGTGTACTTCTGTGCGCATGATGATTCGGACGGACAATACTAGCGGGTTTTGGTTTAAGCCGGATCCTAGTATTATACTGATGGATTGTTTTCGTCTTTTTGTATCCGCATTTTTCAGAATACGGATATAGGTACGTATCTACGGACAAGGGGAATTTTTGTAAATTGGTCAAAGATGCTTCTAGAAGATGACATATCATAATTTGTATTTATCATTTTGGTTTAAATGATTATTCATTTTATGCATTTAGAAAATGATGCGGAAATTGCATAAGAGTGAGCATGGCTTCATGAGACACTTGATGCCTTTTCAAGCCATGACTCATTTTTTTGTAACTTGAACTTTATTTTATGTTTTCATATGATTTATTCTTTGAAAAATAGAATATGGTTCAGTTAAGAAAAACATATGAGAGCTAACTCCATTCTCATTCTCTTTTCCTAAAAGGCCATCTTCTTCCTCAAAGCCCTAGTGAACTCATGTGTTGAGTGATCTAGGGCAAGAATAGATATTACAATCTATCTACACATCTCTACATCCTCTATGATATCTGATTTATCTCAAAAATAATATTACCGCAATCAAGAACGGCGTCGCTTTGCAGCTAGCCGGTGAGTACGGGTCGGTCCACAGGGATGTTGTGAATTTCCTAATCACTCTAACGAGTTAATTCCGATGGGAGCCGGATTGATTATTAAATCTAAAAACTGAATTAATCTATATCTAAGTCTTGCTAGGGTTATGTCTAGGTTAAGTTTGGAAAGTCTATAAATCTCACCGCTTTCTATACCCATATGAAGATCTAATTAGGAGTTATGGTAATTATTAATAAAGGGGATTAAAATCATTTGGAAAGATGTTTTCTTCCTCTAGATTCTTGTCCTTCCCTTATCAATCCTTACCCTAACCTTCATGGAAAACCATCACAACCGGGCCTTTATACTACGGTATCACCGCTACCTCGATGGATAGGGTGCCGTAAGGAGCGGTATGTGCATGTATGCATGAAGTCCTATGAAAATATATGATGGGCAAGAAAGGGAATGAGAGATCTTCGTCTCTCAAACCTTCCCCAGATCTAACCCTAACAAGCGAGGAGACTACTCACTCATTAAGGAATTTAAAAACATCTATCTATGGCAGAGAATAAAAGATTAACTAGGGCAAAGAATTAAATTTAACTAGGGCAAGAAAAGAAAATTAACCTAGGGCAGAAAATAAAGAACTTACAACTTGATGCTCTCCAAAAGAATTCTGAAATTTATTAATGAAGGGAGGCATGAAAAAAATACAATGATTTGGGCTTCTATTTATAGGAGATAGAAACCCTAGGTTACAATTGATTCGCATGTCTATATTTACCAAAATATCCTTAGGAAGACCTAGTCAAAGTAGACTTCAAGCTTTGGTAAAATTTTATGTCTCTGTCTCTTTAAAGGGAAGTATTGGGCCTTGAATCTTTGGGCTTCCTTATTATTTAGTTCTTTTATTAAAATAGCTTCTATGTTTCTTCCAGATCTCCAGTGAATAATTGCGGTGGACTTTTAACCGTTCGCTTTGTAATCTTGGGCCTTGCATTGCCTTGTACTTTGTGAATTTTATTTTTGATGTAGGCTTGATCAAGAGTCTTCTGTTTGTTGGTCAAAGTCCACTTTTGCATCGTCTTTTCATCGTTTTCACTGTTTTCTGTCCAAGAACCTGTAACCTGTAATATGTAACAAACGTGCGTCAAGAGTACCTGTTTATTTATAAAATGAATGAAAATGGGGAGTACAATAATGCAATATTATAGTATGAACAAATACCCCCAAACTTATCTTTTGCTCGTCCTCGAGCAAACTTATTTTTTATTCACTAAAATCCTAACCACACTTTCGCAGGGAAACGCGATTGCACTGAGCACGTGCAACAAGCCGTTAAACCTCTAGGTGTCCCTAGTAGGAGGAGTGTTGTCTCCTGAGGGTTTTCAGCGGATTACACCCACAAAATCCTATCAACTCGGCCCATTGACTTTTGTTCTCCAATAAGGTTTTCTAACAAGGAATTCTATTATCTTTTGACTCGCAAATTATCCACCCACATTCTTCACACTTCCTCGTTATTTAACTTAAGATTATATATGTTATGTAAACCTACTCAGCTTTCGGCATCTCTTAAGTTTTCCTTCTAAAGTTCCATCTTCACTTAGGAATTTCTATCAACTCTGCTAAAGATACAAGTTCTATTCTTCATTCCTTTCTCTTATCTAAACTCTAATCACATACCCCCACGTGTGTGTATAGATCACCCCTACACTTGGAAATTCAAATCAAGCAATCACGCCCTTGTCCGTTGTCCAAAGTACTTATCAGTAGGTGAATTTTTAATTGAATTTCGCTTACACATCCTTCATGCGACCGTTAATACTTCTTGAGGTACCAACGACCGATTACAAAATGTGTTTGCACATTAAAGCATACTTCCTAGTTTTGCAACCCCCAAGGCATTAGCAGTGACTCCCAAACCAGTTGATCTAAGGCACTAGGTGATGAAGCACCCTCGCTAAATATTTTTCTATTTTTCACAGCCTTAAGTAATCACAAAAACCAGTGTCCATTTTTTTTTCTTTATTCACACTTTTTTTTTCATTGTACTAAGGACTTTAGACAAGAGCATTTCAAGGTCTCTTCTACTATTCCAAGTTTCAAGGTGCGTGATTGTGCATTTTGTAGGGTATACGTTTTCAGAATCTAGACTTAAGCTAGGAACTATTTTTCAAACTTATACTCTAATAAGAACATCAATACTCTTCCCTTGTCTCAACTTAGCCCAAGAAGTGAACCCAAAATTTGCCTATTTCTAAATAAACTACAAGGCATATACTTTCTAGCGTTAAACTTTAAGGAATGTTGTTTTTAGGGTTTTTAATTTACTAAGTCTAAGATCTAGTTGTTCCTAGCCAGTTAACCTATCTGTCAAACTCAAATCAAATATGGCCAAAATTGAATACAATATTTATAATTTTTGAAATTTTTCAAATTTTTATGGGTTTTCAAATAAATATGCAAATGCAAAAATATGTACAAATGAATGCGAAGGAAGAAGACGTACCGAGCATACCCACAAACTTGAACTTGACAGTGTCCTCACTGTCATACTAAACCAAGAGGGTCAAAATGTCGGCACTCCCCTGTTTATTTATTTATAAAAAAAATTATTGATAAGAAAAATATATACAGAAAGGCCCTCCCCCAAACTTCATTTAAACTATGTTAGACTTTACTGCCAAACTTTGCATAGACCAAACGTCAACACCAACCAGTTGAAAAATTTATCAGTAAAGAGTATCAGTTGGTGGAAGAATAAGTCGTAGCGATCCATAAAGAATTGGGGAAGATAGAAGTGGTGGTATGGAAGGTATGGAGGTGAATAGACAGGAGGTGGTGATGAATCAAAACGAGAATACGAATGATCAGCAATCAGTGGAATGTTGGCATTCTCGTAGCTTATTAAAAGAAATGGGGGTGGTTCAACTTCTAAAGGAGGAGGTTGACTAACCACAATACCCCCAAAATGTTTCTGTGGGTCCTCTATTGACTTCGCATCATCCATCAATTGCATATGATATTCAATTATAAGGGAACTGATCTCCTCGATGTCCGCCATAGTCCAACCGAAAACTTGCCGCCTATCTTGTAAGACTTTTAAAATAGCGTTCTCTTGCTCGAAGGCTAGAGAGGCTGATATTATAATGGGAAAAGTCTCATTCTCACCTATGTAAGCATATTTAAGGTGAGGCAGTAAGGACATGAGTTCGAGTTTCGGAGGCGAAAGAATCATTGCGGAATCTACCTCGAACTCAAAGGACTCCAACACAGGTTCGAAATCACTGCAAACAACCGATTCGGATGGTTCAACTAACTCATCCACAAATTCAAAAGACTCATATTCGGGCTGTGAGCTGTCATCATCCGAAAAAGTGAAGCATTCATAATCAATATCGGTTGTGTCAACGATGGTAGGCTCAAGGAGGGACGCTCTAGTGGCGTCAAAACTATCTTCATCAAATAAAAATCTTTCAAGCTCGCAATCCTCCTGCGTGATTTCGTGAACAGAGCAAACTTCTCGTGTACTAGTTTTAGGCACGGGGGGCAGAATTCCCATCTTATAAATATTGAACTCACTAGACATCTTCCCAAAGGATAGAGTCATGGAGCCATTGCGACAGTTTATTATAGCATTGGAAGTGGCCAAAAATGGTCGACCGAGGATCACCGGAATTTGGTTCCGTGGGTTAGCAACAGGTTGTGTATCCATAACAATAAAATCAACGGAGAATATGAACTCCCCAACTTTGATCAATACATCCTCTAGCTCACCCCTTGGATGGGTGATTGATCGATCAGCCATTTGGAGAGTACAACGAGTGGGTTTCAACTCTCCAACCCCTAATTGTTCATACACGGAGTAGGGAAGCAGGTTAACACTAGACCCAAGATCTAAAAGTGCTCGATTAATTTTCTTATCCCCAATTGTGATTGAAATCGTAGGACAGCCGGGGTCCTTTCGTTTTTGGGGTAAGGTTTGAGGGTGGTTAATAGCATTACTCACTGCACTAGCCACTAGCACTTTCTTGGGTACTTGAGATGCCTTTCTCTTCGAGGTGCATAAGCCCTTTAAGATTTTCGCGTATGAAGGGACTTGTTGGATAGCATCCAAGAGAGGTATATTTATGCTAACCTGCTTAAATAATTCCACAATCTTCTCCACTTGTGCAGTTGGTTTATTGGGACTCAACCTGTTTGGAAATGGAGCATTTTGAAAATTTGTTGAGTCAAATGTCTGTGGAGTAGGAACGGATCCTAGTGTGGATGTGTTCGTGTTGTGAGAAATGGGTCCGTTCGAGTTAGAAGAAGTAGAGCCGTGTGAAGGGTGGAGAATAGGCTCTAAAGAAAAAGGTGAAGAAGAAAGTGAAGAAAATGAAGAAGGGGAAGATGACGATGGAGAAGAAGAAGAAGAATCACCGGCGGGGATGTCATCACTAATACCCACATTATTCTGCAATACTCTTCCGGATCTCAACGTGGTCACCGCATTTACATTTTGATTGTTATATGCGTTTTGTGTGTGACCGGGATTTAGCAATGGTTGAGATGGAAGCTTTTCCTTTTCTCTCTCTCTCAACACAGCAGTTAATTGTGCAATTTGTGCCTCAATAGATTTGATACTTTGATCGTGTGAGGCATTGTTATGCATCAAAGATTGAACATAATTTTCAAATCTTACTGCGGATTCTATAGATTGCTTGAGAAATGCATCTAGACTTTTTTCTAGCGAGATAACCTTATCATCATTTGGTTGAACCAAATTGTTCGTTTGATTTGTATAAGGTTGTTGTTGGAAAGATTGCTGGTTTTGAGTTTGTGAAGGTGCTTGTTGTTGTTGTGGAGGAGGAGGTCTTTGAAAATTGTTATTTCCTTGGAATTGTTGATTTTGGTTCCAAGCGAAATTTGGGTGACTCCTCCACCCCGGATTGTATGTCGAAGAGTACGGATCGTTTCTTTGTCGTTGCTGAAATGCAGCATTGACTTGATCCTGTCCTTGAGTAGATGCATTATAAGGACACTCTTCAGTTAGATGCGATGGATCCGCACAACAAGCACAAACAGTTCGTGGAGGCATAACAGGGGCAGGAGAAGGCGATGAGATTTTGGTCTCAATGGCTTCTAGCTTTTTCATAAGTGCGGCTATCTTGGCCTTCATAGCAATCGACATATCTACTTGATGTATGCCTGCCCTAGATTGACCAATAGAAGAAGATGATGTGGTCTTGGTACTCTCCCACTGAATTGTTTGCTCACTAAGATCCTCAAGAAACTGCCACGCTTCGTCGCTGGACTTGGAAAGAAAATGACCTTGACATATGGTTTCTAGCAACTGCTTCGTTGCCGGGTTCAATCCCTCGTATAATGTTTGGAAAAGTTGCCAACTTTCGATCCCATGATGAGGGCATTGAACAAGTAGGTCTTTAAATCTCTCGAAGCACTTCCAAAATGGTTCGGAAGGAAGCTATGAAAATTGTATAATCTCATTACAGATTCTAGCAGTTTTGTGATGAGGATAGAACTTTTTCAGAAAAGCTTTCACAAACTCGTCCCAATTTCTAATGGAATGTGATGCGGTGCTGTATAGCCACTTCTCGGCTAGGTCACATAAGGTAAAAGGAATGACCCTTAGCCTTATAGCGTCATCACTTAATTGGGTCGTTTTCATCATAGCGCACACATTTTAGAATTTATTGATAAAGATATATGCATCTTCAGATTCCAAACCATGAAATTTTGGCAGTATATTGATGAAATGTGGTTTTATTTCAAAATTGTCCCCATTTGCCGGTGGGGGTGAAAGACAGGTAGGTAAAGAAGTGCGGACAGGGTAGAAGAGATCCTGGAGCGCAACTCGTTGGGGCGCTACAACAGGCGGAAGATTCGGGTTATTCGCACCTAACAGAGGTGGAATCATTCCTGTCGGTAAGGTATTGTTGGGGTTGGATCCCGACATACCTTCGAAAGAAGAATTTGAAGGTGGAGGTAAGGAAATGAAGGGAATTTCGACTTCGGTGTCGAAAGGTTCGTCGGTCGGTACCAACGAAACACAGACTAATCAGGCGTTAGTATCCCTAGTCCAAAGTGACATACACTAAGGGGTAGTGTAGTCAGAAAAAAATTGAAAAACAGAATGTGGAGGTAAGATAACGTCAATGAGAAGAAGTGGTGGAAGTGAGTTGCAAGTTTTCTTTAGCGACAAGTTGCAAGTTTTGAAAAGATTTTTCTTTTTTTTATGTGAGAATGTTTGCAAAGAGGTTTTTTTTTTTTAAAAGAGACTTGTGACACAAATGTATCAACCACACATGCACAATCAGGCCTAGATCTAGGGTCACCTAGGTCTGCTAGACAGCTCCTAACTAGGGCTAGAAATAGGACCTCAAACCGCCTCTTCACCGCCAATTATGGCCAGGTAAGTGCCAGGTAAGTGGGAAGGAACCACAGTAGTAGGCCTAATTAATAACCACTAGCCTAGACACACTTGCCTAGACACCGCAAAGTCAGTTAGGATAAACGGTCGATGCCTATACTAGTCCTTTTCCTATTGAGCTCGATGTCCTTAGGGCTGAGTCTAATATTTTTTAATTAATTGTGGTCAATGCAAATGCTTTAAGTGTTTTCTGGGGTCCTGGGAAGGGTGATGAAATCCCCACCCAATCTGAGTTTGGTCAATTAGCCCCTTAAAGTCCGATTAAATTATGCAAAACAATAAAATTCACTTGCAATCAATTTTTTAGCGCAGCGTAAAGAAACCTGCAGAAAATCTGTTATCTAGAAAGGGAGAGAAGATTTTTAGCGAAAAGAATTCCTGCAGAAAATTTTTACAGAAAGATATATGGAGGTTGACAAAGGGGAGAAGGAGAAACAAACCCAGAAAATTTGGTGCGCTGACGTGGCAATTGCGCGGCGGAACCGCGGTCTGGGACCCTCTTATGCGACGGAAAAGCGGCGGAGTAGTGGGATCAGGCTCTGGAAAAAATTCTGCTGTTCTGTACTTGCAATTCCTCTTTGTTCTTATGTACCAACTTCTGTTTTGCCCTCTGTAAATTTCCAAATTCGCTATTCTTCGCTGTTCCTGCAAGATTCAAAAGATACACCCTTCAAACAGATCAAAATTGATAATTTTTATTTCTTTTTTTTATTTTCAGATTTTTATAATTTTTTTAAAATTTATATCAACCCGAAATTACACAGAAAGAAATTTTACGCGATCCCCGGCAACGGCGCCATTTGATTTATCTCAAAAATAATATTACTGCAATCAAGAACGACATCGCTTTGCAGCTAGCCGGTGAGTACGGGTCGGTCCACAGGGATGTTGTGAATTTTCTAATCGCTCTAACGAGTTAATTCCGATGGGAGCCGGATTGATTATTAAATCTAAAAACTGAATTAATCTATATCTAAGTCTTGCTAGGGTTATGTCTAGGTTAAGTTTGGAAAGTCTATAAATCTCACCGCTTTCTATACCCATATGAAGATCTAATTAGGAGTTATGGTAATTATTAATAAAGAGAATTAAAATCATTTGGAAAGATGTTTTCTTCCTCTAGATTCTTGTCTTTCCCTTATCAATCCTTACCCTAACCTTCATGGAAAACCATCACAACCGGGCCTTTATACTACGGTATCACCGCTACCTCGATGGATAGGGTGCCGTAGGGAGCGTTATGTGCATGTATGCATGAAGTCCTATGAAAATATATGATGGGCAAGAAAGGGGATGAGAGATCTTCGTCTCTCAAATCTTCCCCAGATCTAACCCTAACAAGCGAGGAGACTACTCACTCATTAGGGAATTTAAAAACATCTATCTAGGGCAGAGAATAAAAGATTAACTAGGGCAAAGAATTAAATTTAACTAGGGCAAGAAAAGAAAATTAACCTAGGGCAGAAAATAAAGAACTTACAACTTGATGCTCTCCAAAAGAATTCTGAAATTTATTAATGAAGGGAGGCATGAAAAAAATACAATGATTTGGGCTTCTATTTATAGGAGATAGAAACCCTAGGTTACAATTGATTCGCATGTCTACATTTACCAAAATATCCTTAGGAAGACCTAATCAAAGTAGACTTCAAGTTTTGGTAAAATTTTATGTCTCTGTCTCTTTAAAGGGAAGTATTGGGCCTTGAATCTTTGGGCTTCCTTATTATTTAGTTCTTTTATTAAAATAGCTTCTATGTTTCTTCCAGATCTCCAGTGAATAATTGCGGTGGACTTTTAACCGTTCGCTTTGTAATCTTGGGCCTTGCATTGCCTTGTACTTTATGAATTTTATCTTTGATGTAGGCTTGATCAAGAGTCTTCTGTTTGTTGGTCAAAGTCCACTTTTGCATCGTCTTTTCATCGTTTTCACTGTTTTCTGTCCAAGAACCTGTAACCTGTAACATGTAACAAACGTGCGTCAAGAGTACCTGTTTATTTATAAAATGAATGAAAATGGGGAGTACAATAATGCAATATTATAGTATGAACAATATCATGGGTAGCGACCTTGATGCCCTAGTTGCCTCCGTTGAGGTAGGAGTTCGATGCACATCTTCTCGGGTGGATCATCATGGATTTGAGGAGTCCGATGAGGGAGCGGCGATCCAAACGATCCACGGAGTCAACAACCAGAAGAAGGACAGCGAGGAATGAAGACCAGAAGGACCGGAATCGTGAGTTATAAACTTCTGTACTTTAAGTTAAACCTCACTTTTAGTTTGCTAGTTAGGGTTTAGCACCGATCCTGGAGTCCAAGTCCATGCCGCGATCTTTTGAAAAAAAAATTTCACCTATTCCACCTCCCCGCGGTCCCGCGGGGTGCGCGACATAGTCTTACAGTGGTATCAGAGCCTACTAAACCCAAACTAGTTCGTTAGCAAGCTTTAGAACTTCGATCGTCGGAAAAACTGGAAAACAAAACACCGAAACCCTACATTCTGTCGAATTTTAAAAGTGCTGTAAAAATTATTTCAGGTATACTAAAATTACGTGCAGGGTTTTCTAAGATGGCTGAAGAAAAATGGTCCCCTGAATTGCCCAGACAGCAGCAGAACCGCGGCGGATCGTACCGATCCACCATGGAGTCGAGGCCGATTCAGGCCATTCTTCTTCTATTATTTCTTTCTTTGGGTGTTTAGTTCTCTAGAATATTTGGTTTCTACCCAGTATGTTTCTGAATGCTGGTTTGCATTTGGGGTGGTTACGGAAAATGTTTTTCGATCGAAATTCTAATTGTACTTGGCTAACCGGTTCTTTTATAATGTTTATATGTGTTTTAAACTTTATCTAATTGCTATATGTCTGTTAGTTTGAAGTTGCACATATTTGTTGGTTTGTGTATATGAACTTGTTGGATCGTCAATGATGAATAGCCGGGAATGTGAGATGAGCGTTTTTTTTTTCTTTCATTCATGTAAATTGTAAAATTGATGTAATATTATTTTGCGGGGCACATCCGGGTTGTGGTTGTAGCCACCGTTGTATTATTTTCTTTTTACTGTTTTCTGCTCCTAGGATAGACCCATGGTGGGGTACACAAACTACCGAGTTCTTTGAAGTGCCGAGTGACCTACTCACTTTGTTGAGGAAGGTTGCTTCACTTCTGGAATTTGGCGGGTAGTTTGCCGTACCCGTAGGGGTCTGGGGTGGGGTTTGGCTATTCATCACGACCGTGGAATCCGTCTTTCGTTACAGGCTTAAACGAAATGCGATATTCCTAGCATATCCAATATGTTCATCTGTGACTGGAATGCCTATTATTGTATCAGACGAATGTTATTATTAGATATGATATATAATAGACGCTACTTATGTTTTGCATCCGCGCTAGTCCAGCCCCCGCTCTGGCGTTAGTTAAGTAACCTAACGGTGTTAGACGGGGCCCAGTGGCGAATGCGGATGGCATAAGTAGACGTTGTATTTTCGTCTTTTTCTGTGATGATAGATGTAATTGATGGGACGCGTTATATTAATGCAAAGCAAACAAACCAAAACTGAATCGTTGGAACAAATTTTAAATACCACTCGGTTATTTCAAAACAGCAAACTTTTAAATGCGGAGCTTAAACCACTCCTTTTTAAAGCTATCAGGTTCCTTCGATTATATTAAGTTCACTATGTTCACGGTTTTACCAAAACCATTCGTAGCCCTCCGTCATTTCATATGAATAGTCAATATTATTCAAACTATGTTTGTTGGCCAAAGTCAAGGCATAGTGATTGGTAGCTGCTGAATATTCATATGAAGCATAGATAGATGCGTTGGTTTGGGACAGTCGTACTGCTTTGTTGGCCAAAATCAAGGGTATGTACGGGTGGGTTCAAATTAACCTGGAGAATGATGGGTAGAACTTGAAATGTGACTTATGATTTGTTGGCAAAAGTCAAGGTCATAAGAGCATGGGGCAAAAATCCGCATCGGGAGTTTCTAAAAAAACTGAAACTTGCTAGTGTTGCATACCATTTGGAGTGTGATAATTTTGGTAGTATTCCTTCAACTTTATCACACAATCATATTTGGATCCCGATCCTACTGCGAGTATATGCTACTCCTCGGGAGATCTTTTCACTATCACAATCAATGCTATAAACCAAGTAGGTGTCTAGAACAGTGTTAGTGGGGCAATGCCTCCAGGGAAAAGAGGTTTTGTAATTAAGGAACTTCGCGAAAGCGTTGGAAAACCTCCCTCGAAATACCAACACTAGCCTGGCTGAACAGTTAAGCAAGTATTGAAGGGTGAGATTAATCCTGACTAATTCCTCTTTTATGGTTTGAGGAGGGATTCAAGAAACAGTAGGAGCCATCCTTTTTAGATAAATTAAAAACCAATCTAAACTTGCAAGAGCATCATACTGAGTGCATTCTTCTCTCTCTCCTAAATTACAGCAACCAGGTGACCAGATTAGGTTACAGTTAGATAATAACATGACTGAGTTTTACTATAAAACTGGCAAAGGTTTGTTTCGATGTCCATTACCTATGACAAGCTGGACCACCTCATTACTACTCATGCCAATGCCGTCACAGGTCCAGTTTCCAATATCACGGATGATATCCATAAAAAAGGAAAAGACTATGCGAATGCCAAGTGCCTCGTGTTGCCCTCAGTTAATGGTGAATACCAGCGGGAACACGAGAAGATGGACTTAGCTTCCATCTTCCTCCATAACAAAATTTTATATGGAGAGCAATCTCGTATTGCAAGATATGAGACCTCGAAGGAATTGCTTCAAGTGAGGTTGGTTGTCGGATCATCTGTAGAGGACCACGTCCCTATAATGATTAGCTGTATTGAACAGCTCACGGACCTGGAGACCACGTTGGAGAACAAATCGAGTGATGACTTGCTTCTACAGTCCCTACCTTCTACTTACGCCCAGAGGAAGAAAGTTATACTTCCAGTTGTGAGCACCCTGAAGGAAACCAGGGATACACCCGTTCTACTTATTGGAGGATCTTCCTCTTCTGGATCCGAGGCGATTGCCAAGGGTGAGAAGAAGAAAACCTCCGAAAAGCTGATAAGCGGTGTTAGTAAAGTAGAAAAAAAGGGAAGGGCAAAAGTTTCATGGCTAAACGGTAGAAAAAGAGGGATGTTCCTATCGTCACGGGAAAGGGATTAGCAGAAAGGATGCAGGGCTTGGAAAGCCAGAATTCAGGATCCGAAGTATGTTGTGGCTTCGGCTTCGGGTGTGTTAGTGTTTGAAAACAGTCTGTCAATTAACTCTACTTCCTGGGTACATGATACCAGATCAGGATCTCATTCTTCACAAACTTTGAGAAACAGTAGAGTTATCAGGGCTGGTGATATGACTCTTTGAGGTGCTAACGGAATGAGCAAGGATGCTATATCCGTAGAGGAATATCATCTAGAATTGACAAGTGAGCAGTTATTGATTCTACATAACTATTTATATATACCTAATCAAGCTTGTAAATTTCATATCTGTATCTTTACATAATAAAGAAGGATATGATTTACATATGTAAGCGATGTAATCCACATCCACCTAAATCAAAGTATTGATTGGGTCAGGCACATTAGATAACAGTATGTACGTATTAGATCAAGCTTAAGTTTTCAAACGTCCAAAACACACTTATAAGAAAGTCTCCAGAATCAAATAGGACTTTCTTATGGCATTATAGACAGGGTCACATCATTGAAACAAGGTTGACATAGTTACATATAGAGGGATATTTGAATCCGTTCGAATATCAGTCTTATATAACTAGTCAATCATGTCTCATAGGAAAGATGACAAAGACTCTGTTCACTGGATACGGAGTAAGGGCAAGCGAGCTCTTAGGACTCATACACAGCATTGTGTAGGTCCAATGTCTATATATGCACGAAGTGGTTATTCCTATTTTCATTTCTTTTTCGGGTCATTTCTCTGGATTAGGACATGTCTTCGTATTGAAGCATAAATCCAAGGCTTTTGAGAAATTCCGGGAATACAAGATTGAAGAGGAAAAAAAAACAGGAACAAGTATCAACTCACTGAGATCTGATCAAGGTAGTGATACTTAATTGCCAAGTTCCTGGATTACCAAAAAGGAGAAAAGAAATCTCTCAACTTACTCCTCCATACACATCACAACTTTATGGTGTATCGAAGAGACGGAACACAGCCCTATTGGATATGGTTCATTCCATAATGAGTAACACTGAGTTATCGTCATCCTTCTGAAGTTATGCACTAGGATTAGCTACATATCTTTTTGAAAAAGGTTCATACTAAGACTGTGCCTACCACACCATATCAGATATGGATTGGGAAGAAACCCTATCTTCAGTACTTGAAAATTTAGGGATATCCAGCATTTGTAAAAAGCAGTATATAAACAAGTTCGAGGCACATTCAGTACTGTTTAAGTTTGTGGGATACCCAAAGGACTCCGGGGGGTATTTTTTCTATTTTCGCGGAGGAACAAAAGATTGTTGTTTCTCAGAATGCCCACTTTTTGGAAAATTAATCTTTTTAAAACAAATAATGGGAGCGCAATAGAACTGGAAGAAATTCCAGAACCACAAACTATTACTGAAAGTAAGGTAGAACCAGAAGATTCAAAAGAACCGGACATACTTACGCCACTCCGAGGAAGTAATAGGCAGTCTCATCCGCCCGAGAGAAACTGAGGTTTTCTCATAGACGGGGATAGAGAGGATTGCATCATTGACAATGATGTGCCAACTAACTTCCAGTATGCCATTTAGAGAAGAGACTCGGTAAAATGGCTAGATGCAAAATGGACCAAAATGGAGTCCATATACACCAACAAAGTATAGACTTTGAACTTTGCTCCAGAAGGGGTAAGACCCATAGGCTGCAAATGGATCTTCAGAAAGAAGATTGGTGTAAATGGACAGGTTAAAACCTATAAGGCTAGACTTGTTGTAAAGGGTTCTTTCCATCAAAGACCTGGTTTGGACTATGATGAAACCTTTTTCTTCAGTGGCTATGCTCAAATCCATTCGGATCCTTCTTGACATTGTTGTCTTCCATGATTGTAAGTTCTGGCAGATGAACGTATAGATTGCTTTTTCAGTATTTGGAAGAGTGCATCTATAGGGTTCAGCCAGAGGGTTTTCAATCAGAGTGGGAGCAGCAGGTATATGTGCAAGATGCTTAAGTCTATGGACTAAAGCAGGCATCGCGGAGTTGGAACATCTGTTTTTAATGAGAAAGCCAAAGAATTCGACTTTATCAAAAAATCCGGATGATCCATACATCTATAGTAAGATTGTAGGGAGAACTAAGGGATTCCTCGTCAAGAACGAGGATGACATTCTCTTAATAGGATATGACATTCCTATCAGTCAAAGGATTCTTGTCACAAAAGTTCTCCATGAGAAACCTGGGTGATACCAACTATATTCTGGGGATCCAGATCTATCGTAATAGATCAGAGTGGATATTGGGACTTTTTAATGTCAAGGTACACCAACGCCATACTGAAAATATTTTAGTATGGAAGATTCTAAGCACGGTAGTATACCGGCTTGTCACGGAATCACCTTCTCCAAAGAGATGTCTACCAAGACTGATTTGGAAAGGGCTCGCATATTAATTATACCCTACGCTACTGCAGTAGGCTCTATAACATATGCGATGTGGTATACCAGACCAGATGTTGCTTACACAGCGAAAGCATGGTAAGCCAGTATCAGTCAAACCCAGGGGAGAAGTACTGGGAAGCAGTATTGAACATTCTCATGTGCCTGAAAAGGACTAAGGAGATGTTCATGGTGTACAGCAGTTTGGACCTCCAGATCGAGGCCTTTGCTGACTCCAGCTTCCAGAGTGATAAGAATGACTCCAAATCCATATCGGGTTATAGTTTTATCCTCAGTAGAGAGATGGTCTGTTGGAAGAACTCCAAACAGAACACCGTTGCTGACTTAACAATGGAAACGGAGTAGATCGCTACTTGTGACACCACAAAAGAGACAGTCTGGATAAGGAAGGTCTTAATTGAACTTCAGGTGGTTCTTTCCATTGTTGCTCCTATACTTTTGTATTGAGACAACAATCGGCGCTATAGCTTTGGGGAAAGAACCCAAGTCCCATTAGTGATCCAGACACATCTTAAGGTGGTAACACCTGATCAAGGAGATAACTTTTCTTCAGGAGATTGAGGTAAGGAGAGTAGATACGAAGAACAACACTGCAGATCCACTCACCAGGATCATCTCTTAGACAGTGTTCGAGAGGCTATTCGAGACCTTCGATCTGCAATATGCCAGTATATGGCCTTAGTGCAAGTGGGAGATTGTTAGTGTATATGCCCTAGAGGCCATTATTGTATCATACTGGTTTGTATATTACTTAATGGAAGCTTGGGATATTCACAGTTGTATTGACAATCTTGCTCAAAATGGTAGTATGCTACCTGGTTTGTTTCTACTTCAATATGTGCATGTGTTTCTTTTAGCATATCGCTTATACATATTAGTGGAGCCCTTAGGATCTTTGCTTGATTACCAGCGTTGTGATGGCAGTCACACTAGTGGGGGCTGGGTAATCTACAAGCACATCCTTATAACAGGTCCGTAGTCATAGGATTATCGAGACAGGGCATCGATACTCCAGAGTAGACTAGTGTGTACGCTTCTCATCCCAGCAGGGGAGATGGTCTGTCCCACAGCCATTAGTACGTCGTACTGGAGATAGTATGCAGGTGCTCATTAGGTTATGAGTACACCGGACAGGACTCGTTGGGAACTGCTGATTGGTAATATACCTATCGTCGGGTAGCAGTTCCCAGGTGACATAAGTACAGCTTAGTCCGTCGACTTGACACTGCCACTTCGCCTCGAGTGTGTTCCCACTGCACTTTGATTACTACCCTACCACGGCTTAAAGGAATCGTGCAAACAGGTAGTAGTTGGGTGCAGTCCCGAAGCACTTGGAGGCAGTGGCGGTTAGATAGGATTCGACTCTCCCGGTATTGGGGGTTGATGTCGCGCTGTGTTGGAGAGCCATTACACAAAATCCCTGGCCAGGGCAAGCGAGAATTACTGGTAGGTACTCCAGTAGTTTCTCAGGGTATAATGGGCTACACTTCAACATGACTTATACCGCTATTAGGGGTCTGACGTTTACTGCCCCCCTAGGTCCGATATGCAATACTCGTAGACGAACAGACCAGACTGTACGGAGATTGTCACAGATAGGCTCAGTTGGAGTTCGGATGAGTTATTCTCATCGGCCTTCTCATCGACATATACCTGGGGGTCGTTACGTACAGCTGGTGCCGCTTGCGACCTGTGGTTAAACCCATTGCCAGCGTAGTGTCGAGTCTTTAGAGTCCCACACAGAGGGTTTCCCTGCATCAGACAAAAGATGTAGATGTCATATGGTTTTCCGACAGGGTTCGGTCACGTGCGTGTACTTCTGTGCGCATGATGATTCGGATGGACAATACTAGCGGGTTTTAGTTTAAGCCGGATCCTAGTATTGTACTGATGGATTGTTTTCATCTTTTTGTATCCGCATTTTTCGGAATACGGATACGGGTATGTATGTATGGACAAGGGGCATTTTTGTAAATTGGTCAAAGATGCTTCTAGAAGATGACATATCATAATTTGTATTTATCATTTTGGTTTAAATGATTATTCATTTTATGCATTTAGAAAATGATGTGGAAATTGCATGAGAGTGAGCATGGCTTCATGAGACACTTGGTGCCTTTTCAAGCCATGACTCATTTGTTTATAACTTGAACCTTATTTTATGTTTTCATATGATTTATTCTTTGAAAAATAGAATATGGTTTAGTTAAGAAAAACATATGAGAGCTAACTCCATTCTCATTCTCTTTCCTCACTAGCATTTTCTAAAAGGCCATCTTCTTCCTCAAAACTCTAGTGAACTCATGTGTTGAGTGATCTAGGGCAAGAATAGATATTACAATCCATCTACACATCTCTACATCCTCTACGACATCATGGGTAGCGACCTTGATGCCCTAGTTGCCTCCGTTGAGGTGGGAGTTCGATGCACATCTCTTCGGGTGGATCATCATGGATTTGAAGAGTCTGATGAGGGAGCGGCGATCCAAACGATCCACGGAGTCAACAACCAGAAGAAGGACAGCGAGGAATGAAGACCAGAAGGACCGGAATCGTGAGGTACAAACTTCTGTACTTTAAGTTAAACCTCACTTTTAGTTTGCTAGTTAGGGTTAGCACCGATCCTGGAGTCCAAGTCCGTGCCGCGATCTTTTGAAAATTGTTTTTCACCTATTCCGCCTCCCCGCGATCCCGCGGGGTGCGCGATATGGACTTACAAGTAATAGGGTAAAACCCTAAGATCTCTGAGAATAATGATTCCCTAAATAAAGTTTTTTAAAAATCTCTAAGAGATCATTTCACGAAAAAGAGCCAAGCTCTGTTAATGGGTTAAAAATCCAAGACAAAAAGGAGTCTCTTTCAAGAGAAAAATGGTCATAATCCTTACCAATTTTCTTAAACAGAGTTAAACTCTAAGAGTTTCTTTAGGTAGAGATTTAAGCTCTGAGAAGATAATTAAATTCTCAAGGAAGAAGAAAAAGGATGACGAAACAACAGTCATTTCAAGGGCCAAAGGTCCTATTTATAAGACATGAAGGGACGGTTCAACTCCACAGGAGAACGAACGGTGGAAAAGGTGACACCGTTGTATCCACGTGTAAGCCACGTGACAGCAACGGTGGGGGGCATTTGTTTCCCCAATATATTTAACCAAATAAAAGAGCAAAGCTCTATTAAATTTAATGAGGCAACGCCTCACGTGCTTTCCACGAGGGCTCCAGCGCCAGAACCAATCTTATAGGATTAAGTCCTATGATGGCACCTCACGTGCTCCTCACGCGGGCGCCAGTGTGGAAAGCACAGGAATACCCATATTAAAAATTAAATTCTAAAGTGGCGCCAACGTGCACAATACGTGAGCGCCGAAGCCTAAGTAAAATTAAATTCTACAATACTCTATGTCAAACAGAGCCGTTAGATCAAAGATCCAACAGAGATGATATATTACCAAAATATAGAATCAAATTTTATTACGAGAAAATATCTCCCATATCTTTCTAAATAAGAAAGATACTCTCGGTTGGATTAATAATCCAATAATAGAATAAAATTCTATTTTGGGAATATATTCCCTCAATCTTTCTAAACAAAAAAAAAAGATTGCTCCCTGTAAAACAGAGAACCCTTGGATTAAAAATCCATTGGTTATTAAAAATCACCACTTGACAGAATAAATTCTGTATATGGGAGAATATTTTTCCGGTCTTGTTAAAAACAAGAACAACATATTCTGTAAAACAGAAATCCTTGGATCAAAGATCCAATGGTGGGTAAAATTCTCCAACTCAATTTTGAGTTTGATTAAATCAATTGGAATCTCTCAATGAGAGATTTTCTCAAAACCAATTAACAATCTGCCTCCATTATATAAAGGACCCGAGACTTCAAGTCTCATACGAACGGAGACACAGATATACACATAGGGAGATAGAGAGAGGCACAGAGACAGAGACAGTGAGAAAGAGGAACAAGAGAAAGAGAGGAGAAAAAAAGCCCCGAGAAGCTTCTGCAAAAATACAGTCAGCTCTTGAAAGAACAGAGAATTTAATTCTCAAAGAAGAAGACTCTCCTCCTCAAAAAACCCTTGGTAAAGAAAACTCAGAGATCAAAATATCTCTTTTTTACCTATATAAGGGTTTAACCTTTTTCAAGAACTTAGTTCTTTCTTTGGATCAGAGATCCACAAGGCAAGTCTTCCACAAGTTGAGAATTTTATTCTCATCGGGAAGATCTTGCTCTTGAGAATCAAAAATTCAAAAAAGAATTAGATTAAAGAAAAAGAAAAAGAAAAGAACACATGCTCTGGGTATTTAATTCCTCCTAAATTAAGATTTAACCCTACATAAAGAACTTAGTTCTTATAAAAATAAAAGAACTTAGTTCTCCAATAAAAAAGTGATGATCCAAGATCTTCAAAACAGAAATCTTGATGATCATCAATGACTAAAATGTCATTAACAGAGATTAACATCTCTAAAAGCAAGAAAAACTTGGCATCTCACGTGAAACACACGTGAGCAAAATTAGTGCTCAACACTATTATAGTACCTAAAGCAAACAAAAGAAGAGTTAAAATGTCTCACGTGCTTCCCACATAAGCATCCAGAAAAAAAACAAAGAAAAACTCATTCGTGTTGATGGGGCGACCATCAAATAAAGCAGCCTGACATCCCAAAAATAAAGTAGTCATGTGAAATACATGTGAAATACTCTTGGAAACCTGAAATTTGGTGCCTCACGTGCCTCACATGTGAGCACCAGAGCTCAGCCAAGTGCTTAGCACTTATGTCAAAAAAGAGGGGGTGAGCAAACAAAACCTAAAATCAATGCTCAGCACTCACGTGCTTCCCACGTGAGTGCCATGCAAAGTGCTTAACACACTATGTTCAGTTAAAATGACTAAGTGTTTAGCACTGATTGGGCAGTGCCCATATCGCAGCGCCTCACGTGAAAAACACGTGAGCGCCAAAGAAAATTGGTGCTTAGCACTATGGCAGGGTCCCACGTGAAACACACGTGAGCACTATATATATTAGTGCTTAGCACTACCGGGTAGTATAAAGACCCAATCTCAGCCCAAATTGGCTAAGTGTCCTGAGGTGAAACCCTTTTGATTTTAAATTACGAGCCCATATTGCTCATGATTTCCAAACTGATCTTAGTCTCAAACATGACTAATGATCTCTCATTGATGATATCCAAAATGATATTCATCCCATATCTTCTAAGACAATCTTAGTCTCAAATATGACTAACGATTTTTAGGTCCACAACAACCCCTTTTTCCCTCAAATACGGGATTTGGTTTAAGGGTACATCCCTCCATACCTCTGATATATGTCGTTGTAATTCCTCAACATCTTCAGAGAGATGGCGGGTCCCGACAATCGACAACAACTCCTCGTCCCAACGTGATGTAAAATTTCATCAAGACCGGGAATTATACACCCCACATTGATGCACTTCCAAATTGACGTGCACACCTCAAATCGGATTGCACCCTAAATTGGACGCATTCCATGTCACCATCGTTCATTCCGCCACGTAACAAATACCCGTGCGCACAAGATTAATGATGGACTGAAATGTCCTTAAACTGATATTCGCCCCAAATACGGCGATAATGGACCGAAATGTCCTTAAACTAACATTCGTCCCTAAAATGGGAATGTTGGACCGAAATGTCCCTAAAATAAAATTTCGTCTCAAACATGGCGATAATAGACCGTGAGGTCTTTAAACTAAAATAATTTAGCCCAAATGCTCATATGTTTTAAGTCGATCTTAATCTCAAACCAGATTAACGATCCTCAAATCAACATAAGCCCAAATCTAAAATATACGGATTTGGACTAATCCGCGCCCTACGGGCGACAACACAAACTAGTCTCCGTATACAATTCACGGGCAACCAAAACAAATAAAAATACACACGACACGAAGTGAACTTCCGGAACAAGAGAAAGTGGTTATTGCAATGCAGTAATGTAATTAACTGCAGGGGTTTGCACCTGCAGGGAAGAGCGTCCCCATAAAATGAGGGGAAATCTGATAAAATCTGCTACAGCGGTCGCATTCGTCCAAACCTCCGATATACGGTGCCATAAATCAACTTGGCATCTTCGGAGAGGTGGACCGATAAATCCAAATAGCATCTGCTCTCAGAATTCAGGCCGTCTCAACTTCCCAGTCCTTATCTTTCCGGCGATGAACATACGTGAGGCGCTCAGACATGGACACTACCAAATCAGTGCGAAGCACTTAGTCATTTTGATTGTTTATAGCGCTAAGCACTTTTATATAGCACTCACGTGTATTTCACATGAGGTGCTAAGCAGTTGGTTTTGGGCGCTTACGTGTGTTCCACGTGGGGCGCCAAGCTCATATTTTGGGTGCTCACGTGGGAAGCACGTGAGGTGCTGAATCTTTTGTTTTAGAGATTTTAATCTCTGTTATCGTTTTTTAAAGAAGTTTTAATTTCTGCTAATGGCATTTTGACCATTGATGATCACCAAGATTTCTGTTTTGAAGATTTAGGATCGGTTTTATTGGAGTACTAAGTTCTTCTGTTCTTTTTATAAGAACTAAGTTCTTTATGTAGGGTTAAACCCTGTTTTCAGAGGAATTAAATTTCTAGAACATATGTCTTTTCTCTTTGTTCTTTTTATCTAATTTTCCCCCTAGATTTTAAGCTTAAAGAACAGGATCTCCCCAATGAGAATTAAATCCTCAACTTGTGAGGATATCTATCTTACAGATTTCAGATCCAGAGAAAGAACTAAATTCTTTTAATTAAGGGTTAAATCTTTGTTTTTAATTATGCCTGACAAAGGAGATATGTTTTATTTCTGCTTTTTCTTTACGTAGGGTTGGAGAGAACGAGAAGACCTTCTTTTAAAGATAATTAAATTCTCAGTTTGTAGAAAACTTATGGGGTCGATTCTTCTTTTTTTTTTGAGAATTAAACTCTCGGGTTCTTTATATAGAGAACGAAAATTGTTAATTAGTTTGAGAAAATCTCTCATTTGAGAGATACCAATTGATTTAATTGGCTTCAAAAATTATTTTGGGGGATCTTATCCACCGTTGGATATTTGGTCAAGAGAATTTCTGTTTTACAGAATATATATTCTTGTTTTTAATAAGATTAGGAATATATTTTCCCATAGATAGATTTTAATTCTATCAAACGGTGATTTTTAATCACCATTGAATTTTTAATCTAAAGATTCAGAGTATATCTTTCTCATTTGGAAAGATTAGGAAAATATTTTCCCAAATTAGAATTTAATTCTAACATTGGATTTTTGATCCAGCAAAGAATATCTTTCTCGTTTAGAAAGATCAGTGAGATATTTTCTCCTAATAGAATTTAATTCTATATTTGATGATTTTTAATCACCATTCGATTTTTAATCCAACAGTTCTCTGTTTAACAGTGTAACGCCCCATCCCTCAGTACAGATGGTATTGTCCGATCTGGCCGAAACCGCACGGCTTTTCCCTTTAGAGTGAACTAGACCCGACCAGGGGCCACTTCCCAGAAGGTCACCCAACCCAAGACTTTCCTTGCCCGAGCACGCTTAACTACAGAGTTCTCAAGCTCCTGTAGTGCCGATTCACTTAAAAGGCGCCTCTTTAATCGAGAGTGGCATCATTACATTTATAATGCAGTTCGGTTCTCTTTCGGAATATGTTTCAAACGTTCCCCATTGTTTTATAGTGGTTCCCATGGACTCAAGAGGTGGCCCCTACGGATTCAAGAGGTGGCCCCCGCCCCCTTTGCATGATAATTGGCGTGGCATTTTGTTCCGTGTGGCACTTTGTTCCATGAGTAAGAACCGGGTCCCGACATCCTCCTCACTTTTGAACAATGGTTCGCCGTCGAACCACAGACCTACTACTGAGGGACCTGCATAGGCCACCAACAAAACATGTCACGCCCCTCTTCTCAGTAGAAGGAAACGGTGACGTGGCGGGCCGCAACGTATTTACTAAGAAATAAATACGTTAAGTGTAATTAAGTAATATATATAAAAATGCATAAGAATGACAAGAGAATTAATATAAACAGCAATCTTTATTTACATTCATCTTTACATACAACTGTTTTGAAAAGGAAAGATACAATGAATAAAACAGTGGCATACAAAATAAAAGTAAGTACAAGAAGAGCTAATAGTCTGGCTGTACGATGAGATCCACGTCCTCCTGGCTAGGCTTGATCTCCTGAGAGTTCGGTCCTCCTGACGAACATTCCAAAGAAAGAAAAGACAGGAATGTCGTCAGCGAACTAACGCTCGGTAAGTCCCAAAAGAAGGAATGGAATATAACAAGTAATGTGAAATGGAACTGGTAAGTTGTACTGGTATATGCTTATTATTCTAACGTAGTTGTTTGTAACTTGGTACATAAGGTATTTGTATATATGAGAGGAGTCTATCTTACTCCGTGGACTATGGTAACATGTAGTATAAGGCCCCGTCATAACCCACGGGACAACAGCACGAGAGTTCATATAGGTGTCTTTTAAGTTACCATCTCGTGCCACGTTAATAAATTCCGTACCAATTTACCCCATTATCCCCATGTAATATATTGTGTATGTTATGTTTACAAGTCTTGCCGAGACCATGGATACAAATTGTTCAAGTAGTCATGTTCAAGATGTATTCATATATTCAAGTAGTCATGTCAAGTTATAACTATGGTTCGGTCAAGTCAAGTCAAGTATTCATGTTTTATATTGATATTTGAATTCAAGTATTCAGATTCATGTTCAAGTATTCATGTTTGACTTTGGATTCAGAATTAAAAATGGATTCTGACTGAGTCAGACACTTGTAACTGATTTAGATCTTGAATTAGGTTCGGGAGTCATCGGTAATTGCTGCACATGGACGGCAAGATATGTGTATTTTTCTAAGACAATTACCATTGATAACTCCGTTATGTTGTCTACCTTAAATAGGCAAGAACTCACTTTCTCCGGCTCCCTGGGGCTCAAGAGAATTGATCCCGCTTAAACTTATATTTACAAAAGTCCTTAAATATTGTTTTATATAACTCGAGGGGGTTTTATGAAAAATATTTTTTAATAAAATTTCAAAATAAAACTCGAGAATTTATTTATATTATTTAAGATTTTTATGGATATGAATTTTAAGGATTTGAGGTATTTTAGTGATAATTGCTTAGCTTGGAAAGTTCATGGTATTTTATTGTAAAACTTGTCTTTTGTTGGTATTTTGATGGTATTTTAGTGAAACTTGTAATTCTTTCATTTAAAAAAATGTAAGTTTATTATATTTTGAAAATATATGGATTTGTAATTTTTATATAATTATTAAAAATTAAATTTTATTTAATTAAAAAATTAAATTTTATTTAATTAGAAAATTGCGTTTTTCTTAAAAACCGTATTTAAAACCTTTCGAGACTAAATACTCCGTGAGGAGATCTACATCTCGCTCTACTAGCCCAAGGATGTGCGATAATCCGCACCATCCAATGGCAGGTTCTCTAAAGAGGGTGTTTACCGCCGAAAACAGAGACGGATCCGGGATGGATCGTCTTGCCTGAATTTAAGGGCAAATGCTATTTGGATTTATCCGTCCACCTTTCCGAAGATGCCAAGTTAATTTATGGCACCGTGTATCGGAGGTTTGGATGGATGCAGCCGTTATAGCAGATTTTGTCAGATTCCCCCTCGTTGTGAGGGGTTTTTGATTGTGGGGACGCTCTTCCCTGCAATCGCAAACCCCTGCAGTTAATTACGTTACCGCGTTGCGATAACGAATTTCTCCTACTCCAGATGTTCACTTCATGTCGTGTGTGTTTGTTTTATTTTTGGTTACCCGTAGATTGTATACGGAGACTAATTTATGGTGTCGCCCGTAGGGCGTGGATTAGTCCAAATCCGTATATTCTTAGATTTTGGTTTGGTTTGATCGTCAACCTTATTTGAGATTAAGATCAATTTAAATGGTTGTTAAAGATACGTTAGTCCGATATTGGACTAAGATCTACTTAACGGGGATTTTGGATCATTTTTGATCCAACAAAAGAGCATTTAGGATCTATCGTTTTAGTTTAGGGACGTTACGGTCCATAGATTACCATTTTTTTGGGTGAGGATTTAGTTTAAGGACGTTACGGTCCACAGCTAGTTTAAGGACATTGCGGTCCATAGCTTAGTTTAAGGACGTTGTGGTCCATTGGGATGTGCTCATGGGTTTGGGAGTGTACCAAAAGAGCTGTTGGTTGTCGGGACCCTCCATCTCTCTGAAGACGTTAAAGAATTACAACGACATGTATCAGAGGTATGGAAAGATGTACCCTTGAACCGAATTTCAGATTGAAGGGAGAGATCATGGTGGAATGAACATCATTTTAGATACCATCTGTTAAGAGATCATTAGTCATCTTTGGAACTAAGATCGATTTGGGGAAACCTGAGCATAGGAGGGCTCGGTTGATTGGTGATCAAAATGGTTTTGGCCTCGGGAGACTTGGCTAATTTGGGCTAAGGTTGGCCTCTCATAGTGTTAAACACTAATATCTTCTCGGCACTCACGTGCTCCCACGTGAGGCTCTAAAGTAGTGTTAAACACTGAAATTTGGGACGCTCACGTGTGGCGCGTGAAGCGCCTGAAAGTTGGTGCTGTGCCCTCGGGTTCAAATCCCCGTCTATATATACAAGTGTTAAACACTTAATTCCTGTGGCCCTCACGTGTGAGCACGTGAGGTGCCCCAAAGTTGAGCACTGCCTCCTTTGGATTTATTCCCTCTTCCTTCTATATGTACTAAATTCTTAGCTCATATAATGCTCACGTGCGAACATGTGAGGTGCTCAAAATATGATTGTTGTCTTTGGAATTTTCCCCTTTTCCATATAAATGTTAAGCAACTGTTTAGGGGTCACGTGAGGCGCCTTTTTCCTTTTATAAGTGCTAAGCACTATTGGGGGTCACGTGGGAACACGTGAGGCGGTCTCAGTCGTTCTTTTTTGTTTCTCAGAGGTGCTCACGTGAGAACACGTGATCTGTTGTTATAGCGTTGTACGCTAATCGTTTCTTTTATGTGCATGGAGATCTTGATCTGAGTTTTGAGAATTTCAGATCCTTTGTTTTATAAGAATTAAATTCTTATGCAGGGTTAAACCCTAGTTTTATCAGAGGAATTAAATTCCTATATACTTTTGGAAGAATTAAATTCTTCAAACTTAGTTCTTTCCTTTAAGTTTTAAGTCTGCATAACAGAATCTCCCCGATAAGAATTAAATTCTCAACTTGTGGGGAGATCTGCTTCTGCAGATCTCAACCAGAGGAAGAACTAAGTTCTTTTTTAGAAGAGTTAAACTCTTGGAGTGGTGAAGAAGAGATAAAATGATCTCGATGTCTTTCTTCTTACCTAGGGTTTCTTTTTCTAAAAGAGAGCTCTTCTTCTTCTTTTTTGTTTCTCAAATCTTATGGGGGGTTTCTCTGTGTTAAGACTTGAAGTCTTGGGTCATTTATATAGTAGAGGTAAATTTGTTAATTTAGTTAAGAAAATCTCTCATTGAGTGATTTTTTAATTGAGTTGGAGATTTTATCCACCATTGGATCTTTGATCCAAGGACTTCTGTTTTACAGAAAATATTTTTCTTGTTTTTAACAAGATTGGGGAAATATTTTCCCATATAGAGCTTATTCTGTACCTTGGTGATTTTTATCCATCATCGGATTTTTAATCCAACGATACTCTGTTTTACAGAGAGCAATCTTTCTTGTTTAGAAAGATTCAAGGAAATATTTTCCAAATAGAGTTTTGATCCCTTTACTTAGAATTTAATTCTATCGGCTCAGAAGGCATTTGAGACCACTCATGTGTAGCACGTGACCCCACAGAGTTAAACTCATTTGCGTATGTGCAACAGTTAAAAGAGGGCATCACGTGCTGACACGTGAGCCTTTCTGGCCTGTCATTTGTTTTAATATAGCATCTATATACTTTGTAAATAGACGTCACGTGCTTATACGTGAGGCTCTATTTCAACCTATCAATTGTTTAAACCCAACGCCTATAATCTTTATATAGGTGCTCACGTGGGGGCACATGATGTTTTATTAGTGGAAATTTCCCATCACTTTTTCTCTCTTTCTTCTCCTTTTCTTTCTTTTTTTTTTTGTATGGGAACAGACCAGTACCAACAAGGGAAGTTTGCGCTGTCCGAAAACTGGAGGGTGAACCCGCCACAGAGGCACACTCCTAAAAAGGTAGACACGCCAGGGGCATCATGCTCGTTTGTGGAAGAAGCTCCTTAGGAAGTGGTCCTTTCAGCTAAAACTAAAAGAATGCTGAAGGATCTTCAAGCGTGTCCGGCGATCAAATGGAAAAGCCTGCTGGAGCCTGAGATCATTGAGGGGATGCATAAACCGCGCCCAACACCGAAAACTGGTAACGATAGGCAAGACCCCAGGCCAAGCCATTGAAGTCTTCGAAGAGAAAGAAGAAGACCAAGAAGCCTGTGCAGTCTGCCGAGTATGACGACAAGTGCACGGACCTGCAAAGGTACATCGATGCGCTGGAAGAGTACAACCAGAAAGCGCGGACCCCGGTCACCCTCGAAGAGTTTCTCAACCATATCCTTGAGAACGGAGATAGTGACAATGATAATAGAAATGACTCGTCAGAAGAACCTGAGGATTATGTAGCAAGTTGCCACATAATTTCTCATTCGTCGTTAAATAACAAAGAAACTCCCATGGCATTGGAAAGCAACGCAGAGGAACTGGGGGCGAGATCGGTGCCAATATCCCTGGAGCTGCTAGAAGACCTAATTGACTCGTCAGAAGAACCCGAGGATTATGTAGCAAGTTGCCACATGGTTTCTCATTCGTCGTTAAATAACGAAGAAACTCCCTCGGTATCGGAAGCAACGCCGAGGAACTAGGGGCGGGATCGGTGCCAAAATCCCTGGAGCTGCCAGAAGACCTAATTGACAGGCTGCTAAACGAAGCCCTTCAAAAGAGAAAAGTTGACCGAGAACGTGAAACGGCCATATACAAAAAGGCCAAGCGTCGGCGTCAGGATGAAGAAGCCGCGGTAAGGGTGAGTCGAAAAATACTCCACACAAGCCAAAGCACGCCTGCTACAAACAAGAGCAGGATCAAAGCGAAGAAGCGGTTCGCCAAAGCCTTGTTAATGGGAATGAAGCCGCTCCCTCTCATGGAAAACACTCCCGAAAGTACGTGCCTCAATGAAGAGGATGTACATCCGAACTACTGCTTATACCATCAGAGGGTCACACACCCCACCGAAGAGTGCAATGCCTTCAAAAAGTGGTGGCAAGGATACGTTGCTCACCGGCAACACTTCAAGCGGATGAAGCGCGAAACCCGTCAACAACAAAGAAGCAAGACAGACAAGCGTGAAGGTACGGATGGCAACTGTCATATGGTTGATACCAGTTCGACAAAAGGAAAATCTCAACTTCTTACATTCGGGAGCGATTCTGAGAAAGAAATAACCCTCGGCCCTCTCTTCAAAGAATCCACCTTTGAAAAAGAAGAGGAGGAGAAGAACTGTGAGAACATTCAGTTGCATAGCCTCAAGCTGCCTGAAAAGAACCTCAGACCTACAAACAAGGGTTCGAGTAAAAGAAACAAGGGGAAGGAAAAATTCCCTGAGGAAATTGCCCTCGACGAAACCCGCCTTATAGCACAGCAAAACCTGGAAGCTTATAAGGTAAGGATGACACGGTCATATGTAAGACTGGCTAGGCCGAGAACATTCCGCCAAGGCGAGCTCGTGCTAGTCATCAAAAGATCTATGATCCCCAACCGTGCAAAACGGGGGAAATTCAAGCCAAACTATGAGGGCCCGTATATCATAGACAAGGTCTACCAAGGTGGGCCTATTTGCTCATGGATATGCATGGCGAAAGACCATTCCGGCCAATAAACGGCTGATTCCTCAAGAAATACCACGCTTGACGAGTCACGGCTTAGGTCAATGATAGATGACGACGTTTGTGTCTGCTCGCTATCTTTCTGAGTCAAAACTCTGAGTGGTATTCGGAAAAATTTTGCCTCAAATATGGTGACAACGGACCGAAATGTCCTTAAACTAACTGTAGCCTCCAAAATGGCGACAACGGACCGTAATTTCCTTAAACTAAAACATCGCCTCAAACATGGAGATAATGGACCGAGATGTCCTTAAACTAACAATGGACCGTAATGTCCTTAAACTAAAACGCTGCCTCAAACACGGCAATAATAGACCGAGATGTCCCTAAACTAACAACGAACCATAATGTCCTTAAACTAAAACTTCACCTTAAAAATGGTGATAGTGAACCACTACGTCCTTAAATTGGTAATGGACCACTACATCCTTAAACTGGCAATGGACTGAAATGTCCCTAAACTAGTACTTCGCCTCAAACATGGCGCATAGCCCCAAATAAGGCGATATCTTCTCTTAGGATTTATGTTGCAATCAAAGCTCCAACGGCAAAGACTTCAACCCAAGTCAAAAAAAAAGGGGAAAAAACAGTACGTCAACAAGCGAAATGGTCATGGATGAAAACCAGAAAGGGCGCCGTAAGTAAAAACAGCAGGGCTACCGGCGGGCTTGTGAAAACCTGAAAGGACGCAAACTTGTGTTAAAAAAACGGTACGTCCATAAGAGAAATGGGCACGCATGAAAACCCGAAAGGACGCCGTGCGTAAAAACAGCAGGGCTACCGGCGAGCTTATGAAAACCTGAAAGGGTGCAATCTCGTTGTTAAAAAAATGGTACGTTCACAAGCGAAATGGGCATGGATGAAAACCCGAAAGGGCGCCATGAGTAAAAACATCAGGGCTACCGGCGAGCTTGTGAAAACCTGAAAGGGCGAAATCTCGTTGTTAAAAAATGGTACGTCCACAAGAAAAATGGGCACGGATGAAAACCCGAAAGGGCGCCGTGAGTAAAAATAGCAGGGCTACCGGCGAGCTTGTGAAAACCTGAAAGGGCGCAATCTCGTAAAATTTTCACCTACGAGATCCTCTCGACTCATAAAGAGAACTCCCCCTATGAGACCCTCATGGCTCATAGGATTCAATGTCTTAAGTTACAGGGACCCGAACCTGTCCTTAAGCCGTCGTATTCCCCAAATTGCCCTACAGGCGGTCCGATATTGGCCCTTGTATACAATTCACGGGCACAAATAAACGATTCCCCCACCAAGTTCTACCAATGGCGAGAAATATCCCATATGGTGAACGACACTTGTAAGTCCTCTCGACTTATAAGGAGAAAACACTCTTGTAAGATCCTTACGACTTGCAAGGGAAAGTACCACTTAGGAGTCCTCACGACTTCTAAGAAGAACCTACACCAACGAGATCTCTCGACTCGTAAGGAGAAATACCTTCATGAGAACCTTACGGCTCATAAAATCAAAAGCCTTAGTCGACAGGATCCTAACCCTGTTTGCTAAGCCACCTTTGTTCAAATTGACAAAAGCAAATGATGATTCGCTCCTGGCAATATCCCAGTTGTAGCGATGCAGATGCCTAAATCGGTATCAAATTCCAAGTCATTTCATGACAAATGATGCTTCGCTCCTGGTAATATTCCAGTCGCAGCGATGCTGATGCCATGATTGGTATCAAATCTTAAGTTCCATACTCGCAATAAAAGTCAGCAAGCAAAAAAATGCATATAAAAATAGCCGAAATGATGGGGCAACTCGCAATAAAAATCAGCGAGGAAAAAATATGTGCATATACATAGCCGAAATAATTGGGCAACTCGCAATAAAAAGCAGCGAGTAAAAATAAAAATTATCCGAAATGATTGGGCACCGCGATAAAAAGCCGAAATTATTGGGCAATCGCGACTTTCGCGATATAAAAAGCTGAAATGATAGAGCATCGCGGAAAGAAATTAAAAAATGAAACTTTTGCCCTGCAGGTGAGTCCACATCAACCCCTGTATACAATCCATGGGCATAAACAAAAAGGGAACCATATTTTCCCACCAGGCTCCGTCAAAGGGAGAGCCAAGTCTTGACGGTTCACAAAACAACTTAGAGACCATCTCGACACTCGTCTCGTTACAGTAGACATAGTATCAACAACGGCGTTTCTTCTCACTCTAGCAGGATGCAGATGCAACGTCAACAAACAACCCCAGGATCAAAAACAAAACGGGGCGATGGAAAATTCCCTAGTTCCTAGTCTCGACGGTTCACAAACAACCTAGAGACCACCTCGACACTCGTCTCGTTACAGCAGACATA
The DNA here is from genome assembly GCA_030015575.1 of Agapanthus africanus. NCBI lineage: Eukaryota > Viridiplantae > Streptophyta > Magnoliopsida > Asparagales > Amaryllidaceae > Agapanthus > Agapanthus africanus. Next base: position 451,313,874 of record CM057349.1, on the reverse strand, counting down.
GTGTCAATAACGGCGTTTTTTCTCACTCCAGCAGGATGCAGACGCAACGTCAATAAAAGACCATGGGGTCAAAACAAAGCGGAACCATGGCAAAGTCCCTAGTTCCAAGCCTCGACGGTTCATAAACAACCTAGAGACCACCTTGACACTCGTCTTATTACAGCAGACGCAATGTCAACAACGGCATTCCTTCTCACTCCAGCAGGATGCAGATGCGACGTCAATAAAGACTCCAGGGTCAAAAACAAAACGGAGCCATGGCAAAATTCCTAGTTCCTAGTCTCGACGGTTCACAAACAACCTAGAGACCACCTCGACACTCATCTGCTTACAGCAGACATAGTGTCAACAACGGCGTTCCTTCTCACTCCAACAGGATGCAGACGCGACGTCAACAAAGACTCCAGGGTCAAAAACAAAACGGAGCCATGCAAAGTCCCTAGTTCTAAGTCTCGATGGTTCACAAACAACCTAAAGACCACCTCGACGCTCGTCTCGTTACAGCAGACATGGTGTCAACAACGGCGTTTCTTCTCACTCCAGCAGGATGCAGACGCGGCGTCAATAAAGGCCCCAGGGTCAAAACAAAACGGAGACATGGCAAAGTCCCTAGTTCCAAGTCTCGACGGTTCACAAAACAACCTAGAGATCAGCTCGACATTCATCTCATTACAGCAGGCACAGTGTCGACAAAGGAAGCGAATGCCAAATTCCTAGCTTCAGAGTCTTGACGACAACTCAAATAAAACCCGAAAAACTATCGGAGATCATCCTACACCAGTACGGAGTATTTATGACTCATCGGGGCTTCCAAACTGAGCCTAACCTCAAGTAAAAAAGCAACATGGCAAAATTCCTAACGCTTGCTCTTCCAACGGTCAAACTGCCTAAGGAGATTACTTGAAGACGTCTTGTCCAGCCTCCGAAGGGATCAGAGACACGACAGTCGTGGGGCTACTCAAACAGCAACGTAAAGACTGCAAATCGGGGAATGCATCAGCCAACGCAACGGTACGACGGACAAAAACCCTAGTACCACAAAACCTAATGGACCTCTGTCGCAAAGAGCAGGGGTTATCTATGACGTTAGGATAAGTTTGCCTACAAGCCCAAAGGAGGCAAACTAAACAAACTCCGAAATAAGTCCACAAACTAGAGACTCCGGAATGAGTGAATAAACTACAAACTCCGAAATGAGTCCATAAACTAGAGACTCCGGAATGAGTTCATAAGCTACAAGCTCCGAAATGAATTCATAAACTAGAGACTCCGGAATGAGTGAATAAACTACAAGCTCTGAAATGAGTTCGTAAACTAGAGACTCCGAAATGAGTGAATAAACTACAAACTCCGCAATGAGTATAGAAACTACTTTATTCCAAGTTAAGACAGCAAAAGAAAGAAAAGCGCTAGTATGAAATGAAATGTCTTTTATTCATGAACCAAAATGAATACAAGATACTCTTATTTATGAATGAATACAAAAAAAGAGGGAGAATATACAGCGACAAAAATGTTTAAGTCGGCGGACGGTTCAATAGGCCAGCAAGTTCATCGTTCTTCCGCTGGACTTTGGCTTCAAGCTCCATCAGTGCTGCAAGACGAGTCCATGCCTGGGTCTGTTGATTCTAGTATGAAGCAAACCGACTCTCGAGCTCCTTCTCGGCGACCTTATGGGCTTTAACCATCTCACGGGTAAAAATAACGGCTTTGTCAAGAGCCACCACCTCTGTAATGGCTTCTTGTAGCACCCGCAAAATTTTGTACGCACGGGTGGTCTTGGCAGTAAGCTGAGCCTGCCTGAAGTTCCTCCAAAGCGTTTGAAGCCAACTCCCTCTCCGAAAACTTCCGGTTGAGCCTCTTCTCGCATGATTGGAGATTGGATGCACACCGTTCGATCCATCCCCGCAGGCTCGCTTTTACAGTTAAGATGTCGAAGGAAAGGTGTATGCACTCAAGCCCATGTAGGCAGGCCTCCACTCGGCGACAATACTCAACCCAGGCACGCACCAATACTTCGTCATGATAGGTGGTGAGAACAGACAAGGAAGCGTTGGCTTCAGCAGCAAATTCTTCAGCCGCGACAGAGGCACCAGCGCGAAGATCTTCAAAAAGAGCCGCCAGTGAGTAAATGCTCTGTTTTTCCATCCTTTCAGATACACGCCGGGCTTAAGGGCCTGGTGGCATGGGGATCCGAGACTCTAATGGGGTCAATGCTGGCAAAACTGTGAAGATTTATGTACGGTCAATTGTATTTCCAAACATAGAGTAAACAAAACGATGCCAAAGATAAGGCGTCACTTACCCACAGTCATGCAAGGTGGGTTTGAGAGATCCCCAGGCCCATCAAGAATCTCGACTTCGTCGGCGGCTTCTAGAACTGTGGTTTAAAATGAAGGGCATATTAGCATCATTATAAAAATATAAAACAAAAAGGGTAAAAGAATACCGACATTGGCCAGAAGAGAGTACTATGCTTTGTGGAGGTATTGCTTGTGGGGCCGCCATGTCAAGCAATCGCTGGAAGGTTTCCCTTGGGGAAAGGTCCATGATGGAAGCCGCCAGCTCCCGCAATTCTAAGGGAAGGGAAAGTTTAGATAAAGGAGAGGTCGTTAAACAAAATGTGTATGTGTGGAAGATTAGCTTCGATGCTTCGCCCACCCTGAACTGGAGGGATAGCAGCTTCAGTAACTTCTTCTACACCCTCCGGTGCGTCACTAGAAATAGCCATGGGACCTATGGCCGGCAAGACCACCTCTGCCGGAGGAGTAGACACTGAAGGGACAAAAGCCACCACCGGGAACTCCACAGCAAGGGTAGCAGCTTCAGCAATCTCCTCTACACCCGCCGGTGCGTCACGGGAGATATTCGTAGAATCCGCAGCCATGGCTCGATCTGGACTCAAATCCACTCCATCTGTAGAAGTCCCTGCAAAGTTTTCGCCAAAATAAGAAAGCATAAAAGTAATAAAAATTACTCGCCAAAAGAAGGACACGAAAAACACTTATACCAATACGCTAGGAAGCCTGAAGTATGGCTTTTTCGAGCCGTTGTTCTTTTCTGATTAAATACGCTCGCCGGGATTCAAGCGCAAATAAATGACTACCCGTCTTTAGTGCAAGCTCGTCTTCAGAAGCAACCGAGATGGGCTGTTTGAGGGCCCGTTCTTCTTCTATTAACAAAAGACCCATGTGTACCCTCCGTAATGATGGGTCAACGTCGTAGAATACAAGGGGATAGGGTTTCTTCGAGGCGCACACGTTTTCAGTCTCATCTCGTGAGCGCCTTAAAGTCTCAACCAACAGCACGGCCTCCTCGGCAGACAAACCAGGAAAGAGAAGACCGTCATCCGGCTCCTGCATAGATATCGGCTCGCCCTGAATAAAGGGCTCAGATTCAAGCAAAGTGTCGAGTAGGCCGGCGACCGATTTCTTTCTCCTCTTGGAGCCTGTGCTAACGCTAGCGGTGGAGCGCTTCCTCCCCCTTGGTGCTTTGGCGCGGCATTGCCCAACATCTCCTTCAGTATCACCCTTTGGTGACACCACCGCCGGAGCTTTATCAGGAACTTCTGTCTGGGCTCTAGTACGCACCAGCATACCAACAGTGCGAGAGGTTGATTCTATTTCTGCGACTTTAGGGATAAGCACCGAACCGCTATCCCTCATAGGAAGGCGAACCACCGACCGTGGCCGCAAGGAAAAGCTGGTGACCTGAGCCGGAACGAAAGCTCTACACTCTAAAAGCACCCTTCTCTCTTCTGCAATAACAGGGCTAACCCGATGGCGATACCGACCCTTGAAGGACCCCACAGGCCTCGAAAGATAGTCGGGCTCTGGTATCATGAAGGGAAGCCAGTGTTTAACCGCATGAAATAGTGAATGACATCACGAGTAACCTCCAGGGAGAGGGTAGGCTCAACTAAAAATGCCTCTAGAGGAACGCCCTAATTGTAGCCTAACTGCTGGGCGAAGAAATGCGGATTATACCGCATGAAGAGAGCAATGTCATTCCGGCAGAACACCAAATAACCCGGCCTGATTGAGTATAGATGCATAATCTCCTTAGGCTTTAAAGCCGGGACCCCACCCTTCGACAAATCAAACAATTGCTGAACGGGCCCCGCTAGAGCGGAAAGGACTCGATCGCTGAAAACCATTCCGCCTTCATTTGAGTACGGATTCAGCAGTACGCGGAGAGCTCCTAGCTGGGTCGGATCAGGAGAGGAAGCATCAACCAACATCATGATCTGCGGGAAAGTATATGATTCATAAAAATCGGGTCGCTCGTGCGCAGCAAACGCTCCCAACACATGCATCTCGATCCACGACATGAAGTAGTGGAGGGAGAAATTCACGGTATTCGCACCCGGGTTCGAAGTATTAGCGGCAACGCTTAACCCATGATATATATGCGACAACCCCGTGATGCCCACAGCTAATTGTACTCCTCCAGCTATGCGATGAGTAGGATAAAAATGGAGGCTCTCATAAAGCAGCGATGCATCGGCATGGTGAACCAGCTGAGCCAAAGACTGATAAAGCCGACGAAGAAAGTTTCTTCGACCATTCCAGGAGCCGTGATCGCATCGAAAGCTACGGTCGACGAGTTTGGAATATAAAACTGCGGCAGGTCTTCCTCTTTGGCTGGCAGTTTTCTCAGCCCGAATCCAAAAGGGTCTTCAATTTTCGCGAATTTTGGAGCTTTTTTGGATAAGACATCCTCGCGAAGGAAGTAAGCAATAAAAGCGTCAAAGGTGACACCTTTCCCTTCTGATGTCATGAACAGCTTTTCAAAGATACCCAAGGCCTGGATTAGACTCGGGTATTTCTGACGAATGACGTTTTCAGTCATCAAGCCGTCAAGCATAGCGGGCACCATATCGAACACATACTTATCAGGAGGCAGTAACTTTTCATAATGCTCTCCCCTGATCGGCAACCCAGAAATCTCGCGAAACACTTCCAGTGAAATTGAGACCTCACGATCCCCTAGCAAGAATGTGTTGGTGGGAAGATTCCATTGATTCAAGAAAGCCTTAACCCACCAGACGTGAGGGGCGTGATAATAGAATAACGAAGCGTACACTGCTTGGTATAACCTAACCTTCTGCAGACATGCGCGTTGGGCAAAGAGAATGTATCGAGTCCAGGAAAGGTAGCCCACTGGGTGGCACGGAGTAACCCCTACCTTATAAACCTGCCCCTAGGGTCAAGCTTCACCCTAATATATTCGGTGCCCCAGAATATCAATGGCCACCATGGGTTGGTTGGGTATCCCAGTCGTTGACGGCTCGAGTCGGCTTGTGGGAGTCCAGTTAGTCGCCTTCACCGTATAAGCAATCTGTGGGTGTTCCATCAATGATATAGGACGGATGGGTTCTATCGGCGCTTCGCAGGTAAAACTATGGCAGCCTTTGATGATATGACTGTACCATGCCACCATAAGAGAAGACTAGTATGGTCCCTATCATGCGCCCTGATCATCACCATAACCTCCTCGTCCGATGGCAATTACGGAAAAGCAACTTCTGAGCGAGTGTAAGGGAAGTCGGGAAGTGAGGCCATCGTTCCTGAAATAAGAGGAAAGGAAAAACCCATTTTTTTAAAAAAATATAATAATAATAAATAATAAGGTAAAATAAAATAAAAGAAAACCGTGATTTGTGTTTCACGGGACCACTGTCTGCAAAACCAATGGATCCCACAAAATCTAAATAGCGGCTCACCAATGATGAAGCAAATTAATCATTGTGAGAATCAAAAAGGATTCTCATCAAGCAAACAGTGAAGTTTAAACGACTCTTAAAACGAGTTCTGTTGAAATGCACGACAGATTCAAATCTGTATTAAGGGCATTAAAACCCTAAAATACTCGAGAACGATAAGGAATAAAATTCCTAAAAGTGTCTGAGTCATTCAGGGCTAAGCTCTGTAAATACGGAATTAAATTCCTTTAATAAAGGGATTAAATCCCAGAAAAACCCCATGACGGGGAGGCAAAAAAATGGAATTAAATTCCAAGGATCCTTAAAGATCGGCGACAGGGTAAAACCCTAAGAGGAGGATTAAAATCCCCATTGATTCAAGACCTCAGAGTCTACAAAAAAAACGTGTTTGATTTGGATCTTTAAGAAATCAATTCAAGAAAAGAGCAACGCTCTGTTGATGGATTTAAAATCCAGGGCTAAAACATAAAAGGGTTCCGTTCATAATCCTTACCAAAGAAAAAGTTTTGATAGAGAACTCTGAGATTTCAGCGGGCAGAGAACTAAGCTCTGACGAAGAGAATTAAATTTTCAAGGAAGAAAATGAAAGAACAGTGGTCATCCCAGAGGCCAAAACCCCCGCATTTATAAAACATGATGGGGAGCAGTTCATCTTCCCATTCCCCTAGGCAATCCAACGGCTGTAAGGACAGACAACGTTAACACTCACATGCAAGCCACGTGAGAGCAACGCTGGTGTAACGACTCTAAAATTCCTATACCTTCGTATTAATAAAATACTGTATTTGTATATTTTTATTTCCATGTTATTAGTTATATTTAATCCCTTCATCTATTTTTCGCATCTAAGTATTTTCTAAAACTCATTTCTTTTGACCCAAACTTATTCTTTAAGCCCAATTCTATTCTTTTCATTCCCAATCTCTTAAGCCCAAAAAGCCCACTTTCTTTTCAAGCAACCGTATATATTTAATTCTAATTAAATATGGTGCATGGACAACTTTGTAGCTCATTGGTAATACCTTGCACTGCTGAACCAAGCCACCAGAGTTCAAATCCAATACCCCACATTATTTTTAATATTGTTTTATTTTGAGTTTTTTTAGAATACCAACAGTCAACATGTGTTAACTCCCAAAAATCCCACTACCCTAGAAAAAGTAAATATACCAGTGAGATCACCAAACGACTCCCCACCTCCCCACCTCCTGACTCGGCCGAGTCGGCAACAGAAAAGATATGCCTCTTCCTCTCCCTACCCCCCTGCACACTTCATTTACTTAAATCGATTCCAGAGAATTCAAAAGGTCCCATTTACTCCATTTTTAATGAATTTTAATATATTTTTTACATTTTTTTCAATTTAAACTCTTCATATACCCTAACCCTAGCCTAACCCTATAAATACCACCCCTAAACACTATCCCCTCACTCCAAAACTCTGAGCCAACTCTCAAGAAATCCCTAGAAACTCTAGTGTGCAATCGAAGTGAGCGAAAGGCGAAGCTCCGGCGAATTTCCGGCCATCTTCCGACGACGATCCTAGGAACTCCTGACGACGAAATGACACACCGTTGACTCCTCTTGTCTCCCCTTCCTCTCCTCTGTTAAATAAACCCGTAAGTCCTCATCCCTCTTCTCTATTCATTTTCTGAAAATATGGAATTACAAAACCCGGCGGAATTGGAGCAAATTCGATTTCCAATTCGGTTTCTTTCTAAAACTCTCGCTTTTATTTAATACAATCTTGTTAAACCATTGCATGTTGACTATTAAACACTAACTAATCATATTGAACAAGCTGTATATTAAAAGTAATTGCTATTTCCATTTTACCGTATTTTTTCATTAAAATACCATATAGTTTCTTTTCTACATTTAAACCATCAAAACCTTGCTATACCTTTAAATAGATCATGAGGTAATGACCTACCTCCTCACAACACTCATATGCAACATAGCACAATACTCTCGGGAACATAGAATACGGGAAAACGATATCTTTACAAATAAATACAATTACTAATAAAACCATTTTCTAAACGATTTAGTATTTATACAAATCTTTGCAAAGCACCGCTACAACCCATTTGGGGAACCCGTTCGAGATAGTGCGGATTATCGCACATCCTCAGGCTTAGTAGTGCGAGATGCAGACCTCCACAAGGAGCATTCGGTCTCGAAAGATTTAAAATATGACATCTTAAGAAAATGAGATTTTTAGAATTATAATATATATATTAAAATTATTTTTATATAAATATGTATATATGTAACATTAAAAGATCTATTTTGTAAGAATATAAATATTACAACTCTTTTCAAAAATCACAAGAATCAGTTTACATTAAAATACCATGAAATCCATACAAGTTTAATATTACACTTTAATACCATATATTATGAAAATTAGGTTATTCTCAATAGAAATGGCATATGTATAAAATCCACATTTATTACAACTCTAAAGATGATAACTAAATACTTTGGGAGTATTTTGAAAACTATAGAAAAGTATTTTTACATAAAACCTGTCTTGCCCCACCTCCAATACAGAGAGTATTTTCCGCTCTGGCCAAAGCCGCACGGTTTTGTCCTTTAGGGCAAACCGGACCCGACCAGGGGCCACTTCCCAAGAGGTCACCCATCCCAAGACTTCCCTGGCCCGAGCACGCTTAACTACGGAGTTATCAAGCTCATGTAGTTTCGGTTCACTTAAAAGGCGCCTCTGTATTGAAGAGTGGTATCATTCCATTTATAGTACAAATCTGCCCTCTTTCGGAATGTATTCCGAAGAGTCCCCATTGTTCTACAGTGGGTCCCACGGACTCAAGAGGTGGCCCCCACGGATTCAAGAGGTGGCCCCCGCCCACTTAACACGACACTTGGCGTAGCACTTTGTTCCGTGTGGCACTTTACTCCGTGAGCAAGAACCAGGTCCCGACATTCTCCCCACCTTTGAACAATGGTTCGTCCTCGAACCACAGACCTACTATTGAGGGACCAGCTCTGATACCATTCTGTCATGCCCCACCTCCAATACAGAGAGTATTTTCCGCTCTGGCCGAAGCCGCACGGTTTTGTCCTTTGGGGCAAACCGGACCCGACCAGGGGCCACTTCCCAGAAGGTCACCCATCCCAAGACTTCCCTGGCCCGAGCACGCTTAACTACGGAGTCTCAAGTTCCTGTAGTTCCGGTTCACTTAAAAGGCGCCTCTGTATTGAAGAGTGGTATCATTCCATTTATAGTACAGATATGCCATCTTTCGGAATATATTCCGAAGAGTCCCCATTGTTCTACAGTGGGTCCCACGGACTCAAGAGGTGGCCCCCACGGATTCAAGAGGTGGCCCCCGCCCACTTAACACGACACTTGGCGTGGCACTTTGTTCCATGTAGCACTTTGCTCCATGAGAAAGAACCGGGTCCCGACAAAACCCCTTCAAGTTCTATAAATTACCCTAAGGACCCTAGTAAACATACGTTTAAGCGGGACCAATCTCTTGAGCCTCAGGGAGCCGGATAAGTGGGTGCTTGCCTATCTAAGGTAGACAATCTAACAAACGGTGTTATCAACACGGTAATCGTGTTTGAAAAAGACACAAATCCTGCCGCCCATGTGTAACGGTTACCGATAACATCAAAACAATCAGGACTTCAATTTACTTTCTAATTGTCTGACTCAGACTGGGTCTCTTTAATAATCTGACTTGAATATGTTTCAAGTACAATCTACAATCTATAATCTACAATATTACAATTCAACATGAATTCATGAATCCATTATTCCATATATTCAATCTATCAATCTATACAATTTGACTGAACCGAACCATGGATATACATTCCATTTACATGATTCTCCAGTTATATCCATTTACCTGATTCTACAGTTACATCCGTTTACTGATATCATGGTTTCGGTAAGCCATCCAATTATACAATCTACATTACAATACAATTCAAGTTACAATACAATTACAATACAAACAATACAATCGAGATAACACGGGGTTTAAGGGGTAGACTGGTACGGAAGGTGTTAAAAGTGGCACGAGACTGCAAGATTAAGACGTAATTATATCCATGCCGTTATTCTGTAGTATTATCGACGGAGCCTTATACTTCCATTTTCATATAGAGACTTCTCTCGTATATACTGGCATCCTTCTGTACCAAACTACAAATAACAGCGTTAACACAACATTATAACAATATATTACAACTTTAAAAGCTACCTTCTTATTCTATCTATTCTATTTCTCCCTTATCTTTGGGACTTACCGAGCGACCTGTTCGCTGACGACATTCTCTTTCTTTCTTCTTTAAATGTCGTCAGGTGATCTGGACATTCCTGAGATCGAGCCCACTGCTGAAGACTTGGACCACTTCATTGAAAAGCCAGAGCTTTAGTTCATTGTACACTTTTATTTCAGTACCTTTCCTTTTCTGTTATGCCATTGTTTAAACATTGCTTTCTTCCAGATGTATTTACATTTCCATGCATTGTACAGAAAGAATGTGAATAAATAAAGTTGTTGTTATGATTATATCTTGTCTCTTGTGCATTTACTTTTATATTGCTTAGATACGCTTAGCGTATTTACTTCACAGTAAATACGTAGCGGCCCAGTCGCGTCCTCTGCCCGTATACTGGGAAGCGGGGCGTGACAGCTGGGGGGCATTAGTTCCCTTATAAAAAAGGGGTAAGGGAAAGTTCCCCACTATTCAAAGTCTCACGTGTTAAACACATGGGCACCTATATACAACACATATAGGCACTGCAATTAAAGCAACTGTTAAACTACAACAGCCTCACGTGTTTAACACGTGAATACCTATATGCAACGCATATAGGCACTGCGATTAAACAAACTGATAGACTAAAATAGCTTCATGTGTTTAACACATGAGTACCTATATGCAACGCATATAGACACTGCAATTAAAACAACTACTAGGCCAATGGAGCCTCACGTGTCTAACACGTGAGTGCTTATATGCAACGCATATAGGTATATGCAACGCATATAGGCACTGCAATGCAAATAATCTATAGGAAAATAATTCTCATGTGTTAAACACGTGAGCGTCTATATGCAAAGCATATAGGCGCTGCAATCGAACAGCTGACAAAATAAATAAGCCTCACGTGTTGAACACGTGAGAGCACCTCCCTACGTAGAATTAAATTCTACTCAACAAGGAACCGTTGGATCAAAGATCCGATGGTGATTAAGTATAGAATTAAATTATATTGATCTTTTTGAAGTGGGGAGTGATATTTTCTGTTAAACGGAAAGTTGGCAGATCAAATATCCCATGAGATGGAAAATATTTTCCATATCTTTCTAAACATAGAGAGATTGTGCTCTGTTAAGCCGAGCACCCTTGGATTAAAAATCCAAAGATGGTTTAATAAGATTCTGCATATGGGAAAATATTTTCCCAATCTTGTTAAAAAAAATTTTAAAAATATATTCTGTAAAACAGAAACCCTTGGATCAAAGATTCAATGATGGGCAAAATTCCCCAAGTCAATTCTGAAACCAATTAAATTAATTAGGATCTCTCAATGACAGATTTTCTCAGAATTAAACAAATTTCTCTCCACTATATAAGGGACCAGAGACTTCAAGTCTCGGGAGGACGGATAGTAAAGAAAGATAGAAAGAGAAAACAAAAGAATTCCCTCAGAAGCTTAGAAAAAAGAGAGAAGGTTAAAAGAAGAAGAATGAAAAGTTTCAGAAGAAACAGAGAATTTAATTCCCACAAAGGAAGATTTGTGTCATTAAAACCCTAGGTAAAAAGAAAACAAAACTCAGAGATCATCTTGTCTCTCTTTTGCCTCTCTAAGGGTTTAACCCTTCATCCAAGAACTTAGTTCTTCCTCTGGTTGAGATATGCAAAAGCAGATCTCTCCACAAATTGAGAATTTAATTCTCATCGGGAAGATTCTGTCATGCAGGTTCAAAACCTAGAGGAAAGAATTAAGTTCAAAGAATTTGATTCTTACAAAACACATGAAAACTAGGGTTTAACCCTATAAAAAAATTTAATTCTTACAAATCAAGAAACATGAGATCCTCCAAACCCTAGGGTCATGAACATGAGATCAAAATCTTCAAATATCCAGAAAGAAGGAAAGACTGATAATTCATTAGTGTTTAAACACTATAACGAGAACCGCATGTATTTCCCATACAAGCGCTTGAAAGAAGAATAAGAAGTGCCTCCTAAGGCAGTCACGTGTGTTTCCCCCAATCAGAGCAAAGCTCTGTTCAGATTTCAAATTTTGAAATAAAGTAGTGCTTCATAGCAGCGCTGGGTCAAAGACTCTGAAATGGCGCTCACGTGACAACCACATGAGCGCTAGCGCTAATAGCGCTGCACTCTAAGCAGCGCACCACGTGCAAAACGCGTAAGCGCTAAGTGCGCTGCACTCTAAACAGCGCACCATATGCAAAGAACGAGAGCGCTAGCGCTGGAACTAAATATTCCCAACCGTTGGATCAAAGATCCAACGAACATGATTAAAAATCATCAGTTGACCAGAATAAAATTCTGTTAAGGAAACATTCCTCATAATCTTTCCAAAAAAAAAAGATTTTGCTCTGCAAATCAGAGCACCGTTGGATCAATGATCCAATGTTGATTAAAAATCACCAAAATACAGAATAAATTCTGTATGGGAAGAGATTTCCCAATCTTGTTAAAAATAAGAAGATTGTTTTCTGTAAATCAGAAGCCCTAGGATCAAAGATCCAACGGTGGGGAAATCCCCAAATCAATTAGAGAAAAGATCTCTTCAACTGATTGAACAAATCAGCCTTGCCCTATATAAAGGCCCCAAGACTTCAAGTCTCATATAGAGAAACCCCCCAATAAATTTTGAGAAATTTCAAAGACAAAGAGCAAGCTCTCAGAAGAAGAAGATTTTCTTCAAGGTAAAAAGAGAACAGAAAGATGAAATCATCTCATATAAAAGAAGAATTTACTTCTTCTTCTAAGATCATAGATCTGTAAGACCAAGATATTTCACAACAGAGATCAAAGTATCTCATCATAAAAAATAAAGGGAAGAATTTAATCTTCTTCAGATCATAGATGTGTAAGACAAATTGTCTTTCAGAGATTATAATATCTCATTATAAAAGGGGGGAGAATAATTCAATTCTCTTAGGATCATAAATCCATAAAGGCAAAGCTTTTTCACCAAAACATAAGAGATTGAAAACATCTCCTATAAAGTAAGAATTTTGTTCTTAAATCCATGAGACAAAGTCTCTTATAAGGGAGAACTTAATTCTCAGAGCGCAAAACCGTCTAAAAAGAGCCTTAGCGCTCTAATTAAATCTAGCGCTCAACGCTCCAAATCTAACGCATAGCGCTGCAGAGCCTTAGCGCTCCAAATCTACAGAAGTGCTTCAGCGCTCCAAAATTAACGCATAGTGTTGCAGAGCCTTAGCGCTCCAAACTTCACCAGAAGCACAATGCGTTCATTGTCTGGCGCTTAGCGCCAAGCGCTCCACGTGCTCCTCATGTGTGCGCTACTTCACCAGAAACGCAATGCGCTCATTGTCTGGAGCTCAGCGCCAAGTGCGCCACGTGCTCCTCATGTGTGTGCTACTGCACCAGAAGAGCAATGTGCTCATTGACTGGCGCTCAGCGCCAAGCCATATGCTTCTTATGTGTGCACTAAATGAACATAAATTGTTCTTTAAATAACAAAGCCCAGAGCTATAATAAGTGCTCAGCACCCAATAAAAGACAAAAGGGCTGTCAGAATCCAAACCAATGCTCAGCATTGCTAAATGTTCAACATTTTAACTGAGTGGGCCGAGCCTAAAGTGGCCACAGAACCCTCATTCAGATTAATTGAGTCCATATGCTCATAAATCTTTGATCTTAGTCCCAAATTGGATTACAGATCTCCCAACCAATATTGGTTCAAGGGTACGTCTCATCACTCCACTGATATTTGTCGTTGTAATCCTTCAACGTCTTCAGAAAGGTGACGGGTCCCGACAACCAGACATTTCACGGACTGTGGGGTCATTAAACTCATGGACTATGATGTCCTTAAACTTTACAGACTGTGATGTCTCTAAACTACTACGGACTGTGGGGTCCTTAAACTCATGGACTATGATGTCCTTAAACTTTACAGACTATGATGTCTTTAAACTGGACCGCAAAGTCCCTAAACTAAAACAATAGAGCCCAAATGCTCTTTTGTCGGATCTTAATGATCCTGTTAAGTAGATCTTAGTCTAAAATTAGACTAACGTATCCTTACCAAATCGTTAAGTTGATCTTAGTCTAAAATTAGACTAACGTATCCTTAACAAACGTTTAAGTTGATCTTAGTCTCAAATGAGACTAACGTATCCTTAAACCCAAACCAAAACCCAAATCTAAGAAAATACGGATTTGGACTAATCCACGCCCTACGGGCGACAACAGAAATTAGTCTCCGTATACAATCCACAGGCAACTAAAAATAACACAAACACACACGACATGAACTGATCATCTAAAGAAGGAGAAAGTTTTTACCGCGATACTGTAGCGTAATTAACTGCAGACGCTTGCGCCTGCAGGAAAGAGCGTCCCCACAATAAAAAACCCCTCAAACGAGGGGGAATCTGACGAAGTCTGCTACAACAGCCGCATCCGTCTAAACCTCCGATATACGGTGCTATAAATCAACTTGGTATCTTCGGAGAGGTAGACGGATAGCACCAAATAGCATCTGCCCCCCCAAATTTAGGCAAGACGGACCTACGTGGTCGCGTCTCTGTGTTCGGCGAAGAACAACGTGTTTTCCACACGATCTCCAATCAAATGCTTAGCACTTATATAAAAAAAAGAAGGGATAAAAATCCAAAAGGCAGAACCCAGCTTTGGGGCGCCTTCACACGTGAGCACCACAAGAACCAAGTATGTCAGTGTTATATGCCCTAGAGGCCATTATTGTATAGTACGAGTTTGTATATTACATTTTGGAAGCTTGGGATATATACACGGATTTATGACAGTCTTGCTCAATATGGTAGTATGCTACTTGGTTTGTATCTATCTTAATATGTGTATATGTTTCTTTTAACGTATCGCTAATACATATTGATAGAGCCCTTAGGATCTTTGCTTGACTACCTGCGTTGTGATGGCAGTCACACTAGTGGGAGCTGGGTAGTCTATAAGCACATCCTTATACAGGTCCTTAGTCGTAGGGTTATCGAGACAGGGCATCGATACTCCAGAGTAGACTGGTATTACGCTTCTTATCCCAGCATGGGAGATGATCTGTCCCACAGCCATCAGTACGTCGTACTGGAGATAGTATACAGGTGCTCATTGAGTTATGAGTTACACTGGACGGACTCATGAGGTACTGCTGGTTGGTACTATACCCATCGTCAGGCAGCAGTTCCCAGGTGACATGAGTACAGCATAGTCTGTTGACTTGACAAAGCAGCTTCGCCTCAAGTGTGTTCCCACTGTTCTTAGATTACAACCCTACTACAGCTCTATTGAGTCATGCAAACAGGTAGTAGTTGGGTGCAGTCCCGAAGCACTTGGAGGCAGTGGCGGTTAGATAGGATTCGTCTCTCCCGGTATTGGGGGTCGATGTCGCGCTGTATTCGGATAGCCATTACACAAAGTCCCTGGTCAGGGCAAGCGAGATTTACTGGTAGGTACACCAGTAGTTTCTCAGGGTGTTTTGGGCTGCACTTCGACACGACTTATTGCGCTATTAGGGGTCTGACGTTTACTGGCCCCCTAGGCCCGATATGCGATACTCTTAAACGAACAGACTGGACTGTACAGAGATTGCCACAGACAGGCTCAGTAGGAGTTCGGATGAGTTTGCTCATCAGCCTTCTTATCGACAGATACCTAGGTAGTCATTACGTACAGCTAGTACCGCTGACGTGCTTATGGTTAAACCCACTGCCAGCGTACTGTCGAGTCTTTAGAGTCCCACACAGAGGGTTTCCCTACTTCGGGCGAAACGATGTAGAGCTCGTATGGTTTTACGACAGGGTTCGTTCACATACGTGTACTTGTGCACGTATGATGTCCGGACGGATAATACTGGTGGGCTTTGGTTTAAGTCGGATCCTAGTATTAGATTATTGGATTAGTTTTATCTCATTGTATTCGTGTTTCTCGAAACAACGGATACGGGTATGTATATACGGATGAGAGGGGAATTCTTGTAATTACTCAAGATTGCTATTAGAAAGAGATACCTCATTAGGGTTTTGGTTATTTACTTAATTAAAATAATTATGAGGTGGAGGAAATAATTTGTTATTTTTATAATTGATAATTGAACCATGGCTAATTGGTTTGACTATTGAGGCTTGGGTTGGCTTAGATATTTTGTGGCCTTAGATATTTTGGGTGAGATATTTTCTTGCCATGCTTATAGTCATATCAAAAGCCATTTTCCATTATCATTATCAAAAATACATTCTCTTTCCTCAAGTTCACTCTATTTTCTTCCTCTCAACTCTTATTGTCTCATGTGTTAAGAATCCAAGAGTTAGTGAGACTTAGCTACCCAAAATCACTCTCTACTCGCTCTAGGCTACTTAGTTTAGCACACCAAGTATCCTAGTTGCCTCATCTTAGAGGTTAGAGCTCAAGATAAATACTCTCGGGTGGATCTTCTTTGACATGGAGAAGCCGACGAGGAGGCGCCATCTACACTTACTACAAGGAGCTCACGAAGAGGAAGAGGACAGCAAGAAGACTTGAAGGACACGATACTACGAGTATAACATTCATCCGAGTAGTTAAATCTCAAGTAGTTTGCTAGCTAGGGTTCATGATCGATTCTTGGTTCAAGTCGGTATTGCGAAGCACGTAAAAATTATTTTTTGTTATTTCCGCCTCCCCGCGAACACGCGGGGTGCACAACATCGACTTACATTGGTATCAGAGTCTCTCATAAACCTTAGATAGCTTATAGCAACGTTAGAAATCTGCCATTTTTGTCGCGCAAAAACTGCCGACAAAAACAGTTTCCAAAAATGATGTTTTGAGTTGTTTGCACACCCCCGGGCTCACGGTTTGAACCAAGAAGCCACGTAGTGGAGCATGTGTAACCCGGGGACATCCCGAGGGGACCAATGATCGGGCCCACCACCTAAGACTACCACAAGGTGGCCTTGAGGGGTGGTGACACCCAAGAATGGTGCTCTCGGGTCTGCCTACCCTAGGGGGCCACTTCGTGGTGGCCCCAGGGGTGGGTACCCCCTAAGGCCCTCCATTCGATAGTTAATTTTGGTATCTTTGCCTCCGCAAAGATTCGGGCAGGTTTCAAGTTCGTTTCGACTCTCGGATGGGCTTAAAACGATCGGTTTTGGAACCTTAGCTCACTGGATTTTTTAAGTTTTGGAAAAATTGATTTAGTTTGTCGATTGCGTGCGGAATTCTAATGTCGCGGTTACTTTACAAGCTTGGTGATGTGTAAATGTGTTTGGAAACGTTGACTAATTGCTATACGTCGATTAGTCGGGGTTGCATATATCTGTGATGTTGTTATGTTGGTTTGTATATATGAACTTGTTGGATCGTCGTGGATGAATAGCCGGGGATGTGAGATGAGTGTTTTATCTTTCATTCGATGTAAATTGTAAAGTGATGTAATATTATTTTACGGGGCACATCCGAGTTGAGGTTGTAGCCACCGTTGTATTATTTCTTTTACTGTTTACTGCTCCTAGGATAGACCCAATGTGGGGTGCACAAACTACCGGGTTCTTGAAGTGCCGAGTGGACTACTCACTTTGTTGAGGAAGATTGCTTCACTTCGGGAATTTGGCGGGTAGTTTGCCGCACTTGTAGGGGTCTAGGGTGGGGTTTGGCTATTTATCACGACCGTGGAATCCGTCTTTCGTTATAGGCTCAAACGAAATGCGGAATTCCTAGTATATCCAATATGTTCATCTGTGATCTGGAATGCCTATTATTACGTGAGACGAATGTATATATCTATATATGATATCTAGTAGGCATTGCTTATGTTTTGCATCCGCGCTAGTCAAGCCCCCGCTCCGTCGTTAGTTAAGTAACATAACGGGTGATGACGGGGCCCAGTGGCGAATGTGGTTGGCATAAGCGTACGTTGTATTTTCGTTCTTTTTCTGCAATGATAGGTTAATTGATGGGACTGCATTACATTAATGCAAAGCAAACAAACCAAAGCTGAATCGTTGGAACAATTTTAAAACCACTCGGTTTTTTCAAAACAACAAACTTTTAAAAATACGGAGCTTAAACCACTCCTTTTAAAAGCTATCAGGTTCCTTCGATTATATCAAGTTCATTACATTCACGGTTTCGCCAAAACCATTGGTAGCCCTCCATCATTTCAGTTGGGTATTCAGTAGTATTTAAGCTATGTATTTTGACCTTCGCCAAGGCATAGTAATTGGTAGCTGCTGAATATTCATCTATAACATAGATAGATGCGTTGGTTTGGGACAGTCGTACTACTATTTTGGCCTTCGTCAAGGATATGTACGGGTGGGTTCAAATTAACGTGGACAATGACGGGTAGAACTTGACATGTGACTTATAATATGTTGGCCTTCGTCATAGTCATAAGAGCATGGGGAAAAAATCCACATCGGGGGTTTCTAAAGAAACTGAAACCTGCTAGTATTGCATACCATTTGGAGTGTGATAATTTTGGTAGGATTCTTTCGACTTTATCACACAATGATATTTGGATCCCGATCCTACTGTGAGTATATGCTACTCCTCGGGAGATTTTTTCACTTAACGATCAATGCTATAAACCAAGTAGGTGTCTAGAAAGGTGTTAGCAGGGCTACGCCTCTAGGGAAAAGAGATTATTTAATTAAGGAACTTCGCGAAAGCATCGTAAAACCTCTCTCGAAGTACCGACACTGGCCTGGCTGAAAGGTTAAGCAAGAATTGTACGGTGAGATTAATCCTGACTAATTCTTCTGTTATGGTTTGAGGCAGGATTCGAGAAACAGTGGGAGCCATCATGTTTAGATAAACTAAAAACCAATCTAAATTTGTAAGAGTATCATACTGAGTGTTTCTTCTCTCTCTCTTAATTGCAGCGACCAATATGACCGGCCTTAAGTTACTATTAGATAAAAACATATTGACGGGACCGAACTATAAAGATTAGCTCAGGAATATCAAAATGGCAATCACATATGACAAGCTGGGCTATCTTCTTACTACTAAAGCCCCCGCCGTCCCAAGTCGAGATTCCAGCGTCGCGGATATTGAGTGTAACAACCCTAAACTTCCTGTACAACTTTCTGTATAAATTTTTCAAAAAAATACAGAAAGGGGTATTTTTGCCTGAGCATAAGTTATAAGTTTGTTTTGCTTTTTAATAGCAAGAAGGATCTTGTAGCTCATTGGTAAGACCATGCACTGCTGAGACAAAGTATCAGAGTTCAAATCTCATCTCCCACATTATTTTTAATATTGTTTTCTTTTAATCTTTTTAGAATTCTAAGAGTCTACACGTGTTAAACCTGTAAAACCAAAAGTCACAAATAAAACAAACTGGACCAGGGGGTAGACCATGAGACACTGGACACGTGGCAACAAGGGGGGCCCAACTCGGCCTGACTTGGCCGCCGCCGCCGGCCGATTCACCCCGGATCAGCCGATTCCCTTCTTGGACCCTCTGTCTTTTTGTATTCTAATAACCCCTGTATACTTTAAATTACCTGCACATTTACAGAGCCTTTTAAAACCATAATAAATCCAATTTTTAATACAATTTAATACATTTTTCTTTCGCACCCTTTCACCTACCCTAACCTTAGCTTTACCCTATAAATACCACCCCTAAACACACCTCTCACTCACAAATTCTGTCCAAAACTCTCAAGAAAACTCTATAGAATTTTAGTGTACAAGTGGAGTTAGCGAAGGGCGAAACTTCGGCGATCTTCCGACGACGACCCTAGGAGCTCCCGGCGACGAAACGACGCACCGGCACCTCCTACCAATCCTTCTCCCTCTCCTCTAATTTGAAATCCTATAAGTCCCACCTCCCTCTTCTCTAATCTATTCTTAAAATTTCTTTTACTAAAACCCGATGGAAGCGGAGTTAAATCCGACTTCCGATTCGGTTTTCTTTATAAAGTTCAATTTTCCTTAACACAACTATATTAAACTCTTACATATTGACTATTAATCATTAACAAAACATGTTGAACAAGTTTCATTGCAAAATATTTCATTTTGTAACTTTTTCTTCTCTTTTTCAGTAAAATACCATGTAGTATAGTTTCGATTTTAAAACATCATTAATCTTACTATACCTTTAACTAGATCACGAGGTAATGACCTATCTCCTCACAACACTCATATGCAACATAGCACAATACCTTTTGGGAAATATAGATTCGGGAAATACCGTTTTACACAAAACTACCTTTAACTTATAAAAACCGTTTTTTACAAGATTACGTGTTTTTACAAATCTTTGCAAAGCACCACTACAACCCATTTGGGGAACCCGTTCGGGATGGTGCGGATTATCGCACATCCTCGGGCTTAGTAGTGCGAGATACAGACCTCCACAAGGAGCATTCGGTCTCGAAACATTTGAAATACAAATATCTTAAGAAAATGAGATTTCTAGAAAATAATAAAATTATTTTCATAAATATATGTGTGTGTGTGTGTATTATCAAAATATCTATTATTGTTATAATATCAATATTCTAACTTTTCTAAGTCAAAAGAATCATTTTACATAAAAATACCATGCAATTCCATACAAGTTCAATATTACAAATAAATACCATGTATTTTGAAAAATAGGTTTATTCACTAGAAATGTCACAAATATAAAACCTACAGCTATGAAAACTCTAAAGACGATAATTAAATACTTGAGGTGTATTTTGTAGATTATAAAAAATTATTTTTACATAAAATCCCCTCAAGTTTTATAAATTACAATAAGGACCTTAGTAAACATAGGTTTAAGCGAGACCAATCTCTTGAATCTCAGGGAGCCGGAGAAGTGGGTGCTTGCCTATTTAAAGTAAACAACTTAACAAACGGTGTTATCAAAACGGTAATCGTCTTTGAAAAAGACATAAATCCTGCCGTCCATGTGCAGCGGTTACCGATAACATCAAAACCTAATTCAGGATTTCAATTTCTCTTTTCTAATTATTTGACTCAGACTGAGTCTCATTATAAATAATCTGACTTGAATATAATTCAAGTACAATCTACAATACTACAATTCAATATGAATCCATGAATCCATATATTCAAACTATTCAATATATATTGACTGAACCGAACCATGGATATACTTCCATTTACATGATTCTCCAGTTACATCTATGATTCTCCAGTTACATCCATTTACTGATAACATGGTTTCGGCAAGTCATCCAATTATACAATCTATATTACAAGATAATACAAGTTGCAATACAATATAAACAAGACATCGCGGGGTTTAAGAGTAGATTGGTACGGAAGGTGTTAGAAGTGGTATAAGACTGCAACCATAAGACACCTAACCTGTATTCCTTTGCTGTTGTACTGTGGCATGAACGGTTCCTTGAGTTCCTGATACCTTATTCTCCGGGGCAAGTGAGACCCCTCTCGTATACACTGGCATCCTTCTGTACCAAGCTACAAACAACAACGTTAACTCTAAATACAACTTTAAAAGCTACTTTCTCTCTCTGTCTATTCTATTTCTCCCTTATCTTTGGGACTTACCAAGCGATTGTTCGCTAACGACATTCGTTCTTTTTCTTCTTTAGAATGTTGTCAGGTGATCTGGACACTTAGAAGATCGAGCCCACCAGCGAGGACTTGGATCAGCATGCCTACGACCCAGAGCTCTAGATTCATTGTACACATTTCATTTCAGTACTTTTCTTTTCTGTTATGCCACTGTTTAGGCATTGCATTCATTCAAATGTATTTACTTTTCCATGTATTGTACAAAAGAATATTAATAAATAAAGTTGTTGTTCAGTTATACCTACTGTCTTTGTCTCTTATGCATTTTTATTTATATTGCTTAGATACGCTTAGCGTATTTACTTCAGAGTAAATACGTAGCGGCCTCGTCACGTCCTCTGCCCGTACACCGGGAAGTGGGGCATGGCATTGAGATCCGTAAGACCTGGGAAATTGATAGTGCAAAAGCCAAGTGCCTCGTGCTAGCCTCTATGGACAATGAATATCAAAGGCAGCATGAGAATATGGATCTTGAGTCCATATTCCTCCATACCATGGAATTATATGGAGAGCAATCTCGTATCGCAAGATACGAGACCTCAATGAAGCTATTTCAAGCGAGGATGGTTATCGGGTCATCTGTAGGGGACCACGTCCTTAAGATGATCTGCTACATTGAGGAGCTCACGGACCTAGGGACCACGTTGGAGAATGAGCTGTATACAGACTTAATTCTACAGTCCCTCCCTTCTACCTACGCCCATTTTATCTTGAATTTTAATATTTAAGGTAAAGAAGTTACACTTCCGTAACTCCTCAACATGTTGAGAAGTGCTGAGAGCACACTGCAGAAATCCAGAAAAACACCTGCTCTGTTTGTTGGCGGAGCTTCCTCTTCTAGATCCAAGGCGAAAGCCAAGGGAAAGAAAAAGAACGCCCCCACCAAGCCGAAAGACGGTATTAGTAAGGTGGAAGCAAAGGGCAAGGCAAAAGTTGCGGGGCCGACAGTAGGAAAGGATGAATGCTTCTACTGTCATAAGAAGGGCCGTTGGAAGAAAGATTGCAGAGCATGGAGAGCCAAGAACCAGGACCCGAAACAAGTTGTGGCTACGGCTTCAGGTATGTTTGTAATTGAAAAATGTCTATCAATCAACTCTACTTCCTGGGTATTGGATACCGGATCAGGATCTCATATCTATAATTCTCTGCAGGCACTGAGAAACCGTAGAGTTCTGAAAACCGGTGATATAACCCTCAGGGTTGCTAACAGAGCGAGCGTTGATGCTTGTGTCCGTAGGGGAATACACTTAGGGTTGACAAGTGGACATATTTTGGTTTGCGCAACTGTTTTTGTGTACCTAGTTTAACTTGTAATATCATTTCTGTATCATTATTATCTAAAAAAGGTTATGATTTTACATTTGTAAGCAATGTCGTAAACATCCACCTTAATCATGGTCTGATTGGGTCGGGTACACTAAACAACAGTATATACGTATTAAACCAACTACAAGTTTTCAATACCCAAAACACACATAAAAGAAAGACTCCAGAATTAAATCAAGCTTTCTTATGGCATTGTAGACTAGGTCACATCAACGAAATAAGGTTGACCAAGTTACATAAAGAACGATATTTGGATCCGTTTGAATATCAATCTTATACAACTTGTCAATCATTTCTCAAAGGAAAGATGACAAAAACTCCGTTCACTAGACACGGAGTAAGAGCGAGCTCGCTCTTGGGACTCATACACAGCGACGTGTGTAGTCTAATGTCTACACATGCAAGAAATGGTTATTCCTATTTCATTAATTTTACGGATGATTTCTCTAGGTATGAAATATCTTCTTGATGAAATATAAATCCGAGACCATTGAGAAATTCTGAATATAAGAATGAAGTGGAAAAACAAACCGGCAAAAGTATCAAGACACTGAGATCTGATCGAGGTGGTGAATACTTGAGTGTCGAGTTCCTGGATTACCTAAAAGAGAATGGAATTCTCTCTCAGCTTACTCCTCCATACACGCCATAACACAACGGTGTATCGGAGAGACGGAACCGAACCTTATTGGATATGGTACATTCCATGATGAGTAACGCTGAGTTACCGCGGTCATTCTGGGGCTATGCACTAGAATCAGCTGCATATTTTTTGAACAAGGTTCCTACCAAGACTGTGCCTACCACACCATATCAAATGTGGAGTGGGAAGAAACCCTATCTTCAGTATCTGAAAATATGGGGATATCCAGCTTTTGTTAAAAAACAGCATGCGGACAAACTCGAGGCACGCTCAGTACTATGTAAGTTTGTGGGATACCCAAATAACTTCAGGGGGTATCTTTTCTATTACGCAGAGGAATAAAAGGTTTTTGTTTATCGTCATACCCACTTTTTAGAACATCAATTTTTAGAAAAAGAAACTAGTAGGAGCGCAATAGAACTGGAAGAAATTCCAAAACCACGAGTTATTACTAAAAGCTTGGTGGAACCATAAGTTTCAAAAGAACGGGACATTCCCGCGCCACTCCGCAGGAGTAGTAGCCTGTCTCATCCCCCAAGAGATACTACGGTTTTCTCGTAGACGGGGATAGAGAGGATTGCATCATTGATAATGATGATCCAGCTAACTTCCAGTAAGCCATTCAGCGCGTAGACTCGGTAAAATGGCTGGATGCAATGCGGGCCGAGATGGAGTCCATGTACACCAACAAAGTATGGACTTTGGACATTGCTCCAGAAGGGGTAAAACCCGTAGGCTGCAAATGGATCTTCAGAAAGAAGATTGGTGTAGATGGACAGGTTGAAACCTATAAGGCTAGACTTTTTGCAAAAGGATTTCATCAAAGACCTGATTTGGACTATGATGAAACCTTTTCTCCAGTGGCTATGCTCAAATCCATTCGGATCCTTCTTGCCATTGCTGCCTTCCACGATTATGAGATTTGGCAGATGGACGTAAAGACCGCTAATCTAAATGGAAATTTAGAAGAGTGCGTCTATATGCACCAGCCAAAGGGTTTCATTCAGAGTGGGAGCAGCGGGAAAGTGTGCAAGTTGCTTAAATCTATTTATAGATTAAAGCAGGCATCACGGAGTTGGAACATCTGTTTTGATAAAACGGTCAAACAATTTGACTTTATCAAAAATTCAGATGAACCATGCATCTATAGTAAGATTGTAGCGAGAACTGTAGTATTTCTCGTCTTGTACGTGGATGACATTCCTATGCTACAATCTGTCAAAGGATTCTTGTCACAAAGGTTCTCCATGAAAGACCTGGGTGATGCCTCTTACATTCTGGGGATCCAGATCTATCGTGAGATCTAAGAGGTTGTTAGGACTTTCACAGTCCAGGTACATCAACACCATACTGAAAAGATTCAGTATGGAAGATTCAAAGCGCGGTAATTTACCGGCTTGTCACGGAATCACCCTCTCCAAAAAGATGTCTTCCAAGACTGATTTGGAAAGGGATCGCATGTCTATTATACCCTACGCTTTTGCGGTAGGCTCTATAATGTATGCGATATCGTGTACCGGAACAGATATTGCTTACGCACTGAGCGGGATAAGCCGGTGTCAATCAAACCCTGGGGAGAAGCACTGGATAGCAGTAAAGAACATTCTCAAGTACCTGAGAAGGACTAAAGTGATGTTCTTAGTGTACGGCGGAAAAGACCTCCAGGTCGAGGCCTTTGCTGACTCCAGCTTCCAGAGTGACAAGGATGACTCCAAGTCCATCTCGGGTTATGTCTTTACCCTCAATGGAGGGGCGGTCTGTTGGAAGAGTTCCAAACAGGACACCGTTGCTGACTCGACGATGGAAGCGGAGTATATCGCAGCTTGTGACGCCGCAAAAGAAGTCGTTTGGATGAGCAAGTTCTTAACTGAACTTCAGGCGGTTCCATCCATTATTGATCCAATACCTCTATATTGTGACAACAATGAGGCTATAGCTTTAGCAAAGGAACCCAGGTCCCATCAGAAGTCCAGACACATCTTGAGGCGGTATCATCTGATCAGGGAGATCGTAGATAGCTGGGAGATCAAGGTGCGAAGAGTTGCTACGGAGAACAACACTGCAGATCCATTCACAAAGGCCATCCCTCAGACGCAGTTCGAGAGGCTATTTGAGATGATAGGTCTGCGATATGCTAGCACATGGCTTTAGTGCAAGTGGGAGATTGTTAGTGTTATATGCTCTAGAGGCCATTATTGTATAGTCTTAGTTTGTATATTACATTTTGGAAGCTTGGGATATATACACGGATTTATGACAGCCTTGCTCAATATGGTAGTATGCTACTTGGTTTGTATCTATCTTAATATGTGTATATGTTTCTTTTAACGTATCGCTAATACATATTGACAGAGCCCTTAGGATCTTTGCTTGACTACCAGCGTTGTGATAGCAGTCACACTAGTGGGGGCTGGGTAGTCTATAAGCACATCATTATACAGGTCCCTAGTCGTAGGATTATTGAGACAGGGCATCGATACTCCAGAGTAGACTAGTGTTCATCTCAGAAAACTGCATTTTAATACCCTCATTCATGATCTATTTTGTTATTTATCGGTGTTATTAATCAGTGTCTGCTCAGTAATTACAGATTACAGATGTTCGTGTTAAATACAGGAAACAAACTCAATATCACGGATATAGCGTTTTGGAGCCGACACTGCAAACAAAAAAGGAAACCGACCGATATCCAAAGAGTTCTTTTGGAAATAAACATGTGTACACAATTTTGGTCTAACACAATACAAGTGTACACATGACATGGACCATGACATGGTGGGGCTGCCCATGGCATACAAGAAATGATGGATTGTGCAACTAGTGGACACATGTGGTGTGATGGGCAATAAATACATAAAGTTTTCATGTGATACTTTGCATCAAGTTTCCCTCCAATTCTCTGCATGCAAACCAGGCTTAAACAGCTAAATAAAGCAGCATAAGAGTGATGTTGGAGTAGACACAAAACCACCACATCAATACGAGCTTCTTTGCTCGGAGTAAGACCGGCCACACCCCCTTAAAATCCAGCGAGCTCGGCCCCCCTTGCTCCAAACTTTCCCATTTTTCTTCTGGTCATTTATTCAGATCACAACATCTTATTTATATTGTTTATTTATTCTGATGTTAGGCCTATAAATACCGGAACAGAGTTGAGCAAGGGGACCATATATAATATATAGTTTTGTTTGAATTCATTTTTGGTTTAGGCTTGAGAGTTGTGTAATCTTAACTTGGTCTCTTCTTCTTCTTCCCTCTTAAAGTTTTCTTTGGAGTGCTTCATTAAGGAGGTTGAACAAGTTACCAATATTGTAACTCACTTTCAAGTGTTAATATATTGCTTTGTTATTGCTTTGTTTATTTGTTTTTCTTTCTTTACTTGTTTTTCTTTTCATTATTATGCTTAAATAATCCTATTTGGTTGTGGTAATGGTGAGAAAATGAGATAAAGGCCTTGCCTCCTCCTCCTCTTGTGATTGTTTAATGTGCTTAATTTTGATTATAAACTTATTATTGTAACTTGGATGGGTTGATATCGTATGTTAATTCCATGGTTACTTTGTAACCTCATCACATACCATATTCTCCCCACAAACCCCATCTTGCAAGTCTAAGATTAGAATCAATTTGGTGTTAATTTTGCTGAGCTTGGATATGGTATTTTGTGATTAAAAGACTTGACAAATCTCTTGGTTTCATATATCATATACCATCACAAACTCTTAGCAAAGTTAACACTAAAACTATTTGCTCTCATTCACTAATTGTGTTTTTGATGTTGTGGTAAGCTTGCTATCCCTTGAGCTTAGTGTTGTTACCCCAAACTTGGACATACAATGGTAAGGGAACAAAACGTACCAGTTTCGTGTTTGCGGAGAATATCGGAATTTGACGACTTGTGCCTCGCAACAGCTTTGACAAGTCATGCTTCATGCCAGAATAAACGTGAGAACGGACAACTCATGATCAAAGGAGCGTCGAGAGAATCGTCGCGATTCGACCTTCCGAGCCAAAGCCACGACCATTCTTTCTTAACTTGTTTTCGTTGTTTTCTTGTTTTCGTATTCTTTTTATATTTTTTTTGTGACAAAACCAACTAATTCGTTAATTTGTTGAACATTAAATCACGAGACCCAATACAAAATTCACTATGGATCGACCCGTACTTGCCGGCTTGCTGCAACGCGCCGTGCACCTGCGGTTTATAAATATTTAAAACGAGAACGATCTCGCGTGCGCATTCCGTTTCATTAAATATCATATCCGTTTCCAAAACATACGCGTTTGCGCACGCGGGTGAATTCCCAACAAGTTTTTGGCGCCGTTGCCGGGCTGTTGGTAGTTATTAGGAATTGTTATTTCTGGTTCGTACTAACTCACTAACTTTTAACTAAATTTTTTCAAAACTAACAATACGATTTTTTTCTAACTTATTCTCTATCTTTGCTACCTACTGTCACCCTGAAATTAATTTAAAAAATCAAGTTATACCATAATAGCACTTAGCTTGCCTAGAAAACCCACCAAAAATTCTTACACCTAACTCTTAAACAAAACCGGCGACACCCTCATATTCTCCGAGCTCGCCGGCCATCTTGTTTAATTTTGGGGGTTTTTTTTTCTTTTTTGGGATCTCCAGTGAAGTGTTTGTACTCTTGTGGTATTGCTTGATTTTTATAATTTTGAGTGTGCAGGAATTGGGGCACATATATCGCTTTTGATACTAAATATCGTATTTTTCCGACATTTCAGTTTTTAAGGAATTACGACCAGCGATCGTGCGGAGCGAGACTCAAATTCAATTGCAAGACATTAGTGAAGTACAGTGCCAAAGATCCGGATAGTTTGACCCGCGCAAGCGAACAATCAAAGACTCGGATCACTTTCAAAAGGGTTTTCTTAAAACCAAATCACATCGGTACGTATTTCCTAACACACTCCTCTTGAATCCGACGCATTTCACTATTCTATCTTCTGCAGGATTTTTCGCACAAGCTTGCCGCCAATTGCACAGAGAACTAACCGTATTTTTTGCAGCGCTTAAATTAAAACGAAAAAGAATTGCTTAAATTGCTTGATTTTTTGAATTCTTTTATTGATTGCGTATTTGCATCTTAATACGGATTTAAGGGCAAAAAGACCAAACAAGATACGGTAAAGGATTTTATCACCTTTTTCCGTAGCCCACAAATCACAAAATTGTATTCTTGCATACCCACAGTAATTTAAAATCAACTAGAACTTTGACTTTAAGGACTACGCGCTCATTAGGAGAAGTTGAATGTGTTTAGAACACTGCTTAACGGTATATCGTTCGCGGGGTGTCTAGGTAAGTGTTCAAGAGAAAGGGTTATCTAATTAAGGAACTTCGCGAAAGCGTTGGAAAACCTCCCCCTATCTCTTGCACTTACCTGGCTTCGTTATCCGTATATCTTGAGCCCGTTTCTCGACACTGTTTTATTTCAATAATCAGGTTCTTGAGCAAATCTAGTTGACTAGCATACCATAGACTGTTAGGGGTGTGATATTCTATATTTTTGTGATATTTGTGAATTCTTGTTAATATGGGTGATGCACGATTTAATTCAATTTCTCACGAGTCTTATGCTTTTGTTTATACTCATTCCCAATTCTTTTGTTCAAATTGCCACGATTTTTCCCACATTCATGAAAATTGTCCTTTTCTAGGGGGTGACCAACCGTCCCAGAGTTTTGCTAATGGTCACCCACCTAACACTCTTGAACCCAGTCCCACTTCAATTAGAGACCTAATGATTGAGGATTTAGAGAAAGAAGTCGACAGATTAACTGCTTTAGCATCACCACCGTCATAACCCTCTTTACCTAAAACAACCGACCCATCCTTAGGGAATGATGGTGAGATAGATGCTAGGTTGACCGCTTCAAAGAAAGGTATTGAAGTGATGATTGCGTTCGAGAATCAAACAGCTGCAACGCTAGCCCTTTGTATACAGCAGTCTGAGCAATTTTTTCACGCTCAAGCTCAATCTTTGGCTAGAATTGAAGAGCATGTAGCTGTACTGATTCTAAAGAGCGAACACAGTCAATTAGAACCACATAATATTGATATCTGTCATCTAGAAAGTCACCCAAGTAAAATAAACGATCGATTGAATTTTGATGATTTCATAGATGACGATGCAATTGAATTGACTGAGTATTACCAGGACACACAAGAAAGTCCACCGACTGATTTTTGCATTCCAATTTTTGAGGAGGAATCTTATGATTTTGACGGGTATGGTTTGGATAGAGTGTTAGAAGAGATCGATGATCAGGAACCCACGATTTTTTTATCACCTAGTGATATTGTTTCGGATGAAACGTTAGGATGGGAACCTACCTTTTTAAATGACATGAATCTACCCAGTGATGAATGTGATGAAGAAAAACGTGTTTTGGGAATTGTGAGTTATAGCAGTGAGTATAGGATTGTGCAGAATCATAGGGAGGAAGACAGTCTTGAAAACCAATCGTTCATACAGAGTTTTGAAGAATTATTTGCGGATGAACTTGATATCCTCGGTGAGTTTGAGTCAGGATCCCAGAAACCTTTCTTTTTCCAAATTTTTTGCGATGAAATCCAATTTTTAAATGAGATTGACTCCGAAACTCGAAATGTGCCTTTTGAACATTCAATTCATCCAGGCAACAATTCATTGACCTCTTCAAAATTTCATTTTCACTTTCAACGTCTTCTGATCCCTACACACACACGCCCATGCCCTTCACTAACATCTAACATATACCTTTTCTTTTTCTTTTTCTTTTGTATATACATATTCTTTTGCCAGCCATTGCACTATATAGAAAAAAATTTAAATGGCTAGTATTAATTTTTGGATTAACCCAATCGTTTAACATGTAAAGGTTATAATTAGTCTTAGGTTTTTTTTCTTTTTCTTTAAATAAAATTCTCACCCTGATGTCTAAGTCTAGCTACCGGAGACGGAGGGAACGATGAGTACATCGTAAAACTTAGGTTTGGGGGTGAGCACTGCGTTTATTTTGCTGCATCATGTGTATATTCTGCATTGCATATATATTTAAAAACCCATAAAAATTGAAAAAATTTCCTAAAAATATAAAAACTTTGTCATGTTAGCTAGCGGGGGAACTTAGATTCAAAGTCTGACGGTTCGGTTAATAAGTTAGAAATAACTACATCCTTTTTATGATACCGACAACCCGAAAAATAACCCTCCTTTTTGTTTGACCATAGCTAATATACGTCTTTTATAACACTTTACACGTGTCATATGTGTTTTGAGAAATTGATAAATGTCTGATATGTCTGAAAAACTTTTAAAAATTGATAAATATCATTAGGATCAAGCAGGTTTGTTCTAAGTTAAGCAAAATATCAAGAATAGTTCATACGGTGAAGTAGATATGAAGAATTTTATAGAGATTTTAACAGAAGCTATAAATCTGAAAAATAACCCATCTGAAACCTTGTTGGAGTAATTACACACCTTATCCACATGTAACGTCTTCGGATTTAAAAGTCTGGCTATATCTCCGTTTTCACTGAGTGCAGAATTATTTAAAATAAAATGAGTCTTTTGTTTTGTGGCCTTGCTAACTTGGGTAATTAAGTCCTTGGGGTGTCTCCACACCTAATGCCCTAAAACCATCTGGTTTAGGAGTCATTGACCCAAAACTCGCTAAGTTTCCAATCGCCAGATAAAAAAAGCTAATCAAGTGTTCTCTCCAAGTTAAAAGTCCTCATGGTTCTTTATGGGAGAATAATCTTAGCGGAGACGAATTTTCTATTAAAACAGTTTTTTCGCGGAGATATAAAGGTTTGTATTTATTAAGACGCTTTGCACGATAATGAAAGGTATGTATGAACAAAAACAGGTGAAAGGGTGGAGTGAAATATAAGACTTAGGTTCTCTATTAAAATTGATATATATTCTGACTTGAAACCTAACTAGAGAATAAAACTTGTGAAAATCTTAACTCCTTTCAAACTCGTGTGATCCTTCAGAAGTTTATCCTGGTATGTAATTATGACATTATGACCCTAATCAAAGTTCTTAAAACCTTATGGACACTATCTGCACAATCACGTAAAGATGTGTATGAGCTTGTGTTAAACAAATTGTGAGGAGTGAAAAATAGGGTTTAAACGTTTCGGACTTGGGTAATAGAACTTCTAACTTTAATCTCTAAGTTAAGATTAGAATCAACAGTTTTTTCCCAACGCTAACTTGACTGGATTTTGTGGGTGTAATCCGCTGAAAACCCTCAAGAGACCACACTCCTCCTACTAGGGACACCTAGAGGTTTAACGGCTTATTGCACATGCTCAGTGCAATCGCGTTCCCTGCGAAAGTGAGGCTAGGATTTTTTGTTTTGCACAGGACAAGCAATAAATAAGTTTGGGGGTATTTGTTCAAATCAGAAAACTACATTTTAATACCCTCATTCATGATCTATTTGTTATTTATCGGTGCTATTAATCAGTGTCTGCTCAGTAATTACAGATTACAGGTGTTCATGATTAAATACAGGAAACAAACTCAATATCACGGATATAGCGTTTTGGAGCCGACACTACAAACAGAACAGGAAACCGACCGATATCCAAAAAGTTCTTTTGGAAATAAACATGTGTACACAATTTTGGTCAAACACAATACAAGTGTACACACAACTCTTTGGTATGGACCATGACATGGTGGGGCTGCCCATGGCACACAAGAAATGATGGATTGTGCAACTAGTGGGCACATGTGGTGTGATGGGCAATAAATGCATAAAGTTTTGATGTGATACTTTGCATCAAGTTTCCCTCCAATTCTCTGCTGCAAACCAGGCTTAAATAGCTAAATCAAGTAGCATAAGAGTGATGTTGGAGTAAATACAAGACCACCACATCAATAAAAGCTTCTTTGCTCGAACCAAGACCGGCCACACCCCCTTAAAATCCGGCGAGCTCGGCCCCCTTGCTCCAAACTTTCCCATTTTTCTTCTGGTCATTTATTCAGGTCATATCATCTTATTTATATTGTTTATTTATTCTGATGTTAGGCCTATAAATACCAGAATAGAGTTGAGCAAGGGGACCATATGTAATATATAGTTTTGTTTGAGTTCATTTTTGGTTTAGGCTTGAGAGTTGTGTAATCTTAACTTGGTCTCTTCTTCTTCTTCCCTCTTGAAGTTTTCTTTGGAAAGCTTCATTAAGGAGGTTGAACAAATCACCAGTATCTTGTAATTCACTTTCAAGTGTTAATATATTGCTTTGTTATTGCTTTGTTTATTTGCTTTTCTTTCTTTACTTGTTTTTCTTTTCATTATTATGCTTAAATAATCCTATTTGGTTGTGGTAATGGTGAGAAAATGAGATGAAGGCCTTGCCTCCTCCTCCTCTTGTGATTGTTTAATATGCTTAATTTTGATTATAAACTTATTATTGTAACTTGGATGGGTTGATATCATATGTTGATTCCATGGTTACTTTGTAACCTCATCACATACTATATTCTCCCCACAAACCCCATCTTGCAAGTCTAAGATTAGAATCAATTTGGTGTTAATTTTGCTGAGCTTGGATATAGTATTTTGTGATTAAAAGACTTGACAAATCTCTTGGTTTCATATACTATATACCATCACAAACACTTAGCAAAGTTAACACTAAAAATATTTGCTCTCACTCACTAATTGTGTTTTTGATGTTGTGGTAAGCTTGCTATCCCTTGAGCTTAGTGTTGTTACCCCAACCTCGGACATACAACGGTAAGGGAAAAAAATGGACTAGCGGAGAATATCGGAATTTGACGACTTGTGCCTCGCAACAGCTTTGACAAGTCGTGCTTCATGCCGGGATAAACGTGAGAACGGACAACTCATGATCAATGGAGCGTCGAGAGAATCGTCGAGATTCGACCTTCCGAGCCAAAGCCACGACCATTCTTTCATAACTTGTTTTCGTTGTTTTCTTGTTTTCGTATTCTTTTTATATTTTTTTGTGACAAAACCAACAAATTCGTTAATTTGTTGAACCTTAAATAACGAGACCCAATACACAATTCCCTGTGGATCGACCCGTACTTGCCGGCTTGCTACAACGCGCCATGCACTTGCGGTTTATAAATATTTAAAACAAGAACGATCTCACGTGCGCATTCCGTTTCATTAAATATCATATCCATTTCCAAAATATACGCGTTTGCGCGCGGGGGTGAATTCCCAACAACTAGTGTATATGCTTCTCATCCCATTATGGGAGACGGTCTATCCCACAGCCATTAGTACGTCGTACTGGAGATAGTGTGCAGGTGCTCATTGGGTTATGAGTTACACTGGACGGACTTGTGGGGTACTGCTGGTTGGTACTATACCTATCGTCAGGCAGCAGTTCCCAGGTGACATGAGTACAGCATAGTCTGTTGACTTGACACTGCTGCTTCGCCTCAAGTGTGTTCCCACTGTTCTTAGATTACTACCCTACCACGGCTCTATTGAGTCATGCAAATAGGTAGTAGTTGGGTGCAGTCCCGAAGGACTTGGAGGCAGTGGCGGTTAGATAGAATTCGTCTCTCCCGGTATTGGGGGTCGATGTCGCGCTGTATTCGGAGAGCCATTACACAAAGTCCCTGGTCAGGGCAAGCGAGATTTACTGGTAGGTACACCAGTAGTTTCTCAGGGTGTTTTGGGCTGCACTTCGACACGACTTATTGCTCTATTAGGGGTCTGACGTTCACCGGCCCTCTAGGCCCGATATGCGATACTCTTAGACGAAAAGACTGGACTGTACAGAGATTGCCACAGACAGGCTCGGTAGGAGTTCGAATGAGTTTGCTCATCGGCCTTCTTATCGACAGATAGCTGGGTAGTCGTTACGTACAGCTGGTACCGCTGACGTGCTTATGGTTAAACCCACTGCCAGTGTACTGTCGAGTCTTTAGAGTCCCACACAGAGAGTTTCCCTACTTCGAGCGAAACGATGTAGAGGTCGTATGGTTTTACGACAGGGTTCGTTCACATACGTGTACTTGTGCATGTATGATGTCCGGGCAGAAAATACTGGTGGGATTTGGTTTAAGTTGGATCCTAGTATTAGATTATTGGATTAGTTTTATCCCATTGTATTCGTGTTTCTCGAAACAACGGATACGGGTATGTATATACGGATGAGAGGGGCATTCTTGTAATTACTCAAGATTGCTATTAGAAAGAGATACCTCATTAGAGTTTTGGTTATTTACTTAATTAAAATAATTATGAGGTGGAGGAAATAATTTATTATTTTTATAATTGATAATTGAACCATGGCTAATTGGTTTGACTATTGAGACTTAGGTTAGCTTAGATACTTTGTGGCACTAGATATTTTGGGTGAGATATTTTCTTGCCATACTTATAGTCATATCAAAAGCCATTTTCCATTATCATTATCAAAAATACATTCTCTTTCCTCAAGTTCACTCTCTATATCTTCCTCTCAACTCTTACTGTCTCATGTGTTGAGAATCCAAAAGTTAGTGAGACTTAACTACCCAAAATCACTCTCTACTCGCTCTAGGCTACTTAGTTTTCACTGAGTGCAGAATTATTTAAAATAAAATGAGCCTTTTGTTTTGTGGCCTTGCTAACTTGGGTAATTAAATCCTTGGGGTGTCTTCACACATAATATCCTAAAACCATCTGGTTTGGGAGTTATTGACCCAAAACTCGCTAAGTTTTCAATCGCCAGATAAAACAAGCTAAGCAAGTGTTCTCTCCAAGTTAAAAGTCCTCATGGTTCTTTATGGGAGAATAATCTTAGCGGAGACGAATTTTCTATTAAAACAGTTTTTTCACGGAGATATGAAGGTTTGTATTTATTAAGACGCTTTGCACGATAACGAAAGGTGTGTATGAACAAAAACAGGTGAAAGGGTGGAGTGAAATATAAGACTTAGGTTCTCTGTTAAAATTGATATATATTCTGACTTGAAACCTAACTAGAGAATAAAACTTGTGAAAATCTTAACTCCTTTCAAACTCGTGTGATCCTTCAGAAGTATATCCTGGTCTATAATTATGACATGATGACCCTAATCAAAGTTCTTAAAACCTTATGGACACTATCTGCACAATCACGTAAAGACGTGTATGAGCTTGTGTTAAACAAATTGTGAGGAGTGAAAAATAGGGTTTTAACGTTTCGGACTTGGGTAATAGAACTTCTAACTTTAATCTCTAACTTAAGATTAGAATCAACAGTTTTTTCGCAATGCTAACTTGACTGGATTTTGTGGGTGTAATCCGCTGAAAACCCTCAAGAGACCACACTACTCCTACTAGGAACACCTAGAGGTTTAACGGCTTATTGCACATACTCAGTGCAATCGTGTTCCCTGCGAAAGTGAAGCTAGGATTTTTTGTTTTGCTCAGGACGAGAAATAAATAAGTTTGGGGGTATTTGTTCAAATCAGAAAACTGCATTTTAATACCCTCATTCATGATCTATTTGTTATTTATCCGTGCTATTAATCAGTGTCTGCTCAGTAATTACAGATTACAGGTGTTCATGATTAAATACAGGAAACAAACTCAATATCACGGATATAGCGTTTTGGAGCCTACACTGCAAACAGAACAGAAAACCGACCGATATCCAAAGAGTTCTTTTGGAAATAAATATGTGTACACAATTTTGGTCCAACACAATACATGTGTACATACAACTCTTTAGCATGGACCATGACATGGTAGGGCTGCCCATGGCACACAAGAAATGATGGATTGTGCAACTAGTGGGAACATGTGGTGTGATGGGCAATAAATGCATAAAGTTTTGATGTGATACTTTGCATCAAGTTTCCCTCTAATTCTCTGCATGCAAACCAGGCTTAAATAGCTAAATAAAGCAGCATAAGAGTGATGTTGGAGTAGACACAAGACAACCACATCAATACGAGCTTCATTGCTCGAACCAAGACCGGCCACACCCCCTTAAAATCCGGCGAGCTCGGCCCCCCTTGCTCCAAACTTTCCTATTTTTCTTCTGGTCATTTATTCAGGTCACATTATCTTATTTATATTGTTTATTTATTCTGATGTTAGGCCTATAAATACCAGAACAGAGTTGAGCAAGGGGACCATATGTAATATATAGTTTTGTTTGAGTTCATTTTTGGTTTAGACTTGAGAGTTGTGTAATCTTAACTTGGTCTCTTCTTCTTCCCTCTTGAAGTTTTCTTTGGAGAGCTTCATTAATGAGGTTGAACAAATTACCAGTATCTTGTAATTCACTTTCAAGTGTTAATATATTGCTTTGTTATTGCTTTGTTTATTTGCTTTTCTTTTTTTACTTGTTTTTCTTTTCATTATTATGCTTAAATAATCCTATTTGGTTGTGGTAATGGTGAGAAAATGAGATGAAGGCCTTGCCTCCTCCTCCTCTTGTGATTGTTTAATGTGCTTAATTTTGATTATAAACTTATTATTGTAACTTGGATGGGTTGATATCGTATGTTGATTCCATCGTTATTTTATAACCTCATCACATACCATATTCTCCCCCACAAACCCCATCTTGCAAGTCTAAGGTTAGAATCAATTTGGTGTTAATTTTGCTGAGCTTGGATATGGTATTTTGTGATTAAAAGACTTGACAAATCTCTTGGTTTCATATACTATATACCATCACAAACCCTTAGCAAAGTTGACACTAAAATTATTTGCTCTCACTTACTAATTGTGTTTTTGATGTTGTGGTAAGCTTGCTATCCCTTGAGCTTAGTGTTGTTACCCCAACCTCGGACATACAACGGTAAGGGAACAAAATGGACTAGTTTTGTGTTTACGGAGAATATCGGAATTTGACGGCTTGTGCCTCGCAACAGCTTTGACAAGTCGTGCTTCATGCCGGGATAAACGTGAGAACGGACAACTCATGATCAAAGGAGCGTCGAGAGAATCGTCGAGATTCGACCTTCCGAGCCAAAGCCACGACCATTCTTTCTTAACTTGTTTTCGTTGTTTTCTTGTTTTCGTATTCTTTTTATATTTTTTTTTGTGACAAAACCAACCAATTCGTTAATTTGTTGAACCTAAAATCACGAGACCCAATACATAATTCCCTGTGGATCGACCCGTACTTGTCGGCTTGCTACAACGCGCCGTGCACTTGCGGTTTATAAATATTTAAAACGAGAACGATCTCACGTGTGCATTCCGTTTCATTAAATATCATATCCGTTTCCAAAACATACGCGTTTGCGCACGCGGGTGAATTCCCAACAACTAGTGTATATGCTTCTCATCCCATTATAGGAGATGGTCTGTCCCACAGCCATTAGTACGTCATACTGGAGATTGTATGCAGGTGCTCATTGGGTTATGAGTTACACTGGATGGACTCGTGGGGTACTGCTGATTGGTACTATACCTATCGTCAAACAGCAGTTCCCAGGTGACATGAGTACAGCATAGTCTGTTGACTTGACACTACTGCTTCGCCTCAAGTGTGTTCCCACTGTTCTTAGATTACTACCCTACCACGGCTCTATTGAGTCATGCAAACAGGTAGTAGTTGGGTACAGTCCCGAAGCACTTGGAGGCAGTGGCGGTTAGATAGGATTCGTCTCTCCCGGTATTGGGGGTCGATATCGCGGTGTATTCGGAGAGCCATTACACAAAGTCCCTGGTCAGGGCAAGCGAGATTTACTGGTAGGTACACCAGTAGTTTCTCAGGGTGTTTTGGGCTGCACTTCGACACGACTTATTGCGCTATTAGGGGTCTGATGTTTACTGTCCCTCTAGGCCCGATATGCGATACTCTTAGACAAACAGACTGAAGTGTACAGAGATTGCCACAGACATGCTCAGTAAGAGTTCGGATGAGTTTGCTCATCGGCCTTCTTATCGACATATACCTGGGTAGTCGTTACGTACAGCTAGTACCGCTGACGTGCTTATGGTTAAACACACTGCCAGCGTACTGTCGAGTCTTTAGAGTCCCACACAGAGGATTTCCCTAATTCGGGCGAAACGATGTAGAGGTCGTATGGTTTTACGACGGGATTCGTTCACATACGTGTACTTGTGCACGTATGATGTCCGGGCGGATAATACTGGTGGGCTTTGGTTTAAGCCGGATCCTAATATTAGATTATTGGATTAGTTTTATCTCATTGTATTCGTGTTTCTCGAAACAACGGATACGGGTATGTATATACGGATGAGAGGGGCATTCTTGTAATTACTCAAGATTGCTATTAGAAAGAGATACCTCATTAGGGTTTTGGTTATTTACTTAATTAAAATAATTATGAGGTGGAGGAAATAATTTGTTATTTTTATAATTGATAATTGAACCATGGCTAATTCGTTTTACTATTGAGGCTTGGGTTGGCTTAGATATTTTGTGGCACTAGATATTTTGGGTGAGTTATTTTCTTGCCATGCTTATAGTCATATCAAAAGCCATTTTCCATTATCATTATCAAAAATACATTCTCTTTCCTCAAGTTCACTCTTTTTTTCTTCCTTTCAACTCTTATTGTCTCATGTGTTGAGAATCCAAGAGTTAGTGAGACTTAGCTACCCAAAATCACTCTCTACTCGCTCTAAGCTACTTAGTTTTCACTGAGTGCGGAATTATTTAAAATAAAATGAGTCTTTTGTTTTGTGGCCTTGCTAACTTGGGTAATTAAGTCATTGGGGTGTCTTCACACCTAATGCCCTAAAACCATCTGGTTTGGGAGTCATTGACCCAAAACTCGCTAAGTTTCCAATCGCCAGATAAAACAAGCTAAGCAGGTGTTCTCTCCAAGTTAAAAGTCCTCATGGTTCTTTATGGGAGAATAATCTTAGCGGAGACGAATTTTCCATTAAAACAGTTTTTTCACAGAGATATGAAGGTTTGTATTTATTAAGACGCTTTGCACGATAACGAAAGGTGTGTATGAACAAAAACAGGTGAAAGGGTGGAGTGAAATATAAGACTTAGGATCTCTGTTAAAATTGATATATATTCTTACTTGAAACCTAACTAGAGAATAAAACTTGTGAAAATCTTAACTCCTTTCAAACTCATGTGATCCTTCAGAAGTTTATCCTGGTCTGTAATTATGACATGATGACCCTAATCAAAGTTCTTAAAACCTTATGGACACTATCTGCACAAACACGTAAAGAAGTGTATGAGCTTGTGTTAAACAAATTGTGAGGAGTGAAAAATAGGGTTTAAACGTTTCGGACTTGGGTAATAGAACTTCTAACTTTAATCTCTAACTTAAGATTAGAATCAACAGTTTTTTCGCAACGCTAACTTGACTGGATTTTGTGGGTGTAATCCGCTGAAAACCCTCAAGAGACCACACTCATCCTACTAGGGACACCTAGACGTTTAACGGCTTATTGCACATGCTCAGTGCAATCGCATTCCCTGCGAAAGTGAGGTTAGGATTTTTTGTTTTGCTCAGGACGAGCAATAAATAAGTTTGGGGGTATTTGTTCAAATCAGAAAACTGCATTTTAATACCCTCATTCATGATCTATTTGTTATTTATCGGTGCTATTAATCAGTGTCTGCTCAATAATTACAGATTACAGATGTTCGTGATTAAATACAGGAAACAAACTCAATATCACGGATATAGCGTTTTGGAGCCGACACTGCAAACAGAACAGGAAACCGACCGATATCCAAAGAGTTCTTTTGGAAATAAACATGTGTACATAATTTTGGTCCAACACAATACATGTGTACACACAACTCTTTGGCATGGACCATGACATGGTGGGGCTGCCCATGGAACACAAGAAATGATGGATTGTGCAACTAGTGGGCAAATGTGGTGTGATGGGCAATAAATGCATAAAGTTTTGATGTGATACTTTGCATCAAGTTTCCCTCCAATTCTCTGCATGCAAACCAGGCTTAAATAGCTAAATCAAGCAGCATAAGAGTGATGTTGGAGTAGACACAAGACCACCATATCAATACGAGCTTCTTTGCTCGAACCAAGACCGACCACACCCCCTTAAAATCCGGCAAGCTCGGCACCCCTTACTCCAAACTTTCCCATTTTTCTTCTGATCATTTATTCAGGTCACATCATCTTATTTATATTGTTTATTTATTCTGATGTTAGGCATATAAATACCAGAACAGAGTTGAGCAAGGGGACCATATGTAATATATAGTTTTGTTTGAGTTCATTTTTTGTTTAGGCTTGAGAGTTGTGTAATTTTAACTTGGTCTCTTCTTCTTCTTCCCTCTTGAAGTTTTCTTTGAAGAGCTTCATTAAGAAGGTTGAACAAATTACCAGTATCTTGTAATTCACTTCCAAGTGTTAATATATTGCTTTGTTATTGCTTTGTTTATTTGCTTTTCTTTCTTTACTTGTTTTTCTTTTCATTATTATGCTTAAATAATCCTATTGGGTTGTGGTAATGGTGAGCAAATGAGATGAAGGCCTTGCCTCCTCCTCCTCTTGTGATGGTTTAATGTGCTTAATTTTGATTATAAACTTATTATTGTAACTTGGATGGGTTGATATCGTATGTTGATTCCATGGTTACTTTGTAACCTCATCACATACCATATTCTCCCCGCAAACCCCATCTTGCAAGTCTAAGGTTAGAATCAATTTGGTGTTAATTTTGCTGAGCTTGGATATGGTATTTTGTGATTAAAAGACTTGACAAATCTCTTGGTTTCATATACTATATACCATCATAAACCCTTAGCAAAGTTAACACTAAAACTATTTGCTCTCACTCACTAATTGTGTTTTTGATGTTGTGGTAAGCTTGCTATCCCTTGAGCTTAGTGTTGTTACCCCAAGCTCGGACATACAACGGTAAGGGAACAAAATGGACTAGTTTCGTGTTTACGGAGAATATCGGAATTTGATGACTTGTGCCTCGCAACAGCTTTGACAAGTCGTGCTTCATGCCGGGATAAACGTGAGAACGGACAACTCATGATCAAAGGAGCGTCGAGAGAATCGTCGAGATTCGACCTTCCGAGACAAAGCCACGACCATTCTTTCTTAACTTGTTTTCGTTGTTTTCTTGTTTTCGTATTCTTTTTATATTATTTTTGTGACAAAACCAACCAATTCGTTAATTTGTTGAACCTTAAATCACGGGACCCAATACATAATTTCCTGTGGATCGACCCGTACTTGCCGGCTTGCTACAACGCGCCGTGCACTTGCGGTTTATAAATATTTAAAACAAGAACGATCTCACGTGTGCATTCCGTTTCATTAAATATCATATCTGTTTCAAAAACATACGCGTTTGCGCGCGCGGGTGAATTCCCAACAACTAGTGTATATGCTTGTCATCCCATTATGGGAGATGGTCTGTCCCACAGCCATTAGTGCGTCGTACTGGAGATAGTATGTAGGTGCTCATTGGATTATGAGTTACACTGGACGGACTCATGGGGTACTGCTGGTTGGTACTATACCTATCGTCAGGCAGCAGTTCCTAAGTGACATGAGTACAACATAGTCTGTTGACTTGACACTGCTGCTTCGCCTCAAGTGTGTTCCCACTGTTCTTAGATTACTACCCTACCATGGCTCTATTGAGTCATGCAAACAGGTAGTAGTTGGGTGCAGTCCCGAATCACTTGAAGGCAGCGGCGGTTAGATAGGATCCGTCTCTCCCGGTATTGGGGGTCGATGTCGCATTGTATTCGGAGAGCCATTACACAAAGTCCCTGGTCAGGGCAAGCGAGATTTACTGGTAGGTACACCAGTAGTTTCTCAGGGTGTTTTGGTGTAACAACCCTAATTTTCATATACACTTTTCTGTACAATTTTTTTTTTTTTAAAAAAATTTTAAATCCATAAAGAAGTATTTTAATCTAAGCACAAGATATATATAATTAATTATTTTGTTTTTAAATAATTTTATTTTTAGTGTACATAAAATTGTTTTAAAATTTAAAGTGTACTTGGGATATTTAAGGCTGCTGATATCATTTTAAGTATCTACTTTCCTACAATAATTACAAGAAGGAGCTTATAGCTCATTGGTAGTATCTTGCACTGCTGAACCAAGCCACCAGAGTTCGAATCCCAT
Organism: Agapanthus africanus; assembly: GCA_030015575.1. Taxonomy (NCBI): domain Eukaryota; kingdom Viridiplantae; phylum Streptophyta; class Magnoliopsida; order Asparagales; family Amaryllidaceae; genus Agapanthus; species Agapanthus africanus. The sequence continues at coordinate 451,271,314 of CM057349.1, read as the reverse complement.
GTCCGACATAATTGTTATATCATTTTGTTTTAATTTTTTTTGGGAAGTCAATGGTCAAACAGCCAAAACTCTCAAATTAATGCGGTATATAAAAAATAAAGTACACCATAATTCCCCCCAGAAAATTCCCCACCCAACGAGACCCGACTCGGCCCCGACTCGGCCAAGTCGGCCGGCGACTCGGCCGAATCGGCCGGCGCCGCCGGCCGGACTCGGCCGGTCGGCCGAGTCGTCAACACGAAAAAAATTCGTGTTGACTTGGTCTTCACCCCTGCATACTTCAATTTTTCAGAACAGTTATCATTTTCTCATTAAACCTCTTTTAATCCCAAATTTAATGATATTTTAATGAATTTTTACATTTTTTAATATTTTTTTAATCCAAACCCTAACCCTAGCCTAGCCCTATATAAACACCCCTACCCTCTACCATTTCACCTCACAACTCTAAGTCCACTCTCCCAAATTCTCGAGAACTCGGTACAAAGAGCGAGAAGCGAAGCGCTGCCGAAACCAATGACAAATTCTGGCGATCATAGTAGAACCTTCGCGACGTTTTCGATGCACCGACAACCATCACTTCCTTAGCCTCCTTAGTTTGTCCAAACCCGTAAGTCCCATCCCTTCTATCTCTCTTTTCTGTTAATAGAAAATACGACTTTTTGGAACCCGACGGAAATCGGAACAAACCGATTTCCGATTCGGTTTTTCTATAAATTTCCACTTGTCACCTAATACATAATACCTAGACCTATCTATGATGACTATTAATCACCTAGAAACCAATTTAAATAAAGTTTCTCACATGAAATGATAGCTTTCTTGTAAAACCGTATTCTTTTCATAAAAATACCATGAAGTTTATTTTTCTTCGTTTAATCAATTCCCTCACTCCTAAATATGTTTATCTTGATAAATAAACTTGTAGAAATTAATTTGAATGAGTTTTCACACATGAAATGATAACGTTTTCAAATACCGTATTCTTGCGCTTTAATACCTTCAAGTTTAATATATCAATTTAACCTCTAAAACTTCATTAAACCTTAAAATAAGTCACGAGGTAATGACCTACCTCTACACACACACAAATATAACCTAATTGATAAACGTCAAAACATAAAATACGAAAATACAGGACTTTCACTAAAATATCATATTCTTTATAACCTTTTCTTGAAAGCTTTAAGTTGTATACAATTCTAAATAAAATATTTTAAAATGAAAGCACGATAGGTCATGGACATCGATCGTTTATCTAAACTGTCTTGTGGTGTCTAGGCAAGTGTGTCTAGGCTAGTGGTTTTTAATTAGGCCCACGACTGTGGTTCCTTCCCACTTACCTGGCACTTACCTGGCCGAAATTGACGGTGAAGAGGCGATTTGAGGCTTCTAATGACTTATCGTTTAGACCTTAGAAATAGGCTAGTTGGCTTAGGAAAACCCTAGAAACTAAAATACGGAAAACTATATCTTTTTACAAATAAATACCTTATATTTATAAAACCGTTTTTCTAAATGAATAGTATTTATTAAACCTATGCAAAGCGTCACTACAACCCACCTTTGGGGAACCCGTTAGGGATAGTACGGTTCATCGTGCACCCGCGGACTAGTAGTGCGAGATTCAAACCTCCGCAAGGAGCATTCGGTCTCGAAGGGTTTAAAATACGGCATTTAAGAAAAATGTGATTTTGGAAAATAAAATATTTATTTAAAATTATTCTTGTATTAATATATATTTAATTATCATTTAGACACCTATTTTATCATAATATAAAGTTTCCACTTTTTCCGAAAAATTACAAGATTAAAAGTTACATTAAAATACCATAAATTTTAAATAAAACAATTAATACTTTATTTAGGATATATTCACTAGAATAACACAAATAAAATTCACACTCATTATAACTATAAATACGAATAATAAATACTTGAGATATTTTGAAAACTATACAATAATACTTTTTACATAAAACCCCCTCAAGTTTTATAAATTACAATAAGACCCCTAACAAATATAAAACTTCAAATTATCTTTCTTTTAATCTGACTCGGGTTAGAGTCTGACTATTTCTGACTTGAATATGATTCAAGTCAATCTATATTCTTTATATTTCAACTCAAGATGAATACATGAATCCCAGAATCCAGTTAACAATCTACTTGACTGAACCGAACCATGGATATTCCTTTTACATGTTTCCCAGTATTCCATTTACATGACTCCACGGTTATAACCGTTTCCTGATATCATGGTTTCGGTCAGTCGGTCAGTCAATCATGCAATCAATACAATTTTACAAGATAACAATACAAACAAGACATCGCGGGGTTTAAGGGGTAGATTGGTACGGAAGGTGTTAAAGGTGGCACGAGATGGTAAGATTAAGACACCTAACCTGAATCCAATTGCCGTTGTTCCAGATTGTATAACGGAGCCTTGTACTTCCATTTGTCCTGGTCTCTAGCATACTGAGACCCCTCTCGTATACACCGGCATCCTTCTGTACCAAGCGACAACAACAGCGTTAACACCATACTACTATAATATAACAATATAATACAACTGTAAAAGTCACTCTCTCTCTCTCACTCTCTGTCTATTTCTCCCTTATCTTTGGGACTTACCGAGCGACCTGTTCGCTGACGACATTATGTTTCTCTCTTCTTTGAATGTGTCAGGTGCATTGGACCAAGCTGAGATCGAGCCTACCGGTGAAGATTTGGAGCAGTTCCACGAAGACCCCGAGCCCTAGATATTGTACCTTGTTCTTTCCAGTATTTTCATTTCCTGTTATGCCACTGTTTAGGCATCGCTTTTCATTTCAGTTGTATTTCCTTTTCATGTATTGTACAAAGAATGTGATTAATAAAAGTTGATGTTCTTTTTCTATATCATTCGTCTCTTGTGATTTACTTAATATTGCTTAGTTACGCTTAGCGTATGTACTTCTGAGTATATACGTAGCGGGCCTCGTCGCGTCCACTTCGCCGTACACTGGGAAGCGGGGCGTGACATTTAGGCTGCACTTCGACACGACTTATTGCGCTATTAGGGGTCTGACATTTACCGACCCCCTAGGCCCGATATGCGATACTCTTAGACGAACAGACTGGACTGTACAAAAATTGCCACAGACAGGCTCAGTAGGAGTTCGGATGAGTTTGCTCATCGGCCTTTCTTATCAACAGATACCTGAGTAGTCGTTACGTACAGCTAGTACCGCTGATGTGCTTATGGTTAAACCCACTGCCAGCGTACTGTCGAGTCTTTAAAGTCCCACACAGAGGGTTTCCCTACTTCGGGCAAAACGATATAGAGGTCGTATGGTTTTACGACAGGGTTCGTTCACATACGTGTACTTGTGCACGTATGATGTCCGGGCGGATAATACTGGTGGGTTTTGGTTTAAACCGGATCCTAGTATTAGATTATTGGATTAGTTTTGTCTTATTGTATTCGTGTTTCTCGAAACAACGAATACGGGTATGTATATACGGATGAGAGGGGCATTCTTGTAATTACTCAAGATTGATATTAGAAAGAGATACCTCATTAGGGTTTTGGTTATTTACTTAATTAAAATAATTATGAGGTGGAGGAAATAATTTGTTATTTTTATAATTGATAATTGAACCATAGCTAATTGGTTTGACTATTGAGGCTTGGGTTGGCTTAGATATTTTGTGGCACTAGATATTTTGGGTGAGATAATTTCTTGCCATACTTATAGTCATATCAAAAGCCATTTTCCATCATCATTATCAAAAATACATTCTCTTTTCTCAAGTTCACTCTCTTTTTCTTCCTCTCAACTCTTATTGTCTCATGTGTTGAGAATCCAAGAGTTAGTGAGACTTAGCTACCCAAAATCACTCTCTACTCGCTCTAGGCTACTTAGTTTTCACTGAGTGTAGAATTATTTAAAATAAAATGAGTCTTTTGTTTTGTGGCCTTACTAACTTGGGTAATTAAGTCCTTGGGGTGTCTTCACACCTAATGCCCTAAAACCATCTGGTTTGGGAGTCATTGACCCAAAACTCGCTAAGTTTCCAATCGCCAAATAAAACAAGCTAAGCAAGTGTTCTCTCCAAGTTAAAAGTCCTCATGGTTTTTTATGGGAGAATAATCTTAGCGAAGACGAATTTTCTATTAAAATAGTTTTTTCGCGGAGATATAAAGGTTTGTATTTATTAAGACGCTTTGCACGATAACGAAAGGTGTGTATGAACAAAAACAGGTGAAAGGGTGGAGTGAAATATAAGATTTAGGTTCTCTGTTAAAATTGATATATATTCTGACTTAAAACCTAACTAGAGAATAAAACTTGTGAAAATCTTAACTCCTTTCAAACTCGTGTGATCCTTCAGAAGTTTATCCTGATCTGTAATTATGACATGATGACCCTAATCAAAGTTCTTAAAACCTTATGGACACTATCTGCACAATCACGTAAAGACGTATATGAGTTTGTGTTAAACAAATTGTGAGGAGTGAAAAATAGGGTTTAAACTTTTCGGACTTGGGTAATAGAACTTCTAACTTTAATCTCTAACTTAAGATTAGAATCAACAGTTTTTTTGCAACGCTAACTTGACTGGATTTTTTGGGTGTAATCCGCTGAAAACCCTCAAGAGACCACACTCCTCCTACTAGGGACACCTAGACGTTTAACGGCTTATTGCATATGCTCAGTGCAATAGCGTTCCCTGCGAAAGTGAGGCTATGATTTTTTGTTTTGCTCAGGACGAGCAATAAATAAGTTTGGGGGTATTTGTTTAAATCAGAAAACTGCATTTTAATACCCTCATTCATGATCTATTTGTTATTTATCGGTGCTATTAATCAGTGTCTGCTCAGTAATTACAGATTACAGGTGTTCGTGATTAAATACAGGAAACAAACTCAATATCACGGATATAGCGTTTTGGAGCCGACACTGCAAACAGAACAGAAAACCGACTGATATCCAAAGAGTTCTTTTGGAAATAAACATGTGTATACAATTTTGGTCCAACACAATACATGTGTACACACAACTCTTTGGCATGGACTATGACATGGTGGGACTGCCCATGGCACACAAGAAATGATGGATTGTGCAACTAGTGGGCACATGTGTTGTGATGAGCAATAAATGCATAAAGTTTTGATGTGATACTTTGCATCAAGTTTTCCTCCAATTCTCTGCATGCAAACCAGGCTTAAATAGCTAAATTAAGCAGTATAAGAGTGATGTTGGAGTAGACACAAGACCACCACATCAATACGAGCTTCTTTGCTCAAACCAAGACTGGCCACACCCCCTTAAAATCCGGCGAGCTCGGACCCCCTTGCTCCAAACTTTTCCATTTTTCTTCTGGTCATTTATTCAGGTCACATCTTATTTATATTGTTTATTTATTCTGATATAAATAGCAGAACAGAGTTGAGCAAGGGGACCATATGTAATATATAGTTTTGTTTGAGTTCATTTTTGGTTTAGGGTTGAGAGTTGTGTAATCTTAACTTGGTATCTTTTTCTTCTTCCCTCTTGAAGTTTTCTTTGGAGAGCTTCATTAAGGAGTGTTCCCGCCAAAAATTTCTGCGCAAAAGAGTCCAAGGTATCAAATAGCAGCGATACGCTTAAGGAAATACGAACCAGTATCTTCCAGGCTGTTTTTTGACAAACTCCCGAAGGAGAAACGGATAAATTCTGATTTTATTGAAAGCGTCTCGAAAGACCCTTCGATTTGATATATTATGGGCTTCATAATTCATCCGGGATCAAAAGTTATGAGGCATTATGTGTTCACACGTGATGGGCTTTTAAGAATCCGCTGGAGGAGTTAGAAGATATAATAAAAACTTAGAAAAGACCCCAATGGGGCATCACGTGCTCACACGTGACCATGGGCCACGTGCAGACACGTGATGGGCTCTTAAGGCCTCTAAAATAATGAATAGAATTAAATTCTAAAATCTGTTCCCTGATTAAAAATCAGAAGTTATCTCAATGAAATATCACGTGCTCACACGTGACCAATGGTCACGTGTTGACACGTGATGGTTAAAACAACAATATGAACAAGCGACTGTTAAAGGAACCAATTTCGGGGTTACGTGCTCACACGTGACCAAGGGTCACGTGCCAGCACGTGACAGGCTTTGAAAGCCTTACAGATTAGTAGAATTAAAATTCTAAATTTCTCTAAAAATCTTTCGAAATAGAATTAAAATTCTAAAAGCTTCTAAATCTTTCCAAATGGAAAAGGATTATGGGAACCGTTGGATTAAAGATCCAAAGATGATTAAAAATCATCAATTTATGGAAAAATCTTGGACAAGGAAAGATTTCCCTGAAAATCTCACCAGAATAACAAATAGAATATCTTTTGGATTTAAAATCCACGGTGAATAAAATTCACTGAATGATCTAAAGGCCCAGATTAATGATAAATATAAATCAAATCTCTCAACGATCAAATCAAATCTTTCAATGAGAGATTTGCTAAACAAATTGATTGTTTTCCTTCTCCTATAAATAGGAGCCAAGAAGAGAAGAGAAGGCATCAACATTTCTTGAAAAAAAATAATCAAGAGCTTCAAACAGAGAGAACTCTGAGAAAAATTTCAAGAAGAAGGTAAAAACCTTCACGAGAGAAAAGAAATCTCTTTTGATAAATCATTGATCAATGATCTTCACATAATAAATAGTGCTTTGCACTCGTATGAACCACTGGTTCTTTAAAACAAAAAAGAAAATAAAAATAAATAAAAATAGTGCTTTGCACTCGTATGAACCGCTGGTTCTTTAAAACAAAGAAGAAAATAAAAAATAAAATTAAAAAAATAGTGCTTTGCACTTTTATGAACCTCTGGTTCTTGAAATAAAGAGAAAAACTCATTTTTCTTTGATCCTAATTAGATCAAAGAAAACAAATAGTGCTTTGCACTTCTGTTCTGGAATCTAAAAAGATTCTTAGTGCTTTGCACTTCCAAACTGCGCTGTTGCGCTCCTGAGAGAACGCCACGTGTTAGCTGCAGAACAATTTGCGCTACGCGCCTTGAAATAGAGCTTTGCTCTCTGGAACTGGCGCAACTCACCAGAGCGCGCCACGTGTCAGCTGCAGAACAATTTGCGCTACGCGCCTTGAAATAGAGCTTTGCTCTCTGGAACTGGCGCAACTCACCAGAGCGCGCCACGTGTCAGCTGCAGAACAACTTGCACTACGCGCCTTGAAATAGAGCTTTGCTCTTTGGAACGGGCGCAACTCACCAGAGCGCGCCACGTGTCAGCTGCAGAACAACTTGCGCTACGCGCCTTGAAATAGAGCTTTGCTCTTTGGAACGGGCGCAACTCACCAGAGCGTGCCACGTGTTAGCAGCGCAACAGCACAGCGCACTAGCGCAGCGCACTGCGCTGTTGCGCTTGCGCTCACCAGAGCATGACACGTGTCCTCACCACAAGCGCTTGCGCTCAGTGATTGGCGCAAAGCACCTGACAAATGCAATGCATTTTACTGAAGGGCCAGGCCCAAATCAGAGGGGCCTAGTAGGCCAAATTAAATTGCAATACAATAAAAAGGGGCAGAGCCCAAAACAAATTGATGCTTTGCATCCTTTCTGGGCAAAGCCCAAATAAAAATAAAAAGAAATGCAATGCAAAAGCAAATAAAATGTTGGACATTTTCAACTAGACTTAGCCCAATCATGGTCATAAGTCCTTAAATTAAATTGACTGAGCAAAATGGCTCTCCTAAATCAATCTACATCCGGTTCGAGGGTACATCTCCGAACTCCTTTGACATCCATCGTTGTAATTCCTCAACGACGTCAAAGAGGTGACGGGTCCCAACGACCACACATCGCTATGGACTGCGGGGTCCTTAAACTCGTGGACCGAGACGTCCTTAAACTAATATCGGACCGAGACGTCCTTAAACTAATATTGGACCGAAATGTCCCTAAACTAATGATGGACCACCACGTCCCTAAACTGGCGATGGACCGAAATGTCCTTAAACTAATAATGGACCACTACGTCCCTAAACTGGTATCGGACCGAAACGTCCCTAAACTAATAATGGACCACTACGTCCTTAAACTGGTATCGGACCGAGACATCCCTAAACTAATAATGGACCACTACGTCCCTAAACTGGAACAATAGAGCCAATTGCTCTTTTGCCGGATCTAAACGATCCCGTTTAAGTTGATCTTAGCCCCAAACACGGCTAACGTATCCTTAAACACTTAAATGGACTATAAAACCCTCAATCAGCTTTGGTTCAAGGGTACATCTCTGAGCTCCTCTGACACCTATCGTTGTAATCCTTCAACGATGTTAGAGAGGTGATGAGTCCCGATGGCCATAAATTAAATGAATCACCACGTCAGGTTGATCTTAGTCCAAAACAGGACTAACGTATCCTTGACGAATGTTTAAGTTGATCTTAGTCGCAACGCGACTAATGTATTCTTAAACTAAAAACACCAAACCCAAATCTAAGTAAATACGGATTTGGACTAATCCACGTCCTACGGGCGACAGCATTACTCGGTCTCCGTATACAATCCACGGGCAACCACAAACAAGACAAACACATACGACACGAAGTGAAATTCTGGAGAAGGAGAAAGTTGTTACCGCGATGCGGTAGCGTAATTAACTGCAGGGGCTTGCGCCTGCAGGGAAGAGTGTCCTCACAATCAAAAACCCCTCACCCTGAGGGGGAATCTGACGAAGTCTGCTACATCGGCCGCATCCGTCTAAACCTCCGATACACGGTACCATAAATCAACTTGGCGTCTTCGGAGAGGTAGACGGATAAAACCATATAGCATCTGCCCCGAATCTCAGCGCCAGGACTTCGCAGTCTTCTCGCATTTAAATAAAATTAAGGGTTTTTATTTATTCAACCCCTAAAACTTAGCTTCTTCTAAAAATAGCCCCTAAACCTTACTATTTCCAAACATAGGCCCTACAACTTCTAACTAGGTAAAATAAGTCCGTTAACTTCCATCTATCTTGCAATTAGTTCTTAACTGTTAGGGGGTTAAATGACCAAAATTCCCTCTATACATGCAAAAAAAAAACGGGGCATAAGTTTCTTTAATGAATTGGGGGGAAAATAACCATAGACATGATAGAATTGAGAGAAAAGTACACATAAAATTCACTTAAATACAGTCACTGTACAATACTACCCCCGTTTCATAATGTAAGTCCATTTTTGCTTTTGCACATCCATTAAGAAAATTTAAGTTTATGATTACATGAATGCAAATACCCAGTTTAACCCTATAATGTTTATTACTTTTTTAGTATTTCAATGAGTTTGAAGCCAGGTAAGGAATTTATTGAGAGTTACTTTAGAAAATCAAGTAGTAAAAGTGTCTTGGTAATGAAAAAAGGTTACTGATGCTTGTAAAATGACTAATATTTTGAGGAAAAAGAGCAAAAAATGACTTACATTTTGAGACGGAGGGAGCCAAATATATTCTTAAACACAAATAAAAGCACGTTGAGTTTTATAAAAACGCTGATCGACTATGGTTTCGATTTGGATCTTTTGAAAAATTTCAATGGACTTGCAATGGTGAGATAGATTCAGAGAGACGCATCAACCTCGTTGTCATCATACTAAAGAGTTCTAGAGATTTGAGGGTAAGAAAATCATTGGAGGAAAAAGAAGCTACTTTGTAATCGCTTAAAAAAGGATAGATGACAGTGATATTTATCAAAACCTAATCCAAGTTACCTCTCACCCAAGTATGATTCACAGAGAGTCTTATTTAATTAACGAATAAGTATGGAAGTTGTATTTAGAAATACTAGGTTTGAGGGGTTGTATATGTAATCAGTTGCGTTTCAAGGGTCCAGCATAGAAAAAATTAAATATTAAAAAGGAGAAAAATCCTTAAGCCTAATATGATCAACTTTTTGCATGAGGGATGCATGCCAGCGTTTGCATTCTTAGGATTTGATAAGGTTCTTAAATATTTTGATTTAGATAATGAAGATATTAGCAAACTTTATTTTTAATATACGCGTGCCATATGTAAATAATTAGTTTTATCTGAAAGGATTTTAAAATTTTAGTAAGGTAACAGAGACCGTTAAAGAGGTTTAATTTAGAATTTTAGATTGTAAAGATTGTTAATGACTTTTAATTGAGATTTTTAAGGATTTAATTCAACACTAAAAATTATTAATGTTTTTTCCCCTTAAACCACTTCCTTTCTTAAAATTATGAGCTTATGAGATGAACACAGATATAACTGATGCTTTTAAAATATTTTTCGATTAATCTATATTTAAATTGAATTATTCTTGCAATGTTTTTCCATAGTTTCCTGATTATAATGGTAGAGATATGTAAAATTCTTGCAAAATATATAATTAAAAGGCTTATTTACCAAAAATTAACATCTTGGGCTAGCAACTATAAACTACCAATATCTTTTAAATCTGCAGAAAACAATCATGGATTATGATGTGTGCATCACCATTAAGTTTAATATTTCAAAAGACCCAAAATAACCTTTCTCCTGTGTATCCAATTCCTAACATCAACCCTTCTCACCAGCCACTATCGCCATCGTCGGTGACACCATACCAACCTTCCTCCTTCGTCCGCCATCGCTGCATTGTAATCCTCCGCTCTCCCAAGCATCTTCTTCGTCGTCCTTCTGTACATTATTCTTCTCTGTCATGGCATATTCTTCCCTGTCCTTTTCCACCTTGACCTCCAAATTCCGAAGTCCTAATGCTAAACTCAGCTTTCATATTCTTCCTCTTCCACTTTCACCTCCAAATCCTCCCCTCTCTCCAAATCCGTCTTCCCCCTCCCTGCGTTCTCAACCTCTCCCAGCTTTCCCTTCCTTTTGCTCCTGCCTTTATCTAGCCGCCTTCTTCTCTCAAGACTCTGCCCCTCCAGAGTCCACCTCCTCCTCCATCTCTCTCCTCAGCCCCTTAGTCTCCATCCTCACCTCTATTTTTCCTTCATCTTCTCATCATGAATCTCATCATTATCATCGTCTTCATCATCGACTTCAAGGACTTAAAAAAGAAAAGAGAAAAAGGTAAAAAGAAAAAAAAAAGCTTCATCAATCCTATCTTTGTTCTTTGGCCCAAAAAAAGAAAGAAAACTTAATCACCTCATCCCCTGTCGCTCACCGCCCTCGCCGCCGGTTACTTTTTCCACGCGTTGCTGAGACCGTCGGCCTCATCCACCCGTCACCGTTATTAATTGCCGCCGGCTACTTTCTCCACACGTTGCCGAGACCGCCGGCCTCATCCACCCGTCACCGTTATTAATTGTCTGATTAATATTTAAGGATTAGTTTAAATCTATGAGTGACTAATAATTAATTATATGTATATATGAAAACATTGAAAATGATAGAATGATAGATTGATATGAAAAATTAAAACCGTAGAAGTTGACTAGATTTTTGTAATTTTCAAAGATATTAATAGTTTTCAGTCATGGACGGAAATGTTGGATAGTTTTTTCTGGTAAATAAACCTAATTAAAAATATTTTAAAATATATTCAATTTTAGGTTAAAAAACCTTATCAAATCTTTTCACTCAAGTGCGACATATTTATTGATGCATTGCACAACCCTCGACCATCAAGTTTGAAGAAAATTCCATGAAAACGAGTTTCTTTTCAGGGTCAGATATAAATTTGTAAGAGGTTCAAGGGCATAACAAAAAATTCCCCGATAAAAAAAATCCAGTTAGGTTTAGGGCCTGTTTGGTTGCAGGATTATGGGTTTGGATTTGGATTTTGGACTAGGATTCCACAATTTTGTGTTTGGTTGCAGGATTAGGATTTCTAGGATTCCTTTGTTTTATATGGAGGGCCCACCACAAAAGAAGGATTCATGAATCCTAAAAATTTTCATGGATTCTCAAGGATTTGGCACTATTCATTGTACTTTTAGATGGGGCCCATGCACTTTATTTATTTAACAATCCTCTCTCTCTCTATCTCTCTCTAAAATCCTCAAATCCAAATCCTATTTTTTTTCCAACAACCAAACAAAGATTACAAGGATCTACAAATCCAGATCTACAAATCCAAAACCAACCAAACAACAAATTACCAAATCCAGAAATTTCAACCGTACTATTTTTGGAATCCAAATTCCATAATCCTGCAACCAAACAGCCCCTTATGCGCGCTAATAATAATCACCAAATTGTCAACAACCTCTCTTTTCCTTTCTCTTCTCAGATCCCAAAAAAATCTCGACAGAGGATCGCCATGGCCGAAAACAAAGGCGAGACTCATCAAAGGCCATCAAATCCTTCGTCTTCGCTCGATGTCATCCTCCCTTCATCTGTGATCTCGACGATCCTCTCGAAGCTCGACGTCCGATCGATTTGCTCCGCCGCCGCCGCCTCCAGATGCCTCCGCCACTCCGCTTCCCAAACCCTAACCTTCGTCCCTTCGTTCCACATCTTCGTATGTGATCAATTTCATCTTTTTGCCCTGGTTTGATCGAAAAAGCTGATTTTTTGTTTTTTTGTTTGTGTTTAGGATACTGCGCCTTCGATAGATCTGTTGAGGCCACTGCTTTCGCCGCAGAACCCCCACCTGAAGAGCCTGAAGTTGGATTGTGCGAGGCTCGATGATTCTTCGATTGGGGTTTTGTTGAGGCCGACGCTGCATGAGATTTGCTTGCATAATTGTGAGAATTTGAGCGGGAAGCTGATGTCTCAGATAGGGGTAAACTGCCAGGAACTGAGGTATTGTTAATTTAATGTATCTTCTTTGCTTTCTATATATTTTGATTTTCCATATCTGCTAGGCGTAGCTTTTATGGAAAGGATTAATTGTTAATCGTGGTTATTTTTATTTATGACTTGTATCATTATGGGGTTGGCTATTGAGCAAAGGCCAAAGGTATATTTAATTTAAGATTTTGCCAAAATTTTATTATGACAATAACCTTCTAAATAAGTTTTAAATATGTGACATTTTCCAATACTCTCTTCTTTTTTGTGGGCGGAAACTAAGAAGAAGGGAGTGATGGAGTTGGGGTGGTGACACTAGATGGGTTTCAGGGCAGGATCTAGTGTCGAGAGAAGTGGATGCCGTTTTGATTGTCCACAAACAACCACAGGGCAAAGATGGCAGAATGATATTGTTAAATTGGGCTGGTTATAGTGGCAGATCGATGCCTCTGTCTATTCTCAATTTGTCACATGCAGAATTCCTCATTGCAACTAGATAGTGATTGACAAACAATCACCACGAAGTCTTTGCAATGCACTCAAATATTTGAGTTTACAAAAGTCAAACAATTATATTTATCATCATATAATATTTGAAAATTTTAAACTTCAATTTAGAGGAGAGGTTATAACACGAAACTAGTTAAGTCTTGATGAAACAAATAATTGTAAACTAACATTGGAGTTTGCAAATAAGTTCATAAATAACCAAAATTGAATTAAATATGTCCAACTACAAAGGAACCGGGCAAAAGCGCCTTTTCACATTGAAGATGTCATCCAATAGAAGGCATGTTCATTGACATAAGAGACGTAGTTAATCGTCTATCTTCTCACTCTCTCTCTATACACACGCACGCACACACGCGCACACACTTATACACACACATACATGTGTGTCTATACGTGTATACATGTTATACCCACCCACCCACCAAGGCACATATGTTTTAAAAGCGACATAATAACGAAGCAGCCGGAGTTCCTTGCCGCGGTTAAGCGGACACAATGCCTGACCGCTTAAGCGGTTTAGCGGACGCTGCGGTCGCTTAGAAATCAACTTTCCCAATTTTGGTTTAATTTTGTAATTTCTTATAGGTTGTTTATTAAGTATTGGTTCTAATTGGGGGTTTAGCTCTTTTTAAATACTTGGAGCTTCTTTGAGTCGAGCGTCGAAGTTAAATTCGATACCGTTCGAAGTCAGAATCGAACATTCAAAGCCGAAGTTGTTCAAAGCTCAAATCAAAGTTCAAAAATCTTAGTTTTGAAATCAAAATCAAAACTAAAAAAATCTTAATTGCTCGATCTCTTGCTTCGAAGCCAAAATCGAATCTCCTTCCAGCTCTAAATCAAAATCTCTAAGTCAAAAAAATAAGCAATTTGAAGTTGAAGCATCGTAGTCCTCAAGTTGAATTCGAAGTGTCGGACTCGAAGCCTTCAGGTTGAAGTTCTTATAACCGTAGTTCAAAGTCTTGGCCAGAGAAAAAAACAACATGAAAAGACCTAAGAGTTTGGATTGATCTAGGTGCAATTATCACAACAACACATACTTACTCATTATAAGACTTTATAAAGATATATACATCAATAAAAATGGAACGATAATAAAAATACTAAAACCACACCCACAAATTTTTAAATGTAACGCAATCAATAAGAAATAAAGTATGCTTATCCAATTAATTGGGTGGGTATATCATTCCGCTTAAGCGGTAAAAAGCTGCGCTGCGGAGAGCGCTTAGCCGCTTAAGCATCTGGTTTTAAAACATTGACACATACATACATATACATACACATATGTATAGATTACACACACATGTGCGTGCGCGTGCAAACACGAGTGTAGAAGTGAGAAAAATCATAGAATAGTCAATTAATTTATAGAAAGATCAAAGGGCTATTTGTGATATATATTTTTTATGGGGATGCAGAGTATATATGTAGCAAGATGCATCACAAATTCACAATACTTTTGATATAGACTTTTGCTAATTCCTCATGAGCATGCATGCTTACTTGAACCTGTATTGCAATTATATGATAGAGAAAATGTGATTTAAAATTTATATTGTAAGAACAGAGCTTCTATAGCCTTTTTAAATAATACTTAGACCACATCGTAGTTGCAACCTAGAGGCAACCTATTGTTAAGACATGACATATGTTACATGGAATCTGGAACGTTTCGGTACGCGGAACGATAACAGGAACATGAAATGCTTCTTGGTATGGAATATGGTACGATAGGGTAGTTTTCTTTGATATGTTACACAACACGGAAAACATACCTCAACAACATGGAGTGTTATTTTTGGATGGTTCATATATGTATGTATTTTATACATATATTTAATTTAATTTCTTTGCTATCTATTTAAGTTCCTGAAGATGAATTAGATATTTTTTTTGTAGCAAGTATTAACACAAAGCCGACTCTATACCCATATAAGTTGAGTTCCTAATGGGTTAGAGCAGAACGATGATTCTTCTGAACTAGATTACTAGTATTCCCTGATTGGGAACTACCGTTCCAAATCGCAAATTGCAAACAGTTTAGCGATTTATGACAACACAGAGCATGACGGCCAACGCCTTAATAAAAGCTTGCCTTATTCCCAACTATTGTTAAAGCAATGTATCATATTAGCACAAGAGCATAAAGCTATTTGTAAGTCAAAAGAATTTCGCAACAATCTAGCCAAAACTGATATGTGTCAAAACATCAACAGGTGACTCCAGTGTTCATCTACACACAGATAGCACACCCACCCACCACCCTTCACACTCTTAACCAATGAAATTGCTAGTCGGTTAATAAAGCTTTTTAAAATGATTTCCCCACATAATTGGAGCATAGCATGGCTTAATCTTGTTGATTATGCAGTAATTTATATGCTTTCCTGTTCAAGCATGTGTTCTATGTACATTACTACATTAAATGCCAGTAATTGTATTATCTAAATGATCCGTCCATCCTATTACGTGAAAGATTGACATTGTGTATTTACCAAAAACCGAAACCTCATTTTGTTTGAGTTAATAAACCTATTATTTTTAGAATTAAAAAATGGCATAATTTTGATGAAATTACTATTTTGTCTGGAATCATTATGTGGTATTGTTTTGGGCTTTTGACTATCTTTCCTTCCCCTGCCTGGGCCGCCTCTGATTACTTTTTGGTTTTATGACAGGTCAATATATGTAAGTGCCTTAGCTGAACACAGAAGGGCACTACAATTTTCTGATCTAGAGGAATTGCTTAGTGGTTGTACTTATTTAGAGGTGAGGTCGACTGT
The DNA here is from genome assembly GCA_030015575.1 of Agapanthus africanus. Taxonomy (NCBI): domain Eukaryota; kingdom Viridiplantae; phylum Streptophyta; class Magnoliopsida; order Asparagales; family Amaryllidaceae; genus Agapanthus; species Agapanthus africanus. The sequence continues at coordinate 451,255,279 of CM057349.1, read as the reverse complement.
TTAATTAATTAAATGATGTTTACGTGTTACAACATTAGATATTATCTTAAAATGTGAGTTGAGCTCTAGGGTTTCTGTTATAATTTATGATTGCAAAGAGAATACACTGCAAATCTCAACAGTTGGTTGAAGCCAAGTAGTAGAACACATACACCGTTCAACGGTAGGCCTTTTGGTGTTCCTTGTTGACTGTTATTTAGGCCTATTTAACTATCTTGGTAATATTAACAAAAGACATCCTAAAAAGGTTCCACATAAATTTTGGCTCATGAATTCTTCATTCTAACCTTCCCCCCAACCTAACTCAACAACAATGACTTTTAATCATATCTAAATTCCGATATGTTATATACCTATTGGGGTCGAAATTTCCACCCTGCTGCCGAAATAAAAAACTAAAAGTCAAAAAGTCAAAGTCAACGTCCAAACAAGTGGACCCAAGTTCAACCAACCCGGTTCCAAGTCTAAGTAAGTGGGCCTATGCCTAAACTGCCTCAAGCCCTAGCGAAACTGGCCGGCCATCGAAGAAAGAGAAATTTGTATTAAATAAATTTTGTATGCAAATAAGTGTGAAAATGTAATATAAATGGGTAAAAAGCCAAATTGTTGTAAAGCCCATAGCTCATGTGCAAAAAAGATGTGCACATGGGGCATGAGAAAGGCTAAAATCTAAATTTGTAATGCCTAAGGGGCTATGTGTAAAGTTGTAAGCCTATATAAAACAAACATATGAGGAAATCAATAACGATTTTTATTCTCTCAATTTTTCCAAGGTTTTGAGCCTCCACTTCCTTTGAGGTGATCTCTCTCGTCTCACCTCATCTTCTTCCTTGAAAAAACCCAATAAAGAGCTTCTTTCTCAACAAATCCTAATAAAACTACTTCTAAACTCAAAACAAAGCAAAGTTATTGCTTTTGTCCATCAAATCTAAGGAAAAGGGAAGAAGAAGGGTTCTTGGGGTGAAAGCCATAGGGTTTCACCCCAAGCAAGCACCATGGATGAAGAACCGTGGTGAAACCCATGAGTTTCCCCATCAAAACATATAGATTAGATGACTTTAGGGTGAAAGCTTATAGCTTTCACCCCCACGGACTCTTTCGACTTTAGAACTCTCGTGAGATCAATGGGAACATGGGTTATGCCCATGTTCCTCAAAGTTGAACACGAGATCCACCCGTGCTCGGCCCCGGAACTCCAAAAATCGGGGTTCTCTCTTCGGAACCTCCGAAAGTGGTTCTTGCTGTTGGAGCTCCCCTAAAGGGGCTCCCGATCTCGGGACACCCTAAAAGGGGCTCCTGAAATCAGGACCCCCCTAAAGGGAGGCTTTTGACTTCGGGATTCCCCCAAGGGGGTCCTTTGCTTCAGGACCCTTTAAAAGGGGTCCCCTGCTTCGGGAGGGGCTCCCGACCCACTCGGGAGGTCACCCGAACTCAGCTGACCGTCTCTCACTTCTCTCTCCCTTTTCCTTTTTCGGGAGCTCTCCGACACACTCAAAACACTTCTCCTCTTCAAAAGAATTTCTAATGGGACGCTGTCCCACACTCCACAAGGGGTTGACTCCCAGCCGGCTGAAACTTTGTGGGACCCCCATAAACTCTGCAAGGCATAAGCTCAAAGCACTCTTAAAATTGTTTTTCAAAACACAACATGCGCATATTGCACACCGAGTACGTATGACCTATATGGTTTGTTACTTGGAGGTTCCTTCGCCTCAAAGCGAGAGGTAATCGACGACAGTTTTGTTCGCGGCCGCCGGATATTAGAATCCCCACAATTAATAAACCCTTGTTATCCTAGGCAGGGAGAATCTATACGCGCCTGACAAGTGAGCGCATTCTATCTCAATAGGGTGACGAAAAATATTCTACAGATTCCGACACGTCCAGTGGGACCATCTCTCTACCCATATTTTTGGGTCAAATGATCATGCGAACTCATTCAACATAGATATCGTTGTTTGTACTGAAATTATGCTTTTTCATGTAGATTATAAATTTTCAGCAACAATCAACATCACTCGACAATGTCTCTGAAGACAAACTCGGCTTCTGATGCAACCCCAGTCACGTACACAATCAAGACGACCGCCTGAGTGATTCTCCTGTCAAACCTTATGCAGCAGTGGGAGGAACCATCGCTTCAATTTGGTTCCATCCTATTTTTTTCAGCCTTCAGTATTCCGACCGTGGAGGCTCCAGCAAGCCAAGTGGCCAAACCAGCCTCAAAAGGGAGGAGGCCAAATGTCTTAATCCCGAGGGTTTCTGAGCCCAAACGCAAGTCTGGTTTTGAACGGCTCTCTGTTGCTCTAACTGGAGGTAAGGCCGTCAACACTAAGAAAATGACAAGGCGCCTCGGGCAAGCTCATGTGCCGCCCTTGACAACCGCACGATTGAGTGTCTTTCTGGACTCCGTCAATCAGCCTATGGTTGCTTCTACGAAAGCTGATGCCTTCCAAGCCCTCAAGATCGAGAAGCTAAGGTAGAAACGACTAAAATACATAGCCAACAAGAGGGCTAGGGCTCCTGTTAAGTTGGAGTTCGTAAGGTTCCTGGAACAGGGTTACCCCGCGACAACAGCTGGGTCTGCTTTGAAGAGCAACAACCCTTTTGAATCGTTAAGGCTGGTTAAAGAATGCCATGACCGCGAAAATAAAGAAGCAGGCGATCCAAAGAGTCCTGCAAAGAGGTGCGTTTAAGCCTTAGAATCGAAGGCACAACAGAGTCTTATCAAGGATCTATCAAGCTCTCGTCGCCGTGCGAAATCTAAGGAGAGTTTGAGAAGCGAGTGCCAGCTCCGCCAAAAGCTCCATTTATGCCGATCATTTTCCGTCGCCGGACCTTCCCACGAAAGAACGGGCTGCAGCGACGGTCCAAGAACTCAATGAATACCGCAGCCGACAATAAAGACTCTGGCGGGTACACGATTCACACTGTCTATATGGCCGGCATGGGCTCTAGTGGTAACCTTCGCAGCAAGAGTAAAGAAGGGATGAATACTCACTGTCCTAGCATGGTTTGGAAGAGGCTGTCATTTCCCAATCTCAGCCTAATGCGGATAACAACGAAAACCTTGCTCGGGCAGCCAGGCAAAAAGAAGCCACAATTCCTGAGGAGTCGGGCTTGGACAACGGGGATGAGCCAACTTACATCCCCAAGACTGTAGAACAACAACTGCTCCAAGAACTCCGGAAACAGCTTAGAAGTAAAAACAGAGATGATCAAGCTCTACTTAGAAATTGATGATTTGACGAATGTCATAATGCAGCTCACGGCCCAAGTCGCTCAGCAGCAGCCCAATCAAGCGTAAGGCTCTACTCATGAGCTGGGTGACAACGACCCGAATCAGCCGACGCCCATCCCCCAAGTCCAAAGGTAGGCGAGCAGCACGAAAGTCAACCACATTCAGCTTCGGGGGATGTCTTGACTCTCGACGACAGTAGCATGCTAATTCAAGATAAGATAATGGACTTGGTCACCAATAAAGTCAGGACATTGGTTGCCGAAACCGCAGAAAAATGTCGGAAGCAGTGGGAGACCATACTCTGTACGATATGATCTTATAGAGTTTCCCAGCGGTTACGCCGTCCTTAAATTCGGAAGGTTCGACGGGACGGGAAATACAAACCAGCACATTCTCCATCTTAAAGCATCGTGCGGAAATGCCCTGGGCAATGGTGCGCTTCTTCTCCGACAGTTTGTTAATAGCTTGACCGACGTTGCCTTCGACCGGTACGCAAGCGTACCAGACGGCTCGGTCACGACGTTTGCTCAAATGGAATCTCTGTTCAAGTAAAGATTCATGAGTGTCAGCGATAATATCACCATTGTCGACCTTGTGAGGACCAAACCAGAGGGCAACGAAAGCAATACGGATTTTATAGCCCGATGGCGTAATCTCACCGTCAAGTGTGAACCGCCGTCAGAGCAGGACCAATCCGTCAGTCTTCTTTTAGGAAATATCGGCAATTGGATGACTCCTTTCCTATGCATATCGGGTCTCAAAACATTACAGGAGCTGACCAAGAAGGTTCAAATGTTGAAACGCTCAAAGCACGAGTTAATCCCGGACCTTCAAATTAACAATAAATTCTAGAAGAACCGGAAGGATGATGATCGCAAAGGCGGGAGTTCCACCAATACCGACTCTTTCAATGCATCTGACGATGAAGATAAGCGAAGAGCAAGCAGATCAAAACCCAACTGGCCTCGAAAGCTAGTACTGGAAGAAAGACCGACTCTAAAAGAAAGGAAAAATAAGGTTTATTTCTTCAGAAGGGACAAAGTCCTTAAAATATTTAAGGACGCCCTAAACAATGGTCTACAGTTGCCAGAGTCAAGAAGGTCTCGTGAAGCAAATATGATCGACAATCTCATGTGTTGCTCGTACCACAGAATATTGAGCCATTCTATCGAAGACTGATATGTTATTAAGAATTAGGTTGAGAAACAATACAAGGCCGGAGAAATTGAACTGTTCAAAGACGTGTTAGCAAACAATCAAGCTGTTATCCCCAACTTCGTACAAACGGAAGCCGAAGTCTTCTGGAAACGGACGGCTCAACCTTCCCCTCAAAGAAGCGATCTTGGTATGCCTTGGCCCTCATAAGACACATATCTATCCAAAAGGAGGAGGAAAATGTTGAAGCTGATTCAGAAGGAGCTAGAGATTGACTGGGAGAACCAAATAGATCCACTATCTTGGCCATTAATTCGGATCGACCAAGCCCAAAATCCAAGAATCCCGAACCCCGGGGAAGAAGAGGAATGCGGCCAAAAACAGTCGGCGAAGAAATCGACCATCCAAAGAGATATCGATTCGCTCGAGAACTATATGCAGAAGGAAACTGCTCTAATTACATTGAAAGAGTTCTTCCTAAAATTCTGGAAGAGTTAGAAGATGACGCTGATGATAAGGTCCTTGTGGTGACTTGCTACGCCATCCATCTGGCCATCGATTCTAAAGAACTTTGCTTTACCAAGAAGGATGATGAGCTCGCCACAAAGGCCAACCATATCCAGCTTCGAAACAACAAGGTACTGCCACCAAGATAGAGCAATGCTTCAAAGAAAAAAGAAAAACAAACTGCAGCCGGAGGGTACGATGGAGAGCCTACTCATAAAGACTCGAGCTCTCTCTCAGTAGACTACAATGGCTTGACGTATTTCTGGAAGCTCTCATCTCTCTTGAGCGCCCATGATACTTTTGTTCTGTCCAAGGAGTTTAGAGATGTTCTCATTTACGCGCTACAAAACCTTGAGCGGTACCAGGCTTGCTTTGCGAAAATCAATGTAAAAGAAGCCCAATACACTTTGCATACAACTTCATTCGCATTCAAGAACGAAGCCCTGCTACTAGAGACAACCGAGCATAACAGGCGACTCTACGTAACAGGATACAACGAAGGATTCATGATTAATCATGTATTGATTGATTCGGGATTCTCGGTAAACATTATGAGCCTATGGACTCTGAAACGTTTATCGATGGTCGTCCGGAATCTACAAAAGAAAGGATCTGAAACAACTTTAGAGGGGGATGAATAAGGCTTTATGGCAAACTTGGTGCAATTGTGCAGAATTAATAAATTGTGCAGCGGAATAAAATCCGAGTATAAAAGAAAACAATTTCACAGTCACAGAATGCACAAAAATAAAATGACACAGAGGATTGTTAACGGGTTTCACCAATTCTGTGGTTAATTCCCGGTTGAGAACTTCTGCTCAGTATTCAACTTCATTATCCAGTGATTCCTTATGGGTGGAGAAACCCAGATCTTTTACCAGACTCAGATTTTAGAATCTTTACACTTACAGGCGGCGAGCACCTAAACTTTTTACCAAAAGCTCAAGTCCGAAACCTTTTACACTTGCAGGTGGTGAACACCTAAACTTTTTCTCTAGACTCAAGTTCGAAACCATTTACACTTGTAAGTGGCAAATACCTGGACTATTTCTCAAGGCTCAACTCCGAAACCCTTACAATGTGAAGATCTTAGACCTTTCTTCACTAGATCTTACAAACAAGATTTTTATCAAATCTTTACAAACCAACTATACAATCCTATTGATCTCAAAGAATAAATCTAGTTTTGTTTCAAAGGAGACAATGGATTGTATTTTTGGAGATTAAAAACGTTTAAGAACTATTCAAAAAAGTTTTTCAAAAGATTAGGAAAAACTTAATACAAAACTTGAAAGTTAGAGATCTTTCTTTTCTAAAAACTAGAAACTTCCAAGGACTTGAAAGATCTCTTCTTTTAAAAAGATTATTAAAATTTAAGAACGATTGAAAAAGTTTTCAATACGGATTAAGAAAAGTTTAAACAAAAATTCTTCGACAACTTGAGATCTTTCGTTTTTAATGACTAGAAAAATCTAAATCCATGAAAGATCTCCTCAAAAAAGATTAGTAAAAACTTGAGAATGAGAGTTTTCACGAAAAGAGAATAGTAAAAACGTTAAAATCGTGAATTCGCGAGTAAAAACTCTTTAGGAAACGGTCATCTATATAGAAAAAAATGAAGGGCGGTTGGGGCAGTTAAAATAACTGCCCCTGAAATGAACCGTTATTGGCAGTTTATATAACCGTTAGGAATTTGAAATTCAAACCAAAAACAGAATTTTAAAATTTTTTAACTGTTGTAGACGTCATGATGGACGTCTATAGGGACGTCTTATGAGACGTCCTATGTTTGATATAACAGATACAAAATCCTTTAAAATGAGAAAAATTTGAAAAAGGATTTTTGGTTTTGTTTTAAAAATTCTAACTAAAAATATATGATCAGAAAGTAGATTCAAACCTTGAATATATCCGTTGGTCGACTTCTCCATTATTCCTTTGAATTGGCATTGAGGTCTTTCGAGTCTTTCGATGTCACTGTTGAGATGTCAGTTGCAATGTCGATTGTCTTTATACTTGAATAACTCCATTTGTGTAGTACTTTGACTTATCTGACATAATTAGTAATATATAATATCTTTGAAATATGGTTTTTGTAAAATAATCAAAACTAAAGAGAATGAGATCATAGGTCAACAATCCCCCTTTTAGATATTGTATAAAACCTAATTAATAATATTTAAGATATACATAATTTTAAAAAGATATATATTCAAATGCCCCTTGAATATATGCATATTATTTCTCCCCTTTTGGAAATATCAAAATATTAAAAGTATGGAGGAGGAATTTAGAAAAGTGAGGTAGCAAGTGAATAGTATATATATATATAATTAAACAATCATACTAAAGCAATAATACAAATACAATAATTATTAACCATACTAAAATAATAATACAAATACAATAATTAAAACACACAAATCATACTAAAACAACAATACAAATACAATAACGAAAACATAAAAATCATACTAAAACAACCTATGGCGGACTTCTAAAACTAATGGATTTCTAGATGCTCAAGAGATACTTCCAGTATTCCGTTATCAAGGTCTCTCTTTCCTTGACGAAAACCCTTTTGACCCAATCAAGTATCTGGGTATGAACATCATTCATTTCATACCGAGTAATGAACACGAAACGCCGAGTAGGAGGCAGATGAATATAAAATGGATCATCAGCGCCGGTTCCATGTCCAGTTGGGTCAAAGTGATACCGATTATTATTAGGACCGTTTGGTGGTTGTCTTTAATCTAGTGGATCAGTAGTCGATGGATTTTCCATTAGAAGTTCTTTCGTCTGAGGTGCATGAAATGGGTGCTTTTCGAAAGGATCTTTTGATAGGTCTTCCGAAGGACCCTTAGTGGATGAACTTGAAGGGGAGCGAGGAAGTGTAAACAGCAGAATCCAAGATGAATTCGGTGTTAGTCGAATTGGAGAAAGATGCTCTTCCTTATGTTAATATCCGGTTTCTTGCAAGAAGTTGACCCTTTTCTCGACAATTAGGGTATTCCTAGAGAAAATAGTGCGGTTTTTACATTGTGAAGGAAGTGTAGGTTATGTGTGGTATGTAGGATGAAAGAAGAATGAAAAAGTGAATTGGAAAAGGAAAATTCACTTGAATTTATAGAAGGAAGAAAATGGAGTTTTAAAAACAGATTACCAGTTTTTAAAACGTTCACAAACTTTTGAAATTTCAAAATTTAAAAAACCGATACAGTGGTTCACAAAACTGCTGTGCAGTTTGTCGATGAGACGTCTGCATGGACGTCTGCAGAGATGTCCAAGGTCCTATGAAACATATGATTTATTATAATTTCCAAACACTTGGTTAATAAAGAATTTTAGTGTTTAGGGTTCAAGTTTAAGCATGTTGAGTTCATCCCTTGGTTTTGCAAAACGTGTTCTATCTAAAGGTTTAGTGAATATATCAGCCAACTGAGATTCAGTCTGTATATATTCAAGAGCTACATCGCCTTTAAGATAGTTATCTTGTAAAAAATGATATCTAACATCAATGTGTTTGGTTCTTGAATGTTAGTCAGCGTTCTTGGTCATTTGAACAGTGTTAGTATTGTCACAGAGTATTGGAATTTTAGAGACCATTTCCTTATAGTTTTCTAAAGTATATTTTATCCAAAAACTCTGGCCACAGCATGCACCTGCGGAAATATATTCTGCTTTAGCAGTACACAATGTTACCGATGCTTGTTTCTTGGAATCAAGATACAAGACAGTTTCCTAAGAAATGACATTTGCCGCTAGTATTCTTTCTATCTGTTTGACTTCCAGCATAGTCAGCATCTGAATAACTTGTTAAGTGGAACACGTTATTCTTAGGATACTATAATCCTAAGTTGATAGTGCCTTTAAAATATCGAAAGTTTTTCTTAACAGCTACTAAATGAGACTCTAGGATTTGCTTAGAATCTAGCACATAGACATGCTATTTATGATATTAGCTTTACTTACAGTTAAATACAACAAACTACCAATTATATTTCGATAGAGTCATATATCTACCGCTTTCCAGTATCGTTGTTGGTAAGTTTAGTTGTCGTTGTCATTGGAGTTTCGTATGTCTTTGCATCCTCTAAGCCAAACTTTTTGATAAGTTTCGTAGTATACTTGGTTTGAGTGATGAATATTCCTTAACTTTGTATGATTTGAAGTCTGAGAAAGAAATTCAACTCTCCCATTATACTCATTTCAAACTCATCTTGCATAGACTTTGAGAACTCTTGGGAGAGCTGCTCGTTGGTAGAACCAAATATGATATCATCAACATAAATCTGAACCACTATAATATCATTTCCATAGGTTTTGTAAATAAGGTTTTATCAACTATGCCTTTTATATATCCTATCTTTATTAAAAATGTACTTAATCTCCCATATCAAGCTCTAGGAGCCCGTTTGAGACCGTACAACGCTTTTTCTAGTTTATAAACGTACTCAGGATATTTAGGATTTTCAAAGCCTGATGGTTGTGTAATATACTTCATCTATTCTACTATTATTAAGTTCTTATGGTAAACTTTGTTGAATTGCCAATTACTTTATCCTGTTCTTTCAATTGACCAGTTTCAATTTATTTGACCTAGTAACTACTTCTTTATGTATTTCTCCTATTATTAAATCTTTAGGGTGGTTTATGTTGAATTGCCAATCTTTTGGAAGAGAAGTATCAACTACTTTCACTTGTTCCAATTGATTGGTTTCTACATTTGTCTATTAATGAATTATCTAAACGTTTTAACAGGTTAGAATCATTATCGTCTATTAGATTATTAGGATTAATGGAGTTAGTTTTATTAAATTGGTCATGTATACTTTTCTGAATTATTAAAGTTCGTTTGGGTTGATTATTGTTGACCTTAGAAACCCATACCATTTTTGGTACACTTTGGTCTGTCTTTGGAGAAAAGTAATATTTGTAAGATGAATTGTTTTTAATTTTACAGTATTGAGAAATATGACCTACAATGGAACAATAGTTACACGTAGAATTAGCATATTTGTTTCCATAACTATAATAATATTTATTTCTAAATGGTTTGATTTTTGGGACTAATTCAGAATACTTATCATACCCTATACCTTCTTTCTTACGGTGTTTGATTGATTACCCTAAATTACATCTAAATTATCTTACTTTTAGTGAATTTTTGAATCATTTCATCTTTTAAATCTACTTTCCTTTTTAAGTTAAAAATTTCAAAATTTAACGTATTATTATTTTCAATTAACTTATCATTTGTTAAGGTTATGGATTTTAATTTTTTTATTTTAATCTCATTTAATTTATTTTGTGCGGATATTTCTAAATCATTTTTAGTGGATAGGTTTGTCTTTAATGTTTTATACTTAGTATTAATCCTTGTAGAGTGTTTTTCGTCACCCTATTGAGATAGGAACGTGCGTTTGTCAGGTGTATACAGATTCCCCCCGTTTAGGGTAGGCTGTGGTTTATTGACTGTGGGGATCCGAATCTCCGGCGGCCGCGGACTAAGCTGCCGTTAATTACCCATCGTTTTTGGAGCGAGAGAATCTCTGATTGACGGGTAAAACTGGTCATGCGAACTCAATATGTAGTGTGCGTATGTTGTGTTTTGAAGGTGTTCTGGACGTATCGGGGGTACCGCAGAGTTTACGGGGGTTCTGCTGCCCGGATATCGGGTTGGGGGTCAAGGGGCTATCAGCCCCCTTGTGGGGTGCAAGGCAACGCCCCGTTAGAATTTTTTTCTAACAGGAAATATGTTCGGAGTGTGGAGCGTGTGGGAAAAAGAGGGATGATGAGCGTCCTAAGGACGCGTGAAATGGCGTGTGGGTGCCAGCGGGTCACGCGCCTGGCAGAAAAAGGGGCTTAGCCCCCGGACTGGGAGTTAAACTTCCGAGAGACTTTGGAGTTAAACTCCTAGAAAAGAAGGATTTTTATTTGGAGTTAAACTCCTAAAAGAACTGGATTTAGGGTTAAACTCTTTTAAGAATTTGGATCTTGGAGTTGGAGTTGAGCCCTTCAAAAATTGATTTGGAGTCACACTCCCAAAGGGTTTAAATCTTGGATGGTGAAAAAAGATTTCTTTTCTTCCTCTTCAAGCCTTAGACTTTCCTAAAATGGGTTATTTTGAGATGGGCTTCTTTTCCTCTTTTTGTTGGATCTTTGAGAAAAAGGGTCGTGAAATTAAAAATCTCCCTTTTAGAGATTTAATGGGAGATCTGAGCCATCCTTCGAGGGTTTTATGGTGAAACTTTATTTAGTTTTGAGAAAAAGAAAGCTAAGCTCTTGATTTAATTGGAAACGAAGAGGAAGAGGAAAAACTTGAGAGAGAGAAGATGGAGGCACAAACCCTAATCTTTTGAGGGGAATAAAATTATTTTTTTATTTCGTCATGATGTTGCCTTATATAGGCTTACAAATTTACACAGCCCCTTATGCTTTACAAAATGGTATTTTGCCCATCTCATGTCTCATATGCTTATTTCTTTTTGCATATGAGCCATGAGCTTTACAAAAATTTGGCTTTTTGCCTATTTATTTAAATATTACATTTATTTGTTGTACTTTCTTGGCATGGGACCGGTCTGAGCTTAGGCCCACCTACTTGGACTTGGGTTCGGGCGTGGGCCCGGTCTGGGTTCGACGGTAGGGCCCGCCTATTTGTTCGCAGTTTAACTTTGACTTTTGGTTATTTGGGTGTAAATTTTAATCCCAACAAAGTGCTCCCATCAATGAATGCACACTATATATATGGGTCTTGTGTATGAAATTGATGGATCTTCTTTCGCGTAATGACTTGATTTGGTTTCCGCCTTTGGGAGGTTGGCACTGCCCTTTTTACGACATGGACGGTCGATCTTGACATATCTCCGAGACGGAGTGTCTGCTGTTTGACGTTTCCCGAGACGGAGTGTCTGCTGTTTGACGTTTCCCGAGACGGAGTGTCTGGTTGACGTGTCTCCGACACGGAGTGTCGCTGGTTGACGTGCCCCCGGCATGGAGTGTTTGCCATTTGACGTATCTCCGATACGGAGTGTCGGTGCATAACGTATCCCTGGCACGAAGTGTCGCTGTTTGACGTTTCCCGGAGACGGTGTTTGTTTGACGTTTCCCGAGACGGAGTGTCGCTGTCCGATGTTTCCTCGAAACGGAGCGTGTTTCTGACATTTCCCCGAGACGGAGTGTCTGCTGCTTGACATATCCCAGAGACGGAGTGTCGGTGTATGACGTATCCCCGGCACGGAGTGTCGCTGCTTGACGTGTCTCGGCACAGAGTGTTTGTTTTATGTTTCCCCTAGACTGAGTGTCGCTGTTTGACGTTTCTCTGAGACGGAGTGTTGTCCGACGTTTCCTCGAGACGGAGTGTCGGTTAATGACGTATCCCGACATGGAGTGTTGTTGGTTGACGTATTCCTGAGACGGAGTGTCTGTTTGATGTTTTCCCAAAACAGAGTGTCTGTATGTGACGTTTCCTCAAGATGGAGTGTCTGTACGTGACGTTTTCTCGAGACGGAGTGTCTGTTTCTGACGTTCGAGACGGAGTGTCGTCGGTTGACGTTTCCTCGGCACGGAGTGTCTGCTTGACATTTTCCCTTGCCCGGAGTGGCACTGTTTTTGACGTGGAGGTCGTCGTTGGAATTGGTTGGTTTGATTTGTTTTGGGGAGGTACCAATCTGTCCGGCGGGGCTTTTGAGCTTGGAAGCACTTTGGGGTCGGACTTTAGTTTGATTTGTCCGATTCATGCCTTATTTGGCGGGACTTTGAATTTGAGGTATTGCAGTGTGGGATTTTGAATTTGGGATTTGGATTTTTGTTTGACATTAGGGTCACTACATTGGAATGTGGTACTAGGAGCGAATCATCATTTGTCATGGAAGGATTTGGGGATTTTGGTTTTGGTCTGACATCAGTATCACTGCACTGGAATGTGGTACCAGGAGTGAATCATCACTTGCCTTTGCCTTTGCCTGTTGGATAGCGACGGCTTAGGAGACAGGTTTAGGTCTTTGTCTTCTAAGGATTTTCAATTTTATGAGTCGTAAGGGTCTCATAAGAACATTTTTTCCTTACGAGTCGAAAGGTTCTCGTAGGTGTATTTTCTCCTTAGGAGTCGTAAAGATCCTAAGTGTGTTTTTCCCTTGTGAGTCGTAAGGATCCCACGAAAGTGTTTTCTTATGAGTGAAGAGGTTCTCATAAGCTCTGTTGTCATGTATCGTGAGGACACATGAGTATATCTTCTCAAATGGAGCATAATTCCGATGTCGGAGATCAGTCGCGGGGCTGGTGATTTCTGTAGGGCTGGGAGAATTTAAGGGATTTGGATTTTGGGTCGGCATCAGCACTCGCTAACACTGAAGCGTAGCGCCAGAAGCGACTCATTATTTGCCATTGCCCGTTGGGGAGCAATGGCTTAGGAGATTAGTTTAGATCCCTATTACCTAAGGCTTTTGAATTTTATGAGCCGTAAGGGTCTCATAAAAGCATTTTCTCTCTACGAGTCGAGAGGATCTCGCATGTGTATATTCTCTTTAGGAATCGTGAGGATTTCTAAGTGTGTTGCTCCTTTGTGAGTCGTAAGGATCTCACGCGAGATTATTTTCCTCACAAGGTCGAGAGGACATTGTGAGTGTATTTTCGTTTCTTTTTCACGAGTTTGCGCCCTTTCGGGTTTTCACAAACTCGCCGGCAGTCCTGCCGTTTTTACTCATGGAGCCCTTTCGGCTTTTCATCCATGCCCATTTTGCTTGTGGGCATATCGTTTTTAAAAAAAAAAATTTAAATTTATTTTTTACATTATTTTTACATTATTTTTCTTTTATTTCCCAGTTTAACGGCTTAGAGATCATAGCTGTGCGCTTATTCAAAAATTCTTGGATTTTGATCTCACGGTTTTCAATGCTCTCTTTATCCTTTTGGGTGTTCGTATGTTCCGTAGAAACTGCGGTGGACCGTGCTATTTTCTGGAGTAGGCGATTGAGCCGTCTGCCTCTAGAGGGTTTTGGTCTTCGTTTGAATGGAGCGGACGATCGTAGCTTGGCTTTTGCCAACGCGTCTTTGGCCAATGAGACCACTCCCTCATTGTATTGTTTTTCAACCCAATTCTTGAAAACAAAGCCGTCTTTGATGGTATGACTCACCATTCTGTGATACGGGCTGTACAAGGGATCATCAATCATGTTTGCTTCATACGGTCTTTTTGATTTAGGCAATTGTAGACCTTTTTTCAGGGCGTTCTTGAATATTTTACGGATTCTGTCCCTTCTGAAAGAATAGACCTTATTCAATTTCTCTTTCAGGGGCGATTCCCCTCCCCTCCGAACACTGGATTTTGAGGCATTTTGGCATTAGGCTTGCATGTTCCTCGCCTACTTTGGTCGGCAGATGCATTAGACGATTCAGTGTCCTTGGGAGGCCTACTTTTGCTTTTGTTCTTCGGATATCTGGACTTGTTATATTGGAAGTTTGGAAGAGATTCAGGACTCGCATGTTCCAACATCTGGACTCTTTTAAATAAGTCCTGGAGAGTTTTGGGATCCGCTGATGACTTTCCCTTAATTCTGTTCCGTGTCAACTGGTCGCAGTCATGCGTCAGGACTTTCCTGGGGGCTAGTGCCGTCGAATTTTATGAAGGTATTCCGCTCTTAGACCGGAGGGAATAGCTGTTAGCTGATTTGGGACATCAATCCTTGGTTTATAGACCAAATTTTGATTTTGTTGTGATTGCACTTGAAGGACCCGGGTTGCGAGATTTGCCGCAACATTCACCAGATCGTCAACTTTGGAACGGATCTTAGCTAACTCTCTATCACGGTCCTGAAATTGCTCTTGAAGCCATTGGAATAACGCTTGTTCTGTAGTTTTGGGGACGACGACCGGGCTACCCTCATCGCCTGAGCTTGATTCCCCAAGAACCATGGGCTCTTTTTGCTTAGCAGCTTGAGCAGGTTCCTTATCATTATCTGAACCAAGCCGGTATTGAGCAGCGGCAACCATATCATCACCATGGGTGTGAAGCGTAGGAGGAATCGTTTCTCCAAGTCCGACCATATAGACTATATGGATTGCGTATGTGTCCGTTGCCTCCTCATTGTCAGGGTTACTTGCTGAACCTTTGGACTATCGCCGTGGTTTTTGCTCCTTTCGGGGAAGGGTGAACAATTGAGAGTGGCCGGTTCCCGAAATACCTATGTTTCTGGTTGTATAAAATTGGCGATCGCGGCTTGATCGTTTGTCAACACGCCAGGGGACAACGAGATTTCTCCTGCCTTGTATTGTTTCTCGATCCAATCCTTGAAAATGCAACAGTCTTCGATAGTGTGTCCTAACATTCGGTGGTATGGACAATAATTGGGATGATCAGCCCTGTTCGCTTCGCTTGGCTTTTTTGGTTCTGGTGGCCGCAATCCATTCTTCAGAGCATCTTTGAATATTTTGTGAACCTCGTCTCTTCTGAAAGGGGCTCCCGAAGGCCTAAAGGGGGCTTCCGAAGTCGGGACCCCCCTCAAAGGGGCTTCCCGACTTCGGGACCCTCCAAGAGGTGCTTCGCGATTTTTAGACCCCTCTTGGGGGTCAACTGCTTCGGGACCTCCTAAAAGGGGTCCCCTGCTTCGGGAGGGGCTCCTGACCCCTTCGGGAGGTCACCTGAATTCGGGTGACCATCTCTCACTTCTCTCTCCCTTTTTTCCTTTTCGGGAGCTCCCTGACACACACAAAACACTTCTCCCCTTGGACGCTGACCCGCACCCTACAAGGAGGCTGTTAGACCCTTTGAACCCCGTCCCGCTGAAACTCTGTGGAACCCCCTTAAACTCTGTGAGGCCCCCAATATGCCCAAAGCACGCTCAAAATTGTTTTTTCAAAACACAACCAGTGCATATTGCACACTGAGTTCGCATGATCTATATGACCCGTTAATCGGAGTTCCTTCGTGTCAAAGCGAGGGTTAATTGATGCAAGCCTTAGCCTATATGGAGCGGCTCGACCGTTCCAAAACATGTCGGGTCTAGTTCAACCTGAACCGTCAAATCTTATCTGAATCGCGTGTTCTCCCAGCCAAATCGAAGATCTCGCAAAATCGTCTGGGTCAATAGATATGCCACATGCATAGCATTGACGTCTCTCGAAATCGTGAAAATCCATCGTTTAGGGCCCCGAAATCGCTGTCAAAGATTTGTTACGAACTTTGACCGGAGATTCAGGAATAAAATCAACGCCCGGATCAGTTAGGATTTGATAGGCATCATCGGGAATCAATTCTGAACGCAATCAAATAATTAGTTTCAAATTTTAGCAACTTTCTATTTTTAGCAGTTATTTATTTTAGACCGTTTTTATTTTGTTAGTAAATTAGTTATGATTTTGATTATGTGGATCAATTTAAGAGACTCCTTGCAATTGTAATAGGTAGATTTCGATCAATAAAATTCTAGTTTGGCAAATTGTTATTGTTATTGTTTGATTCCCTTCAACCTCTTCTAAATTCATTATAAAAGTGCAGCATCCCAGATCAGGGTTGCACCAAGTGGTATTAGAGCGCATCGTTCGATACTCGTTCGAGACTGGTCGACAACATCTAATGGTCGCGTGTGGAAATCGTGGGGGTCGTGGAGGACGTGGTGGTCGTGGGGGTCGGAGAGATGCGATGTCAGAAGATAGAGGCATCTTTCACGAACGAGAAATGTGGGACGTCCCAGCAGATGACCTGTGAAGGCAGAATGAGAGTTGTTGAGACATATCGAAGCGTTGAGGATAGAACAAGAGTGTCCCCAGAGACGACGGGCTACCGATTCGGATCATGATGACGATTCAAGGTCCGAAGCGAGTTATCA
This sequence comes from Agapanthus africanus, assembly GCA_030015575.1. Taxonomy (NCBI): domain Eukaryota; kingdom Viridiplantae; phylum Streptophyta; class Magnoliopsida; order Asparagales; family Amaryllidaceae; genus Agapanthus; species Agapanthus africanus. The sequence goes on along the minus strand of CM057349.1, from coordinate 451,238,545 downwards.
AGGCAAGGCGTGGCTTCTGAGGGGGCTATGAACGACCCTGAGATGACGTGAAGGGGATCTCCTGGATTATACAGACGGCTTCCAACCCGAAGAGTTCCTTGATTGGCTCAATACGGGGGAACGCGTCTTTGAATATAAAGATGTTCCCACCATAAAGAAGGTGAAGTTGGTCGCCATCAAACTTAAAAGTCGGGCTTCGACATGGTGGGAGCAAGAGCGTCTCGTCGGAAAGAGGCGAAGCAAACCTAAGATTACGAGTTGATAAAAGATGAAGGAGAAACTGAAAAACGAATTCCTTCCGTTCAACTGCACCCAAACTATGTACCAGCGACTACAACAATTGCGGCAAGGGACTCGGTCTGTTGATGCCTATACAAAAGAGTTCCATCTGTTCATCGCTCGCAACGATCCGGTAGAGACCGAGGAGCAATGTGTAACCCGATACCTTGGGGGACTTCGTCAGTCGATCCAGGACGAGCCGATCCTTCATCCGCTGTTCAAGCTCTCCGAGCAGCATACTTTACTTGCCGAGAAGAAACAATCCTGAGGCAGGGGCAGAACATATTCCCGATGAGATGTGAGCAACCGCTCTACAGCCCCAACAGCAAACGTGCCAACGACAGCAGGTCTGAACACTGGCTCTACAGTCGCAAAGTCCAACTTCCGTTGTTTTGAATGCGGGGAACCGAGGCATCGCGCTGTAAACAGCCCCAAACGCTTGAACAAAGACAAGCAGTTGATGGCCGGTGCTGAAGATGAGGGAGAACCGATCAAGATCAAGCTGGCGAGGACAAAGACGAAGGCCAAGAGGAGTTCTCGTTGGACGGTGATGGGACCCACACCGCCTTTGTCGTCTAGAGGACATTTCTCGCACCTAGACAATAGGAAAAAGAGAATTGGTTGCGGACTAACGTCTTCCACACCACACATACCATTAAAGAAAAAGTCTTTAAGGTCATCATCGATGGTGGAAGTTGTGAGAACCTCATCTCTAAGGATGTGGTCAAGAGGCTCTGCCTAGTCACTCAGAAACATTCTCGCACGTACAAACTTCATTTGCTCAAGAAGGGTAGCGAAGTGATTATAGATTCGCGTTGCTTGGTTTCCTTCTCTATAGGAAACAAGTATTTTGATGAAGCCTGATGTGACATCATGACCATAGACGCATGCCCATCTACTCCTATGACGGCTGTGGTAGTATGATCAGAAGACAGTGCATGATGGTCTGCGAAATACCTATACTTTTGTGAAAGATGACTAGAAAATTGTGCTCTGGTCCATGAGAGAAGAGGTTGGGCCCAAACCCGCATCGGGGGAAGGAAGCAGCCTTTTTATCAAGGTAACGCTTACCAATGAGCCGTGTCCGTTCGAGGAGGCATAAGAAACTGGGGTTATTTATGCCCTGGTGAGCGTAGAAGCACGTGCAGAATCTGAACCTTCAGAAGTTCCTGATATGTTCAAGCCACTGCTGCGGGATTACGCAGACGTATTCCCGAACGAGCTGCTCAACAACCTCCCACTAATGAGAAACATACAACACTGCATCGACTTTATTCATGGCGCAAGTCTCGCAACAAACCAGCATACCGTACGAACCCGAGAGAACACCAAGAGCTAAGGAAGCAGGTGGAAGAGCTACTGGAGAAAGGATTTGTGCGACCCCGTATGAATACTTGCTCCGTGCCAACCCTTTTAACTCCCAAGAAGGATCGCTCATGGCGTATATGCATCGACAATCGTAGCATCTACAAAATCATTGTGAAGTATCGCTTCTTGATATCGCGGCTCGATGACATGCTCGACCAGCTTGCGGGGGCCAACGTCTTTTCGAAAAGAGACCTGAAGAGCAGGTATCACCAAATCCGCATATGACCGGGGGACGAGTGGAAGACCGCGTTCAAGACACATGATGGACTTTATGAATGGTTGGTGATGCCGTTTAGTCCGTCCAATTCACCAAGCACATTCATGAGGGTCATGAACCACCTTCTACAGCCATTTTTTGGAAGGTGCGTGGTCTTATATTTTGATGGCATCTTTATTTATAGCCCTTCTCGTGATACTCACCTGCAGGATCTAAGAAATGTTCTCGGGGTGTTAAGGTAGCAACAGCTTTATGCCCATCCAAAGAATTGTCACTTTATGGCAGATCAAGTCATGTTTTTGGGTTTCATCGTCTCCAGTGAAGGGGTGCGTGCATACCCATCCAAAGTATAAACAGTTCGAGACTGGCCCGCACCGAAGAACATTCATGAAGTCCGGAGTTTCCACGACCTCGCTTTCTTCTACCGTCGTTTTGTACCAAATTTTAGCGGGGTAATGGCCCCAATCACAAACTGTTTCAAGTCACGGGTACCTTTCCATTGGAGTGACGAAGCACAAGCATTTGCCGCTATTAAAGAGAAACTAACTACTGCCTCTGTGTTGGCTTTGCTAGATTTTGACCAAATATTCGAGGTGGCATGAGATGCATCAAGGTTGGGTATTGGTGGCGTACTCAGTCAAGAAAAGCGACCAATGGCCTTCTTCAGCGAGAAACTAAATGGCGTTAGGACCAAATACAGCGAGAAACTAAATGGCGCTAGGACCAAGTGCAACACCTACAACGCCGAGTTCTACGTCATGTCCAAGCCTTGCGACATTGGAAGCACTATTTATTGCAGCGCGAGTTCATCCTTCATTCTGATCATGAAGCGCTCAAGACATTAATGGGCCGTATAAGTTGAATCGTCGACATGGTCGATGGGTTGAATATATCTAACAGTTCACTTCTCCTTGAAGCACATCGCGGGGGTCGATAATCGAGTGGCCGATGCTTTGAGGAGAAGAGCGGCCTTACTCTCCATAATGCAAGCTCGGGTTGTGGGGTTCGATACCTTTCGCGAACTATATCCCGCGGATTCGTTCTTCGGTCCTATTCACAGAGCATTGAAGCAACCTCAACATGGACTCGAGCAACGTAAGTCAGGCTATCTGCTGATGGACGACTATATTTTTCGGGGACTGCAACTTTGCATCCCTAAGTGTTCGCCGTGAGAAAAGATCGTGGAGGAACTTCATAACGAGGGCCATTTTTGGCGCGACAAACTCCCGGCCCTTATCTCTCGTGACTATTACTGGCCTAACATGAAACGAGATGTGATACGTTTTGAAAAGCGCCTACCATATTTGCCAAGTGTCCAAGGGGGCTACCACGAACGCGGGTTTGCACACTCCGCTCCCGGTTTCAGCAGCACCATAGGAAGACGTCGGCATGGACTTTGACCTAGACTTACCCTGAATTCAAAGGACCATGGACTCAGTCTATGTCGTGGTCGATCGATTCTCCAAGATGGTGCATTTTCTGGCCTGCAAGGAAACTATAGACGCATATCGGATCGGTGACCTGTACTTCAAAGAAATCGTGCGCCTTCATGGGGCACCCAAATCCATCACATCGGATAGGGACACCAAGCTCATGAGCCATTTTTGGAAGACCTTATGGAGGAACCTGGGCATTAATATGTGTTTTAGCAGCGTTTGTCACCCACAAACAGATGGCCAAACTAAAGTGGTCAACAGAAGCCTCGTAATCTTCTCCGTAGCCTAGTTGGAGACAACCCAAGGAAGTGGGACTTCGCCCTCGCACCAGCAGTGTTCTTTTACAACCGCACGACGAAGAGGAGTCTATTTGAGATCGTGTATGGAAGTAACCTCACCGACGTCCTCGACTTGGCGCCAATTCCCTATATGGGGTGTCCTAATGTTAAAGCTGAAGACATGACCGAGCACCTGAAAAGCATTCATGATCAAGTTCGACAGCAGATTGACGCTGCCAATTCCAAATATAAAGCTGTTGCGAACAAGTATCGTCGCCGCGTGGTGTTTGAAGAATGTTATTTTGTTTGGGCCATCCTCACCAAGGACCGCTATCCGGTAGGTGGGTATAATAAATTGAGCAACATGGAGGTGGGTCCTTATGAGATTCTCAAGAAGATAAGTAACAACGCGTATCAATTGAAGTTGCCTAATCATCTGAAGGCCTAAGACATATTCAACGTCAAGCACTTGATTTCATATGCGGGGGATGAGAGCTCTTCCGAGGAAGACGGTCTGAGCTCGAGGTCGAGCTCTTTTTACGACGGGATGGATGATGCAGCCCTAGCCTATATGGAGCAACTTGACCGTTCTAAAACACGCCGAGTTTAGTTTAACCCGAACTGTCAAATCTTATCCGAATCGCGCGTTCTTCCAGTCAAATTGAAGATCTCGCAAAATCGTCTGGGTCAATGGATATGCCACATTGACGCCGTTCGGAATTGCGAAAATCCATCGTTTAGGCCCCAAAATCGCGGTCAAAGATTTGTTACGAACTTTGATCGGAGAATCAGGAATAAAATCAACGCCCGGATCAGATGGGATTTGACAGGCATCCTCGAGAATCAATTCTGAACACCATCAAATAATTAGTTTCGAATTTTAGCAATTTTCTATTTTTACTGGTTATCTATTTTAGGCAATCTTTATTTTGTTAGTAAATTAGTTGTGATTTTGATTATGCGTGGGTCTATTTAAGAGACTACTTACAATTGTAATAGGTAGATTTTGATTAATAAAACCTTAGTTTGGCAAATTGTCATTGCTATTGTTTGATTCCTTCAAAATCCTCTAAATTCAACCTAAAAGTGCAGAATCTCAAGTCAGGACTGCACCAGTAATCAACGACAGTTTTGTCCCCGGCTGCCGGAGATTAGAATCCCCACAATCAATAAACCCTGCGTACTCTAGGCAGAGGGAATTTGTATGCGTCTGATAAGCGAGCGCATCCTATCTCAATATGGCGACGAAAAGCAATCTACAATACCATGTACCAAAATTGGTATTGTACCAAAATCTGGGGAAGATGGTTGCACATGTTTGCAGAAGCCAATGCTTTATTGATAGGGAAAAGGGAAGGTGGATAACCAAATGTTTGGTCAATTACCCATGCTCCCTCCTCCTGCGCATGAGTGCGCATGTGCGCTGTACAGTTATACGGAGGAAAAATTAATGAAGACGTAGAAATGCTTGTATTAGATGGGATGATAGCCAGCTAATACCGACTAACTTTTGGTGGCCGTCCCTTGACTTCCCCCTGAGGCTTTTCCCTTTGTTGCTCGAGCAGCAAAACTTTCAAGGAATAGACCATATAGGCTTTATGTATTCGATGAGTCTAATTGGCACCATACCAAACTCACGCATACACCTTATGGTCCCAACGACTGCAGGTTCTTTTATTCAGATAGTTCCTCGTTAAACTTTACCAGATTGCTGACTTAGCTGTTCGGTTGATATTCAGGTGGAACCTATGCTTTATACTTGAGCACTGGTTGGTCGCATGGTGGTTTATAGAAATAAAAATAATAGAATATTACTCTGTGAAATGAAAAACATTTTCTTTTGTCCTTGAGATGCTCCGGAGCCCTTTTGTACAACAATTAACAAACCCCCCCCCCCCCCCCAAAAAAAAAAAAAAAAAAAAAAAAAAAAAAAAAACAAACCAGAAACACATGAAATAACAGAAAACCCACCACCAAATTTTTTTTAGAAAAAAAAAATTAAAAATACCATGCAGAAAAATTACTCTCTCGCATGTTTGTTGGTTTGACCCAAGATATCTGTCATTATAGGCTTCGCTGCTCTTAGATTTGGAGCCAACTCTGTGATCACCAGTAATTCTTTTATACTATTGTTATGAACCGTTTTCAACTTTAGCTTACTAAGACACATTTCCATCCATTGCCTAGTGGTATTGAATCTTTATTGATGATGAACTTGATTATAGAACTATTCTATTCTGCCCTTGAATTGATTATCTGCCATCATTTAAATTCCTTTTGTGGAAGTTAATGCCGATAAAGAATTTTTTATAATTCTTGGCTTGCCTGAAGATTTTTCCATCGTAAAATTGGAATTATGTAAATTAGAATGATATCTTATGCATGTCCATTTAGTAGATATTTGGGCAGTGTTCTGTCAACTTAATCAAAGGTCCTGCACATCAGTATTGGATTAGTCCTTTATATTTAAGTTGACGTTGAGTATCTTTTTTATAGACTCTGACCTTGGCCCTTGACGTTTCAAAATTCGATGATCCTAAATTCGCTGGAGTTTGGGCAATTGCCTCAGAGAAACTCACTTCCATTGAGTTTGGTTACATTCCTTTGCCAATGTTGACTACACTGCTCACCTCAGTAACAGAGTCACACCAGCTAGAGCCTGAGCGTCGTATGAAGCGACCGTTGTTTCCAAATCTTCAAAAGTTATGTCTCTCAGTTGACTGCATCTCTGATTCCTTAGTTATCTCCATTTCAAATGGCTTTCCGGCTTTAACACACATTGACCTCCAAGACTCTCCCTTTATAGAACCTCAGCAAGCTTCTGATCTCACCGATGATGGCCTTCAACAAATCAATCGACATGGAAAACTCAAACATATTTCATTAATCCGGAGTCAAGAGTACTTGTTCACTCATTTCCGACGAGTGACTGATGTAGGCTTTTTGGTAATGGGAAACACTTGCTCTGCTTTGGAGAGTATCAGCCTTGGTGGCTTCTGCAAAGTCACTGATAGTGGCTTCAGAGGCATTCTTCATTCTTGCCCTAATCTCCGGAAGCTTAGGGTCTCCCATGGAAGTCAACTTACGGAACTCTTGTTTCATGACATCTCTGCCACTTCCCTTTCTCTGACTCACGTAAGCTTGAGGTGGTGTAATCTCTTGACCAACCCTGCAATAGAGAAACTGTCATTTAATAAAGACCTCAGTGTCCTTGACCTCAGAGATTGCCGAAAAATAAGTGACGAGGCCCTAAAAATTTTAAGCTCTCTTTCAAAGCTACACATGCTACTTTTGGATGGCACAGAAATCACCGACGTTGGAGTTTCTTATTTAGGCAACGGAAAATGTAAACTAGTCTCCCTATCTCTAAGAGGATGCAGAAAGTTAACAAATGCATGCATCTCTTCGATCTTCAACGGTCCTTCTGCATCATCTTTACAAATTCTAGACCTCTCCAGGCTTCCAAATCTATCCGATGATGGAATTTTCTCACTAGCAAAAAGCCGGGTCCCACTCGTAGAGCTACGAATCCGCGAATGTGCACATATTGGTGATGCTACAATCATCGCATTAGCATCAATGCAGCTCGAGGGTAACTTGTGTGGTAGCAGCTTGCATCTGTTGGATATGTATGATTGTGGTAAAATCACACCGCTCGCGTTTCGGTGGTTTAAGAAGCCATATTTTCCGAGGCTTCGATGGCTGGGTATGACCGGGTGTATTAATAGAGATATGGTGGATGCTTTGAACAAGACACGGCCTTTCTTGCATGTTGCGTGCCGAGGTGAGGAATTGGGGACGGGGTATTGGGATTCGTTGAGCGGATGGTATAGGCATGAGGAGGATGAGCTCGATGAACTTGAACAGTGGCTTCTCGAGGGCGAGGATGATGGCAGTGACGAGGAATAAATGGATGGCGATGGAGATGCAAATTGAACCCTTGGGTATACCTTGATGCATGATGGATTAGATTGCACCGTGAAACATACCAAATTGGTATTTATCTTTATTTATATCTATGGGATATATGTAATGCTTATTGCGCTTGCTAAATTATTTTGACTGTTTATTTTGGTTCGTGATTTTTTTGTTATTTTAATGGGTGTTTTTTTATAGCACCCGCAAAATTTCAATATTTCTAAATTTCTCCCGTAAAAAACAATATTTCTAAATTTCACCACTAAAATCTTTAAGTTCAAAAATGTTTTCCAAGTTAACTTAAGCAAGCATTCGAAGAGAATATTTTTCATTTTAAGTTAATAACAGTTATTAATTTGGTAAATGACGAAAAAGTCCCCTCCCCTAATAATCTTCTTATTCACAAATGTTATAAATTGGGGACCATGGCTAAGGTTATTCTTAATTTTAAAATTAGGGCTTTTCTCAAGACAAAAAATTAGAGCAATTCGTCTCAACATGAGGGAGATTGTGATCTTTATTATTGTAGTTATAACAATTTCAACGAAGAAAATGAGTAATGGAAGAGGTGAAACCCTCATGGTGGGGTAAGGATAACATTTAAGAAAAAAATCTTATGTTTTTTGATAATGGAGCAGGAAATGAGTATATGTCTTTTTTAATAATTAAGTAGAACTCTAGCCCTCAATTTATGACATTAGTGGAGAAGAAAGTGATCATTGGGGGGTGGGGGCATTTCCTTCTTTTACTAAGCTAAGCAGATAATTGTTTTTAATTCAAGATGCAAAAAATTCTTTAAAAATACTTGTTTAAACTAACCGGGGGATATTTTTAAACAACTTAAAGATTTTAGGGGAGAAATTTAGAAATATAGTTTTTTAGAGGAGAAATTTAGAAATACTGAAATTTTGGAGGTGAGATATAAAAAACTCTATTTTAATTTAACTCTGTAGGACAAATTGCTCTTGGGTGCTGGAAAATATTGTGTGGGTATATTTTCATACTTCTGGGAGATTCTCTAATTAGGATATAAGCTTAATTCTAATAAATTACCATATTCTTTTGACTCAAGTATGGAAAAACCATCAAATTCTCAAACTTATGAGAAACTAACATGCTTTGAAAGTTTTGTGCAATTGTAGCTGATGTGGCACCTTATCTATGAAAGTTTTGTGATATTTTCATGCAGTTTGTGATAGCTTTGTTATACTTTTGTATTTAACAAAAAAATTGATAGTTTCACTTATTCAGGGTAAAATATTTGATAGTTTTTTGGAATTAAGGCTTAAGAGTATATATAGATGACCTGACTCTGATGGAATTGGAACAAACAGAAGCATCAGCCTGTTTCCATGCATTTTAGCTATGGATGGTGAGAATCTACTTAATGCGTCCGCAGCATCATTGTCATCTACGTTATCCTACTTTAAATGACGCTTGACTTTGAGTCTCCATCCAATAAAGAGGTCTTTATGAATGGAGATTTTAGGAGCATGTAAACGGAAGCAACTTATTGAAACTTTATCTTGTGTTTTCCCCAATGTCACAGTGGATGTAAAATGGATCCTGCAGTGTTCCAGCTATTACCAATTTATACATGTTGAATGGAGTACAATTGAACCACAACGACCGAAAATGCCTTGTAGCTTCTTTGACGAAACCAAGCTGTTAATAGATAAAGTGTGAATTTTACTTTAGCACCATCAGATTTTTTCTGGATTTTTGAGATAGTATTATCATATAAAAGATGTCAGGAGCCCCTTTAAACTAGTAATCTTGTATAGGAAATGTTAAAGTTTATTAACTTGGTTAGATATGATTGCACTAAATAAATGACCTTGGACATGGACTGTTATTTAATATGACAAAAATAGACAAAACCTTGAAAAATTCAACAGTTTATACTTTAAAATGTTTATATTTTTGGAGTACATTGACGTCACCATAAAAAAACACTAGACAAACGAATAAAAATTCATCCATGCTCCTGTTCCAACTGCATTTTAAATATATCCATGGGTTATTTAAAAATAACCTTGGGCTAATATTCAGAAACCTGTAGTTCTGCCATTGAATGAATCTCTTGAAGTTTACAATTCGTTACTCCGCGGCTCTGAGCCATTAAATCCCACTCTAGGGGCCACGTGACCAATTAAAGATTTAATCCCCATTTTATCCTTCTTCGTTCTTTAAAGCCCAGCGCGAGCGAGCAATCCAAACAAAAAAAACATCCGTTCTGGTCTCAAGAGCAAAAGCTCCAACTATGACGGCAATTATCTTATCTCCCTCTTCTCTTCTCTGCTATCGCTTCTTCAGAGAAAACCCTAATTTTACTTCTTCCTCGTCTTCCTCGTTTCTCTCTCTTCGTGTCAAAAGAATCGCTCCCCTTTCTTGCTCTAAAAAGTGTGAGATGATCACTAAGTTCATGGCCGAAGACGAAACCCTAACTTCGGTTGCGGAATCAGAGGAGAACGAAGCCACGTCTTCGGATGAGACCGTTTCGGTCCCTGTATCGCCTTCGGACATGCTCACAATGTTCTTCAAGGTACCAATTCATGGCCTTGTTCAGGTTTTATTCTTTTTTCTAGGTTTTATTTGGTTTAAGTTTGTTTTCTGTTTGAGTGAAGGCCGATGGAACGATGGATGAATCAGCCGTTGCAAATGTGTCCAAGGCTCTGGAGGCAATTCTTTAGTCTACATGATAAAAATTTGATTTTTATTGGGGAAACTGTGATTAAGTTTGTTTGTTTTAGGTGGCTGAGGGCATTAGTGATTTGAAGGTGCGAGTAGCATGGCATTGCTAGTGTCGAGAGTTTTGAGGCGAAGCTCGGGGAGATCCGTGCTGCACTTGTGGCTTTTCATGACGACACGGATCGATTCCGTTTTGGCTTCCGATGGGCATCGTCCCCCCATCGATGACATTCTAGATGTAGTCCATAAATACATTGGGTAGGTTAAGATATTCATCTTCTTCAGCATGGTGGAGTTCTGATGGGACCGAGACTTAGATTCAAACTCGTAAGCTTTGTGCTTTTGTTCATATTTTTTTTCTTTTGTGTATAAAGTAGTTCGATGGATGATTGAAATTGGAAGGAAATGCACTTAGGTGGAATATTGCAATGTTAGCTAACTGTTTGTTGATATGACACGCCCCGTTTCTCAGTGTACGGAAACGGTGACGTGGCGGGCCGCAACATATTTACTAAGAAATAAATACGTCAAGCGTAATTAAGCAATATATATAAAAAGCACAAGAATGACAAGTGATATAAAATAATAAACAACTTTTATTTACATTCACGTTACATACTACTGTTTCAAAATGAAAAGATACAATGATATAAACAATGCCTAAACAGTGACATACAAACTGAAAGGAAATACGAGAGCTAGAAGTCCGACTAGGCAGTGAGCTGGTCCAAGTCCTTCTGGCTAGGCTTGATCTCCTGAAAGTCCGGTCCTCCTGACGAACATTCCAAAGAAAGAAAAGACAGGAATATCGTCAGTGAACTAGCGTCCGGTAAGTCCCAAAAGAAGGAATGGAATAGAATAAGTAATGTTAAATGAAATTGTAAGGTTGTACATGTATAGAATTGTTATTCTAACGTAGTTGTTTGTAGCTTGGTATAGAAGGTATTTGTGTATACGAAAGGAGTCCATCTTACTCCGTGGACTATGGTAACATGTAGTACAAGGCCCCGTCAAAACCCACGGGACAACGGCACGAGAGTTCATGTGAGTGTCTTTTAAGTGACCATCTCGTGCCACGTTAATATGTTCCGTACCAATCTACCTCGTTATCCCCGCGTAATGTATTGTATAGAGTATTTACAAGTCTTGCCGAAATCATGGATACAATTTGTTCAAGTAGTCATGTTCAGGATGTAATCATATATTCAAGTAGTCAGATCAAGTTATAACCATGGTTCAGTCAAGTCAAGTATTCATGTTTGATGTTGGTGTTTGGATTCAAGTATTCAGGTTCAAGTTCGTGTATTCTGGTTTGATTTTAGATTCAGGTTTAGATAGACTCAGACTTGAGTTTGGATTCAGGTTTGAGATCGATTCAGACATGAGTCAGACACTTGTAACTGATTTAGATCCTGAATTAGGTTCGGCAGTCATCGGTAACTGCTGTACATGGACGGCAGGATTTGTGTCTTTTTCCAAGACAATTACCATTGATAACTCCGTTAAGTTTTCTATCTTAAATAGGCAAGCACTCACTTTCTCTGGCTCTCTGGGGCTCAAGAAAATTGATCCCGCTTAAACCTATATTTACTAAAGTTCTTAAATATTGTTTTATATAACTCAAGGGGGTTTTATGAAAAATATTTTTAATAAAATTTCAAAATAAATCTCGAGTATTTATTTATATTATTCAGGGTTTTCCTGGATATGAATTTTAAGGATTTGAGGTATTTTAGTGATAATTGCTTAGCTTGGAAAGTTCATGGTATTTTATTGTAAAACTTGTCTTTTATTGGTATTTTGATGGTATTTTAGTGAAAACTTGTAATTCTTTCATTTTAAAAAATGTAAGTTTATTATATTTTGAAAATATATGGATTTTGTAATTTTATATAATTATTAAAAATTAATTTTATTTAATTAGAAAAATTCGTTTTTCTTAAAAACCGTATTTAAAACCTTTCGAGACCGAATGCTCCGTGAGGAGGTCTGCATCTCGCTTTACTAGCCCAAGGATGTGCGATAATCCGCACCATTCAATAGCGGGTACCCTAAAGAGAGTTGTAAAGGCATAATCGTAAAGGAATTTAAAAAGGAATTTAAAATATAATTTAAAAGAAATCCGGTTTTTATATTAAGTGGTATTTTCTTGTAATAATGTCTTCGCAACAAAAAATACATTCAAAGAGTATCGTGCTATGAAATCAAGTGTGCATGTGAGAGCTAGGTTGTTACCTCATGAAGTTTTCCTAAAAGTATGTTTGTAACAAAAACTAAAAGATGTGATATTTAAAATTCATGGTATTTAAATGAAAAAGTGTTGCTATTGTTATTTCACAAGAGAATTTTGATTCTAAATATTAAGGTTTAAGGTTACAAGTATTGTATAAAAATTTGTTTGACCAAAAGATAATAGGAATTGGAGTTATACGAGTTGGAAAAAGTGATATCGGTATTAACTCTACTTTTACCGATTTTTATAAAAAGATAAATTCAATAAAGAGAAAAGAAGTTTAGGAGGGACTTACAACTTAGATAGGTTAAGAAAAGATATAAGAAGAGAGGGTTGTCGTCGTGGCGTCGCAGGAGCTTCGGAATAGCTTCGATCCTTCGCCGGAGGTTGATCGCTTGCTAACTCCTCTTTACTCCACTTGTACTTAGAGAATTTTTGAGAGTTTTAGCTAGAAATTTCAGAATGATGCTGAGCCAAAGTATAGGGTGGTATTTATAGTGTAGAATTAGGGTTTTGGAATTAAAAATTTGTATTAAAAGGCATTAAAATTTGGTTTAATGATGAAATGAAAGGTCTCTGTTTGATTACAGGGAAATCAAACAGTGCAGTGGTGTTAGGGATAGGTGAAAGGGTTGTGCAAAGCCCGGAGCCAAATGGGCTCATTCAAGCCGTCGGTGCCGGTTTAATCGAGGTTTCTGCCTGTTGATTGTGAGCTTCTTGCCTTGTGATTCGTGCCAGATAATCAACACAGTATTTAAATCCTTTTGCACATGTTTGATTTTTTTCTGACTTTTCATTTTTATGTGTATTGCACGTGTAAACTATTGGTCTTCCAAAAAGTTAAAAAGAAAAATCAGAAAAAAATAACGTGTCTAATGGGGATGAACATAGGGGCTACGTCACAGCAGTGCAAGGTTTTACCAGTGAACTATAAGTTGTTTCTTGCTGTTATTTAGCAAAATTAACTTATAACTCAATCTCAGGCTGTATAACTCATTTTTGTACATTAAACTGGAAAATTCCGTACAGTAAATTCAGAGCCGTTATAGCTTTTTCTAGTTATGTCATCGCATATATACATTAGAAAAAGTAGTTTTATTGCTATTTAGGCCTTATTTAGCAATGTAATTATGATTTATGGAACCTAGGGCTTGTTGGTATTTCGAGTTAGGATAGCACGAGTTTATTTTCAAGTGGACGTTAAATTTTGACTTTGATAGGGATGTTTAGGCCATGGAGTTACCTGATCTCCAAAATTTTGTTTTGGAGATGACTAAACTTCAAAATAAGTATTTTATCCTCATTTATTGGAGTTTAGAAAACTTTGATTGGATGAAGTTTATCAAACTCATACATCAACTTTGGAACATACATCAACTTTGGAATTTAAATAATCGATGCATCGCTTGTTTATTTCTTGCCGAGTTCTATGTCAAAGCCGATGATGATGATAGTAGTAGTTGCATTCAATTGGTCACTAGAGCTAAAAAAATGGTCACCGGAGCTTAGTGATTGAAGAAATGTGGATGAAGATAATTCTTGCTTGAAATGTGTATATGTAAATGCTATAGAGAGACCTGCTTATCTGTATAATTCATTGTTACTCATGTTAATGTAAATTATTTTGATTGTATTTAGTTGGAGCTACAATGAATTTCATCGTATCCACCTCTATTTACTTTGGTTCATGATGCATCTAATTAAATGATGAGACAAGTTCTATAACCTGGTTACAAGTATGAAATAGACAATTTGAGGACATGTAATACCCAGTTTCCTATAAATAATTATTGTACTTTAATAAATAACGTTCAAATAATTTTTCCCAAAATTTTCCTACAAATTTTCTATATTTTCTAACCAAATTTTAAACCTTACCATAATTAAAACTAAATCCCTTTTTATTTTCCTTTGCATTTCCTTAGCCCATACCCTAACCCTTCTTTTTCCTCATCTATTTTTCCCCAATTCCCTTAGCCTAAGCCCCAACTCCCTTTTTCTTTCTCTTTTTCTGGCCCAAACCTTTCCCCTGAACCTGGCCCAAACCCTTCTCCCATACCCGACCCGCTTCCTATTCGTTCGTCCTCTCTTCTCCACTTCGCTTTTTCCCGCCCACGTTTTCCCCAACGGTTCCCGCTCGCCCCCACGTCGCCGTGCCTCACTCTCAAGTCGCCGCTCCCCGCAGCGACCGCGACCATGATCTCGCACGCTCGCTCGCGCCTCTCCCGCGACCTCGTCCTCGTCCCAACTTCCCGCGTCGAGCTCCCCCTCTTCGCCCAACAACCCCCCATGACTCGCTCCTTCCTCGCCAACAACCCCCGATCTCTTCGCCCGCGCCCTCCCTCTCTCTGCACTCCCCTTCTTCATCACTTTTCTCCCTCTCTCACTCTCGTTCTCCCTCTCACCCCAAGACCCCACAACCGCTTCCTCTCCCTCACGGCTCGACCTCGGCCCCTACCGTCGCTTTCATCCCCTCACCGCCGACTTCGCCCTCGTCTCCCTCATGCCTCGACCTCCTCCTCCACCGCCTAGCTCCACTCGCCAAAACCTCGAGGCCACCTCACTGAGACTCTCTCCTCTCTCCGGAAGAACCCCCGAGCCCTCGCCTGCACACCCAGCGCCCTTCGCCGTCCATCGCACTCACAGGTCTGAGCTTCGCTGGCTTCACCTCCGGCTCCCCTAACACCCACACCCAAGGCCCGAGCTCGCATCTCCACCTTTCCCGAGCTGCACCCCCTTCTCCGAGCCTCGCCCCACGTCACTGCACCCTCACCGGCGACCATCTCAGCCACCGCCGAGCACCTCACCGTCTCCTCCTCTTCCGGCCACCGCCACAACCCAGTGACCCTGCACCCACCACCTCCAGCCGCCGTCCAAGCTCGCCGCCGCCACCGAGAACCCGAGCTCGAGCCAAGTCGAGGTTGCCGTGCAGCGCTGGCATCGTGATCGCGCCGTTGCAGCTGCCGTACCATCGTCGATGCGTCACCAGACAAGTATATTACTTGCTTCATGCTATTAGTTCGTAGTTAATTCAGTTTAGAATTAATATCGTGGATACATATTTCGTGCGAGCCTATACGATACAAGTGTTTGGTTTGGAACTTTAGGCGAAAACATAACTTTAAATGGCGGAACTTGTGATCCTTGGACCCGTCTACTGTTTACCGATGTGCCGTGGGAATTTGCTTGAAAACCACGGTCGTTTCACCTATGAAATGTTAATCTCTATAATCATTACGAAATCTGAATTTCCTGAACATGCTAGATCGTTAAATTTACGTTAAATCTTTTACGAATCGGATTTTGGCGTTCCATGGCTCGTATCGAAGCCAACGGGATAATCTACAGAACCCTATAATTGATATCTAAAATTGAACTAGTTACGATAGAGAAAACTGCGGAGAATTACGATTCTGAACTGCAGTCCAGAGTGGTAATTCCAGATAACCCCTGTTGTTAACCCACTGTATTTTCCTTGCTCAAATGTGGAAGTGTGCGGAACCCTGTATCGTTACGAAGAAAATTGAGTTAGCTTTCTTACTCCACCGGTTTCACTGGATTCCCGTTCTGTATGATATTTTTAACACCTTTTTAATGTCGACGTGTCTAGCTGAATTCTGCAGTGACAGATTTTACATATCAACCTAAACCTGGCCGTAACTCCCCGAGGATATAGGATATTACTGATCCGCCAATTGCGTTGGAAACCTAATTGATAACCCTAAATATTGTTCAATTATAGTGTCGCCTAATTACGATCTCAATTGGGAATGAAACGTGTTACGAAACGGACTTCCAGTTCTGAAACCGGATTTCCAGCAGTGAACACTTAAATTGAAATGGCCGTATCTAGTAAACCTGAAACCCGATTGGCACGAAACCAATTTTGGCGGGTAGATAATTAAACATACTGCTTACCCCTTTTGCATTGTTTCGTTAAATTTTGCATGTATGATTTATTGTGAATTATGCAAGTGGTAGGACACTGACTGATGATATTCTATTCATATCGTAATTATTGTATTCTCATCACATCATGTAGATGTTATTGCATTGGTAACCTAGTGATCGTGTGCATTACCCAGTGTTAGGTATTAGCGTTCTGATTGTGGCAAGTATGTAGTGATAAAGTGTGAATGAACAAGTGAAAGTGACACGTACTTGTACACAATCAGCGGACCTGGTTGATTTATTGCATTGTCGACGTCTATGGGGGCATATATAAGTGTAACTATAACTGGAATGGGACGGTTATGGAGCACTTATATTAGTGTCATAGGTAAGGCACCAAACACTGTCCATTTGTCTTGGATATCAGTCGAGACATGCTTGATAGAGATCCTGTCTCCAGTTCTCACGTAGACTTGTCATGGACCGACTGATATTTGAGTTTATGGTTGGCGTTTGATGTAGACCACGGGAAGTGGGGTAGTTTGAGTGTGAGTTCAACAGAATCTCGGGAGTCCCATTGCCGGCACATACAGCGATTCTGGAGATATATGGGTGATATTACTGATTATTAGCGAGCGACTCGGGTCCGTGTTCCCTTGCCCTTTGGGTCCTACCCTTGGGTGGGGGATACTCACGAGTGGTTGACTCTCACATTTGAACTAACGATAGGTTTAGCGACCTGTACAGTTAGACTTAGAGACTGATATGATTAGTGACATTGACATGCATTACTTACTGATTCAATATATCTGCCATACTGTTTACTGCTTTACTGTTTACCTGCCCTATTATCTACCTGTATTGGCTACTAAATGCTCACGTCATTATTCCATGCTTACTGTTTCATATTCATCATTATTGCACGTGTTTACATTTGTATTTATATATATATATTGTTATTGTGTCGCTCTGACGATCTGAGTATGCATGCTCAGAGTGAAAAGTGGATTCAGCTCGGACCAGTACCTGACGCACCTCGAGGATATTGCGAACATCTTGATCAGCGACCCAGAGCTATACTTCCTTGATATCTATCTGGTTAGTTCTTTGTATTTGTTTTGATTTAGTGAGTGCATTTCTCATTACCTGTGCATTGATTACTGATTACCACGTAAAGCTAGAAGCCGAAGTGTGACTACGTCAGGATATTTCCTCGACCGTGGGAGCATGACTGGCCTTGTCAATCCCTCGTATTCCGTATTTTGGGAAGCGGGACGTGACAGGACAGAAGGTCTTCCTATGGATTTCAATCAGCCCTTTATTTAATTTTCTCTATTTGTCATATGTTATTTGCAAAATTTTATTTCTGAAAGTAATCCTTTGATATTTTTTGCTCTTAGGATGATGGGTACAGCCCCAGACATTTGATGTTGGAGCTGCAACGGGCGTGGCCAGGGTTGGATGTGAGGTGGGTAACAGCCGGCCACGTCTCTTCTTTCCTTCTCTATAACGATGCGTTTTGGAAGGCAATTGTGGATATGCTCAACAGATTAGAATGGAGAGAATCTCTACTCTAACCAAAACCATTCTTCATTCTTCTGTAAAATGATCTATAACTTTTGGTGTCAACAAAGTTTGCAATGGAGCCGATTGTTCAATTGGCGTGTCTTAAGTTAATTAATATATTGGCATTCTTTGTAAGTGATGCATCGATCGTTCAACTCAAACTGTTGCATAAGGGAATTACTCTCAAGTCTGATGCTAAGCATGCAGTATTTTGATTATATGGTTGAAAACAAACTGTTGTGTTAAAGAGATTTATGTGTGGCTTCAATGTATGTTTTTTATTTTATTGGTTAAGCTTCAAATCAAACTGTTGCATTAAGGAAATCTAAATTTTTTCTTAATGTTTGCTAAGTTATATTGATATGTTCAATTCTATTTTTTTAAACCGTGCATATCAGATTTCAATGCGAGGAAATTAACGTCGATCAAAAATAGGTTTTATGTTTGTTATTTATTATTTTCATTTAGGCAATTGATCAAACATCCTATTTAATATAAAATTGGCGGTCACGAGCAAATTTTTCACATTGGCATTTACAGTCTTATTCTAATGAAATGCTAATGTTGTGCATACATATCATTTGAGCATTTATGTGAATAACTTCAAAACACCATCGTTGAAGCAATTGCACAAAAATATTCCAAACATGGCCATTTTGACATTTATACAAACACTTTGTAAAAATAAATATTCCAAACACAGTCTCGTGGGTGCTTGCTTCTAGCTTTTCTGAATTCTGCGGAGTTAGTGCAGACGCTTGTTTTTGGCTCTTTTGAAATCTGCGGAGTTAGTGTGGGACGCTTGCTCTTCTATAGGCATAAATCAAGAGAACATCTTGCATTGGCATTCCCTCAAACAATTTCTGGACAAACAAACCCAAATGACAACATTATATACAAATACATCTTGAGTTGGCATTCCATCAAACACGTTCTTGGCAAAATCCAACCCAAAAATGCCTTATATCACATTATTAGAATTCCCCTGTAAGAAATATTAGAATGATTCTCTTTCACTATTATATCAACATGTTGATCAGAGTTTAGAGGAGGGAAATTCTCCGTATGCATGTCAAATTTTTTCACATTTTAGCCAACTTCTTATATTTTCCTGAATCTAATGGGGTAAGATTTGAAAAAATGATCAGATCGAACCACAATGAAAGCAAACATGCATAAATTTCTTGCTTCATAACACCTTCTGGGCAAAATCCAATCCAAATGATCTCCACCACGTCGTCCAGCGACTGTTGCCTGAGTGCTTGATGTTTTTCGTCTTCTTCCGGTCCCTCTCCAGCTCCTTCAGTGCTGATCACAAGTGTCGCCGCTGCCGGTACCACCAACACCTTCACTTGACGGTTCTGTACGGTGAGCTTGACGGTGACGCAGAAACCCTTCCAGTCCATAGCCATCTTCTTCGCGGTGTCCTTTCCGATCTTCCCCAAAAATTTATCAAAAAACAGAGGTGAGTGAAACCCATAGAGAAATAGCTTTGAGTTTGGGCTCTTTTTTACCTTAATGGGTTCTGAAGTGGTAATTTAGTGAAATATGAAGGGTAATTTGGTCATTTAAGAAGAGATTTAACGGCAAGGAGGCATGGGCTAACAGACCTGAACTTTAATGTGAACCTTAAAGGGTGAACTTTAATGTGAACCTTAAAGGGTTTTTTTTTCCAACTATAGGAAGTATCTGGATAATACCCCAAACCATGAGTGGCTTACAGGCGTGAACTTTAATGTGAACTTTAAGGGGTTTTTTGAACTACAGGAAGTATCTGGATAATACCCACCCCAAAATAGGTTTATGTTAAATATCCCTATATTCATTCATGTCATATTTGGTGCTCCTATTTCATACACAAATTTACCACAAGCACTTCCAACCATAGTCACAAATTCGTGATTCGGGTATAATTCGGCGAGGTCGAAAATTCAGATTTGAAGAACTATTCGGAAAAAATCGGCAGGTATTCGGGAAAGATTCGGTAAGTGTTCGGGAAATGTCCGGGAAGGATTTCGAGCAAGAAATTAATATATGAGACGTTAGGTTTTGATTTTGTGAATTATTTGCTGTTTTTTGAATTATTCATCGTTTTTTCGAATTATTCACGAATAATTCAGGAATTATTCGCGAATTATTCGGCGCGTTCGGCAATGACGATTAAATCGGTTGATCAAAAATTCACAAATTATTCATGAATGCGTTGAATAATTCACGAATACTTCCAACAAGGCAAAAGATTTAAACGGCATTCCGACCTTGCTGGAAAATGCTGCAACCCATATTTTCCTCATTTATTCGTATAAACAATTCACAAGACAACAAACACGTACTTCAAGATTCCGCGCGTGGCGGCTCACGGACATGCTCCGTAACTGGGCCCCACCAACGTGGTCGAGCCGCTACGTGTTCGTCTTCAATTTATTACCAACATTAAAAATTACGACCTTAGTCAACAAAGAATCAAATCGTGGAATATATATACGAAGCCACCCTTCCCTAAATTTACGACTTAAAGAACGGCGCTCTTGGTAAATATTAGATTCGATTTTCAATCAAGACACATAAACCAGATTATCTCCGATCTCGGTGGCAAATCAGTAATTAACTTGGAACAGACGCAACTCTTAATTGGAAAAATATTCTCTAATCGAAAGAACCACCTTCATTTTTTTCCCGACAGGTGTCCCCTTAAAATGGAAGGTGCTCTCATTAAAAAGGCAGCAAATTTCAATCTCCTCGTTTGCTAGAATCTCTCTCTCTGTTAACTTTCTCTCTCTTAGGGTTTTGTGATCTGCATTGCTCGAATCCGCCATGGATTCGATAAGGAAATCCTTCAAATCTCACGGCGGCTACAAGTGGCCGTCCTCTGAGCACGAGGAGCGCCCGATTCTCTCCGACGACGCTGACGATTGCAGAGAGTTCGTCGTCAAAGTCGACGGCAACAGCAACAGTGCCGGTAGCAACGAGTTCAGCTTCCACAACCAAGCCCAAACCCTAGACCAAGCTGATCAGAAGAAGCACATGGCCGAGATCAGCGAGGATCCGCCGTCGAGATTGATCAGCAAGTTCATCCACAAGCAGAAGCTCTCCGGCGCCGAGATGGCCCTCGACGTCGATTTCGAGATGGAGGAGCTGCAGAAATCCCCCAAATCCACCTCCGAATCGAAGGAGCCGCGTGTTTCTTTTGCTCGTGAGAACTCCTCTGATTCGTCTGCTGATGAGAAGGAGAAAACCTCTGTCCATCACCGGCGGCCCCCGCTTCCGCCGAAAGATGCCGGGGCCGCCGAGGTTCTGAGATGCTCGTCGAACTCTTCATTTCAGAGAGCTTCCTGCCTCCTCCGATCGAAGACGAGGTCGAGGTTGATGGATCCACCCACCGTCTCTTCTCCTGCTCGCAGTGATGAGAAAAGGTCGGGTTTTTTACCGAGGAAATCGGGGCAGCTTAGGTCCGGCGGCCTCAGAAAATCCGACGAGGACGACGAGGATCCGTTTCTTGACGAGGATCTTCCCGAGGATTTTAAAGATGCTAAATTTGGTGCTTTGGCGATTTTTCAGTTGGTGAGCTTGGTACTAATTCTTGGTGCTTTTGTGTGTAGCCTCTCGATTCGGGTGCTTCAACGGCAAACTGTATGGGGATTGCATTTGTGGAAGTGGGAGGTGATGGTTCTTGCCCTCATCTGTGGCCGTCTGCTCTCCGGTTGGGTGATTCGTATCGCCGTCTTCTTCATTGAGCGAAGCTTTCTTCTTCGGAAACGGGTTCTTTATTTTGTCTATGGGATTCGTAATGCGGTACAGAATTGTCTGTGGCTTGCGCTCGTGTTATTAACTTGGCATTACATGTTTGATGATAAGGTCGAACGCGAGACTAGGAGCACGGTCCTGCCTAAGATCACTAAAGTTTTGATCTGCCTCCTTGTGGCCACTCTCATATGGCTTGTAAAGACTTTGCTTCTCAAGGTTTTGGCCTCTTCGTTTCATGTCAGTACTTACTTTGATAGAATCCAAGAGTCTTTGTTCAATCAGTATGTGATCGAGACGCTGTCAGGGCCCCCTTTAGTTGAAATCCAACATAATATGGAAGAAGAGGACCAGATCTTTGTTGAGGTTCAGCAGCTTCAAAATGCTGGGGCCAAGATTCCGAATGATCTAAGGGCGGCTGCTATGAGGACTAGAAGTGGGAGAGTTGTTGGAGGCACGGGCAGTGGTGATTGCGGGCAGAGGAAGAGCACGCAAATAGGAGTTGGAAAGAGCATGAGGCTTTCGGGGGCAATTAAGAAGGAAAGCAATAAGCAGCAGGATGCGATTTCAATTGACCAGCTACATAAGCTTAATCAGAAGAATGTTTCGGCGTGGAATATGAAGAGGCTGATGAAGATAGTTAGGAAAGGGACCTTGACCACACTGGATGAGCAATTGGTAGATGAGCGAGGAGAGGATGAAACTGCGATGGAGATCAAGAGTGAGGTCGAGGCCAAGATTGCTGCTCGGAAAATCTTTAATAATGTGGCCAAGCCTGGTTTTAAGTAAGTATATATTTTTTCCTTTCCTTTCTCATATAATGTTTAATCTTATTCATTAAATTACTTGCATTAATTTTTACTTGGTTGACGATTGATTTCTTCTTGTTAACACTAGGTTCGTCCTTTTTTTTAATTACACCAATTCTTCTTTGAATATTGTGCCTTTTCTTGTTACATGTGTGCATGTAAGAAAAAGGTAGAAAGGCTGATGAGGTAATTTTCTTTATTTAGAATTGCATTGAACCAAATAGCCAAATTTATGGATAGGTTGGTATGAACAACAAGCATCGTCAAAAGATTAGGCTAGTGAAGTGAATGATATATACTTTAGAGAAATTGAAAATTGATAAGAGACTTAAGAGTTGTAGGGTCAATGATATCCATATTTGAGTTTGGAAGTGTTGGAGATACGTGTGTAGCATGGTATTATTGAGTTATTCAACAAAATTAAAGATATCGAGACAAATATCCAACAAAAAAGGATAAGTACCTCAGTATGCATTTATGAGAATAAATAGATACACAAAGTTGCACAAACTATAGTATGCTTAAGCTTAAAGGTCATACAGTGAAATTTTAGGGTTTACGGATTGAACAAAGATTAATAAATGATTGTCTCTGAAAATTAATTTTGATTATGTCTTGAAAAATAGTACCGATAGTTGTTCGTTCCTTCAATAAAATAATGATAGCTATTCATTTACCAAGACGATTAATGTGAAAATATAGAGAGGAGACAAATTCATATATGGTTTCATCGATTTAAAAGGATATAATGGTTAGTGATGTAATCTAGGAGATTTCCATTGAGAGACCGGGTGGCAAGAAAAGGATACATTGAGCTGGCCTCAAAAGTTTAAGTAAAGGGTTTGTTGTTAGTGCATTGTTGTCTGAAGTAGGGTGTCAATCAGATTTGGGTCGGGATGCGTTTGACCCGATCATAATCGGGTTGACCTTAACCCGGCCCATTTGATAAAATAATCCGCAATGAAGACCCGAGCACTACCTGGCCTGACCCGCTGACCTAATTTATAGTCGGGTTCGGTCGGGTTTTACCCATATAATTTTTTGAACTATTTTTTTGTATTTTGTTTTTAGTTTTTTCTTTTTACCAAATCTCAAATTTAGCCCATTTAGGGAATTTCGCTACCAATTCTTAACCGAACAGTTTGGTTTATTGGGTATTGGAATCTTAGTAGTGTATAACAAGGAATATAATAATATTTTGGGTTATTGGCTAATGGGTTTGGGATGCTTGACTCTTTTTGTTACGCTTAGATGAGTCGCAAATGTAAATTTATTATTTATTATATATTATACCTAATTGTGCTTCATGCTAAACATTTTGTATCGGGTTGGGGCAATAAGCCTTAATTCGACTCGTTTGATTAGTAGGTCCGGCCAGGTTGACCCGTTTAATCAAATTACAGGTTCAGGTCAGGATCAATCTATAAAATTTGGGTCAGGTTATTGAGTTGTGAATGATTTTGATAGCCCTGGCCTCTGGGGTATCAATCAGGCCAGGTAGGTTGGGCCAAGTTTGACCCAACCTATATGGTGTCAACCCCTAACCATCCCGATTAATAATCGGGTAGGATTTAATGACCCTAACCTGACCCGACTTGATGGCCGAGTTTCACCTGAATATTATAATTTCTTTTTTTTATATACAAAAAATCAATTTATCTCAAAAAAAGCTTATGTAAAATTATAATTTGGTAAATTATATAAAAAGCATAGTGATTTGGGTTATTAGATAACGGGTGTAATCCGATATAAGATATTGGACTTGGGTAGTTACACATGGCCTTTGGGCTTGGTCCAGCAATAATTTCAATTGAATTTGAATTAGTTGGTTTCAGATAAACAAGTCGTATTAGATAGAGTATATGTTATATTTATGGAGAATCTTTCCTTTCAATATTAATCTTATATTTAAGGCCTATTAATATATATCTAGATATTAAATAAGGCTGTTATTGGATTAAATCCATTCAAATCAAGAGCGCTTGATTTGTACGGCTTATGTGGGGTTCTAGTAAGATTTGTGAAGATTTAAATTAATCTTCATTGAAATTTCAACCAATCTACAAGCAAACCCATAGCCTATATATATGCATTGAGAGTGGAAAATTAATGTGTGCATCCAACAGAGCCAATCAAAAAAAAGGGGCCCGCGCAGAGAGAAGGTGGCGGCCAAGCAGGGATTAATAATAGAGCCTGGAGTTGATTTGAAGAAATCAACAGACTTGGAAAATCAAAGGTCCGCGGCAAATTGTTAGAATCCACAGAGAGCCATTAAAATTAATTTCACAAGGCCAAGGTGAATTAATTGAGAGAGAGATCATTGTATTGAGAGGGTGACAGCCAATAGAGAGATTTGAGAGAAATCTCATAGGGTTGCATGTAAACTTTGATTTGAGAATTTAGTAAACGTTTGCAGATTACGCTCTGCCGGGGATTAACCATACAGTAGGTGAACCTCGTTAACAAATCCTTGTGCCTCTCTGGTTTGTGATTTTATTTTGTTCTCGCGTATTTTATTTTGTTGTTCTTTCGTCGGTATTTGCGTTGCGTGAATTGTTTGCGTCGTAGTATTATTCTGAGGATCGATTTTCTCCCAACAACTGGTTTCAGAGCGTGGTTAAAAGAACCTAGGTTTTTTTTTTCGATTCTACGATCTAGGTTAACGGTGGGCAACGACAACTACGTTCTCTTCCCCACTTTCTTAGATGGTCGTTCTGAAGGTGTTTGTTCAGATCTAGGGAGAAATTGAGTTTGCTGCGACATAGACGAAAGATGGCGGGGAATAAAGTAAGAATTGAAAAATTCAATAGTCATAATTATGGTTGATGGCGCATGCAGATGGACTACCTATACCAAAAGGACTTGTATCTTCCGTTGGTAGGAGGAAAGCCTGAGAAGATCGCCGATGAAGCGTGAAACCTTTTGGATAGAAAAGCCCTGGCGACAATCCAGTTGTCGTTGACTCTGCAGGTGGTTTTTAATATCATGAAGGAGAAAACAACCAAGACGCTAATGACGACGTTAATGCAGTTGTATGAAAAGGCTTCGACATCAAACAAAATATTTTTGATGAAGAAGCTTTTCAACATGAAGATGGCTGAAAACGGTTTGGTGACGAAGTACCTAAATGAGTTCAACAGCATGACGAGCCAGCTTGAGTCGGTTTCAATCATCTTTGAAGACGAGATTCAAGCACTTTTATTCCTCTGCTCATTGCCGGATAGTTGGGAGAACCTAGTGATAGCGGTTAGCAATTCGATATCGGGGACTCACATTTAATAATGCGGTGAGTTGTATATTAAACGATGAAATGCGGAGAAAGGCCGTGAGTGGGAGTTTGGGAACTTCTGCACTTTCGGTTGAGAATCGCGATAGAACGATGGAAAGAGGAAATGGCAAGTTTAAGAGCCGAGAAAAATCGAAAACGAAAATCCAAGACGACTGTTGGAACTGTGGAAAGAAAGGTCACAGGAAATCCGAATGTACTCTTGAAGAAAGACTTGGAGGGGAATGCAGATGGAAAGGAAGCTAATATGATGTCTATATAAGAACAAGGGGAACAAGGTCTTTCTCTATCGGCGAGCGTGAGCACAAAGACGGATACTTGGATCCTAAATTCAGGAACATCCTTCCATTGCACTTCGGCCCGGCATCATTTCAGTGAGTATGTTCAGGAGATCTTGAACATGTGACAGTGGTGAACGATCAGCCATGCAAGACCGTTGAAAAGGAAATGATCATGTTACAGCCGTCAGGAGGTGGTCAAATTAAATTGAAGAATGCTCGTCATATTCCAGATTTGAAGAAAAATCTGATTTCTACTAGTCAGCTAGACAACAAAGGGTTTATAACGACGTTTAGAAATTCTCAATGGAAGATTTCAAAAGGGTAGTTAGTGGTCGCTAGAAGCAAGTTGAGCGGTTCGTTATACTCATTCAATGGGAGTAGCGGAGATTCGGTTGCGTTGGCGACGGATTCAGAGACTTTGTTGTGGCATAGAAGATCGGGGCACCTCAGTGAGAAGAACATAAAAATTCTTTAGGATAGGGGCTTCTTTCGGGGCTGAAGAAGGTAGAGTTGAGGCTATGTGAGAGTTGTATTTATGAGAAGCAAAGCACACTCAAGTTTCAAATTGGAGGCATAGCGAAGAATACCAAGAAACTGTAGATGGTGCATACGGACATATGGGGTCCGGCCTCGGTGGAGTCTTATGGCGGGAATCGATATTTCATGACGTTCATCGACGATGCAAGCCGGAAGATATGGGTGTATGCGATGAATAAGAAGTCCGATGTGTTTGGTATTTTCAAATACTAGATTACGCAAGTTGAGAACCAAACATGGGCTAAAGCAAAATGCCTTAAGTTCGATAAGGGGGGAATACTGCACAGAAGTTCGAGACGTTTTGCTCGCAGAAGGATATTCGTTGGCTGAAGACGGTACCGGGGATGGCACAACAGAATAACATCGTTGAAAGAATGAACAAGACGGTCCTAGACTTAGTGCGGAGCATGACCGTAGATGCGGATATGCCTAAGTTTCTATGGGCAGCAGTGGTCGATGCTGATGTGTACTTGATCAACAGAAATTCGGCAAGTGCACTTAATGGAGTCATTCCGGAAGAAAACTGGTCAGGTAAACCGATTGATTATTCGCATCTAAAAGTGTTGGCTGCGTTGCGTATTCTGTGGTTGACAAGGCGGAAAGGAGTAAGCTTGACCCCAAGTCTAGAAAGTGCGTTTTTATCGGATACGGTGGAGATGAGTTCGGATATTGGCTGTGAGATTATATAAGTAAGAAGATAATATGAAGCCGGAACGTCATCTTTGATGAGCAGCACTTGTATAAAGAAGAAAAACAAGCCAAGGAAGGTGCAATACGTGAGTTCGTCGAGCTGTATGAACTCAAGAGAGCATTCATGTACTTACAGGTGGTGATCAGAACTTGGAGGAATCCGCAGTGCATGATCAGATTCAAGAACAGGATGGTAACCATGTTCAGCAACCAGGTGTACCAGTTCTGAGATCTACGAGAGAGAATACCTGAAAGACTTGTGAGCGACTTCGTTTTGTACACAGATGCGGGAGAGCCCGAATCGCTTGAAGAAGCAACAAGCGATGGTGATAGCAAGCAGTGGAAGTAAGCTATGGACGAGGAGATGAAATATTTGAAGAAGAACCATACGTGGGATCTAGTGAATCTACCCAAGGATCGGAAAGCGTTGCTTAATAGGTAGGTGTACAAGATAAAATATGAGGCCGATGGTATGAAGCGGTACAAGGCTCACTTGGTAGTCAAGGGTTATGCGCAAAAGTAAGGAATTGACTATCAAGAGATTTTCTCTTATAGTGAAGATGACGTCCATACGGGTAATTCTTAGTATTGTGGCGGTGGAGTTTTTGCACTTAGAGCAGCTTGATGTGAAGTCCGTGTTCCTTCATAGCGATTTGGAGGAAAAAACTTATATGATGCAACCACCTGGATACGAGATGAAGGGGAGGAAAATATGATGTGTAAGTTGCGAAAGAGCTTATATGACCTTAAGTAAGCTCTTAAGCAGTGGCATCTCAAGTTCGACCAGTTCATACTAGAGACATGATTTGTGCGGAGTGAATCAGATCACTGCGTCTACGTTCAAACTTTCAAGGATGAACATTACATTATTGTCATTATATGTCACATGTTGGTAGCGGGTCTGAGCTTCGAGAAGATTTAAAGTTTGAAGAAGACGATGACCGAGAAATTCTCTATGAAGGATTTGGAAGCGGCAAAGCAAATCTTGGGCATCAAGATCGTTCGATATATGAAGCAGCAGAAGCTGTGGTTATCGCAAAGGGACTACATTGAGAAGATTTTGAAGCGGTTCAATATGTATAAGTCAAAATCGGTGAGTACGCACTTAGCGAAGCATTTCAAACTCTTGAAGGAGTTGTGCCCGACAACTCAAGAGCAGAAGGACGAGATGGCAAGAGTGCCTTACGTATCTGCGGCAGGGAGTTTGATATATATTATGGTGAGTATGAGACCAGATATTATGCATATGCAGTAGGAGTTAGCAGGTATATGTAAAACCCGGGGAATGAGCATTGGAATACAGTTAGGTGGATTTTGAGATATCTTAGTAATACGTCTAGTCACCGTTTATGTTTTGGGGGTGACTTTCTAAAGGCACAAGGTTACGTTGATGCGGACTACTCGGGTGATCGAGATAGTGGAAAGAGCACAACGGGGTACGTATTCACGGTTGGGGGAATAACGGTTAGGTCTCTCAGTTGCAGAAAATTGTGGTATTGTCAACTACGGAGGCTGAGTACGTGTCGATCATGGAAGCCAATAAGGAGATGATATGGTTGCAAGGGCCACTTAAAGAATTGGGTAAGAAACAAGGCTTCAATATTTTGCGGAGCGATAGTCAAAGTGCGATACATTTGGTGAAGAACGCGGCATATCATTCTCAGACGAAACACATCAAGGTGCGGTATCATTTCATTCGCATTGCTGTGGAAGAAAATGAGTTGACATTGCAGAAGATCGCTAAAGAAAAGAATTCGGTGGATATGTTTACTAAGGCCGTAAACAGAGATAAGCTGGATCGCTGTTGAATATTGATGAAGCTCTCCATGAAAATTTGATGAGGAGAGAGCAGCAGCGGAATCATGTGAAGTCGACTAATTTAGGAATCAAGACGGAAGAATCTCCAAATGAGAATGTTATATTTGTGGAGAATCTTTCCTTTCAATATTGAATGTTATCTTTAAGACCTATTAATATATATCTAGATATTAAACAAGGTTGTTATTGGATTAAATCCTATCAAATCAAGAGCGCTTGATTTGTTCGGCTCATGTGGGGTTCTAATGAGATTTGTGAAGATTTATATTAATCTTCATTGAAATTTCAACTTATCTACAAGCAAAGCCATAGCCTATATATATACATGCATTGAGGGTGGAAAATTAATTTGTGCATCCAACAGAGCCAATAAAAAAAAAGAGGGCCTACGCAGAGAGAAGGTGACGGCCAAGTAAGGATTAACAATAGAGCCTGGAGTTGATTTGAAGAAACCAACAGAAACTTGAAGAATCAAGGGTTAGCGGCAAATTATTAGAATCTAAAGAGAGCCACTAAATTAATTTCATAACGCCAAGGTGAATTAATTGAGAGAGAGAGAGAGAGAGAGAGAGAGAGTTCATTGTATTGAGAGGGTGACGGCTAATAGAGAGATTTGAGAGAAATCTCCAAGGGTTGCATGTAAACTTTGATTCAAGGATTTAGTAGACGTTTGCAGATTCCGCTCTGTCGGGGTCTAGCCATACGGTGGGTGAACCCCGTTAACAAATCCTTGTGTCTCTCTGGTTTGTGATTCTATTTTGTTCTCACGTATTTTATTTTATTGTTCTTTCGTCAATATTTGCGTTGCGTGAATTGTTTGTGTCATAGCATTGTTCCGTGGATCGATTTTCTCCCAACAACATATATCCCTGACCCGATCTTATTAAAATTAACGGATCGGATCAGTTGCCCTGATTACAAAATACTCCAGTTTTGGGTCAGGTTGAACAGCTGGTTACTTCGGGTCGGATTATCGGGTTTCAAGTAAATTTGACCCCCTAGTTGTCTGTGGGAAGTTTTGTTTCAAACTTCATTCTTCACGATAGATCATGGTTAAATTTGCACAAGTCGGACCTACTTGGATCTTTAGTTTCCAAATTTAGGGAAGGTTGATCACAAGTGCAACTGATAGCTTACAGAATAGGACAGCCCTGAGTGTTGAGGTAAAATGGATGACCTTAGTACTTCTGTATACCATTGTTTGAGTTGATGGCCTTAGTACTTTTGTTTATCATTGTTCGAGATACCTCAGCTAAACCAGAATAAAAACATGAATGTGCAGTGGATGGTATTTATTTTTCTTTACGTACTTGCCTCGGCATTAACCTGTGATTTATCAAAGCTAATTTGGTTTTCAGTTTCTCCACTAAAATAGTCTAAATTTGACATTATTCTTAAGCTATGGCAAGCATACTATATAACTGTAATTCCTTATTCCTTATCTTAGCTATAACTCCTTATCTTAGCATGTAAGACTTCTAACAATGAACGGGTGTGAAACAATCATATCAATGTAAGAATGGCCAACATATCAATGTATCCTTCTAAAATAAATATGTACCATTAGCAACTATAATAGTACACATATGTACACATGCATCGCATGTGCAAATACTGGTACTATATAATTCCTTATTCCTTATCTTAGCATTTTAAGACTTTAAACAATGTTACTGGTTACTACAACAGCTTTAGTTTCACATCTTCTGCTTCATAGTTGTCATCTACACCTGTTCTTGTCGCTATTCAAATATCGATTCCTGTGACATAAACAACTTGCATGTTTATAGGTATATCTACTTGGTAGATTTGATGCGTTTTATGAGGGAAGAAGAAGCTAAGAAAACCATGAGTCTATTTGAGGGAGCAGATGAAAACAGCAGAATTAGCAGAAGGTGCTTGAAGAACTGGGTGGTACGAACCTCTTTAATCTGTTTTTCTTTTCAGTATTTTACTGCAGTGAATTTCTTGAATACCCTATTTAGTTGCATTCCCTTTATCGATATCTTTGGAATCATTGCATATCCTGCAACAGGTTAATGCTTTCAGAGAACGGAGAGCCCTTTCTTTGACCCTGAACGATACAAAAACAGCTGTAAACAAGCTACACCAAATGGCAAATGTTCTTGTGGCCATTATTGTGGTTGCTCTCAGCCTTCTCATCTTGAACATTGCAAGTGCCCATTTCTTTGTTTTCATTGGCTCTCAGCTTCTTGTGGCTGTATTTATGTTTGGAAATACCTTGAAGATGATCTTTGAAGCTATTATTTTCTTATTTGTGATGCACCCTTTTGATGTTGGTGATCGTTGCGAAATAAATGGAATTCAGGTAAAAGAGAATATATTGTGGATTATTTCAATAGACATTCTTTTGGTTGTTTTCTCTTTTTTGAAGTTACTAAAATGTTTCATGTAATTTTCAGATGATTGTGGAAGAAATGAATATCCTGACAACGATATTTCTAAGGTTCGACAACCAGAAGATTACATATCCTAACAGTGTGCTAGCTACCTTGCCAATTGGCAACTTTTATCGAAGTCCTGATATGGGTGACGCGATCGACTTCTGTGTTCATGTTTCAACCCCATTGGAAAAGATTGCCATCATGAAAGAGAGGATAATAGGGTAAGTTGATCGCCATTTCTTATAGATTAATAATTTCAAATTTATATGTCAAAGTTTAATTGGAATTCATCTGATTTCTCTATATCTATCATCAAAGTCAAATCAAATGAACAATTCCATAATAAGAAATGCTTAGGGTTTGAAGATAATTAGATATTGTGGTAGCTTTAAATTAGGAAATTTTGGATAACATATCAGTTCCCTTGATATCTTTACTTAAGGTTAGAAGATAATTAGATATTATACTAGCTTAAAATTAGGGACTTTTGGATAACATATTAGTTCCCTTGATATCCCTAACTTTGATTTCATATATTACCATCAATCATGTAATGTTTAGGGAAGAAAGTTGGGCAGCCAGTCCAGTCCAATCCCCCCCCCCCACACACACACACGCGCGCGCGCACGCACAACAACAAACAAAAAAAGCACCAGAAAGGAAAAACAACAAACACACACACACAAATAGAAAAGGGAAAAAAATCTTTAGCCCTTTTGGATATGACTTTGCATATAAATATCTAATTGAGTGTAATCCTCTGATCTATTATCCCTTGGACTGAAAAGAACATGCTGATTAATTTGTAATTGAGGATTAAATATGCATATGCATACACATATCTATATACTTCAGTGTTGTGGCGCATTGGTGCAGAGACAAGCACATTAAACACATATCTTGTAGATTTCTATTATGATATGAGATTTGATTGTCTTAATCAAACATCTAGTTTCAAAAATCTCCTCTCATCGAGCGTGTCATAACCTGTGCAGGTACATGGAGAGCAAGAAGGACCACTGGTACCCTGGCCCTTCGGTTGTTCTTAAAGACGTGGATGATATGAACCGGTTGAAGATTTCGATATGGATGAGACATCGAATCAATTTTCAGGACATGGGGGCCAAATGGGACAGAAGAGAGCTTGTGATGCGAGAGATGATCAAAATATTGAGGGAACTTGACATTGAGTACAGAATGCTGCCTCTAGATGTCAATGTTCGAGATTTACCCGCTGCCACATCATCACGCCTACCTTCCAATTGGACAACTTGCAGCTAAACTACGTGTAAACTCTTTTGCAGATATATATTTCATCTTTTTTTGTCTGTAGTTTAGGCTTATGATATGAATAATGATGAGATATTATGATTAAAGCCCATTATTTACTGTAACGTCATAAAAAAACTATCGGCAGTTCCACCTGCTGATCTTGTCATTAACTTCTATCTCGCGCTTTAGTTCGGTAATTTATATACCTTTTTCCTCTCTATTTGGTTATCTTATTGGTTCCAAAACGTATGTACCCTTCGATTGATAAGCATTCTTTTGTTTCCTGCCACCTGTGAAACAAGGCATGATGATGACTGCCCAATATTAAGGAAAATTGTGTGCTGATGAAATACTCATCTTATGCCATATTACATTTTTAATATTTAACATGAATCGAATGGAGACTCATTTCACCCTCTAATTCAACCATATTTTGTTCCCCAAAATATTTTTGTCTTTGTCCGCAAACAAAGAAGAGCTTGTTAAATGGAAGATTGTAGCATAATCTCTATGGCAAAAGTGATTTCAGAGTTGTTAATCACAAGCCCAACCTTGATGCCATGTTCCTTTGCTGATTTTGAGGACGCCATGTCAGTTTAAAAACTAATTCAGTTGCTTTAGCAAATTGTGCCTTCCTTTAACTTTCCTTGTTCTCTGAGCAAAGGATAATGCCTTAAAAGTGCTGAAACCTCTTCTAGGCTTGATCCGACAAGCTTCACCCTGTCTCTGACACTCCAAAGTTAATTATGCTTCAGAGCTAGGGTAAGTTGGTTTTAACTTGGATTTAGAGTGACCCTTCATATTGATATATCATGATGCTAACTGACATGACACTTTGACTCGATTTTTTGATCAAATTGGCGACTGTTTGGTGTCATCTAATTCTCCATGTGGAATACTGGTATTGTCTCGAAACAACCGATTTGTTTTCCAGATGTAAATGATATATCATGTATGATATATTTAGGCCACTTTGCCGTGATAAGAAAATATCTTGAAGAGAAAAAGTTGCTAGCCATGCTTAGTTGGTTTTAATCTTATTTGGGTTGTTGCACCCCAATATATTGATATATGACTATATGAGATGGTATTTTGACTTGACTCTGTGACCAAATTGACCACTTCTTGATGCCAGCTCATTTTCCATATTTGAATTTTGTGTATGTTGCGGTAAGACGATCACGAAGATATGCAAATGATAGAGGAAAAAAACCACAAAACAAATCACAGGCAAATAGAAAATAAAAGTACTAACCAAAAATAGGCAAAGGAGAAGTTTTTATTAATCACCAAATATGGAGGAGTATAAACGCTGGATGAATCACAAATCCCTCAAAATCCTAGCTCTCACAAATTACAAATGGGTTTTCTCAATAAAAGATATCTAATCTAGGGTTACAAAATACTACATTTTATATAGTATAGAAAAGATAGATCCAAATAACTAATTTCCCAATTAGCAAATTATCCGGCCCAAGACACGGTAGACGTCTGAACAAGTTATTACCAGACGTCTGCCCATGAAGTCTTCAAAACAACACAGCGTTCACAGACATCTGAAGGAGCTTCAGACGTCTGAAGAAGGAGCTTTTGAGGCTTCGAAAGTACAGAGTGCTCGCAGACGTCTGATGAGTTCTATCTAGACGTCTGCCCAAAATATGCGAGCATACATAGCGCTGACAGACGTCTGAAACTGTAGCTCCAGACGTCTGTCTCCTTGCTTACAGATAAACTTGAATCTTCACCAACTCTGTGACAACGACCGACAGGAAGTCAAATAGGGATCGGAATGGGAGGCATACACAATAAATCTCCACCTTACCTCTTATTCCCATAAAACTCCTCCATAAAATTAATAGTAGCTTCACTTTCACCACAAAACCCCTGAGAGACTTTGTCAACATGTCGGTTGGATTATCCGTTGTGCCAACTTTTTTCACAACTATTTTTTTCCTTTTCAATGATATCCTGAACAAACTGGTATCGAACATTAATGTGCTTTGTCCTGTCATGATGCATCCGGATTTTCGTCAAGTGAATCGCGCTTTGGCTATCATATTAGACTATTATGGTATCCTTTTGAATACCAAATTCCGAAAATAGTCTCTTCAACTAGATTGTTTCCTTAACGGCCCCAAAAACGGCTATATATCCCGCATCTGTCGTAGACAACGCTACCATATGCTGTAACGAAGCACGCCAATTGATGGCATATCCTCCTGAAGAGAATACATAACCGGTGATCGACCTTCGCATGTTTAGATCATCCGCATAATCGGAATTGCCGACTCCAACCAAATTGTCGTTCTTTCCAAACACCAACCCCATATCGGACGTATATCGCAGGTATCGTAAAATCCATTTCACTGCTTTCCAATGGCCTTTACCTGGAGATGTCATATAGCGACTAAAAATACTAACTGCATGTGAAATGTCGGGTCGGGCATAAACCATGGCATACATAATACTACCCACCGCACTTGCATACGAAACATTCGACATATACATAATCTCATCCTCCGTTTGCGGTGATGAACGAGTTGAAAGTTTGAAATGAGCTGCCAACGGAGTACTTACTGATTTAGCGTCTGCCATTCCGAAACGCTCCAAAACTTTCTCAATTTATCATTGTTGAGACAAGTAAAGTTTTCATTCCTTACGATCTCGCTTAATCTCCATACCAAGTATTTTGTTGGCCGCTCCCAAATCCTTGGTCTCGAACTTGTCTTTCAACCGTTTCTTCAAATTCTGATTATCAACCATATATCTTACTGCTATCAACATATCATCAATATAAAGTAAGAAGTATATGAAAGAACCATTGGCGAGCTTCTTACAATACACACAACCATCGTTCTTATTTCTCGTAAATCAAATATCTATCATGAAGGAGTCAAACTTTTTATGCCAACGTCTAGGTGACTGCTTCAAACCATAGAGAGACTTCTCTAATAAACAAACGTGGTCTTCCTTACTTTCAACTTCGAAACCTTCGGGTTACATGTAGACTTTCTCTACCAAATCACCATGCAAAAATACGGTCTTTACATCAAGCTGCTCGAGCTCCAAATCTTGCATAGTTACCAAATCAAGCAAGACACGAATAGAGGTGTGTTTAACAACCGGAGAAAAAACTTCATTGAAGTCCATTCTCCGAACCTGCGAATAGCCTTTAGATACCAACCGTGCTTTGTATCTCATATCCAAAACCTCTTGATCTCCTTCTTCTTAAAAACCCACCTATAGTCAACTACTTTCATTCATCTTTCGGGCTTAACGAGCTTCCATGTTCGGTTCTTGGGAAGAGACTCAATCTCTTTATTTATAGCGACTAGCCAACAAGTTGACTCATCGGATGAGATAGTTTCTTGATAGCTCATAGGCTCGCTGCTATCAACTGTCTCTACAACAGATAATGCATACACAACTAGATCATCGTAGGCATATCTATGCGGCGTTCTAATGTCTCTTTTTTTCCGATCACGAGTGAGTAGATATTTCTCATCTTGGGACTGCTCATCTTGAGCTTTAATAGACGATGGTGAAGGAGAGTTCTTCACCGAATCCGAGCTTTCACCGATCTCAATTTCAACGTCCGGTTCGTCCTCCCTTGAATCGTCTTTACTTGGAGATTTCACAATCTTCGGATTCAACATAGCAGATTCATCAAGTCATATGTCTGTTAATCATAAATTTTGGCGACTTAGGATTCGAACACCACAACCTATAATCGTTGATACCAGTAGCATAACCAAGAAATATGCACTTCTTCGCTCGAGAATCCAACTTTTCTTCACGGCAATATGCATATATGAGACAACCAAACACTTGAAATATAGAATAATCGGCGTGCTTCCCAGACTATACCTGCTCCGGTATTTCACCACCTAGCGATGTATGATTCACAATGAAGCATGCTGTATTCACCGCCTCTGTCCAAATTCCTTGCCGAGCCCTGCATTAGACAACATGCATCGAGCTTTCTTCAAAAGAGTTCGGTTCATACGCTCTGCAACAACATTCTGCTGTGGTGTGTAGACAATGGTATGATACCGAACAGTCCCTTCGTTTTTGCAGAATCATGGAAATCTCTAGCACAAAATTCCAACCTGTTGTCCATCCTTAGTCTTTTGATCTGCTTGCCTGTTTGCTTCTCAAATAACTTCTTCCATTACTTGAACGTAAGAAACACTTCACTCTTGTACTTCAAGAAGTAGACCCAAATCTTCCTCAAAAAATCATCGATGAAAGTAAGCAGATACTTGGTACCGCTTCCTTTAGACGCAACTTGAGCGGGTCCCTAAAGATCCGAATGGATATAGTCAAGAGTATTTTTTGTCTTGTACACCGTCAAACTGAAACTGACTCGTTTCTGCTTCCCAAAAATGCAATGCTCACAAAACTCCATTTTCGATATACTCTGTCCATATAATAGACTCTGCTTCGAAAACTCGGCCATACCTCTCTCACTCATATGCCCGAACCTCATGTGCCATAATCCGATAACCTCTGAATCTGTCATAAATTTGGATGATGAAATAGCCGCTGATCCGGAAGTTGTCGAACCCTGCAATGAATATAAGGACTCCTTATTTAAGCCCTTCATAACAACTAGAACACCTTTGGTTATCTTCAAAACTCCACCTTCAGCGGAAAACCTGTAAGCTTTGTCGTCGAGTGCACCTAAAAAGATGACATTCTTATTCAAGTTAGGTACATGCCAAATTTCCACCAATGTCCTCACAACACCATCAAATATTTTGATTTGGATCGTCCCTTTACCAATATCTCAATACGAACTATTGTTTCCCATCAAAAGCACTCCACCATCAATGGACTCATACGTGGTGAACAAATCTCTATTGAGACACATGTGGTAGGAACAATCCGAATCCATGATCCATTCGTTCTTGGATCGATGTGTGTTGTTAAGAACCATAAGAAGATTTCTTTCTCCTTCCGCTATACTAGTTTCGGCTGAAAACTCCTTCTGTTTGTCTTCGTGCTTTAGCTTGTTCTGCAATTAGTAGCAATCGATCTTGAAGTGCCCTTTCTTACAATAGTTGTATGTCAAGTTCTTATTCTTGAATTTTGACCTTGACTTCCTCTTGCTACCTTCCGAATCTCTCTTCTCCGCTCGCCCTCGAACAAATAAGTCTAAAGATTGACCATCGTCTTTGTTAGAACTTAACTCCTTATCGATCTTCTCCTTCATCAATTTTTTTTTGACATTCTTGATCGAGATTGTATCTCGTCTATAGACCATGGTGTCATGAAAGTGTTTATAAGAGGGTGGCAACGAACATAACAATAGAAAAGCTTGATCTTCATCATCAATTTTAATATCGATCTTACCCAAATCCGTAATGATCAAATTAAACCTACTGATATGAGATTTTATTTGAGTGCCTTCTGACATGCGAAATGTGTAGAGAGACTGCTTCAACAGGAGTCGATTTGTGAGAGACTTCCTTAAATTCCTCTAACTTTATCCATAAATTAACCACTGTCTTTTCTACCAAAACTTCTTGCAAAACTTCATATGTTAGACACAACTGGATAGCCGTGAGGGCCTTTTCATCTGACTCCTCTTAGGCTTACTCCGTCATAGTGAAAGCCTTTGCATCCTTCCCAAGAATTGCCTTTCTCAAATTATTTTGAGTCAACATGATAATCATATGGACTTGCCATAAACTAAAACTCATATTTCCATCAAACTTCTCAATATCGAACTTTATGATTGTCCGAGATATGATGCGGGATCAAACTAAAATATCTTGAGTGCTAACGAACCCTAAAACTTCAAAATTACGATTTAAGAAGATGGGAAAGAGGACACAAGTGTCGTTACCCACCGTTAACCTAGATCGTAAAATTGAAGACCCAACGGTTCTATCAAGAGATTCTACAACACAAAGAACAAAATAACATGGCTCCGATACCAGTTTGTTGTGGCAAGACGATCACGAAGAAATGCAAACGATAGAGAAGAAAGCACAAAAAATCACATGCAAATAAGAAATAAAAGTACTAACAAAAAATAGGCGAACGAGAAGTTTTTATTAATCACCAAATAAGGAGGAGTACAAACGGTGGATGAATCACAAATTCCTCAAAACCACAACTTTCACAAATTACAAAAGGGTTTTCTCAAAATATTATAAAAACTATTTAATCTAAGGTTGCAAAATGCTATATTATATATAGTATAGAAAAGATAGATCCAAATAACTAATTTCCCAACCAACAAATTATCCGGCTTAAGACACGACAGACGTCTGAAGAAGGCATTGCCAGACGTTTGCCCTTGAAATCTTCAAAACAACAGAGCGTCCCCAGACGTCTGAAGAAGGAGCTTCAGATGTTTGAAGAAGGAGCTTCAGACGTCTGGTCTTAAGGCTTTGAAAGGACATAATGCATGCAGGCGTCTGATGAGTTCTATCCAGATGTCTGCCCTAAGTATGAGAGCATACAGAGCGCTGAAGCTGTAGCTCCAGACGGCTGTCCCCTTGCTTACAAATAAACTTGAATCTTCATCAACTCTGTAATAATGCCGAATCGACAGGAAATCAAATAGGGATCGAAACGAGAGGCATACACAACCGAGCATTATCTGTGAAAAATGATCTGCTTGTTCTCCAATCTTATTTCTGGATGTCAAGCCATACTTTTACACATGATATTTGGATTTCCCGTGATGAATGTCATTTTGTTCTCGAGTCAATAATATTGTGAGCTATTTTCCCCAAAACCTCATAATCATCACATTCACATGCTTCAAGCAAGCATATATACTATTAATTGCCTTTTCCTTTTGAGTATCTTCTTTTCCTGGTCCTTCAATCCTTCAACTCAAGAAACCATTTCATTCCTCATTCCTCATCCATGTTAAATACCCCCATTCTGTTACATCCACAATGTGTGTGCATACAGCTTCTTTGTTAAATCAAACAATATCAAGAGAGCTAGAGATTGAAGATGGGGAGCTTGAAGGTGTTCGGACTTCCGGCATCGACCGATGTTTCCAGGGTACTAACTTGCCTCTTCGAGAAGGAAGTCGAGTTCCAACTCATTCGCACCGATACTTACAAGAAAGATCATAAGGTCCCTGAGTTCCTCAGGCTGCAGGTAAACTCATCTTAGTTTCTATCAATGTTGCTAATGCTTGTGAATCGAATGATCGTTTCAGAGTAATCGGTTTAATGAATCATGCAGGATCCCTCTGGCCAAGTGACCCTCAAGGATGGAATCCTAACTTTCGTAGGTAATTTACTGTACCTGACAGGATCCGAATTGATATAATTGACCGACTTGTACATCGCTAACTCTTGCAAATTCTATATACACAGATTCAAGAGAGATATGCAGGCACATAGCCGAAAAGTACCCCAACAGCGGCAACAGAACTCTCTACGGTACCGGCGCCCTTGAGCGCTCCTCCATCGAGCAATGGCTCCAATCCGAAGCCCGCAACTTCGACCCCCCGAGCTCCTCCCTCGTATTCCACCTCGTCTTTGCGGGGCCAATGGACATTACCCCTGACGAATACAAAATCGAAGAAAATGAAAATAAGCTCGCACGTGTGCTCGACGTGTACGAGAACAGGCTCGAGGAGAGCAAGTACTTGGCCGGGGACGAGTTTAGCTTAGCTGATCTGTCGCATCTGCCCAACACACATTATTTGGTGGAGAAGTCAGAAAGGGGGAAGAAGTTGATTTATTCGAGGAGGAATGTCGCAGAGTGGTGGGAGAGGATCGCGTCAAGGGCGTCGTGGCAGCAGGTGGTGCATATTCAGAGTGAGCATCCAGGCCCGCTCGAGAAGTTTACTACCATTGATACCGAGTGATGAAATCCGGATCCTCTGCACTGATGCAAATTACTACAGAGGTGCACTGATAAAATCTATCGGTTTATAACACGGAACACATAGCAGTTGGTTTTGATCATATGCTGAGTGGCTGGATTTTATCAGTGTATCTGAAAAGAACCAGATCAGAGGATCCTGATTATGTTTGATGGGGTTGAATGCTTTCTTGTTGTGTGTTTGGTTTAGTTTCTATGATGTTTGGTTGTGTCTCGACTTCCTCTTATTGTTTTGAGAGGAAAATAAGGTTGTGTGTTTGCTTAATTAATGATAATAAAGAGAAATTTTCAGCTAGACTTTAACTAGTTATGTATGAAATTTTTTGTTTTCATCTGCATTAGAGGTGATAGGTAACGTAAGGTTTTATATTGCATTTTTCAGTTTTCTAAAATCGTGTGTAACTACCTCATTTGAGTTTAAGAGTTAATAGACAAAGCATAATGCATACACAAAGAAAAAAATTGCAATCTGAGTCAGTTTGTCCAAGCAAATGTTCCTCACTAGCAGCAACTTGAGTTAAAAACCAATGAGAAATAACTCATTTAGTATGGGCACTCTCTCTATTGGGGAGAGTGCGAGTTTCCAACCCTAGAGAGGAAGTGACCATAAATTTACGCTTTCGGAAAAGATTCATGGGTCCGCAGGATGAGTGTGTGTTGTGTGCTTGTGTGTGGCGTGCGTGGATGTGTTGTGTGCTTAAGTTTAGGGCTTACGGACCAATACCAAAAACAGAAAGATGAAATGGTGTCTCAAATGAAAGGAGTAAAATAGTTGACTCCTATCAAATGTGTGTGTGTATGGATCTCATATGGTCCAACTCTTTGAAAATATATAAAGGCTTAAACACGGGAAACCCCCTCATGTTAGGCCTTAGAGCAGGAAACATTCTTAACTTTTAAAATCCTGCACTCTTACCCCGTCAATTAACTGCCGTCAGATTTTCCATCCAAAGATTACATGACTTGACCAAAATGCCCCTACGAAACTGTTAAAATATTCATAAATCTTTCATAAATCTTTTTATCTTTATCAATTTGTATAGGGATTTAATCTTAGTTTTTATCTCTTTGTATTGGGATTTAATCATGTAGGTTATATATAGAAAGACATATCGTATCTGTATTTTAATTATTAATAATTTATACTTTCCTCTCTTTCCAAATCTATGATTCTTTATATGGGATCAGGGCTTATCGTTATTTGGTCCTGTCGGTCTCCTCGTCGACCCTCTAGTCTCTATCTTCAACACCGTTAAATCAATCGCCATCGTCGTCGAAGTCATTGAAGATCGAGATCCTTGCTCGCTGTCTCCGGATTTTGTTCACCGATAAACCCTCGCCCCTTTGTAGTGCCCTCAACGGCGTTCATCCTTGTAGTCTCCATCGCCCCCGCTGCCCTCGCTGTGCATCTCACCCTTGACACCACCACCACAAGCCGACGCCGTCGCCGCTGCTCACCTCTGCTCACCGTCGCCACCTCATTAGCAACTTCGACTCCACTCAGATCTAGTTCGACGCTGCTGATGCTCGACCTTATTCTCAACTTCAATCTCAGATCCACGCGAGATCCAGATCGAGGCCGCCACCACAAACCGCCGCCGCCATGCAGAGCTCTCGAATTTGACTCCAGCTTCGAGGCCACCTGAGGCTGATATGATATGATCGAGATCTCTTCTGCGACTTCGAGGCCACCCGAGGCTTCGAGGCCACCCGAGATCTCATATGGTCCAATTTTTTTCTTTGATCTCGAGATCAACTCTTTGATCTTGAGATCAACTCAGCTAAAATCCGAGAAACCCTAACCTGAGCTAATCCTCTTCTAGTTTTTTTTTTGGGGGGGGGGGGGGGGAGGGAGGCGGAGCGGGGTTGTTATTTTTTAGTTGATTTGGGGTATTTTTTTCTGAGTCGTTTTTGAGCCATTTTTCTGTCAAGATATGGTGAAACGTAGACTCTATTCGTTAACACTTTTCTAAGTCTGCAGATTATACTGGATAGACCCTTACTAAGCAGTATAATTTTCAAGCCTTGGCATTATAAGGTTACATTGATGCCACACTCGTCTGTCCTTCTACCACCACTTCTTCCACTACGCCTATGACTCCAGCCGATCACTCCATTTCTTCCACCGATACTTTAGGTCTCTACACTCTCACTTGTGATCGATGGATGCAAACCGATCAGTAGATTATGGCATATATTATACGTTCGTTGGAGATGGAGGTCCTTTTCAGATCTCCTTCAGATGTTATCTTCCGTCGATCTCCCGGCGGATTCTGGAGGGGATCCTCTGTTGTGTGTGGGTTTCAATGGGTTTTGAGGAAATTTGGTAATTGGAGGAGTTGGACGCCAAGTACCTGCAAAGAAGTCCCGAAGTCCCGGGATGGTTTGACGCCACCGAGGACCCTCCGACGATCAGGTTAGTACTAGATTCGAGCAGCGTAATAGCTAAGTGGAGTCAAAAATGGCTTACTTGACCCCTCTGTGATGGGGGTTTATATAGCGGTGATGGCACGCAGCAGCAGGAGCGAGAATCTCGCCGGCAGTTACGCTCCCGATGTTACGTCCGCGTAGAGAGCGGATCGCCCATTAATGGGGATCGCGGAGGCGTGGAACGTGGGATGTTGCTGGCGGAGAATCCGCGCATGGCGAGATTCG
The DNA here is from genome assembly GCA_030015575.1 of Agapanthus africanus. NCBI lineage: Eukaryota > Viridiplantae > Streptophyta > Magnoliopsida > Asparagales > Amaryllidaceae > Agapanthus > Agapanthus africanus. Next base: position 451,195,311 of record CM057349.1, on the reverse strand, counting down.
CGGAGCGGCGGTTACGCCTGTGAGCGGTGGAGCTGGTCGGAGGACCGAGGAAGACGGCCTCGGCCGGGGGGCTCGGAGACGAGCGAGAAGGCCGAGGAGATTTAGTCTTGTGGCAGCTCTGAGCGAGCTGAGGGGCCGAGGAGGCCAATCTGCAGAGAGCCCCGAGGAGGGCTAGCTTGTGATTGCAGGTCGGATACAGGGGAGGCCTGGTCAGCCTCTGTAGGCCCTTTCTTCCGAGTTATAGGACATGCCATCCGCCACGTGTCCTGATCCTAGGCGTCGCCAATGTTGAGCATCATCATTAGCCCCCCACTCTTGTCCCGACCAGCCAGCGGGTGGGGTCAGGAGTAGACCGCCGGACGGCCTGGGGTGAGCTCCTTCCTAAGGTTTCGTCGGGACGCGTCCCTGGGTCGCGAGCTGTCTTTTCTGCCAGCGAATCAGGGCGAGATCTCCGCATTTAAGGAGGGTGCTCCGGTTCGTGTATGTTGCCTTTGAAGTGACGGCTCACGTGTCGAGCGTCGGTTGGCTGACGCGACGTGTGCAGACCTGCGACGTCTGAAAGGGTAAGGTCCAGTGTGGGGGCGACAAGTGGAGCAATCGGGGCCGTCAGATGCGAGGAGGCGTCTTGGCGGGAGATGAAGGGCACCGTTGGATGAGGTCGCTTGTGGCGATAAAATAGGGGTGGGGCCCATTCCGGGGCCCCTACTCCTTCGTATTTCCTGTTCCAAGTCTCGGTTGCTCGGCCCTCGTCTTCTTCCTTCCACTTTTGTTCCCCGAGGATCATTCTTCCCAAGGTTAGATGTCTTCTCTTGTAGAGTTGGTAGATGTCGTTGGGGTAGGTTCTAGGAACCCTTTAGGTGAGCTTGAGTCCTCCTGGGGGGCAGGGGTTGGCCGCTCTTCCCGGGATCATGTGGCGGGGGCAGCCCCCAGGGAGGAGGTGGTAGATGCTGCCCCGGTGCTTTGTGTTGGATAAGGCATGAAGACGAGCTTACCAACGCGCGGGCTCACTTCTACATCCCCTCACGCTATACGCTCCGCCTGGCCAAGGAGGGAGAGAGGGAAGACCAAGTACGGGGCAGGGAGTCGCCCTGTATTTGGAAGCATTTTAGGGTGGAATGCGTCTGCCCTTCTCTCCTGAGCTTGTTGAAGCGTTGAACTTCTTCGGGTTAGCCCTCGGTCAGTTGGTGCCAAACTCGTGGAGGATTCTCCTCGGGTTCCTGGTCCGCCTGAAGTTACAGGCGATCCCCTTCAGCCTTTCCCTCCTTGATTCTTCTCTCGTCTTCAAAAATCACCCCGGTGGTTGAGCGGGCGACCCGAGGTGGGTTTATCTCTCTTTCAGAAAGCGACCAGAGGGCCCTGCCGGGACGGGGGTTGTGGCCCTGCCTTCTTCCATTCATGACTGGAAGAAGAAATTCTTCTTCGTTTCCCCTCCCGAGGGCGAGGACTGGCCCGTGCCTGCTGAGTGGTCGAGGGAGAAGCACTTGCCGGGAACCAATCCAGCGACCCCGTTGCGGTGAGAGTGGCGTCGTGGGAGCCCATCCCCCGTTTCGACGTGCTGTTGTCTGAGAGGGTTCTGAGTTGGGCCGGGCTCAGCCCCGTTTAGTTCGTCGGTAAGTTTAGGTTTTCCTTTTTGGTTTGTATATTGCCCGTATCGCCGACTCCCTCTACATTTGGTTTTGTGCAGGACCCATGGAAATAGACTCGCTCTGGGCTTCAATGCGCCAGCCGAGGCCGGCTGCGAAGGTTGGGGGCGCCGGCTCTTCCCGTTCATAGCCTGCCCCGGCTCCTTCTCCTCCGCCGGTAGTGCCCCACGAGTGCTTGGAAGCAAATCTCGCCTCGGGGCCCAGCAGAACGTTGGGTCGGAGGCGGGCTCGGATTCTGGAGGACCCGGCCTCGGAGGAGGAGACCGGCTCTCCCTCGAGGCCGCTCAAGAGGAGATCTACCCGGGGATCGTCTTCGCCGATCACGGTGGAGGAAGGTTGTCTCCAGTTCGCCATGCCTTCGGGGCTATCCGTCGCGGATAGCCTGCTGCATGAGATAGAGGCATCGGCCGGGGGTAGAGTCCCCGGGGGGGCCTTTAGGGCTCAGCTGGCGTTCATCGCCCAGGAGTCCGTGCAGGTAAGCGCTTGTCTTTCATTACTATTATTCTTTGAGGTTCGGTGCCTCTCTTATCTTCCTGATCTCTCTTTTGCCTTTCAGGTCCTTCAGCACGTCGCCCTCGCCTTGCGCATGAAGGCCGAGGTGGTAGCCCCGGCGATGAAAGCTGCGGGCCAGCTCGCCTCGCTGGAAGAGAGCTCCAAGCGGGAGCTGGAGGCGATGAAGGCGATGGTCGTCGTCCTGGAGGGTGAGGTGGAGGCCGGGAAACGGGAGGTCGCCCGGCACCGCGAGGCCGCCGCGGTCGCTGAGGCCAAGCTTGAGGACGCTCAGGTGCTGGTCGGCAATCTGAAGAAGACAGTGAAATCCCTCCGGAAGGAGCTGGGGGCGGCGGCCGAGTGGGCGAAGTCGGCTGACCTGAGGGCGGCCAAGTTGGCCGACCTCTCGGCGGCGAAGGCGGTGGAGGGCTACAAGAAGTTGAAAGACTTCTATGATGACTTGGCCGTCGCCACGACCCTCATCTGGCACGAGGCCCTCGACGCTGTTAAGGCCCGAGTGCCGGGGTTCGCCGATGAAGAGCTCCGAGCCCAGTACCCCCTCGCGGACACCAGCGGGCAGGGGCAGGAGATTAATGACGAGGAAGTCGCCGAGGACCCAGCTCGCCTTGTGGTGGATGTCGAGGGCCCCGAGGTCGCTCCTGGGCCCGAGGTCTAAAGCCCCCGTCTTCTTCCTCTTTTTATTTTCGTGCGTCTAGAACTTTGTAAGCCTCCGGGCATTTTGTTAGGCTGAGGAGCCAATAATACCCTCTGTAAAGACCGCCTTTTAGTAATAAGACTTTTTCTTTCTTTGGTTTCCTTGATTTGCGCTTTTGTCATTTGTTCATGAAGAATGCTTGTAAAATTTTTCTTCTTGCGCTGTTGGGCCTCCATGTCAGGTCGGCTATCTACCCAGCGATCGTCCGTCGAGTTGATTCAAGCGCTGCTAAGGAGAAGGCGTCTCCATGCGTCTCCATAGCCCTGAATTCGAGAGGGGATTGCTCGAGACTTAGATAGACCTGATGCCCCTGGTTGGCAGCTCGGGCCGTCTGCGTGTAGTAGGCGGAGGGCTGTCCGCCTTATTTGGACCGTGCAGGGTAGCTGCCCGGTTGCCTCTTGTGAGGGCTTTTGATCCTTCAGGACGGGGACCGAGCAGGGTTACTGCCCAGTGCCTCTTGGCGAGGATTTTGATCCCTGTCGGTTGTGGTAGGAAACTACCAACCGGGGATAGCCGAGCAAGGATTCGACTGCCTCTGGGAGGACTTTGGTCCTTAGCGCGGGAGGGGCTGTAGAAGCCTACCAAGGACCCTTGGCTGGGCAGGGTTACTGCCCGGTGCCTCTTGGCGAGGGCTTTTGTCCTGAAGGATAGCCGAGCGAGAGTCCCTCGGGTTCGAATGCCTCTGGGAGGGCTTTCTGATCCTTGGCGTTGAGGTAGGGGAGCTGCCCGCCGGGGATGACAGAGCAGGGGAGCTGCTAGGCTGCCTCTTGGCGAGGGCTTTGGTCCCCGGCGTTGCGGCAGGGAGGCTACCCGCCAGGGATAACTGAGCAGGGCAGCTGCTGGGTTGCCTCTTGGTGAGGGCTTTAATCCCTGGCGTTGCGGTAGGGGAGCTACCTGCCGGGGATGACCGAGCAGGGCAGCTGCTAAGTTGCCTCTGGGAGGACTTTCCGATCCCTGGTATTGCGGTAGGGAAGCTGCCCGCAAGGGATAACCGAGCAGGGCGGCTGCTGGGTTGCCTCTTGGTGAGGGCTTTGATCTTTAGCGCTAGGGGGGCCTGAGGAGGCCGGTTGAGGATAACCGGGCAGGGCAGCTGCTCAGTCAAATCTTCAAGAGATTTCGCCCGACCACACACCTGGGGAACAGAAATGGTTAGCATGCGCATTGAATGCGGGGGGAGGTGAAGCGCCAGGGCCGCGTCGCTATGGTTCCGTCGGAGAAGGCTTGATGATCGCCGCGTGGCAGCAACTCCTTGGACGAGAGTAGGCGACCGTTGAGTTTCTCTGGGGGTGCAGCGGGCTATATAAGGCTGAAAGAGTACTAGTCCTTCCTTCCCTTGCAAACAGAGCGTTGAGAATGCAGGACTTTTCCTTTACCATCCCCGACATCATCAATTTCGAAGATGTGTACCTGTATGACCAGAACTGTACCGAGGACACGGTGCAGTTGGTGTACGGGAGCATCGAGGACCACTTCGGCCGGTTGCTCCTCCGACGTTCTTCCCTGCTGCAGCTGCTGATGTACTCCATCTGGAGGGCGTCGCCGGGGCTTTACAACCCCCTGTCCGAGCAGCTCTACGACAAGGCCGTGGGCAAGCTGCGGTCTTTGAGGCGCTTCAGCCTCATCTCCGCGAACCGGCTGGCTCACTCGGAGGCGCTCGTCCGCGAGTGCTATGAGTTGAGTCTCGGGATCAACGCGCGTGGGGGGGCCCAAGGGGAGAGGTTGGATTTCGTGAGGCCTCGGCTAGCGGAGATCTTCACCGAGTATCACGAGCAGTGCTCTCTGCACCCCCTTCCCCCGTTGTTGTAATAGTAATTTTTTCTTTTTGTATGTACGGCTGAGGAGCTCATAATCCCCCCCTTTTGAATAAATAAGAACTTTTCTACTTCCTTCGCAACGTTCTGCTGATCTTTATTTAATTGAAAATATGCCTTAGGGAGAGTTTACATTGTCTCGAAAGAAAAGTACAGGCTAATAGATGACCCTATTAGCATAGCTCGAGCTTCCTGGAGGCTTTCTGGTCTCCGTGCCTGGTGCCGGGTACAGGGCACTCCGGGTGCCGGAATGGTTTTCCGCTGAAGCAAGCATGATCTGGCCGATGGTCAGCTCATGGTCGGCCTGCCGTTTATCCCTTAAGTAGGCGGCGAGATGCCCCGATCGGATGAGTTCCTCGATGTAATCCCGGAGTTGCTTGCAATCCTCGGTGGCGTGGCCCAGTATCCCGTGGAAGGCGCAGTAAGGGCCCCGGGTCCGCTTTGAGGCTTGATGCGGGATTGGAGAGAACTTGAAGAACCCCTCGCTTTGGGCCTCCTCTAGTAACACTGTGAGGGAGACGTTGAGCGGGGTCTACTCCTTGAACTTTGGGTGATAGGGCTGCTGATGCTCCGGCCTCTCCTCCTGAGCCCTTTTCTTCTGGTCGGATCGTTCTGCCCGTGGGAGGTTCGCGTTCACCTCGGACTCCAGCTGAACCTCGCACTCGGTCCACGCCTTGACCTCGGCCATGGTCTTAGGCTGTGCCAACGCAAAGGAGCGCAGCCACTCTTTGTGCCTCAGGCCAGATCTGAGCGCCGTAATGACGGTCTCGTCCCGGTGCTCGGGAACCTCGAGGAGGGCGTTGTAAAAGCGAGTAATGTAAGCCTTGAACGTCTCCTTGTCTCCACTCTTAATTATGAAGAGGTAGTCGACCGTGCGCTTCTGCCGACGGTTCCCAACGAAGTGGCTGAGGAACTGAGTAGCCAGCTCGTCGAAGGTCGAGATAGAGCGAGGCTCGAGTCCTAGGAACCAGTCCCGACCAGAACGGATGAGGGTGGCAGGGAAGGCCCTGCACTGGGCGGCGTCGGAATGGTCCTGGAAGCTCATTCGCGCGGTGAAAGCATCCAAATGGTCTTTGGGGTCGGTTTTCCCGTCGAACAGAGAGACCTTCGGGGGTTTGTTGCGCGAGGAGACGTGGACAGCGAGCAGTTCCTCGGTGAACAGTTTGGTGAGCGAGTCGGCGGCGTACTCGGCCCCGTCGGCCGAGATGTGACCTTCCCGACGCATGCCTTCGATCTTCTTCTCGAGGGCGTCGAGTCGGCTGTGGTACCCCGAGGACTCGGCGCCTCGGATCCCTGGCCTCTTCCATGGGAGACCTGCGTCTGGGCACGGCTCCGGTTCCTCTCGATGAGGTTCCTCAGATCCCCGGGTGCGGTGGCTCCCGAGCCGTCGTAGCGAGCCCCTTCTGTGCGATCCCGTCGGGGGAGTGGGTGTCGGTCATGCCTGTAGGCAGGCGAGGTGACCGACATCTCATCAGGGAGGCAAGGGTTGCGAGGAGGCTCGAGGCGTGGTGCTCCGGCGGCGGGCCTGGGGGTGGAGCCGCTAGGCGCCCAACAGGCCTCAGGGAGTATGGGTCCGTGGGATCCGTGGTCAGGAGTCGCAGCTTGCCGGTGGTCGTCTATGCCGACGGGGGCAGAGCATTCCGGAGGCGGAGGAGCGGCGATCTGGGCGCGGACGAGCGCTTCCACAAGGGATTGTAGCCGATCTATTCGGCTGGCGAGGGCGTGGATGATGGTCGCCGGAGGGGGTTTATCCGCGCCTCCGGTGAGGGGGAGGCGGCGTCTGGTACCTGAATCTTCAGGATGGTCGCTTGACATGTGGACGGAGATCGGAAGGCCAACTTTGTTTTTGTGGAGTTTACGTTCCCACAGACGGCGCCAACTGATGGAGGTCCTTTTCAGATCTCCTTCAGATGTTGTCTTCCGTCGATCTCCCGGCGGATTCTGGAGGGGATCTCCTGTTGTGTGTGGGTCTCAATGGGTTTTGAGGAAATTTGGTGATTGGAGGAGTTGGACGCCAAGTACCTGCAAAAAAGTCCCGGGGTGGTTTGACACCACCGAGGACCCTCCGACGATCAAGTTAGTACTAGATCCGAGCAGCGTAATGGCTAAGTGGAGTCAAAAATGGCTTACTTGATCCCTCTGTGATAGGGGTTTATATAGCGGTGATGGCACACAGCAGCAGGCGCGAGAATCTCACCGGCAGTTACGCTCCCGACGTCACGCCCGCGTAGAGAGCAGATCGCCCATTAATGAGGATCGCGGAGGCGTAGAACGTGGGATGTTGCTGGCAGAGAATCCGCGCATGGCGAGATTCGCGGAGCGGCGGTTACGCCTGTGAGCGGTGGAGCTGGTCAGAGGACCGAGGAAGACGGCCTCGGCCGGGGGGCTCGGAGACGAGCGAGAAGGCCGAGGAGACTTAGTCTTGTGGCAACTCTGGGCGAGTTGAGGGGCCAAGGAGGCCAATCTGCAGGGAGCCCCGAGGAGGGCTAGCTTGTGATTGCAGGTCGGGTATAGGGGAGGCCTGGTCGGCTTCTGTGGGCCCTTTCTTCCGAGTTATGGGACATGCCATCCGCCACGTGTCCTGATCCTAGGCGTCGCCAATGTTGAGCATCATCAGTTGGTGATTTCTATTCGTTTGTCTATTGGACACCTGATTACCTCTCGTCAGCAGTGGATTGCTCTTAGCTGCATGTTCATTTAGACATGTGCGCTCATGAATACCAATTGCATCAGGCCCTTCAGGATGCTCGACAGTAAGATCGTTCTGTTCAGAACTTTTACTATCATCTATCAGGGTATTAGGAGGAATTACATCTGACGGAGGTTCAGATTTCAGCATCATTAGGGGGTGTCTCTATCGAGTACTACAAGCAGCGTGATCGTCAGTATCTGTACCACTTTGCTATGCGCTTTTGACCAGAGCTTGAAGGACTACGCAATCATATACTTCATCGTGTTCCTTTTCCTTTCATTGAGGCTACAGTAGCCGAGTTCATTTCTGAGGAGACCCACCTCCAGATGTTGACAGCTACATCTACTAGTACTCATGATACGGGCTCATCTGTGGCACCATTGGCTATTATTTTTGCTTGTCACGACCCGAAAACGGCACGTGATCGGCACTTGAATCACATGAAGTTTATAGGACCCCACCGCAACTCAAGCACGCCAAAAACTAGGAATCTAAACCTTTTAAGTAAAATAGTGGAGCTAAAGTTTTGAAAAGTGGTTATTTATGAAATCAAGTTCTTTTATTTCAAAGTATAAGTAAAGCTTATAGAAATGCAAGTGGGTTGTGTAATAAAGTTTGAAAACATTTTCGTCATTCGAAATCTGGGCAGTATCTCCTTTATAAATTTTGATTAAAATCAATATATAAACAATAATAATATTGGCATCCCTAAGCAGGAGATAACTCATCGCTAAACGGCGGAATCACAACCATGCAAATAAATATATACGACGCTCAAGACGAAGATCAACACAATAAAAGAATAAAGAAGTACCAAAATATCATCAACTCAAATATAAAAAATAATATACAAGTATCACTCTAAGTCCGAAAGAATATACAAGTTTCCAGTTTCTAAGTCTACCAAATATACATAGTCTAGTTGATGGAGTTTTTAATTAGATTACAATGAATATAAAATATACAAATGGTGGTTACGATCTGTAAGGCAACCTACCTACCAAGCAATCACCCAAAAGAAGCAATATGCCAGCAAGTCGCTACTAATTCGAGCAGTCGGTCCTGCAAGAAAACTATGGCATAACGGGGGTGAGTTGCCAACCCGTGAGTAGAAAATATCATCAGGTAGAAATCGAATGTATAACGATCTATCTAGGTTATACTGTAATATAATATTGTATCGTGTGGTAATGAAATGAACGTGTATAAATGTATATATATAATATCCTGCCTGTGTCAATATGTGGTAACATGCCATCCATATCATGTATTTATATATATCATCCGATGAGTGTCCATCAACGACACTCGAAATCATCATAAACCCCTGAGTGTCCAGTATCGACACTCGAAATCATCATAAACCCGTGTCCAGTATCGACACGTAAATCCTCATATCTCAGGTGCCGTCTCATCGAATCGGCCCTCATATCTCAGACGCCGTCTCATCAGATCAGTCCTCATATCCATCTGTCTCATATCGCTCCGGTTGGTATCCTCTGGATATCCGCCGAGTCCAATACTGTCACCGGTAGGTAGTATTCCTAGCCAAGCTCAAAGAGACTCACGACGGACTTTGCGGTTCTCCTCAAGCCGGGCCAAAGATGAAACTGAAGATCAAAAGAATGGGCTACTATTGGCCCACGATAATTCATGATTGCCTTGAATACGCGAAGCAATACCATTCGTGCCAGATTCACGGGGATTTTATCCATCGGCATCTGAATCCGCTACACCCACCGGTGGCTAGCTGGCCGTTCGAAATGTGGGGAACTGACATAATCGGGCCCATCGAACCAGCATCATCTAGAGAACATCAGTTCATATTGGCAACAACCGATTACTTCTTTAAGTGGGCAGAAGCAGTACCACTAAGAGAAGTGAAAACGGAGAATATTCTCCATTTCTTCAAGACACACGTCATCTATCGGTTTGGCACTCAACGACGGATTATCTCCGATAACGGGCCAGCCTACAGAAGTCCTAGAATCAGCCGCTTCGCGCAGCAACATAATATAGACTGGAGATACTCTTCGGTCTATAATCCCCGAGCTAATGGTCTAGCTGAGGCTTTCAACAAGACCTTGACGAAGATTATAAAGAAGACGGTGTCCAGAAATAAAAAGGACTGGCACGAGAGACTGCATGAAGCACTCTGGGCGTACCGGACCACGTTCAAAACGGCCATAAATACAACGCCGTATGCATTGGTATTCAGCGTTGAAGCACTACTCCCCTTGGAGATAGAGTTACTCTCTCCACGAGTGGCGGTTCATTATGAGCCAACAGATGAAGAGAATGCCAATCTTCGGCTTAAGGAGCTCGATGCTCTTGATGAAACTCGGCTCATGGCACAGCAAAACCTGGAGGCTTACAAAAGAATGACGCGCTCGTACGAAAGATTGACTAGGCCAAGAACATTCCGCCAATTCGAACTCGTGCTAGTCTTAAAAAGACCTATGATCCCTAATCACGCCAAACGGGGGAAATTCGAGCCAAACTATGAGGGACCGTACATCATAGACAAAGTCTACCAAGACGGGGCTTACTTGCTCATGAATATGCATGGCGAAAGACCCTTTAGGCCAGTAAACGGTCGGTTCTTGAAAAAATACTACGCCTGACCGAAACGTCTTTAAACTACTACAAACCCGCAGTATCCTTGGGCTGACTTATAAAAAAACGGTACGTCCATAAGCAAGATGAGCAGGATGAAAAACCGAAAGGGCTCCGTGGGTAAAAACAGCAAGGCTACCAGCGATATTTGTGAAAACCCGAAAGAGCGCAGACTCGTTAAAAAAAGGGTATGTCCATAAGCAAGATGGGCACGGATGAAAACCCGAAAGGGCCCTGTGATTAAGAACAGCAGGGCTACCGGCGAGTTTGTGAAAACCCGAAAGGGCGCAATCTCGTTAAAAGACACTTGTAAGGTCCTCTCGACCTTGTAAGGAGAAAACTAACTGCGTGAGATCCTTATGACTCACAAAGGAGCGACACACTTAGGGATCCTCAAGATTCCTAAAGAGAAATTACACTTACGAGATCCTCACGACTCGTAAGGAGAACCCTCTTATGAGACCCTCACGGCTCATAAGATTCAAAAGCCTTAAGCTACAGGGATCTGAACCTGTTCTTAAGCTATCACCTTTCCCAGATTGCCTTACAAGCGGTTTAATACTGACCCTTGTATACAATCCACGGGTGCAAATAATCATTTCCTTTCCGAGTCCTACCAACGACAAGGAATGCCCTCATTTGATGAACAAACACTTGTAAGTCCTCTCGACTTATAAGGAGAAAACACTCTTGTAAGATCCTTACGACTTATAAGAGAACACACACTTAGGAATCCTCATGATTCCTAAGGAGAAAATGTACCTACGAGATCCTCACGACTCGTAGGGAGAAACACTTTTATGAGACCCTTACGGCTCATGAAGTCAAAAGCCTTAGTCGACAGGATTCTAACCCTGTTTGCTAAGCCATCTTTGTTTAAATCGACAAAGGCAAATGATGATTCACTCCTGCCAATGTCCCAGTTGTAGAGATGCTGATGCCTATATCGGTGTCAAGTTCCAAGTTCTTTTATGGCAAATGATGATTCGCTCCTGGCAATATTCCAGTCGCAGCGATACCGATGCTAATATTGGTATCAGATCTTGAGTTCCGTACTCGAAAAAAAATTGCATGTAAAATAGCCGAAATGATGGGGCAACTTGCAACAAAATCAGCAAGTAAAATATATGTATACAAAAATAGCCGAAATGATTGGGCAACTCGCAATAAAAAGCAGCGAGTAAAAAGAAAAAACAGCCGAAATGATTGGACGCCGCGAAAAAAAGCCTAAATGATTGGGCAATCGCGACTTTCGCGATACAAAAAGCTGAAATGATAGAGCATCGCGAAAAGAAAACAAAAAAAATATATATAAAATAAAACTTTTGCCCTGCAGGTAACTCCATACTAACCCCTGTATACAATCCATGGGCATAAACGAAAGGGAACCACATGTCCCAACAAACTCTGTCAAAAGGAAGAGTCAAGTTTCAGCGGCAATATCTGCATCCCAGAAGACCCGCAACGGCGTTCCTCCTCATGCCAGCAGGACACGGACGTGACACTACCAATCGGAGCCACGGCAAAGTCTCTAGTTCCAAGACTCTATGGTTCACAGACAACCTAGAGTCAAAATCCCCGACACCGTAGAAAACGGAGAAGTCGATCCCTGACACCGTAGAAAACGGAGAAAGTCGATCCCCGACACCGTAGAAAATGGAGAAAGTCAATCCCGACATCGTAGAAAACGGAGAAAGTCAACACTCAACCTCCCCGTCGAAGCAACGCTTCGACTCGAGAACAAGTCAACTCATCAACCACTTACGAGTCCTCTCGACTTGTAAGGGAGCAAATTCTTTTGCGAGATCCTTACGACTCTCAAGAGAAAGCACACTTAGGAATTCTCACGATTCCTAAGGAGAAAATACACCTACGAGATCCTTTCGACTTCTAAGGAGAAAAGTCTTTATGAGACCCTCATGGCTCATAAAGTTGAAAAGTCTTAGGCAGCAGAGCCGAACCTGCTTCCCAAGCCATCGATACCCTACAAAGAGGCTAAGATGGATTGTTATCTACTATCTACAGGCCAAATTTGCTAAAATCACATGACAACAAAGCAAAGAGAAGAAGGCGATAGTGCAAGATAGAAAAGAAATACGTCATTTATTCATGAATTGAAAATGAATACAAGATACATGTCATAAAAGAATACAAAATGTTCTCTCGTTCAGAAGTAGATACAAAAAAAGGAGAGTATACAAAAAAAATCTTTAAGCCGGGGGACGACGTAATAAATTCGTCAGTTCATCCTTCTTCTGCTGGGTCTCGGCTTCAAGTTTTGTTATTGCTATGAGACGGGTCTCCGCCTGAGACCGTTGAGCCTAATACGAGGCGAGCCGAATCTCGAGCTCCTTTTCAGCAACTTTATGAGTTTCGACCATCTCGCGGGTAAAAATAACGGTTTTATCAATAGCTACCACCTCCCTGATAGCTTCTTGAAGCACCCGCTAAAGTTCGTACGTATGGGTGGTCTTAGCAGTGAGCTCATCTTGAAGTTCCCCTAAAGCAGTCAAGGCCAGTTCCCTCTACGAGAATTTCCGGTTAAGCCTCTTCTCACATGATTGTAGATTCGCGGCGCACCGTTCGATCAGCCCCCGCAAGCTCATCTTTGCAGCCACAACCTCTGAGGGAAGGCGTGTGCACTCGATACCATGTAAGCAAGCCTCCATTCGATGACAAAACTTAACCCAGACATGCACCAATGTTTCATCATGGTAAGTGGCGAGAAAGGGCAGAGAAATGTTGGCTTCGACAGCAAATTCTTCGGCTGTGATCGAACTACCAGCATGAAGATCTTCGATAAGAGCCGACAAGGAGTGAAGGCTTTGCTTCACCATCCGTTCAGATGCGTGCCGGGAATAAGAGCCGGGTGGCATAATAATGCGAGATTCCAGCAGGATAAGAATGGGCAAAGCTGTCAAGATTCATGAACAATCAGCGAGATTTGCAAACAAAGAATAGATGAAACAACGTCAAAACTTTACTTACCCACATTCATGCAAGGAGAGTTTAAAAGATCCCTAAGCCCGTCGAGGATCTCAACTTCGTCATCAGCTTCCAGAACTACAGAATACATTAGCATCGTTATACGAAATAATGATAATGCAATGAGGGGGTCAAATAACACCGACCTTGCCCAGAAGAGAGGACGATGCGTTGCGGGGATATTGCCTGCGGGGCAGCCATCTCCAGCAGATGCTGAAAAGAATTTCCGGGAGATAGATCCGCAATGGACGCTGCTAATCCTCGTAATTTTGAAAAGACAGAAAGATTCAGATAATGGAGAGATCATTAAAACAAAATATAGAAGACTACCTTCGATGCTCCTCCCGCTTTGAATTGGAGGGATAGCAGCTTCGGCAGCCTCCTCCGTATCCTCAGGCACATCACCGGGGACATAGGCTGGTGTAACAGCTTCTAATTGAGGGGCAGCGGCCACCGCTTCAGGCTCCAATGAAGGGACGGCGGTCTTGACTACCTGTTCCACAATCTTCGGGCCGTCACCAGAAAGATCCATTAAATCTGCGGCCAATGAGGATGCTTCTTCTGGGGGAGCAAGCACCGGGAGAACAGAAGCCACCAATGGAAGCTCCACAGCAGGAATAGCGACTGTAATGACCTCCTCCGCACCTACTAGGGCCTCATCGGAGACATTTATAGAGTCCACAGTCAGGACGCGACTTGAGCTCAAATTCTCTGTCATTCCTGAAGTCTCTGTAAAATTTTCGCAAAGATAAGGAGATACAAAAAGCGATACAAATTATTTGCCAAAAAAATACGGAAAGCACACGTACCGATGCGCCAGGATGCTTCTAGTATGGCTTTTTCAAGCCGTCGTTCCTTCCTGAGGAAGTGTGCCCGTCGGGGTTCAAATGCAGATACATGGCCACCGGTCTTCAATGCCAGCTTATCTTCGGAAGCGGCTGAGATAGGCCGCTTGAGGGCTATCTCATCTTCCCATCACAGGAGACCTATATGTACCCTCCGTAGTGATGGGGGATCTTTGTAGAATATGACGAAAGGATAAGGTTTCTTCGGGACACCCACATTCTCAGTTTCGTCTTGTGAGCGCCTTATAGCCTCAGCCAATTGTGCGGCTTCCTCGGCAGACGAACCCTCATCCGGCTCTTGCATGGATATGGGTTCGTCTTGGGCAACAGCCTCAGAGTCAAGCAAGAGGTCGAGCAGACCGGTAACCATTTTCTTCCTCCGTTTTGAGCTGGAGCTAACACTAGATGAAGATCGCTTCCTGCCCCTTGGCGCTTTGGCGCAACGTTGGCCGATCTCGCCTCCAGTATCCTCTTTTGACGGTACTACCGATGATGACACTACCATTGATGACGCCGCAACTGATGAAACTACTGCTGGCGCCTTATCGGAAGCCTTTTCCTGAGCTCTAGTGCGCATCGGCATACCGACTGTGGGAGGAGTCGATTCCGCATCCGCCGCCTCAGGGATGAGTAAGGCACCGGTACCCCTCAATAGAGGGCGAACCACTGTTCGCGGTCGCGGCGGAATGCCCGTGGCTTGGATCGGGGCGGGAGCTCTATATCCGAAGAGTATCCGCTTCTCCTCGGCAATGATGGGACCCACTCGATGGCGGTACCAACCCGTAAAGGACCCTACACACCTTGGAATATAATCGGCCTCGGGGATCACGAAACGAGAGCCGGTGTTCAGTCGCATGAAGTGATGGGTGATGTCACGAACAACTCCTAAAGACGAGCTGAGCTCCACCAAAAATGCCTCGAAGGGAACACTCTGGTTATAACCTAATTGCCGGGCAAAGCGATGCGGATTGTACCGCATGAAAATAGCCGCATCATTTCGACGAAACACTAAATAACCCGGCCTAATCGAATATAAGTGCATAATTTCCTTAGGCTTTAAGGATGGTGCTCCCCTTTTCGATAAATCGAATAGCTGTTGAATGGGTCCTGAAGGAGCAGAGAGGACTCGGTCATTGAATACCATCCCGCCTTCATTAGCATACGGGTTAAGCAACACACGAAGAGCCCCTAGCTGAGTCGGATCAGGAGCAGAAGTGTCCACCAACCTCATGAGCCGCGGGAAGGTGTAAGCATCATAGAAATCCGGTCTCTGGTGCGCTGCGAATGCCCCCAATACATGCATCTCAATCCACGACGTAAAATAGTGGAGGGAGAAACTCACCACATTTGCACCCAGGGTCGAAGTATTGGCCGCAGTGCTCAGCCCATGATATAAGTGTGATAACCCCGCAATACCCACGGCCAGTCGCGTCCCTTCAGCCACTCGATGAGCAGGGTAGATGACCGAAACTCTCATGAAGCGACGATGCGTTGGAATGGAAAACCAACTAAGCCAAAGGCTGATGAAACCGACAAAGAAGGTCTCTTCGTCCATACCAGGAACCGCAATCGAATCAAAGGACACGGCCGACAAGACCGGGATGTAAAACTGCGGTAAATCTTCTTCTTTAGCCGGTGGCTTATTCAGCCCAAACCCAAAGGGGTCGTTAATATTCGCAAATTTCGGAGCCTCCTTTGACAAGACATCTTCATGAAGGAAGCAGGCGATAAAGCTCTTAAAGGTGACACCCTGTTCCTCTGATTCTGTGAACAGCTTCTCAAAAATACCCAGAGTCTTGATTAGACTGGGGTACTTATGACGAACAACATTTTCGGTCGTCAAGCCATCAAGCATAGCAGGAACGGTCGTGAATACGTACTCATCGGGAGGCAGCAACTCTTCATAGTGCTCTCCCCTAAAAGGCAATCTAGAAATCTTTCGAAACTCTTCCAGAGAAATCGAAACCTCACGGTCCCCCAGCAAGAAAGTGTTGGTGGGAAGATTCCATTGGTTCAGGAAAGCTTTGACCCACTAGACATGAGGGGACTGATAATGGAAGAGGGATGCATATACCGCCTGATAAAGCCCAATCTTCAGCAATCGTGCACGATGAGTAGACAGAATGTATCGAGCCTAGGGAAGATAGCCCGTTGGGTGGCGAGGGGTAAGGCCTATCTTATAAATTTGTCCCCAGGGTTGGGCTTCACCTTGACAAATGCGACGCCCCAAGATATCTATAGCCGACAAAGGCTGGCTAGGTATCCCAGTTGTCGACGGCTCAAGACGGCCTATAGGAGTCCAGTTAGCCACCTTCACTGCAAAGGCAGTCTGCGGACACTAGATTGAGTGAAGAGGCTCTGTTGGCACTTCGGAAAGAAAGCTGCGGCGGCCCTGAATGATATGCTCATACCAGGTACCCCATAAATTATTACAGTCTTTGTCATGGACCTGAATCATCGCCATTGCTTTTTCGTCTGACGGCGATTGCGGAAAAGCAGCATCTGAGCGAGTAAAAGGGACGTAAGGGAGAGAAGCCATTGGTCCTGAAACAGGGAAAAGGAAAAGACCATTAGTGAAGCCCCCCATATATATATATATAAGAAGACAAAATGCCTGTTTTGCGGGACCACTGCCTACAAGACACACGAACCCCAGAAAATCAGTATGACGGCTCGCCAATCACGAGGCAGGAATATTATTGAGAGAAATAAAGAAAAAAGATTCT
Organism: Agapanthus africanus; assembly: GCA_030015575.1. Lineage (NCBI taxonomy): Eukaryota > Viridiplantae > Streptophyta > Magnoliopsida > Asparagales > Amaryllidaceae > Agapanthus > Agapanthus africanus. The sequence goes on along the minus strand of CM057349.1, from coordinate 451,178,789 downwards.
CAATAAATGCACATTGGAGTTTAAATGACTTGGAACATCCTCACAAAAGAACACTCATTACAAATCCTGGAAAAATCCCTTAAAAAGATTTTTTAAGAACACCGGGGAATCAAATTCCCGAAGGGCCTTCTTGATCTTTCAGAGCTAAGCTCTTTGGTGAGGAATTAAATTCCTTTTATGCAATGGAATTAAATTCCAGAAACTCTATAAAGAGGAAAGGAAAAATCAAATGTCGTGTCCAAGACATTGAGAGTTATTATTCAAAAATCACATCTTGGATCTCTAAGAGATGGGTTTTAGAGGAGAGCAAAACTCTCATGATGGATTTAAAATCCAGAGGCTTTCTTTAAGAAAGGAGTTCTTTTATGTTCTAGAGCTTTACCTAAAAAGGGGTTCTTTTTGGCAGAGTTAAACTCTGAAAATTTTCAATGGACAGAGAACTAAGCTCTGAAGAGGAGAATTAAATTCTCAGAAGATAGCAAAGAAGGAAAAAGATGAAGGAACGGAGGCGTTGTAGAGACGAGACCCCTGTATTTATAAGACATGATGGGAAACGGTTCAACTTCTTCGTTCCCTAGGCAGATCCAACGGCTGTAGAAGTGACAACGTTGCACTCACGTGTGAGCCACGTGAGAACAACGCTGTGGGGGAATTTGTTCCCTTATAAAAATTCAGAAGAAGAAGGGAAGGGAAAAATTCCCCATTAATGAAAGCATTACGTGTAAGCACGTGATCATCAATCCTTTACAAAGAGACTCAGAGAGGGAAAAGGAAAAAGTTCCCGCTAATGGAGTATCATGTGCAAGCACATGATGCATCTGTATGCAGAGTAAGCAGCTCCGTTAGTAGGTGGCAACTAAAGCCTTACGTGCAAGCACGTGATCGTCTTTTACACAAAACGTGTGGGACTCAGTTATAAAACAAACAAAGAACAAAGAAGCTCACGTGTTACCACGTGATGCCTTCCCTCTGTTTGGACTCCTGCATACAAACAAACCAGATTAATTCTGTGAGGGTCACATGGTACACGTGATGGCTCCTAAGCCTTCTGGACTGATAAAAGTAAATTCTAATTAAAAGGGATTAAAAGCGTTATTTGGAAAATATTTCCTTGCATCTTTCTAAACAGGAAAGATTATGCTCTGTACAACAGAGCGCCGTTGGATTAAAGATCCAATGGTGATTAAAGATCACCAATCTACAGAAAGATTCTGTATAGGAAAATATCTTCTCAATCTTGTTAAGAATAACAAACAAGATATCTTCTGTAAAACAGAAGTCCTTGGATTAAAAATCCAACTGTGAATAAAATTCACTGATTGATCTAAAAGATCTTTTTGGCTGATTATAAAATCAATCAAAATCTCTCAATGAGAGATTTTCTAAACAAATTGATTCTTTTCTTTCTCCTATAAATAGGAGCCAAGAAGAAAAAAAGAAGAGACAGAAGGAGAGAAAAAAAACCCCTTTTAAAGCAAAAAAAAAAGAGAATTTAATTCTGCAGAGAGAAGGAGATCTCTTTAAGGAAGAAAAAAACTCTAGATAAGAGAAGAAAGGAGATTACCCCATAAGCTCCCACAAAACAAAGGAGAATTTAATTCTCAAACTAAGAGTTTAACTCTTCTAAAAAGAATTTAGTTCTTCTTCTGATTAAAGATCTTCAGAAGCAGATCTCCCCACAAGTTGAGAATTTAATTCTCATCGGGAAGATCTGTCATGCAGATTCAAAACTTAGAGGGAGAATTGAGTTTAAAGAATTTAATTCTTTCAACGTAACACATGCGAATTTAATTCCTCTAAATAAATTGGGGTTTAACCCTATAAAAGAATTTAATTCTTAAACAAGAGATTTAACTCTCCAGGCACGTAAAAGAGATCAGTATCTAACATGATAAATGTCAGATCACGTGCGCTCACGTGAGCCCCCCAATAATTAAAAGAGAACAGTTCATATCAGGTCACGTGCTCCCAAGTGACCTCTGAATTAGCCTCTTCAAAAGGATAAAAGGGCAGTAATCCTAAAACAAATCTCAATTTGAGACGCCTCATGTGATAACACGTGACCCCTTTATAGTGCTTAGCACTTTCATAAGATGAAATAAGGCAGTCTCTATATTTAGGACGCCTCACATGATATAACGTAACCCTTTTATAGTGCTAAGCACTTTCAGAAAAGGAGGGAGAATAAATCAAATGCAAATGCGCCGTACGTGATCCCATGTGGCCCCAATAGTGCTCAGCACTCAGGAAAGAAAAGGGGTAATTCCAAAGAAGCTGGGCCTATTTTCAAGCGCCTCACGTGACCCTACGTGAGCGCCTTAAGCTCTTAGTGTTTAATACTACTTTAAGGCATCATGTGACCCCACGTGAGCGTCAAACATATGCCTGTGTTTAACACTTCAAATAAAACAAAAGAATAAGGGGGTGTCAGAGCCCATATTATTGTTCAGCATCGCTGATGCAGAAATGGGATCAATCCCAAATAAACATGATTCAATGGGCCGAGCCCAAGATTGGCCAAACCCCAAGATTGGCCAGACCCCATTGGATTTAGTCCCAAACAAGATTATCAAATCTTTAATGAACATTCACTGGTTCAATGGTACATCTCTTCACACCTCTGATAAATGTCGTTATAGTTCTTTAACGTCTTCAGAGAGGTGGCGGGTCCCGGCAACCAGACATTCAATGGACCGCAATGTCCCTAAACTAAACTCTACGGACTATGATGTCTTTAAACTCATGGACTATGATGTCCTTAAATTTTATGGACTATGAGGTCCTTAAACTCATGGACTATGATGTCCTTAAATTTTATGGACTATGAGGTCCTTAAACTCATGGACTATAATGTCCTTAAAATTTATGGACCGCAACGTTCCTAAACTAAAACAATAGAGCTCGAATGCTCTTTTGTTGGATCTAAATGATCCTGTTGAGTAGATCTTAGTCTAACATTGGACTAACTTGTCCCCAACAACGTTTAAGTTGATCTTAGTCTCAAATGAGATTAACGATCCTTAAACCCCACCCAAACCCAAATCTAAGAAAATACGGATTTAGACTAATCCACGCCTTACAGGCGACAACATAAATTAGTCTCCGTATACAATCCACGGGCAACTAAAAATAAAACAAACATACACGACACGAAGTGACCATCTGGAGAAGGAGAAAGTGGTTACCGTGATGCGGTAGTGTAATTAACTGCAGGGGCTTGCGCCTGCAGGGAAGAGCGTCCCCATAATCAAAAACCCCTCAAACGAGGGGGAATCTGATGAAGTCTGCTATATCGGCCGCATCCGTCTAAACCTTCGATACATGGTGCCATAAATCAACTTGACATTTTCGGAGAGGTGGATGGATAAAACCAAATAGCATCTGCTCCCAAATTCAGGCAAGACGAACTTACGCGGTTCCATCTCTGTATTCGGCGGAGAACAGCCACATTATCTTTTTATTTTGATTTCTTTTAATCTTTTTAGAAGCCCAAGAGTATACACGTGCATAACACGTAAACTGAAGAGTCACACATAAAACAAACGAGTTCACGAGGTAGACCAAGCGACATGGGACACGTGGCGGCGAGGCACGGCCTAACTCGGCCGAATCGGGACGACGGCGCTGCTGACTCGAACGGCGCCGCCGGGTCAACTAGGCCGAAACCCCATTTTTTGTTAAAACTTGTGACTCTTTAACTCCCCATAACCCCTGTATGGTTTAATTCCCTGTATATTTACAGAGCAATTTAAATCACATATTTAATCCATTTTAATACAATTTTTATCACACCCTTTCATTTACCATAAACCCTAATTTTTCCTATAAATACCACACCTAAACTCACCCTTCCCTACTTCCAAATCTCTGTCTAAACTCTCAAGAAAATTCCCTAAACTTTTTGTGTGCAAGTGGAGTTAGCAAAGGGCGAAGCTCCGACGAACTTCCGACGACGTTCTGAGGAGATTCCGGCGACGAAACGACGCACCGGCACCTCCTACTTCTTCCTTTTCCTCTCCTCTCCACTACAATCCAGTATTTCCCTTCTCCCCTTCTCTTTACTATTCTAAAAACTTAGAATTCTAAAACCCGACGGAGGTGGAGTTAATCCGACTTCCGATTCGGTTTTTCCTTAAAAATCATATTTTTCTTAAAAACAATAATACCAAACCATCACATCATGATCGGTAAACATTAACAAAACATATTGACAAGTTTCATATCAAAAGAATTCATATTTCAATTTTTATCGCACTTTTACAGAAAAAATACCATATAGTTTAGTTTTGACATAAATCATTATAATTTCTTGCTATACCTTTAGAAAACTCACGAGGTAATGACCTACCTCCTCACAATACTCATATGTAACACAGCACGATGATCTTTGGGAATATGGTTTTGGGAAAATACGATTTTACACAAAACTACCTCCAACTTATAAAAACCTTTTTCTACAAGATATGTATTTTTAACAAATCTTTGCAATGTGCCGCTACAACCCATTTCGGGGAACCCGTTCGGAATGGTACGGATTATCGCACATCCTCGGACTTAGTAGTGCGAGATGCAGACCTCCGCAAGGAGCATATGGTCTCGAATGATTTGAAATACAATTTTCTTTAGAAAATGTGATTTCTATTATAAATAAAACTTATATTTTTAATAAATAAATATATATGTAATTAATATCAAAATATTTATTTTTAATATTTATAATATTCCACATTTCCAAAATTCACGAAAAACATCTCATTTACAAGAAAATACCATACAATTCCAATATTATAAATAAATATCATATATTATGAAAATAGGTTTTATTCACTAGAAATGTCACAATGATAAAATATAAATAAATGAAAATTTTAAAGACGATAATAAATATTTGAGGTGTATTTTGAAAATTATACAAAATTAGTTTTACATAAAACCCCCTCAAGTATACACTGGCCTCTTCTGTACCAAGCTACAAACAACAACGTTAATAATATAATACAACTTTAAAAGCTACACTTTCTCTCTGTCTATTCTACTTCTCTCTTATCTTTGGGATTTACCGAGCGATTGTTCACTGACAACATTCCTTTTCTTTCTTCTTTGGAATGTTGTCAGGTGTTTTGGATTCACTGGAGATCGAGCCCATCAGAAAGGATTTGGACCAGCTAGCTTTCGACCCGGAGCTCTAGTTACTTGTACACATTTACATTCTGTATTTTCTATTTCTGTTATGCCACTGTTTAGGCATTGCTTTCCATTCCATGTATTTACTTTTCAGATGTATTGTAAAAAGAATGTTAATAAATAAAGTTGCTGTTCAATTATATCTATTGTTTTTGTCTCTTGTGCATTTTACTTATATTGCTTAGATATGCTTAGCGTGTTTTCTTCAGAGTAAATACGTAGCGGCCTCGTCGCGCCCTCTACCCGTATACTAAGAAGCGGAGCGTGACAGGTTTTATTGGTGGCCCATGCAGGTCTGAGCTGTATGGAACCCTACCATGCAGTTCAATTCTGCGTGGACAACCTAAGCAATATAACACAAGAACCAGCAGCTGAAAACATTCTTTACAATTCATATTCCTTAAATCTTATCATTTTATATACTTTGAATCTATGCTAAACCAAAATTTTCTTTCAAGGTTATGGATTCCCCAAACAACACCAGCTCAAATGTCAACAACATTCCCCCACCACTACCACTCACACCTGCCGTCGTTGCTCTGATCAACGAGCAGACAGTTCTGCTTGAGACGATCAACAGCCTCCTGGAAGGACAGCAGCAGCAGACTGCTATTCTAATGAACCGTTTCGAGGTAGAAGCACCCGGAGTGAAGCAATTCTGGGTACTGCACCCTGAGAACTTTTCGGGAAAAGAGAGCCCTCTGGAAGCAGAGGAATGGGCTTAAAGCGTTGAAGATGACCTGGCAGCAGCATAAGTGCCAGAGATTGCTTGGGTTCGAGTTGCAAAGCTGCAGCTCACCGATAATGCACAGGTTTGGTAGAAGGCGAAAAAAAGCCGTCTTCATCAGCCTATTGAATTGAAGACTTTCCATGACATGTTCGATGCAAAGTACTTCCCTAAGACTGCCCACTTTGATATGGAACAACAGTTCATCCATCTGCAACAAGGTTCAATGTGGACCAAATCTGTAGATGAGTATGATGCTGAGTTTACCATGCTCAGTAGGTAAGATATGTCTCAATGTTCGATTTTATATCACATACTACACAGCTAACACAAGACCGTAACAGGTTTGCGGCCCGTCTCATACCGACTGCTGAGATTAGAGCTAGAAGATTTCAGCAATGTCTGGACTCGGAAATCCAAGCTGCATTAGCTACAGGGGATTTCCCAACCCATGATATGGCCTTGAAAGCTGCCCGAAGATATGAGGTAGTAGTGAAGAAGAAGGGCAGACCTCAATCTGCCGGAGTGAAGCGCCCTGCCAATCAGATGGCAGGAGGAGCTTCTTCAAGACCAACTGTTGAACCCAGGAGATCGGAAGAAATCAATAACCAGCCAAGTCTAGGTTTTTCCTTCTATTGCAAGAGGAAGGGACACTTGTGGAAGGACTGTAGGCGCGCAAAAGACCTATACTTAGTTTGTGGCGCATCCAATCACGGAATTGGAAACTGTCCTTATAGAAGCAACCCAGCTCATATGCTTTGCATATGAGCGCTCATGTGTTTAACATGTGAGACCTGTTTGGCCTTTGGTTATTTATGTTCAGCGCTCATATGCTTTTCATATGAGCGCTCACGTGTTTAACACGTGAGGCCAGTTTAGCCTTTATGTTTATTTTATTCAGCGCTCATATGCTTTGCATATGAGCGTTCATATGTTTAACACATGGGACCTGTTTGGCCTTTGGTTATTTATGTTCAGCGCTCATATGCTATGTATCTGAGTGCTCATGTGTTTAACACGTGAGGCCAGTTTGGCCTTTAGGTTCAGTGCTCATATGCTTTCTTCTCTTTCATTGCAAAGATCCTCAAAATTGAGACTTGATCGTTACATTGCTGCACAAACCAGACCCGTCACAGCTCCACCACCGCCTTCTTCTCTTTCTACCGAACGAATTTGTGCATACTGCAAGAAACCTGGACATCATATCTCTCAATGCTCAGTACTTAAGAACAAGTCGAAAAATACTCAAACTAGTCCAGCTGCTCGTTATCGCAGTCGCCCTCCAGCTGCATCTACTGCTGTGTCCTCAGCAGCCTCTACTGCAACTTCAGGTTCATTCTTCTGCGCACAGATTGCAGTGATTGTGAATATTGTTCAATGAAGTGTAGGGTGTTTTTCGTTACCTCATTGAGATGGGAATGCGTGTGCTTGTCAGGAGTATACATATTCCTCCTACCTAGGTAGGCTGGAGTTTGTTTATTGTGGGGATCCGAATCTCCGGCAGTCGCGAACTAAGCTGCCGTTAATTACCCCTCTCCTTTGAAGCGAAGGAACCACCAATTTACGGATCAAACTAGTCATGCGAACTCAATGTGCAGTGTGCGTGTGTTGTGTTTTGAAGGGGATTTGGATGTATCGGGGGTCACGCAGAGTTTACGGGGGTCCCGCTACTTGGATAGCGGGTTGGGGGTCAAGAGGGCTAGCAGCCCCCTTACGTGGTGTAGGGCAGCGCCTCGTTAGAAATTTTTTCTAATGGGAGACGTGTTTTGAGTGTGGAGTGTATGGAAAAAAAGGTGAGCAGCGTCCTAAGGACGCATGCCTGTCGGGCGATGGCGCCTCACGCGCCCAGCATGTGGGCGCCAGGCGCCTGTAGAAAGAAAGGGTTTAGTCCCGGAATTTGGAGTTGAACTCCCGAGGGACTATGGAAACTCTCAGTAAAGGGAAGGATTTTTATCTTTATGGAGTTAAACTCCCAAAAGGATTTTGAGTGGAGTTAAACTCCTAAAAAGGATTTTATTTATAGAATTAAACCGAAAATATTTTGACAAATGGAGTTGAATTCCCAGAAATCTCCGGAGATGATCAAAGTGGACCCCTTTCTTCTTCCCTTTAGCCCTTAATCTTCTTTTGAGGCTTGAATCTTCCCGAAGTGGGGTTTTTGGAGATGAGACTCCTTCCTCCTCTCTGTTGATTGGATTTTGGAGAAAAGGGGGCAAGACTTAAAAATCTCCCCTTTTAGGGATTTGATGGAAGATCCGAGCTCACCTTCAAGTGTTTTATGGTGAAAAATTGTTTCTTTTTGGAAAAAGAAGAGTTAAACTCTTAATTTAACTCAAAAAAATAAGAAGGTTTAAAACCTTGAGGAAGCAGAAGGTGGCACAGAACCCTAATTTTTTTTAGAGAGAAAAAAGTTCTTGATTTTTTTTATTATGTTTGCCTTTATAGGATACACACTTTACATATAGCCTCTTGGGTTTTGCTAAATGCCACTTGTGCCACTCTATGCCTTATGTGCTTATTTTTTTCACATAAGCCACGGGGTTTACAAAATTTTGGCTATCTGCTCATTTTTCATACATTTATTTCTAAAAATTGCATTAAATTAATTTAGTGCTTTATTCTTGGTATGGACCCGGCCCCTTCCATGCTTGGTCCTGACTTAGGCTTGGGCCCACTTGTCTTGGAGATTGATTAACTTTGACCTGGTCGATCACGGTGTAAATTTTAACCCCAACAAAATGCCCTTTATCAATAAATACACACCACATATATGGGTCGTGTGCATGAAATTGATGGATCTTCTTTTGCGTGGAGGTTGCCTTGATTTGGTTCCCATTTTGATGACGTGGAGGCCGATGCTGCCTTTTTTGTGATGTGGACGGTCGATACTGCTCTTTTAGCGACGTGGACGGTCGGTGCTGCCATTTTACCGACGTGGATGGTTTGTGCTGCCATTTTAGCGATGTGGACGGTCGGTGCTGCCATTTTTTGCGATGTGGACTATCGGTGCTGCCATTTTAGCGATGTGGACAGTCGATACTGCCCTTTTCGCGATGTAGACGGTCGGTACTGCCCTTTTAGCGACGTAGACGGTCGGTGCTGCCCTTTTAGTGACGTGGACGGTCGGTGCTGCCTTTTTTGCGACGTGGATGGTCGGTGCTGCCATTTTTGCGACATGGACGGTCGGTGTTGCCACTTTTGCGACTTGGACGGTCGGTGCTGCCCTTTTAGCCACGTGGACGGTCGATGCTCCCTTTTAGCGACGTAAACGGTCGGTGCTTCCTTTTTTGCGATGTGGATGGTCTATGCTGCCCTTTTAGCGACGTGGATGATCAGTGCTACAATTTTTGTGACTTAGACGGCCGGTGCTGCCCTTTTAGCGATGTGGACGGCCGGTGCTTCCCTTTTTATGACATGGACGGTCGATGCTTCCCTTTTTGCGACGTGTACGGTCGGTGCTGCCCTTTTTGCGACGTGTACGGTCGGTGCTGCCTTTTTTGCGATGTGGACGGTCGGTGCTGCCGATTTTGCGACTTGGACAGTCGGTGCTTGATTTGACTTGCTTCGCTTCTTGTGGTGTCAGGGTTGAAGTTGACTTGCTCCGCTTCTTGCGGTGTCGAGATTTGATTTGACTTGCTCCACTTTCTACGGTGTCGGGATTGAAGTTGACTTGCTTCGATTTTTGCGGTGTCAAGATTGGTTTGTTTCCGAAGTGGAGCTTGATTCCACCGATGAGGTGATTGGTTGACTTATTTAATTTGATTTGTTTTGGGAGTTCCTTACCCGTCCAGCGAGACTTTTGAGCTTAGAAGTACTGCCGGGTGGGACGTTGATTTGATTTATTTGATTTTTGCTTTGTTCGGCAGGGCTTTTGAATTTGAGAGGAATTTGTTTGGCATCAGTATTGCTGCACTAGAATAATTCTAGGAGAAACTCATCATTTTTCCTTGGAGGACTTAGAATTTGGTTTTGGGTCGGCATCAACACTGTTAACCCTGAAGCGTAATGCCAAGAGCTACTCATCATTTGCCGTTGGAGGATTTAGGGATTTTGGCATCAACATCGCTACACCGGAATATGGTACCAGGAGCGAATCATCATTTGCTATGCTCGTTAGGGAACGATCGTTTAGGAGACAGGTTTAGACCCCTGTCACCTAAGGCTTTTCAATTTTATGAGCCATAAGGGTCTCATAAAATCATTTTCTCCCTACGAGTCGAGAGGATCTCATAGGTGCATTTTTTCCTTAGGAGTTGTGAGGACTCCCAATTGTGTTTTTCTTTTGTGAGTTGTAAGGATCCTACAAAGGTATTTTCTTATGAGTCGAGAGGATCTCGTAAGCTCTGTTCTCCTCATGTATCGCGAGGACACATGAGTGGGTCTTCCCAAATGGAATATAATTTCGATGGCGGAGATCGGCCGTGAGGCTGGTGATTGCCGTGGGACATGGATGTGATTTAGCTTGTTTATGCCCGTGGATTGTATACGGTAATCTAGTTGAGGACTAACCTTAGGGCTGGGAGAATTTGGGGGATTTGGATTTTGGTTGGCGTCTGCATCGCTGCACCGGAATATGGTACTAGGAGCGACTCATTATTCGCCGTTTGGGAATCTTGGGGTTTGAATTTTGGTTGGCGTCTGCATCGTTGCACTGGAATATGGTACCAGGAGCGACTCATCATTCGCCGTTTGGGAATTTGGGGTTTGAGTTTTAGGCGGCGTCTGCATTGCTGCACTAGAATATGGTACCAGGAGTGACTCATCAGTCGCCGTTTGGGAATTTAGGGTTTGACTTTTGGGTCGGTATCAATACCGCTAACACTGAAGTGTTGTGCCAGAAGCGACTCATCATTTGTCGTGCCCGTTAGAGAACAATGGCTTAGGAGTTAGGTTTAGATCCCTATCACCTAAGCATTTTCAATTTTATGAGCCGTAAGGGTCTCATAAAAGCATTTTCTCCCTACGAGTCGAGAGGATCTCGCAGGTGTATTTATAGGAGAAGAGAAAAATTAATTTGTTGAGAAAATCTCTCATTGAGAGATCATGGTTGATTTCATGATCAATCAAAATGATCTTTTAGATCAATCAAAATGATCTTTTAGATCAATCAGTGAATTTTATTCACCGTTGTATTTTTAATCGAAAGGCTCTCTTTTTAAAAGAGAAGATTTCTTATTTGTTTAACAAGATTAGGAAATATTTTCCTAAGATAGAATTTTATTCTATCATATGAATATCTTGTTAGTTTAACAAGATTAGGAATATATTTTCCTAATATAGAATTTAATTCTGTTATATGAATATCTTGTTAATTTAACAAAATTAGAATTTTATTCCAACATAAAATTTAATTCTATCACATAGAATTTTATTCTATCATATGAATATCTTGTTAGTTTAACAAGATTAGAATTTTATTCTATCATATAAATATCTTGTTAGTTTAATAAGATTAAGAATATATTTTCCTAACATAGAATTTAATTCTGTCATATGAATATCTTGTTAGTTTAACAAGATTGGGAAAATATTTTAAGATAGAATTTTATTCTATCAGATGATTTAATTGGTGATATTTTATCTCCATTGGATTTTAAATCCAAGATTTTCTGTTAGGAAAAGATCTTTCAATATTAGAAAAATCAGTGAAAATATTTCTCAAATAGAATTTAATTCTATTACATAGAATTTAATTCTATCATATGAGAGCATTTTAAATTGGGGAGCTCATGTGCTTTGCATGTGAGTGCTGCCAAACAATGCGGTAAGAGAACTCACGTGTTTAACACGTGACCACTAATATGGATTTTAGCCTGTTTATTTTCAGCACTCATATGCTTTGCATATGAGCGCTCACGTGTTTAACATGTGAGACATGTTTGGTCTTTGGTTATTTATGATCAGCGCTCATATGCTTTGCATATGAGCGCTCACGTGTTTAACATGTGGGGCCAGTTTGGTCTTTACGTTTATTTTATTCAACGCTCATATGCTTTGCATATGAGCGCTCATGTGTTTAACACGTGAGACCTGTTTGGCCTTTGGTTATTTATGTTCAGTGCTCATATGCTTTGCATCTGAGCGCTCACGTGTTTAAAACGTGAGGACAGTTTGGCCTTTAGGTTTAGCGATCATATCCTTTGCATATGAGCGCCCACGTGTTTAACACATGAGGCCAGTTTGGCCCTTGGTTATTTATGTTCAACAATCATATGCTTTAGATAGGAGCGCTCACGTGTTTAACACGTGCGGCCAGTTTGGCCTTTAGGTTTATTTATTCAGCGCTGCATATGAGCGTCCACGTGTTTAACACGTGAGGCCAGTTTGGCCCTTTGCTATTTGTTTTCAACGCTTATATGGTTTGCATATAAGAGCCCACGTGTTTAACACGTGATGCCAAATTATGAGGATTCTTTTCCTCTTTCTTTTCTCTCCTTTTTTATAAGGGAACATCAAGCTCTGAGCCAAAATTTTTGGCGGGAATAAATGCCCCCAACCACTTTGCCCATGTAAGTATGTATGTGGGTGAAGTAGTGCAAAGTTATGTCTGGCCATAGAATAGATGGCTTAGGAGACAAGTTTAGGGTCTTTGTATCCTAAGGCTTTTTTTTATCTTCATGAGTCGTATGGGTCTCAAGAAGGTTTTTTTCTCCCTATGAGTCATGAGGATCTCATAGGTGCATATTCTCCTTAGAAATCGAGAGGATTCCTAAGTGTTCATCGCCTCCGTGAGTCGTAAGAATCTCACTCGGGTATTTTTTCCTTACGAGTCATGAGGACCCGTAAGTAGCTTCTTCATTTCATTGGTATGTAATTTTGGCAACCCGTGGATAGTATACAAGAGTCCATCTTGACCTTCTTGTAGGGCAACGATGGTTTAGGAAAGATGTTTAGATCTGTCGCCTAAGGCTTTTCAACTTTATGAGCTGTGAGGGTCTCATAAAGATTTTTCTCCCTACGAGTCGAGAGGATCTCGTAGGTGTATTTTCTCCTTAGAAGTCATGAGGATTCCTAAGTGTGTTTTCTCTTGTGAGTCGTAAGGATCTCACAAGAGTATTATCTCCTTACGAGTCGAGATAACTCGTAAGTGGTTTTTCCTCCTCATCGGTATGCGACTTTGGAGAATATGGCCCGTGGATAGTTTACAAAAGTCAGTTTGGACCTACTTGTAGGGCCGCAGTGCTCAGGAAACAGATTGATATCCCTGTCGCCTAAGGCTTTTCACCTTCATGAGCCATGAAGGTTTCATAAAGATGTTTTTCCTTACGAGTCGAGAGGATCTCGGAGGTGTATCCTAACATGAAATATAGATAACCCCTATTCTTTACGACAGGGGTCCGTTAGGTTTGTGGTACTAGGGTTTTAGTCCGTGGTACCGTCTTATTGACTGATGTATTCAGTGATATGCAGTCTTTAAGCTGCTGTTCGAGTAGCCCTGCGACTGTCGTGTCTCTGATCCTTTCTGATGCTGGACAAGATGTCTTCAAGTAATCTCCTTAGGTCATATTACCATCGGAAGAGTAAGCGTTATAAATTTGGCATGACACTTTTTACTTGAGGTCAGCCTCAATTTGGAGCCCCGATGAGTCATGACCGCCTCTTTCTGGGGTGGGATGATCTCCAATGGTCTTTTGACTTTATATGGGTTGCCGTCAAGACCTGAAGCTAGGAATATGCCATCACTTCTTTTTTTCTTTGACGATGTCGTGTCGATTCTTTGCTGAAGTAGGATAGACATCTGTAGGACTTCTATACTGTATGTATTGCAATTGAAGTCCAGAGCTAGGAATATGCTATTACTCCAATTTCATTTGATAGCTGCGTCCTCATCTTGCTGACATGAGGGAGGAGCGCCAGGATAGTCCCTAGGTTGTATCTGAACCGTCAAGACTTTGAGTTAGGATATTGCCTGTTTTAGGGTTTCTTAACCCGTTAAATGAAAATAAAGCTTTGCTCTTCTTAGATCATAGATCAAAAAATCTTCTTTTAGAGTTTCTTAACCCATTAATGAAGAACTCTTAGAGTTCGTTTTACAGATCTTAAAGATCTCGGAGTTTTTAACTCAGTAAAAGCTTTGCTTTTTAGGGTTTTGATGGATGATTCCATCGTTTTCGCAGAGCATAGCTCTTAGAAATTTGGGGAATTTTTATTCCCTTTATAATTAAATTTGACAGATGTCATTTCTATTTGTAGAGCGCTGCTCTCGAGGGAGTTTAACTCCTTGGCTTAATGATTCTCTCATTAAATAAGAATCCTCTTAGGATTTCCACTTTAATGAGTGATTGTCTCATCAATGGTGAGCCGTCACCTTGATTTTGTGGGCCCCCTTTTGTCCCTTCCTACTGTATTGCAGTGTGGTACAAATTTAAAGTACCAAGTGTCAGAATTTGGACTGTTGTATTGACAGCTAACCCTTGTTCTTTTTCGTGCAGGTACCATGTCTTCTGACACTTCTTTCCCGTTCGTTTGTTCAGAGAGCGCCTTTGCTGACGCGTCCATGGATAGGGAAGTCTTCGCGCTCATTAAAGATCACGACCCGAAACAGAAATCTTTTCATCTATAGGGGTTATGGTATAATCAAATCATCCAGGGTCGGTATAGTTTCTCCTGTGCAGTACCCTCAGAGCCTATTTCAGCGATTCACTACACCGACTCGCCTCAGGTGAATTACGTCGTAGAGGAGGTCAAATTGACCTTAGAGGGTCGCCTTCAGCCTTCTATGGCCTCAATACGTGTACAGCCGCCGATGGCTTTGGATATTTTGGGGCGGCGCATATGTCAAGGCGAATCGTGCCCCTTGGGATAAACGTATATGATTGGCTTGACTCCTCGCCACCCAGCCGTATATCTGCAGTGGGCTCGATATATCTTTTCGGCCCAGAAGTCACTGCTGCTGAAGCTCGGGTTGTACCCCGCAATTTATGCGTCTCTTTTCTAGTATCCGACGCCCCCTGTGTGGTGGGTAAAAGCTTTCTTGGAACAATGGAACATTCCGACTCACACCTTTCTTCTATCTGACCGAGAAGTTTCAATCTCCTTGGAGGAATTCGCGGAGATCTCCGGCTTACCAGTCAGGAGAGAACATTACGAGGAGCTACTTCCTCCTGACGAGTATATTTTTGGCACCAAATCAGTGGTGATGGGCCTTACCCCGGAGAATACCATTCGACATCGATTCCCGAGTCTGATCAAGGTGTTGAACATCTACGAAAGTCTATTTCTAGAGTCTGGAGGACATGGAGTCAGCTTCACAGACTTCATCGCTCACTTTCTTTGTCCGGAAGTCTTATCAAAACAAGTTGTGAAATTCGCCAAGCTTGATGACCCGTTTGATTTTGGTTCGGATAACCAACCGACGGCGGAAGCAGATTTAAAAAGCTTCTCCGGATACCCCAGTCGTTCCTTTCGCAGAGCTTGTTGCTTCAGAAGTCGATGAAGAGACGTTCCTATTGGGGTTTATTAGTTTGTGGTTGAACTGGTTCGTGCTTCCGATGCACCCTCGCTATATGAGGCCGTCAGCCTATTACCCAGCCCACCGCATGGTTGCGGGGATGATCGTGGCCATTGGGATTGCGGGACTGGCCCATCTATACCACGGCTTGAGCTTAGCAGCGGATAATACTCAACCTGGAGTAAATCCTGTGCATCTTCCACTGCACTACTTTATGTCTTGGGTCGAAATGCATGTGCTTGGTGCTTTCGAAGTCCATAAACGACCCTGCTTCTATGACGGCTCTAACTTCCACGGGTTATGTTTATGGTGGACGCTTCCGCATTAGAGCCGTCGCAGCGAGAGGCTCGACGCCTGGCCCTTCGCCCGCGTATGGTCGGGGATAGTATGACTTTTTTTGACAGAGCCTTAACTATTGGCAAGGAATCCACCAAGGCAGTGCAACCGTTGCGTGATACTTTCAAAGATAGGGTTCCTACGTTGAAGCGCGGGAGATCCTGCATTTATATTTGATCAGGGCAGGCTTCCTAGTGTTCAGGCAAGGCGCCTCGACATTGTTTATGAGGTATAACCCCCACCGTTTTGCTCAACAGTCGGGTTACGATCAGGGTGTCCCGCTCGAGGCTTTCTTAGCTGAGCCGGTTGATATGGAAGAGAGTATCCGCGGCGTGCTGCACCACTTTATGCGGCTGAACACAGGGTCTAGCTTTCTCATCAGTGAGCCAAGCTACGTGCCGAAAGCTTCGCATGCCTACGTGGTGTGGTACTAGCATGCGACGAGTGCTGTTATTAGGGAAGAAAAGTGGTTACTGCTCGATCGCAAGGGTGCGGCCCCTGCTGGTAATCCGGCTGTCCCCTTAAAGTGACGGACCCCTGTTGGTCCTTCCTTAAGAGAAGTTGCTGTGGTTGCGGTCCTGCGCGCCTTCCCTGAGAAGCCTCTACCCCGTGTTCCTGTGAAAACGGCGGTTGCAGCGTCCTCGGAGTCCAGTGTGGGTACGGAGATCGAGACTCGTCACCCAAAATTACCCGCCAAGCGCAAGATCCTGTTATCGGCCGCTGGCACTCGCTCGCAGAAAAAGAAGAAGTCGCTCTTTTCTGCCGACGTTGTACTTGGTCAGGAGCCCCATGCTCCCTATAGCGAAGGCTTGGATGAGTACGACACCAATGAGGGTCTATTCATCGTGCCTGCGAATGATACTGATTTCCAGGCTGCCCTTGTGGCTTCCGAGCGGCTGGCTCGTGTTGAAGCGTCACTAATCACTATCGCGAAGTCAGGTATACTTCAGTTACATTCCTCCACGATCATCATCTTTTATTATGCTTTTACTGGCAGGTATCTCTGCCGAAGAGGCTCTCGCGGCTTCCCTCAAAACATTTGAAGAGGAAGAGAGGCTCCGCGCTTCTTTAGATCTCAGTATAATCTAGCTCATTGTGTCTTCATTCCCCTTTTTTATTTGTGCTCTGACCCTTTCCTTTATTTTATTACAGGGACTACCTTGACTCAGGTTATCCCGAGTGCGGTGCCGATCCTGAGTGGTGATGCGGCGACGCTTCCAGAGCCGGCTACTGTGGCCCCAGCTCCCCCAACATTACCGCAGGAGGCTTTGCTCAAGCAGCCGATGACATACACCGTAACGGCTCCGGAGGTGGAGCTTGGGTCGGATGACGACGACGGCGTCTCCTTGTCAGAAATCTTGAGGAGGTCAGCTCTCACGGCCTAAACTGAAAGGAAACGCAGGAAGTGCGTGGCGAAGGAACGTGATGCCGCCTTGGCTGTAGGTACAAGCTCAAGCACCACTCCACCTGTCGCTATTCCTTCAGAGGATTCTCCAGCTGCCCTGTCTACCGCCCATAGACAGGTTGCGCGCACGGCTCGGGAAGAAACCGAAAAGTTGCCCCAAGGTAACATAGCGCTGAGTCTTTTATTAGAACTTGATCTTTGAATTTTGACACATGCATTTTCTTTTAGGGCCGAGTCTTGGCGATGGGATGACGGGTGAAAGCCTGACGGTTACCGTGCCCGAAATTGCGACCCTTTCTCTAGAATCTGGGACCGTCTAGACAGCCGCTCTTTCCTCGTGTGGCTCGCTGGTATCGGTGGGCATTGCAAACGTCACGACGGCCCTTGTCTAATCAAGGGATGAAGCCATGGGCGCAGAAACTATCCCGCTGAGGGAGAGCGAAGAAACCGCTATGCCTGGTGATGCTTCCGTCACAGTTTTGGTTGATGACCTGTCATGTAAGTTTTGAGTCACTGTTCACTTTTTATTTCACAATTCCGTTTAGCTTTTTCTGACGATGTTTTGTTTGTAGGTGCAGTGAGTGTCGAGATTGTTCCATCTGAAGCACCTCCGGTCGCCGCCATGACGGTCGTTGTTCCCTCGCCTTCTCCTATGTCCTCCGAGATGCTGGAAGGTACAGGTTTGCGATTTTTTTAGTTTAAATGTGGACACCATCTTCCTTGTATTGACAGCATATTGTCGTAACTCTCCAGGAGTCTTTTTTGACCATCTATACCAGGTGCTGAACCCGCATTTCTCCTTCCAGACAGAAATCGTCCTACCTGCTGGTGTCGGTGAGTATAGTTTTTAACCGACATCCTTTCCTTTCTTTTACGGGTAGCCATGTCATTGCTAATTATTCTTCATATTGAATGTAGCGTCACGGGTCGAAGGAGGAGGTGAAGGAATAGCTGTGCCTCCGGTACTTTCAATTTTGCCACCTGCCGCAGCCGGTATAGTAGACTCTATCGCTCGTATACTTGTTCATACCATAATATTGCATTATTATATTCCCCATTCTTATGCATTTTACAAATAAACAGGTGCTTTTGACCCATGTCTGCTACATAGTACAGGTTACAGGTTCTAGGAGCAAAAACAGTGAAAAAGATAAAAGACGATGCAAAAGTGAGACTACAACCAACAAATAGAAGGATCTTGATCAAGCCTACACAAACGATCAGTTCACAAAGTATGAGGCAGCGCAAGATCCAAGATCGCGAATTCACGGTTAAAGTCCACCAAAATTATTCACTGGAAAATCTGGAAGAAACCTAGAAGCAAATTTGAGAAAAGTACTGAAGAAACAGGAAGTACAAAAAGCCCAGATCCAGCCCAGAAAAGTGCAGACTTCAAGACCATCATTAGGTCGCGGAACCGCGGCCCAACCCTTGCTGCGGCCGCGGTTCCGCGGCCATCCAGAGCCCGGAGTTGGTAAATTTTTTACCAAAATTCGTGGCGGTGCGCGGGGGTTGACTAGGTCTTTTCTTAGGGGGTATTTTTGTAAAAGCAGATGTGCGAGTCAATTGTAACCTAGGGTTTCTATGAATCTATAAATAGAACCCTAAAAACCTTTTCTAGGGTATGCCTCTTTTCATTTCATAAATTCAGATCTGTACTGTGTTGATGTTTGGAGAGAGCCATCAATAAAAATTAGTAAGTTCTTTTATTTCTTTGCCTTAGTTTAATTTAATTTAGAATGTCTTTCAATCCCCTAATGAGCGAGTAGTCTCCTCGCTTGTTAGGGTTAGCTTTAGGGAAAAGTTTGAGAGATGAGATCTCTCACCCCTTTCTTGCCCCATCACAAATAATAATTAGAACTCCATGAATACACGCACATACCGCTCCCTGCGGCACCTTACCCCTCGAGGTAACGGTGATACCGTAGTATAAAGGACCGGTTGAGCGTATTTTCCATAGAGGTTAGGGTAAGGATCGATAAAGGAAGGACAAGAACCTAGAGGAAGAAACATCTTCCCGATAGTACTAATCCCTTTTATTGATAATTACCATAACATCTAATAAACCTAAAATAGGGCATTGAAAGCGGTGAGGAAACCTTTAATCTCTCAACTTACTCTAGACCTAACCCTATCAAGACTTAGATCTAGATAATCTTAGTTTCCTAATCCTAGTATAACTCAACTTAGTTTTTAGATTTAATTAAAAGATCCAACACCCTTTGGAATTAGCTCGTAAGAACATTTAGAAAATTTACAAAATCCCTGTGGACCGACCCGTATTCACTGGCTAGCTACCAAGCGATGCCGTTCTTGATTGCGGTAATTATATTTTTGATCGTAAAATCCTACAAGAAATCAAATGGCGCCGTTGCCGGGGATGGCGTAATATTTCCTTTTTGTAATTTCGGGTTAATATAAAATAAAAAAAAATCATAAAAATCTAAAAAATCAAAAATATAAATTTTTTATCATTTACTGTTTGAAGGGTATTTTTTGTGAATCTCTGCAGGATCGACGGATCTGGAAAAATCCAGAGTGCGAAACAGAAAAAGATACATCAGAACAGAAAGAGGTTGGAAAAGCAGAACATCACAGTTTTTTTGGAGACCTGAAGCCTCCGTACCGCCGCTAATTCTCCGCGAAAACCCCCATTCCGCCGAGGAACCGCAGCCCCCCTGCCACGTCAGCGCGCGAAAATTCACTGTTTGTTTCCTCTTCCTCCTCTCTGCAAATCCCCATATATCTTTTTGCCAAATATTCTGCAGAGTTCTTTGCGCTAAAAATCTTTCCCCTTCCAATAATTGATTTTCTATAGGATTCTTTACGCCGCGCTAAAAATAAAAAAAGATTTGATTGCAAGTGATTTACTGTTTTGTATATCTTTAATTGGACTTTAAGGGGTTTTTGACCAATTCAGATTGGGTGGGGATTTCATCATCCTTCCCAGGACCCCAGAAATCACTTAAAGCATTTGCATTGACCATTCTTAATTAAAAAATACTAGACTCAATCCTAAGGATGCCGCGCTTAATAGGACAGAGGACTAGTTATAGGTATCGGCCGTTAATCCTAACCTGACTTTGCGGTGTCTAGGAAAGTGTGTCTAGGACAAGTGGTTACTTAATTAGGACCGCTACTTGTAGCGGGGAGCCTCCCACTTACCTGGCACTTACCTGGACGCAATTGGCGGTGAAGAGGCGGTTTGAGGTCCTATTTCTAGCCCTTTGGAACAGTTAGGAGCTGTCTAGCTGACCTAAGTGACCTTAGATCTAGGCCTGATTGTGCATTTGCGGTTGATCGCATTTGTGTCAAAGTCTCTTTTCAAAAATCTTTTTGCAAAAACTCCACATAAAAAGAAAAAGGAAAAATCTTTTCAAAAACTTGCAACTTGTCGCTAAAGAAATCTTTGCACTTCACTTACACCACTTCCTCTCATTGACATTTTCTTACCTCCACATTCTGTCTTTCACCTTTTTGACCACACTACCCCTTTCGTGTATGTCCGGTTGGACTAGGGACACTAGCGCCCGATTAGTCTGTGTTTCGTTGGTACCGACCAACGAACTTTTCGACACTGAAGTCGAAATTCCGTCCACCTCCTTACCTCCACCTTCAAATTCTTCTTCCGAAGGTATGTCGGGATATAATCCCAACAACACCTTACCCACGGGACTGATTCCACCTCCGTTAGGTGCGAATAACCCGAATCACCCGCCTGTTGTAGCGCCCCAACGAATCGCGCTCCAGGATCTCTTCTACCCTATCCGCACTTCCTTACCTACCTGTCTTTCACCCCCACCGGCAAATGGGGACAATTTTGAAATAAAACCCCACTTCATCAATATGCTGCCAAAATTTCATGGATTGGAATCCGAAGATGCCTATATCTTTATCAATAAATTCCAAAACTTTTGCGCCATGATGAAAACAACCCAATTAAGTGATGACGCTATAAGGCTATGGGTCATTCCTTTCACCTTATGTGACTTAGCCGAGAAGTGGCTATACAGCACAGCATCACATTCAATTCGAATTTGGGACGAGTTTGTTAAAGCTTTTCTTAAAATGTTTTATCCTCATCACAAGACCGCGAGAATTCGCAATGAGATTATACAATTTACCTAGCTTCCTTTCGAACCATTTTGGAAGTGCTTTGAAAGATTCAAAGACCTACTTGTTCAATGCCCTCACCATGGGATCGAAAATTGGCAACTTTGCCAAACATTATGCGAGGGATTGAACCCGGCAACGAAGCAGTTGCTAGAAACCATTTGTCAATGTCACTTTCTAACCAAATCTAGTGAGGAAGCATGGCAGTTTCTCGAGGATCTTAGTGAACAAACAATTCAGTGGGAGAGCACAAAGACCACCTCATCTTCTTCTATTAGTCAATCTAGGGCAGGCATACATCAATTAGATATGTCGATTGCTATGAAGGCCGAAATGGCCGCACTTATGAAAAAGTTAGAAGCCATTGAGACCAAAATCTCATCGTCTTCTCCTGCCCCTGCTTTACCCCCACGAACTATTTGTGCTTGTTGTTCGGATCCATCATACCTTACCGAAGAGTGTCCTTACAATCCACTTGTTCAAGGACAAGATCAAGTCAATGCTGCCTTTCAGCAACGACAACGAAATGATCCTTACTCTTCGACCTACAATCCGGGTTGGAGGAGTCACCCAAATTTTGCTTGGAATCAAAATCAACAACTCTAAGGAAACAACAACTTTCAAAGGCCTCCTCCTCCACAACAACAAGCATCCCAACAAACTCAATACCATCAACCTTTCCAACCACAACCTTATCCAAATCAAATGAACAATTTGATTCAACCCAATGATGATAAGGTTATCTCGCTAGAAAAAAGTCTAGATGCGTTTCTCAAGCAATCTACAGAATCCGCAGCAAGGTTGGAAAATTGCGTCCAGTCTTTGGTGCACAACAATGCTTCATACGATCAAAGCATCAAATCTATTGAGGCACAAATTGCACAATTAACTGCTGCGTTGAGCGAGAGAGAAAAGGGAAAGCTTCCATCTCAACCATTGCCAAATCCCGGTCACACACACAACGCACATGAATATTACAATGTAAATGCGGTGACCACGTTGAGATTTGGAAAAGTGTTGCAAAATAATGTGGGTACTAGTGATGACACCCCCGCCGGTGGTTCTCCTCCTCCTTCTTCTTCTTCTCCCTCTTCTCCTTCTTCTTCTTCTTCACCCTCATCTCCTCCGCGAGAGCCTATTCTTCATTCTTCAAAAGGCTCTTCTTCTTCTAATCCGAACGGACCCACTTCTCACTTCACGAACACACCCACACTGGGATCCGTTCCAACTCCACATTCTACTCCACAGACATTGGATTCAACTAATTTTCAAAATGCTCCATTTCCAAACAGGTTGAATCCCAATAAACCAACTCGACAAATGGAGAAGATTGTGGAGTTATTTAAGCAGGTTAGCATAAATATACCTCTCTTGGATGCAATCTAACAAGTCCCTTCGTACGCAAAAATCTTAAAGGGCTTATGCACCTCAAAGAGAAAGTCGTCTCAAATACCCAAGAAAGTGCTAGTGGCTAGTGCAATGAGCAATGCTATTAACCAACCTCAACCCTTATCCCAAAAACGAAAGGACCTCGGCTGTCCTACGATTTCAATAACAATTGGGGATAAGAAAATCAATCGAGCACTTTTAGATCTTGGGTCTAGTGTTAACCTGCTTCCTTACTCCGTGTACGAGCAATTAGGGGTTGGAGAGTTGAAACCCACTCGTTGTACTCTCCAAATGGCCGATCGATCAATCACCCATCCTAGGGGTGAGCTAGAGGATGAGTTGATCAAAGTTGGGGACTTCATATTCCCCGTTGATTTTATTGTTATGGACACACAACCTGTTGCTAACCCACGGAACCAAATTCCGGTGATACTCGATCGACCATTTTTGGCCACTTCCAATGCCGTAATAAATTGTCGCAATGGCTCCATGACTCTATCCTTCGGGAAGATGTCTAGCAAGTTCAATATTTACAAGTTAGGAAGTCTGCCCTCCGTGCCTAAAAATAGTACACGAGAAGTTTGCTCAGTTCACGAAATCACGCAGGAGGACTGCGAGCTTGAAAGATTTTTATTTGATGAAAACAGTTTTGACGCCACTAGTGCGTCCTTCCTTGAATCTACCACAGTTGACACAACCGATATTGATTATGAATGTTTCACTTTTCCGGATGATTTTGACGACTCACCGCCCGAATATGAGTCTTTTGAATTTTTGGATGAGTTAGTTGAACCATCCGAATCGGTTGTTTGCAGTGATTTCGAACCTGTGTTGGAGTCCTTTGAGTTCGAGATAGATTCCCCAATTTTACCTATGATTGTTTCGCCTCCAAAACTCGAACTCATGCCCTTGCCGTCTGACCTTAAATATGCTTACATAGGTGAGAATGAGACCTTTCCCGTTATCATATCGGCCTCTCTAGCTCTCGGGCAAGAGAACGCCCTTTTAATGGTCTTACAAGATAGGCGGCAAACTTTCGGCTGGACTATGGCGGACATCGAGGAGATTAGTTCCCTCATAATTGAATATCATATGCATATGATGGATGATGCCAAGTCGATAAAGGATCCACAGAAATATCTTGGGGATAGTGTGGTTAGTCAACCTCCTCGTTTAGAAGTTGAACCACCCCCTTTTTTTTAATAAGCTACGAGAATGCCAATATTCCACTGATTGCTGATCATTCACATTTTCGTTTTGATTCATCATCACCTCCTATTCATTCACTTCCACACTTTCCATACCACCACTTCTATCTTCCCCAATTCTTTTTGGATCTGTACAACATATTCTTCTACCAACCGATACTCTTTACAGATAAATTTTTCGAATGGATGGTGTTGACGTTTGGTCTTTGCAAAGTTTGGCAATGACGTTTAACATTGTTTCAATGAAGTTTGGGGGGGGGGACCTTTCTGTATATATATTTTTGTTTTTCTTTTAACAATAAATAAAAAATAATAAAAAATTATTATAAATAAATAAACAGGGGAGTGCCGACATTTTGACCCTCTTGGTGTAGCATGACAGTGAGGACATTGTCAAGTTTAAGTTTGGGGGTATGCTCGGTAAGCCTTCTTCCTTCGCATTCATGTGTATATTTTTGCATTTGCATACTTATTTTTAAAACCCATAAAAATTGAAAAAATTTGAAAAATTATAAAAATTAATATATTCAGTTTTGGCCTAATTGACTTGAGTTTGACAAAAAGGTTAACTAGCTAGGAACAACTAGATCCTAGACTTAGTAAATTAAAAACCCTAAAAATAACCTCCCTTAAAGTTTAACGGTAGAAAGTATATGTCTTTATAGTTTATTTAGAAATAGGAAAATTTTGAGTCCACTTCTTGGGCTAAGTCGAAACGAAGGAAAAGTATTGATATTTTTATTAGAGTATAAGTTTGAAAAATAATTCCTAAGTGTAAGTCTAGATTCTGAAAATGTATACCCTACAAATTGCACAAACACGCACCTTGAAACTTGGAATAGTAGAGGAGACCTTGAAATTCTCTTATCTAAAGTCCTTAGTACGAAGAAAATAAAATGAAAAATACAATTGTGAATAAAGAAGAAAAAAATGAACACTGGTTTTTGTGATTACTTAACGCTGTAAAAATAGAAAAATATTTAGCGAGGGTGCTTCATCACCTAGTGCTTTAGACCAACTGGTTTAGGAGTCACTGCTAAAAGCCTTGGGTGTTGCAAGACCGGGAATTACGCTTTAAAGTGCAAACGCATTTTGTAATCGGTCGTTGGTACCTCAAGAAGTATTAACGGTCGTATGAAGGATGTGTGAGCAAAATTCATTTAAAATTCACTAATAAGTACTTTGGACAACGGACAAGAGTATGATTGCTTGATTTGAATTTCCAAGTGTAGGGGTGATATATACACACACACGTAGGGGTATGTGATTGGAGTTTAGATGAGAGAAATGAGTAAAGAATAGAACTAGTATCTTTAATAGAGTTGATAAAAATTCCTAAATGGAGATGGAACCCTAGAAGGAAAACTTAAGAGATGCCGAAAGCTAAGTAGGTCTGCAGAACATATATAATCTTAAGTTAGATGATGAGGAAGTGTGAAGAATTGGGTGGATAATTTACGAGTCGAAGATAATAGAATTCCTTGTTAGAAAACCTAATTGGAGAATAAAAGTCGAAAGGACTAATTGATAGGATTTTGTGGGTAGTATCCGCTGAAAACCCTCAGGAGACAACACTCCTCCTACTAGGGACACCTAGAGGTTTAACGGCTTGTTGCACGTGCTCAGTGCAATCGCGTTTCCCTGCGAAAGTGAGGTTAGTTTTTTTGTCGAGAATAAAATTAGGTTTGCTCGAGGACGAGCAAATGATAAGTTTGGGGGTATTTGTTCATACCATAATATTGCATTATTATATTCCCCATTCTTATGCATTTTACAAATAAACATGTGCTTTTGACCCATGTTTGCTACATAGTACAGGTTACAGGTTCTAGGATCAAAAACAGTGAAAAAGATAAAAGATGATGCAAAAGTGAGACTACAACCAACAAATAGAAGGATCTTGATCAAGCCTACACAAACGATCAGTTCACAAAGTATGAGGCAGCGCAAGGTCCAAGATCGCGAAGCCACGGTTAAAGTCCACCACAATTATTCACTGGAAAATCTGGAAGAAACATAGAAGCAAATTTGAGAAAAGTACTGAAGAAACAGGAAGTACAAAAAGCCCAGATCCAGCCCAGAAAAGTGCAGACTTCAAGACCATCATTGGGCCTCAGAACCGCAGCCCAACCCTTGCTGCGGCCGCGGTTCCGCGGCTATCCAGAGCCCGGAGTTGGTAAATTTTTTACCAAAATTCGTGGCGGTGCGCGGGAGTTGACTAGGTCTTTTCTTAGGGGGTATTTTTGTAAAAGCAGATGTGCAAGTTAATTGTAACCTAGGGTTTCTATGAATCTATAAATAGAACCCTAAAAACCTTTTCTAGGGTATGCCTCTTTTCATTTCATAAATTCAGATCTGTACTGTGTTGATGTTTGGAGAGATCCATCAATAAAAATTAGTAAGTTCTTTTATTTCTTTGCCTTAGTTTAATTTAATTTAGAATGTCTTTCAATCCCCTAATGAGCGAGTAGTCTCCTCGCTTGTTAGGGTTAGCTTTAGGGAAAGGTTTGAGAGATGAGATCTCTCACCCCTTTCTTGCCCCATCACAAATAATAATTAGAACTCCATGCATACACGCACACACCGCTCCCTGCGGCACCTTACCCCTCGAGGCAACGGTGATACCGTAGTATAAAGGACCGGTTGAGCGTGTTTTCCATGGAGGTTAGGGTAAAGATCGATAAAGGAAGGATAAGAACCTAGAGGAAGAAACATCTTCCCGATGGTACTAATCCCTTTTATTGATAATTACCATAACATCTAATAGACCTAAAATAGGGCATTGAAAGCAGTGAGGAAACCTTTAATCTCTCAATTTACCCTAGACCTAACCCTAGCAAGACTTAGATCTAGATAATCTTAGTTTCCTAATCCTAGTATAACTCAACTTAGTTTTTAGATTTAATTAAAAGATCCAACACCCTTTGGAATTAGCTCGTATGAATATTTAAGAAATTTACAAAATCCCTGTGGACCGACCCGTATTCACCGGCTAGCTACCAAGAGACACCGTTCTTGATTGCGGTGACCTATATTTTTGATCATAAAATCTCTCTAAATCAGTACTTTCTTTACCTCTTAATCCGAAATTTGACCATAATTTGTTTTACAGCAATCGTACCAGCTCCGGCTCCCTTTGAGTCTCGCATCCCAATGCCGGTGGGGCCCTTTGCTAAACGTCCATCTTCTAGGGGTGCTGCGACTAGCCTGCGGATGTTGAGCGAATTCGTCAAGGATCTTGACGCCGAGGCCATCGTATTCGCTGCAGATTTTGCTGCTGAGGTTAATCCTATGCTGGCGATGCTCGTGAACTTCCATGACGAAAGCGTCGTCGAGTCTTGGGTTAATTACTGCAAAAAGATCAAGGCCTGCCTGCATGAGATTGAGCTCAAGCGTCCCGCTCCTGAAGTATCAGGTTTAAACTCCCAGCGGGCTGCGTGGGTTGAGCAAAGTGTTCCTTTCATCCGCCATTTTAAATAAGAGATGACCTTAAGGCGAAAGGAACATGAAGTAGCTTCAAGCGAATCCGCCCGATTACGCACCCAGGTCGAGATGAATGCTGCGCAGTTGAAAGCTGCTTTTTGATAATCTCCGGCGATGCATTTCGGATAGGTTGACGCTGAGACGGGCGCTTGACTCTGTGGAGCGGGTCGTGCAGGACTGCGAAGCTGTCATGCTGGGGACCGATAAAAAGCTTTCTTCATGTCTGTGACAGCGGGCCCGAGTCGAAGAGGAGTTGGCCATGGCAGCCGATTGCGAGAAAGGATTGAGAGGAGCGTGCGGGCAGCTGGCTAATTTGTTGAAAACGCCTCCTCCTCAATAGCCGTCTTTGTATCGACTGAAAACTTATAATCTATGAATAACATACATTCATTCTTTTCATTCTTTTTTTATACGATGTATCTTGTACTCAATTGAATTCATGAATAAAAGACACATTTTTTTTGTTGCTATCGCTTTCTTCTCTTTGCTGTGTTGTTGGCATGTTACTTTATCAAATGTGGCTTGTAGATAGTAGACAGCAGTCCATCTTAATCTCTTTGTAGGGTAGCGACGACTTAGGAAACAGGTTCAGATCTGCTACCTAAGACTTTTCCACTTTATGAGCCGTGAGGATCTCATAAGGACTTTTCTCCCTACGAGTCGAGAGAATCTCGTAGGTGTAATTTCTCTTTAGGAATCGTGAGGATTCCTAAGTGCGTATTCTCTCTCGAGAGTCGTAAGGATCTCACAAGAGAATTTTTCCTTCTTACAAGTCGAGAGGACTCCTAAATGGTTGTTTCCCTCCTTGTCGAGATTCGACTTTGGAAAGTGTGACCTGATCAGTCGAAAATACTGCATTTTTAACACGGCAATTTCCCTATCATTTGCACTCATCTAGAAGTGTTCAGTATTCATATTGCACATATTAGCAAAACAATCCTGAAATACCAGATTGCATGTGTTATAATCTAAAACCGGCATTTCGAGGGAAATTGTGTGTTTATCATGGCATTGCATCATCTTTGTGTAGCGCAACACTTGTTTCGAAGTCTGTGCAGGAAATTACAGGAACAAAGCCAAAATTTGGAAAAGAGCTGATCAAAAATACACCAACTCCAAGATTTGAGATCTGGTAGCAATCTAGAGGGAAAAATAAAATTCAACATATCAAAACAAGGCCCAAATATCAGCCCAAACAAGTAACAGAAAGATCAAGCCCCAAAGCCCACAAAGAGCCGCGGTTCCGCGCCGGGAGCCCGCTTGAGCCGCGGAACCGCGGCGCTATGGTGACTTCAGCGGCTCAGTTTTTTTACACGTGTCTCCTGTAACTACCCAAGCTTCCAGAAGACTCCCAATTCTCCACGTGGCTCATCTAGAAGGCTCTCCTTAACAAACTTTTGGAGGGAAATTCAAATCTCTTGCTAACAAACTTTTGGAGGGAAAATTCAAATTTGAAATCCTAGATCTAGGGTTTTGAGGTCTATAAAAGAGAGCCTAGATCTAGGGTTGAGGGGTTTATCAATTCTTCATCTTCCCTAAAATCCTCCTACAAGTTGAGTGACACATCTTGTAGCCCTAATTCTAATTCCAATCCAAATTCAAGATCCCGAGTACCAATCAAGCAAGAAGCCTTCAACCTTTTAGGAGCCGAGCCGATCTTCAATCGAGCAAGTGATCCAAACCGATCCGCGACTCAAGGAGACGAGCGAAGCCAAATCGACGATTCTCTTGTAGTTCTTGAGCGATTTGTAACGGAATTGTTGATATAAATAAAAGGTAAAATTCTTTAATCTTGATTTCTTTAAATTCTTGCATCATGATTCGATCTCAATTTGTGATTTTGGTTCTTGTTGTGATGTTTGAGTAAAACTCCGCTCGTAAAGGAGTCGATACGATCAATAGAATGATGATGTAACAAATCTTGAAACGATTCTTAAGTCCTACGAGTTTTGTAAACTCTTGTAAATTGAAGAATCGACGACCTAGTTTCGTTGCGATACTTTCTTGATTGTGATTGCTCGAAATTAAGGATCCACGATCGATTCTTGAATTTACTAGAGGCTAGAATGTGAATGATATCGACGAAGGAACAAGGGATAAATGTTGAAACCCTAGTTTCACTAGAAATCCCTAATTCTCGTCGATCATCATCGATCTAGTATCAATTCATCGAAGGATAAGAATACGTAATCGCTAGATTTCATCACATCTATAGATTCGATCGATTCCTACGACCCTCACTTCGATTCTTGATATTTGATTTGGAAATCATCATAAACATCTCAATTCTTGATTTTATTATTTTCTTTTTATAAGATCTAGATTTTCTAATTCTTGAAATTCAATTACAAATCATGAATTGTTTTCTTTTCTTTTCTTTAAAGTTCCGACTCATCTAATTCAAAACACGAACGATTACACTTTCCCTGTGGACGATCCGCACTTACTAACGCTCTACATTCGACACTGTTATTGATTGCGGTCAAAATATTTTTGGTTGTGATTTCTATACAATTTTCCAAACTACACACAATCGGAAATCGTAATCAATCAAATGGCGCCGTTGCCGGGGATAGTGCGCTAATTGTTCGTATTTTGAAATTTGAGTTGAAAAGTTTATTCCATCTAAATTTTTAGATCAAAATTCGCGCAAACACTAATACGAGTTGTTGTGATTTGTTGCGAGGAAATCTGGAATTATTGGAGCTGGAGAAATTTTTTTCTGAATATTCCAGAAAGCTAAAGGGAGCAACAGAAGCATTTTCCTAAAATTCTGTGCAGTGATCTCTTTCCCCCACCGCGATTATGCGGCAAAGACCCACCTCCTGCGGCGGTTCCGTGGCTTCCCTACTTCTTCACTGTACCAAATTTGCTCTGTGAGCTTCTAACTTTTTTATCTTCTCCTCTGTCTGCTCCAAATAACAAATTTCTGCAGGTTTCTTTGCAAAAATTCGCAACGCCGCAAAAGCAAAATAAATTGTGCGTGTTTTGATTTTTGGTTGTTTGCATATTAATACGGAAATTAAGGGGTAAAGACCAAATTCAGATTAGGTGGGGAGTTCATTACCCTTCCTAAGCCCCAAAAATCACAAATTTGCATCCGCATTACCCTCATTAACTAAAAAATATCTAGAGATGACTCTAAGGACGGTCGCGCTCACTTAGGACAGAAGAAGGCCGTGGGTAATTCATTGCTTATCCACGTTTTTTTTGTGGTGTCTAAGGCAAGTGTGTCGAAGGCTAGTGGTTACTTAATTAGGCCCACTACTTACGTAGTGGAGAACCTCCCACTTACCTGGCACTTACCTGGCCACAGGAGAGACAAAGAGGCAGTGGAGGATTGATCCTGCGACTTGTCTTTTGGCAGTTAGGAGTGGTCTAGAGCTTTGACCTAGGTGACCACTAGAATTAGGGTTTTTGCTTGTTGCATTTGTTGTGATCGCATCATTTTTTCAAAAATCCGTCCATTTTTTCAAAGCAAACACCAACACTTCATTTCCTCTAATTATAAATCTACGCTGCCACTTGTACTAACCCTTTTTAGTACAAGATAGGCTGGACACGGGATTCTAGTGCCCGTTTAGTCCGCGTCCCCTGATCGACCCAAAAGTCAGTATTTCTACATTTACCTTTTCTTTACCCACCACCACACCCACATCGATGGATCTGTCTCCATCGAACTTCTTTACCACTGCTCTGCCGCCGTCCGTTGGTGCGCAGAATCCACCCCGCATCTCTCTCCACGAGAGGTGCAATCCAACACGAGGTCCCCTTTCCACCTGTCTTTCCATTCCACCAGCCAACGGGGAAAATTTTCAAATAAAACCCCAATACATCAACCTTCTACCAAAATTTCACGGTCTCGAGGCTGAGGACGCATACGTGTTTATCACGAAATTTGAAAATGTATGCGCAATGATAGGTACCTCACAGCTTTCTATGGATGCTATGCATCTACGTCTTCTCCCATTTATCTTGTGCGATATAGCCGAGAAGTGGCTGTATAACACAACCGCACATTCCATTTCAAACTGGGAAGAATTCGTAAAAGCATTCCTAAAGAAATTCTACCCACATCATAAGACAGCTCGAGTCCGTAGCGAAATAAATCAATTCACCCAGCTTCCAAATGAAACATTCTCAAAATGTCTTGAACGCTTCAAGGATTTGTTAGTTCAATGTCCACATCACGGAATCCCCATATGGGATCTGTGCCGAATCATTTATGAGGGCATTAATCCTAACACAAGACAGACCCTTGAATCCATGTGTCAAGGCAACTTCATGACCAAAGATGATGGGGAAGCCTGGGAATTTTTAGAAGATTTCGCTGAAAAATCGTTACAGTGGGAGGGTGTGAGTCGATCGACTAGGGATGGCAATGATGTTTCCATAGGAATTAGAGCTGAAATTTTAGCTTTACACAAGAAATTCGACGCTATGGAAAACAAATTTTTAGCTGCCGCCCTAAACCAAATGTCACTCTCCAAAACTGTATGTGGATGCTGTTCTGATCCATCACATCTCACGGAAGAATGTCCAATAAATTCCCCGTTTCAAGGTCATGAGCATATCAATTCTGCTTACCAACAAAGACCTAGAAACGATCCATTTTCCTCCACGTACAATCAGGGTTGGAGGAATCACCCAAATTTTGCTTGGAACCAATCACAAAATCAAAATACGGTTCCAAACCAACACAATTTCCAAAGGGTCCCTCCACCACAACAGCAACCACTTCAATTGAGTCAGCACCCCTACCAATCACAAAACTTCCAAAATCCGGCCAACACTTTTGCACCACATGAAAACTCTTTGCAATTGATCGGTATAGATAATACCTCTGCACTAGCACTAACCTTGGATACTTTCATGAAACAATCCATCCAAGGGACGACAAGTTTGCAATCTTCCGTCGAGAATGTGATGAAGATCATTGTCTCTCAAAATGAGAATATCAAATCGATGGAAGCACAAATTGCACAACTTAAAGCCGAAATGAGTGCAAGAGAGAAAGGGAAACTTCCAGCTCAACCTTTACCCAATCCTGGCTATTCACATCATGTGGATGCAATCACGTTGAGATCTGGAAGAGTGCTTGACAATCACGTTGGGGAAGAGATTGATGACACTGAAAAATCTATCAATGATACCCCGGCTTAGACCTTTCCTCACACACACACTTCTAATTCTAACCCCAGTTCTTCTACCCCACCGCCTTCTCACGAGCCTATTCTCCGTTTTCCCAAAGGCTCGCCACCTCATCCCACCTCTTCTACTCCTCCACAGACAATTCCCACTTCTATTCTGGGATCGGTTCCACACACACTTCCTTCTCCTATGATGGACCCAGCGCTTATTGCTAAAGCACCCTATCCTAATCGGTTAAGGGCTAACACATCGAGTCCACATATGGAGAAGATTATGGACATGTTTAAGCAAGTAAACATCAACATCCCTCTCCTAGATGCCATCCAACAAGTTCCGTCCTATGCGAAAACTCTTAAGAACTTGTGCACTAGGAAGAGAAAGACTCAAGTGCCCAAGAAGATATTCATGGCAAAGACTATAGACACGGCTTTCCCCCAACAAGTACCACGAAAACGTAAGGACCTTGGCTATCCTACTATTTCTATTTCTATCGGGGAAAAACACATCAACCGTGCTCTATTAGACCTTGGCGCTAGTGTTAACTTGCTTCCATACTCAGTCTTTGAGCAACTAGGTATCGGAGTGTTAAAGCCCTCGAGCATAACTCTTCGGATGACTGACCGATCAATCACCAAACCTAGGGATGAATTGGAGGATGTGTTAATAAAAATCGGGGAATTTGGATTCCCTGTAGACTTTATTGTAATTGATACACAGCCTGTAGCTAACCCACGGAATCAAATTCCGGTGATTTTAGGTCACCCCTTTTTGGCCACTTCCAACGCTATCATCAACTGTCGTAATGATTCTATGACCCTATCCTTCGGGAATAGGTCAATAGAACTGAACATTTACAAGTTGGGAAGTGTACCCTCCGAACATACTGCTCAAGTCTGTTCTGTCGACTTAATGGATGTCGATAGCAGCGAATTTGATGATCCTCCTGATACCGATCTAGACTCTTTTCATACGTTGTTGTTTGACCCAACTATGTATCATACACATACGGACTCTTCCACCGAGATGTCTGGGTCAACAATTAACACCGATTATTAACTGTTCTTAGAGTCTGAAGATCACCCCGCACTTTGTGATGACATTATTCATCGGGGTATTGATGGAACTTTTGAAGAGATCTTCGCTGATGAACTCGCATTTTTGAATGACACGGGTGTTGAGATGAATCATGTCCCACTCAATGAAATTGAACCTCCACCCCTTCTTCTGAGCTGTAAAAAGAATGTGAGTAATCCATCACATTCACTGTATCGTCTCTCCAAAATGAGACGCACACACATTCTCTTCCACCACTTAACCTTTCCCCACTTCTTCTTCCACCAACCAGAGCACTGCATTGACAAAATTTTTGAATGGTTGGTGTTGACATTCGGTCTTTGCAAAGCTTGGCATCGACCAATGATTCTTGACCCCCTCATGTGATTTTTAAAGATTAACATTGCTTAACTCAAGTTTGGGGGGGGGTATATTTTCTGGCTCTTTCTAAGAAAATTTTTACACAAAATGATGAGCCAAAAATAAGTTTGGGGGAGGATCTTCACTTAAATATTTTTCCCCCACTAATAAATTCCTCCCAGGCTTACAGGTTTTTTTCGAGATTCAGCAGATGGCAACAGTGAGGACACTGTTGAAAACAAGTTTGGGGGAGGTTTGTGCTTATTTTTCGCATCATTTGCATATCATTTGCATAAGCACAAAACATTTTTGAAAACCTATAAAAATTTAAAATTTTTTCAAAAAATAAAAATATTTTTGTACATAAATAAGATAATAAAAGATGAGATAGTGAAAAATTACATCCATGAGATTGGAAAAATTTAAGAAAACCAAGAAAATTAGAAGTTTTCTTATACGAACTAGTAATAAGTAGTTATGAACCGTTGTCCCAAGGGTTAGTAAGATGAAAGAAGTCACTAATCTGAGCATAAAACTAAGTCTGAAAAATAGTTTCTATTCTGAAAGCCAAACATTTTGAACGTTGATACCCTGTTATTCGCACTTACACACGTCTTGAAGCCCGGGATAGTAGAGGATACCTTGAAATGCTCTTGTCTTAAAGCCGATGTATGAAGGAAAAAAAAAGTGAATAAAAAATATAAAAATGGTGAAGAAAAATGAACACTGGTTTTGTTATCGCCAAGGGCAATAAAAAAATATATAGCGAGGGTGCCTCTTCACCTAGTGCCCTAAGGCCAACTGGTCTGGGAGTCACTGCTATGCCTGAGCTGGTGCAAGACGAGAAAAATACACTAAATAAGCAAGCACATGAGTAATCGGTCGGTTAGTACCTCAAGAAGTATTAACGGTCGCATGAAAATGTGTGAGCACATCTAAATATTCATTAATTAAAAAGTACTGAGGTTGATGGGCAAGAGTATGATAGCTTGAATTGAATTCTCCGGGTGTAGGGACGTCCTTTACACACACGTAGGGTTATATGATCGATGTTTGGAAGAAATATAGGAATGAAAAATAAGACGATATTTTATTGAGGGATGACGTGATTTCTGACATTTTTTCATGACCATTAAGATAGGGCTCATGACAACCGAAAAGCTAGCTTAGTTGGAAACCCTAATTTTCAAAGTCTTTCTTTTACAATTCTTAATATTCACGATCTTCCTTTTATTATTGGATTTTGTGGGTGCAATCTGCTGAAAACCCTCAGGAGACAACACTCCTCCTACTGGGGACACCTAGAGGTTTAAAGGCTTGTTGCACGTGCTCAGTGCAATCGTGTTGCCTACGAAAGTGTGCTAGTTAGTTTTTCTCTTTCTTTATTTTCTCCTTCTCTTTTTAATAAAACAGTTCGCTCGAGACGACCGAAAATAAGTTTGGGGGAATTTGATCAGTCGAAAATACTGCATTTTTAACACGGCAATTTCCCTATCATTTGCACTCATCTAGAAGTGTTCGGTATTCATATTGCACAAATTAGCAAAACAGTCCTGAAATACCAGATTGCATGTGTAATACTCTAAAACCGGCATTTCGAGGGAAATTGTGTGTTTATCATGGCATCACATCATCCTTGTATAGCGCAACACTTGTTTCGAAGTCTGTGCAGGAAATTGCAGGAACAAAGCTAAAATTTGGAAAAGAGCTGATCAAAAATACACCAACTCCAAGATTTGAGATCTGGTAGCAATCTAGAGGGAAAAATAAAATTCAACATATCAAAACAAGGCCCAAATATCAGCCTAAACAAGTAACAGAAAGATCAAGCCCCAAAGCCCACAAAGAGCCGCGGTTCCGCGGCGGGAGCCCGCTTGAGCCGCGGAACCGCGGCGCTATGGTGACTTCAGCGGCTCAGTTTTTTTACATGTGTCCCCTGTAACTACCCAAGCTTCCAGAAGACTCCCGATTCTCCACGTGGCTCATCTAGAAGGCTCTCCTTAACAAACTTTTGGAGGGAAAATTCAAATCTCTTGCTAACAAACTTTTGGAGGGAAAATTCAAATTTGAAATCCTAGATTTAGGGTTTTGAGGTCTATAAAAGAGAGCCTAGATCTAGGGTTGAGGGGTTTATCAATTCTTCATCTTCCCCAAAATCCTCCTATAAGTTGAGTGACACATCTTGTAGCCCTAATTGTAATTCCAATCCAAATTGAAGATCCCGAGTACCAATCAAGCAAGAAGCCTTCAACTTTTTAGGAGCCGAGCCGATCCTCAATCGAGCAAGTGATTCAAGCCGATCCGCGACTCAAGGAGATGAGCGAAGCCAAATCGACGATCGAGTTCTTCCTCTTGTAGTTCTTGAGCGATTTGTAACGGAATTGTTGATATAAATAAAAGGTGAAATTCTTTAATCTTGATTTCTTTAAATTCTTGCATCATGATTCGATCTCAATTTGTGATTGTGGTTCTTGTTGTGATGTTTGAGTAAAACTCCGCTCGTAAAGGAGTCGAGACGATCAATAGAATGATGATGTAACAAATCTTGAAACGATTCTTAAGTCCTACGAGTTTTGTAACCTCTTGTAAATTGAAGAATCGACGACCTAGTTTCGTTGCGATGCTTTCTTGATTGTGATCGCTCGAAATTAGGGATCCACGATCGATTCTTGAATTTACTAAAGGCTAGAATGTGAATGATATCGACGAAGGAACAAGGGATAAATGTTGAAACCCTAGTTTCACTAGAAATCCCTAATTCTCGTCGATCATCATCGATCTAGTATCAATTCATCGAAAGATAAGAATACGTAATCGCTAGATTTTATCACATCTATAGATCCGATCGATTCCTACGAGCCTCACTTCGATTCTTGATATTTGATTTGGAAATCATCACAAACATCTCAATTCTTGATTTTATCCTTTTCTTTTTATTAGATCTAGATTTTCTAATTCTTGAAATTCAATTACAAATCATGAATTGTTTTCTTTTCTTTTCTTTAAAGTTCCGACTCATCTAATTCAAAACACGAACGATTACACTTTCCCTGTGGACGATCCGCACTTACTAACGCGCTACATTCGACACCGTTATTGATTGCGGTCAAAATATTTTTGGTTGTGATTTCTACACAATTTTCCAAACTACACATAATCGGAAATCGTATTCAATCATGACCCATGAATAGTATACAATGGCCCATCTTGGACCGACTTGCAGGACCCCAGTTCTTAGCAAACAGGTCCTTATCCCCATTGCCTAAGGCTTTCCCCTACGAGTCAAGACGAATCGAGAGATTATTGGTTGACTTGCTTCGCTTTCTGCGGTGTCGGGGTTGACTTGCTCCGCTTTCTGCGGTGTCGGGGTTGACTTGCTCCGCTTTCTGCGGTGTCGGGGTGGACTTTCTCCGCTTTCTGCGGTGTCGGGGTTTGACTTTCTCCGCTTTCGCCGGTGTCGGGGTTTGACTTTCTTCGCTTTCGCCAGTGTCGGAGTTGACTTTCCCCGCTTTCTGCGGTGTCGGGGTTGACTTTCTCCGCTTTCTGCGGCGTCGGGGTTTGAATCTAGTTTGTCTGTGAACCGTGGAGTCTTAGAACAAGGGACTTTGCCGTGGCTCCAATTGGCGGTGTCGCGTCCGTATTTTGTTGGAATGAGGAGGAACGCCATTGCTGATCTCTAGGCTGTAGGTGTTGCCGTCGAGATCTGACTCTCCATTTGATAGAGTCTGGTGGGGAAATGTGGTTTCCTTTTTGTTTATACCCATGGATTGTATACAGGGGTCAATATGGACTCGCCTGCAGGGCAAAAGTTTCATTCATTCATTTTTTTATTTCTTTCCGCGATGCTCTATCTTTTCAGCTTTTTATATCACGAAAGTCGCGATTGCCCAATCATTTCAGCTATTTTTTGTGGTGCCCAATCATTTCGGCTATTTTTCTTTTTCTTTACCCGCTGCTTTTTATTGCGAGTTGCCTAATCATTTCGGCTATTTTTGTATGCATATATTTTACTCGTTGATTTTTATTGCGAGTTACCCCATCATTTCGTCTATTTCAAATGCATTTTTGGCTCGCTGATTTTGTTGCGAGTATGGCGCTCAAGACCTTATACCAAACTTAGCATCAGCATCGCTGCGACTAGAATAGCCAGGACCGAATCATCATTTGCCGTGAAAGGACTTGGAATTTGTTACCGATTTAGGCATCAGCATCGCTACAACTGGGATATTGCCAGGAGCGAATCATCATTTGCCTGTGTCGATTTGAACAAAAGTGGCTTAGCAAACAGGGTTAAGATCCTGTCGACTAAGGCTTTTGACTTCATGAGCCGTAAGGGTCTCATGAAGGTGTCTCTCCCAATGAGTCGTAAGGATCTCGTAGGTGCGTTTTCTCCTTAGGAATCGTGAGGATTCCTAAGTGTATGTCCTCTTATAAGTCGTAAGGATCTTACAAGAGTTTTTTCTCCTTATAAGTCGAGAGGACTTACAAGTGTCGTTCACTACCTGAGGACATTTCTCACCATTGGTGAAACTTGGTGAGGGAACGTTTATTTGTGCCTGTGGATTGTATACAAGGGTCAATATTGTACCGCTTATAGGGCAATCTGGGGAATGTGATGGCTTAAGAACAGGTTCAGATCCCTGTAGCTTAAGGCTTTTGAATCCTATGAGCCGTGATGTTCTCATAAGGGAATTCTCCTTACGAGTCGTGAGGATCTCGTAAGTGTAATTTCTCCTTAAGAATCGTGGGGATCCCTAAGTGTGTTGCTCCCTTGTGAGTCGTAATGATCTGTTCATATCAGAATTTTGCATTATTATATTCCCCATTCTTAATCATATTGCAAATAAATAGGTGCTTTTGATCCATGTCTGCTAAATAGTTGCAGGTTGCAGGTTCTCGGAACAATATAGTGAAAATGATGAAAAAACGCTATAAAAGTGAGACTACGACCAACAAATAGAAGAATCTTTATGATGTCGCCTACAGTTAAGGAACAAATGAAGATCAATGAACAATTCGATTTCACAAAGCACGACGACAGCACAAGATTCAAGACTTCAATACGAAGCGAACGGTAAAAGTCCACAATATTTTGCACTGTGGAAATTTGGAAGAAACTAGAAGACATTCTGAGAAACCAAGTGAAGAAACTAGAAGTAAAATGCAACATGAAGTATACCTAAGAAAATGAGCCAGAGAACATTCAAGATGGCCGCGGATCCGCGACCAAACAAGGCTTATGGCCGCGGATCCGCGGCCATGCAACACACGTGTCGGTGCGTGTCGGTGGAGTCAGTGCATTGACCCGGTTTTCTTAGGGTAGTTTTGTAAATTCAGATATGGATCAGATGTAAACCCTAGGGTTTCTATTATCTATAAATAGGAAGCTTACAGCTCTTTTTGGAGCATGCCTCTTTTAATTTCTAGAATTTTAAATTTTCATTCCATTGTAATTGTCAAAGAGTGCATCAATAAAAAGTAAGTTTTTTTTATCTTGAATTTCTTATCTGCAATTTTATTTCTCTGCAATTTTTATCTGCCGTAGTTATTTTCCGCAAGTTAATTAGATTATTAAAATAAAAATAAAAAAATGAATTCCTTTGTTAATTCCCTAATGAGTGAGTAGTTCCTCACTTGTTAGGGTTAGGTTTGGGGAAGATTTGAGAGATGAAAATCTCTCACTCCTTTCTTGCCCGTTCAATATTTTAAAATAAGGGCTCTATGCAAAACAACTACACACCGCTCACTATGGCACTCTATCCTACGAGATAGCGGTGATTCTCTAGTTAAGACCGGTTGTGTTTGATTTCCATAGAGGTTAGGGCTAAGAGTTAAGAAAGGACGAACAATGACCAAAGGGAAGAAACCTAGTTTCTTCCCGGTCGTGCTAATCCCCTTTGTTAACTATTACCTTAACACTTAAAGTTCTTAATTAGGGCAAAGAAAGCGGTGAGAAGAATTGACTTTCCAAACTAACCTAATCCTAACCCTAGCAAGGTTTTAATCCAAATCAAATTCAACCTCAGTTTTTATAGAAAATCAAAACCTACCACAAATAGGAATTGACTCGTTAGAACAAATAGAAAATACACGTTTTCCTTGTGGACCAATCCGTACTCAACCGGCTAGCTACCAAGCGGCACCATTCTTGATTGCGGTTAATTCTTTGATTTCAAAACGCACATACGTAAAATCTCTATAATCAAATGGCGCCGTTGCCGGGATCGAACCCGGGTCAGCCGGCTAGCTACCAAGCGACACCGTTCATATCAGAATTTTGCATTATTATATTCCCCATTCTTAATCATATTGCAATTAAATAGGTGCTTTTGATCTATGTCCGTTAAATAGTTGCAGGTTACAGGTTCTCGGAACAATACAGTGAAAATGATGAAAAGACGCTACGAAAGTGAGACTACGACCAACAAATAGAAGAATCTTTATGATGCTGCCTACAGTTTAAAGAATAAATGAAGATCAATGAACAGTTCGATTTCACAAAGCACGAAGGCAGCACAAGATTCAAGACTTCAACACGAAGCGAACGGTAAAAGTCCACAACATTCTGCACTGTGGAAATCTGGAAGAAACTAGAAGACATTCTGAGAAACCAAGTGAAGAAACCAGAAGTAAAATGCAACATGAAGTATACCTGAGAAAATGAGCCAGAGAACATTCAAGATGGCCGCGGATCCGCGGCCAAACAAGGCTTATGGCTGCGGATCCGCGGCCGTGCTGTGCACGTGTCGGCGCGTATCGGTGCGTGTCAGTGGAGTCGGTGCATTTACCCGGTTTTCTCTCGGTAGTTTTGTAATTTTAGATATGGATCAGATGTAAACCCTAGGGTTTCTATTATCTATAAATAGAAAGCCTACAGCTCTTTTTGGAGCATGCCTCTTTTAATTTCTAAAATTTTAAATTTTCATTCCATTGTAATTGTCAAATAGTGCATCAATAAAAAGTAAGTTTTTTTTATCTTGAATTTCTTATCTGCAATTTTATTTCTCTGTAATTTTTATCTGCCATAGTTATTTTCCGCACGTTAATTAGGTTATTAAAATAAAAATAAAAAAATGAATTCCATTATTAATCCCCTAATGAGTGAGTAGTTCCTTACTTGTTAGGGTTAGGTTTGGGGAAGGTTTGAGAGATGAAAATCTCTCACTCTTTTCTTGCCCGTTTAATATTTTAAAATAAGAGCTCTATGCAAAACAACTACACACCGCTCACTGCGGCACCCTATCCCATGAGATAGCAGTGATTCCCTAGCTAAGACCGGTTGTGGTTGATTTCCATAGAGGTTAGGGATAAGAGTTAGAAATGACGGATAAGGACCAATGGGAAGAAACCTAGTTTCTTCCCGGTCGTGCTAATCCCCTTTGTTAACTATTACCGTAACACCTAAAGTTCTTAATTAGGGCAAAGAAAGCGGTGAAAATAATCGACTTTCTAAACTAACCTAATCCTAACCCTAGCAAGGTTTTAATCCAAATCAATTTCAACTTCAGTTTTTATAGAAAATCAAAACCTACCACAAATAGGAATTGACTCGTTAGAACAACTAGAAAATACACGTTTTCCCTGTGGACCGACCCGTACTCAACCGGCTAGCTACCAAGCGACACTGTTCTTGATTGCGGTTAATTCTTTGATTTCAAAACGCACATACGCAAAACATCGCACAATCAAATGGCGCCGTTGATTGTAGAGATTTTCATCACACATACGGATAATGGTAGTTATTTTCTTTTTGTAATTTTGGGTTAGTTAAAAATTAAAAAATCATAAAAACTGAAAAATATAAAAACAAAAAAAATTTATCATCTTGTTATTTTTTGAAGGGTTTTCGTGCGAGTTGTGCAGATCGGAAAGACGAACAGATTCAGATCTGGAAAAATCCAGTGAACAAAACAGCAAACAGCAGATCTGAACAAACAAAGGAGAACCACAACAGACAACAGAAGAATTTTGGAGGCTTGAACCAACATTTCCACTGCGGAACCGCCGCAATTGCAAGCCTTTGGCCGCGGATCCGCCGCGCCTTGCTGACGTCAGCACTCTGAATTTCTCTGTAAGCATTCTTTTCCTGTCTTCTACCCTCTGTAGTCGTCTGAAAAATTTTCCTGCAGGGTTCTTTGCGCAAAACTTCTCCCCCTTCTCCAATAGCTTGATCTTGTATAGGATTCTTTGCGCCGCAAATAAAAGAAAAATTTTGGCATGTGTTTTGGATTTTTGTGTGTTTACTGCTTTGCATTTCTA
Organism: Agapanthus africanus; assembly: GCA_030015575.1. Lineage (NCBI taxonomy): Eukaryota > Viridiplantae > Streptophyta > Magnoliopsida > Asparagales > Amaryllidaceae > Agapanthus > Agapanthus africanus. Next base: position 451,136,670 of record CM057349.1, on the reverse strand, counting down.
AAACGGACTTTTAAGGGGCTATAACACCAATTCAGATTGGGTGAGGATTTCATTACCCTTCCTAGGACCCCAAAAATCACAAAAAGCATTTTGCATCAACCTTCTAGTTAATTAAAAAATATTAGACTCAGCCAATAAGGCTGTCGTGCTCATTAGGACAAAGGAAAAGTTGTAGGCATCGGTCGTTTATCTAAACCAGACTTTGTAGTGCCTAGGCTGGACAAGTGGGAAAGGTAATTTTAAAAGGCCCGTCTCACGGTTATTCGTGAGCGGATCCCTCCTTTCTTTACTTGTGCTTACCTGACCATAATTGGCGGTGAAGAGACGATTCCAGGATCTCTCAACTTGCCCTTTGGAACAGTCAGGAGCAGTCTAGTTGACTTAGGAGACCCTAACTCTAGGCTTGATTGTGCATATTGTGATTGGTTGAAAGTGTGTCTAAGCTCCTGTTCGATTTCTCACGTTGTCGTGCAATATGTTAAGTTATGTTGTTATTAAGATATGTCTGTTTCGTTTGTTTAAAAAGGTGCACGATGTGAGACTCGAGTTTTAAAATACCGCAAGTGCACGGTGCGTTGAAGCAAGCCGGAAAGTACGGTCGAACCACAAGGAGTGGGTATCACGACATCAATTTGAGTTATAAGCAAAGGTTGGATGATGAGTTTGTCATAAAATGCAAGATTTTTAAAAGAAGACAGGAGTTAAGGAAAACCTAGGCTAATGGTTTGGTATTAGTGAAATAAGACACTTACCTCCAACGTTCCATTTTGATCCGAGCTTCAAATGTTTAGTTTCCATTAGAATTGCAAAAGCATACCGTATCTATCCGAACATGCTTCGAAATAGAATACGATATCAAGATTGAGTAGGATGGAAACTAAAAACTTGAAGAAGAGAATGAAATGCATACGGAGCTAGTTAAGTAAGGTTGGCAAGTATAGGATATATGCAAGTGTGCTATATATTCTATCTACCGAAACGAGACACTTAACAAAATTCCGTATTCATTTCAATTTCCATTCATAATATAGCAATAATGAAATTTGAAGAAAGAATAAGATATACGTTTAGGTTGATTTGCAACCATTGAAAACGATATACCATATCAAGCAAAACATAATAAAATTGCATATTAAGAAAAGAAGATGTAAAGTGCAAAAATCAAAAGGGAGGGGATGGAAGTAAAGTCATTTCACAACCTACCTCACCATAGCCTAGAAAACGACTACTCACACATCATATAATCAATTGACAATAAAAAATAAAGAAAAGAGAAGAAGAGAAGATATACAAGAAATACTTTATATAAAATGAAGCTTGATTACAAACGGTTCCAAGTACAAGACGAATGAAATCAAATGCCAAAATCTAATCTTGCAAGCTCAAAAGAAGTTGCAAGACCAGAGAAAGACAAGGATTTCACACTAAACTCACTAGAAGCAATAATTACAATCTCACAATTCTTTTCTCTCACCAAAAAAGTAGTAGTCTCCATCTTGCCCACTGCCCTGGTATTTATAGGTTCCAAAACAGATTAAACAAACAATAAAAATAAGGTGACTAGGCAGCAAGGGAGAGACAAGAAAGAAAATGGGGCCCACTGGAGCATGGGGGGCCAGCCTCGCCGGTGTTTTCCTGGTGGCCGCCGGCCATAATCCGGCCATAGGGGGTCGGGTCTGGTGTGGGGTCATATCAGCTCTCATAGATCCCTCTGGTGTTGTTTGCTTGGTTAAATTTAACCTGGCACATCTTCAAATTTTTGGAGGGAACAAGATGCTTTGAATCACATCAAGATCTTAAGCATTAAATGCTCATTTAATGCACATCACACCAAGAAAAGCTCTTTTGCTCAACTCATCCCATCATGGCTGCCCCTAGCCAAGTGTACCTTTGTGTGTTGGACCAATTCTACACAAAAAGTGTGTACACATGTATTATTTCCAAAAAGAGCTCACGGACATCGGTAGATTTTCTGGTCTGCTTGCATGTCGGCTCCCAAACGTCGTATCCGTGTTTTTGGGTATGTTTTCAGTAATGTATCACGAATACCTATAAACTGTATTAACTGAGCAGACACTGATTAATAGTACCGAAATATAGTAAAATAGGTAACGAATGAGTGGTAATAAAATGCAGTTTTATGAGATGATCAAATACCCCCAAACTTATCTATTGCTCGTCCCGGGCAATACAGAAAAAATCCTAGCCTCACTTTCGCCAGGAACGCGATTGCACTGAGCACGTGCAACAGGCCGTTAAACCTCTAGATGTCCCTAGTAGGAGGAGTGTTGTCTCTTGAGGGTTTTCAGCGGATTACACCCACAAAATCCAATCAAGAAAGTTTCATAAGTTAATGTCAATTCTACTCCTATAGTTTAGTATCTACGTTCGAGATTCTATCATCCTAAGTAGAAATATTCAACCCATATGTTCACGCCTCTTATTTATTTAACCCTAGATCCTATACGTATTTACAGTTTTTTTAGAAAGATGTTGGTATCTCCTGAGTTTTCCTTCTAAAAGTGTGGTCTTAAATCGGGGATTTTTATCAACTTTATAGAAAACATAAGTCTTATTCTTCATTTCGATCTTTTATCAAATATCGATTGTATACCCCTACGTGTGTGTATATTTGCACCCCTACACTCAAGAATTCAATTCAAGCTATAGTACTCTTGCCCTAATGCCTAATACTACTTCTTTTCGTTAAATGATGGACGGAATTGCTCACACACCTTTTATGTGACTATTAATGCTTCTTGAGGCACTAACGGCCGATTACCGAATGTATAAGCTCAAAGCGTAATTAGCAGTTTCCAGGTCTTGACTTTATTTATTTTTCTCCCCCCTTTTTTTGCTTTATTTTTCTTTTTCAAGACCGGATATATTTTTCAATGATGCTCTTCTGGTGTTTAGCTTTAAATACCGTTTTTTCTTTCATACTAGGCTTTCCGGCAAGAGTATTTTTAGGTATCCTCTACTATCCCAAGTTTTAAGGTGCGTGTATGTGCAGTTTGTAGGGTATATACTTTCTAAATTTGGACTCAAGAACAGAAACTATTTTTTAGACTTATCTTTCAGTAAAACTTCAATACTTTCCCTTCATCTTGACTTAACTAAAGAACTGAACTCAAGATTACCTATTTCCCAAAAAACTGTAAGGACGTATATTTACCAAGTTTAAACAGCTGGAAGGTTATTTTTAAGGTTTTCAATTCCTATGCCTAGAATTTAGTTATTTCTAACGTATCAACCAAACTTTCGGAAAACAATTTGAGTTACCCTATTAGCTTACTTGACAAATTTTTTTTTTACAAGATGCAGAATATATACATGCAGAATATACAACAGACTGTGAAGGAGGAACGCTTACCAAGCATACCCCCAAACTTGAATTTGACAATGTCCTCATCGTTATGCTATATACCCGAGTCAAAAAAAATGTTTGAGAAAAAAGAAAAACAATTTGTTCATACAAAATTGTAGGGGAAGGGATTTAATCAACATAACGCGGCTCATGTAAAAACATGAGCTCCCCAATCTCCGCAGGCAATTCTAAAAACGGCTTGAGATGTTGGCCATTGACTTTGAAAATATTGCCAGATTGCTGATCTTCAATCTCAACAGCACCGTGCGGAAAGACAGTGCGCACAAAAAAAGACCTTTCCAGCGTGATTTTAACTTTCCCGGAAACAAATGAAGTCGGGAGTCATAGAGCAGAACCTTTTGCCCCTTGGTGAATGTTTTCCGGAGAATCTCCTTGTCATGAAAAACCTTTGTTTTGTCCTTGTAAAGTTTGGCATTCTCGTATGCATCATTGCGTATCTCATCAAGCTCATTCAGTTGAAGTCTTCTTACCTCACCGGCGTTTTCTAGGTTGACATTGAGCTGTTTGATTGCCCAGAACGCACGGTGCTCTAGTTCAACAAGCAAGTGACACGCCTTTCCAAAGATGAGTCGGTATGGGGACATACCTAGGTTCATTTTGAAGGCATGCGGAATGCCCAGAGCACGTCACTCAACTTCAACGACCAATCCTTGCGGTTATTGCTGATAGTCTTTTCCAAAATCTGTTTAATTTGTCTGTTGGAGACTTCAACCTGACCGCAAGTTTGAGGATGATAGGGCGTTGACAATTTGTGGCTGATGGAATACTTCTTCATTAGTGATTCAAAGGATCGGTTGCAAAAATGCGTCCCATTATCACTAATGATGGTGCGAGGCGTACCAAACCGTGAAAAGATGTTTTCTTTTAAAAATTTTACGACAACCTTGTTGTCGTTGGTTCGACAAGGGATGGCCTCCACCCATTTGGACACATAGTCCACAGCCAACAAAATGTACAAATTCCCAAAAGAGTTTTGGAATGGCCCCATGAAATCGATGCCCCAGACATCAAAAATTTCTACAATCAGAATGGACTGTAGGGGCATTTGATTCCGTTTTCCAATCTTACCTATGTGTTGTCATCGGTTGCAGGTTTTGCAGTATTCGAAAGCATCCTTGAAAAGCGTCGGCCAGTCGAAGCCGCTCTGCAAAACTTTTCAGCCGTTTTTCTTGGTCTGAAATGGCCCCCGCAAGCCTGGTCATGACAGAAGGACAAAACACTTCTTGTCTCACAGTTAGAGATGCACTGTCTAATGATCTGATCAGGACAGTATTTGAACAGGTATGGTTCATCCCAGTAAAAGAATTTGACATGGGAGAGAAATTTATACTTGTCCTGATTCGGCCAAAAAGATGGTGTTTCTTCGGTGACTAGGAAGTTCACGATATCAGCGAACCATGGGTCGCTTGATACAGAGATAAGTTGTTCGTCTGGAAAATGCTCATTGATTGGAATTTCCTCATTTGGTGCATTTGGTATGCGAGACAGGTGATCGGCCACAACTTTGTCGGTCCCCTTCTTATCTTTGATGGTTAAGTCAAATTCCTGAAGAAGGAGGATCCAACGTATCAATCTGGCCTTGGCATCCCTTTTTGTAAAGAGGTGCTTAAGCGCAGAATGATCTGTGTAAATAGTGACATGGGTTCCGATCAAGTAGGGACGGAATTTCTCAAGTGTGAACACAACAGCTAGGAGTTCTTTTTCAGTCGTTGTGTAATTTAACTGTGCGTCATTCAACGTCCTGCTCGCATAATGAATAACACGTGGCTTCTTTTCAAATCGCTGTCCTAAGACAGCTTCTATTTCAAAGTCAGAAGCGTCGCACATTAGTTCAAAAGGTTCGCTCCAGTCTGGTGCGCTTAAAATCGGAGCAGAAGTGAGTTCCGACTTTAGAAGCTTGAACACGTGAAGGCACTCATAGTTGAAATCAAAGGGTGTTTCTTTGGCCAGCAAAGAAGTCAAGGGTCTAGCCAGTTTGCTAAAATCCTTGATGAAACGCCTGTAAAACCCGGCGTGGCCTAAGAATGGCCTAATGTCACGGACAGTTCGTGGAGGTGGGAGGCTTGAGATAACGTTGATTTTTGCCCTATCGACTTCAATTCCTTTTTCAAAAATGATATGGCCTAACACAATGCCGTGTTTGACCATAAAATGACACTTCTCCCAGTTGAGTGTGAGGTGTTTTTCTTTACATCGTAGCATTACTAGCTCCAGATGCCTCAAACACTCAGAAAATGAATCTCCATAGACGGAGAAATCATCCATGAAAATCTCTAAAAATCGCTCTACCATATCAGAGAAGATGCTTATCATGCACCGCTGAAATGTTGCGGGTGCATTGCACAGCCCAAAGGGCATGCGGCGGTAGGCGAAGGTACCAAAAGGACAAATGAAGGTTGTTTTGTCTTGATCCTCTGGATCAATCGGGATTTGATTGTAGCCGGAATACCCATCTAAAAAACAGTAATAGGCATGTCCAACTAAGCGTTCAAGCATTTGATCAATGAAGGGCAGCGGGAAATGATCCTTGCGAGTTGCTGCGTTGAGCTTTCTGTAATCGATACAGACTCTCTATCCCGTTTGTGTGCGGGTTGGGATTAGCTCATTTTCTTCATTCATGATGACTGTGAGTCCCGATTTCTTTGGTACCACATGAATGGGGTTTACCCATTTGCTATCAGATATGGGATAGATGATCCCATTGTCCAGACACTTTAGCATTTCATTTCTTACCGCTTCTTTCATTACCGGGTTAAGCCGGCATTGAGGATCCTTGAAGGGTTTGGAATCATTAGTCATATGGATTCTGTGCTGGCAGATAGCAGGGCTCATTCCTTTGATATCAGCAATTGACCACCCAATTGCTTCCATGTTCTTTCTTAGAACATCCATGAGGGCCGACTCTTGCTAAGGCGCAAGGTTGGTTGCAATTATTACTGGAAGTGTTTCATTATTTCCCAAGTACGCATACTTGAGGTGGTCAGGAAGAACTTTGAGGTCAAGTTTCGGTGGCTCCTCCACAGATGGTCACACTTCAGGGGCTGGTTCATTGCGAAGAGGTTCAAATTGGGGCCCCCAATGTGCGTAGGACGCCTGTTCAGGATTTAGCTTCTTAAGGAAAAGAAGCTCCTCAGAAAACAGTTCTTCAAAAGTCTCGTCCAGACACTCATTTTTGAAGTCAAATGTCCCCTCCTCAGACATATCGTATACAGCGTTGACTTCAAAAGTATTGTCGTGTTTCTCACTCGCCTAGTTTCCTAGCGTGAAAATGTTGAGGTCCACTGTCATGTTCCCAAAAGAAAGTTTCATGGACCCATTACGACAGTTTATCAATACGTTGGATGTGGCTAGGAAAGGCCGTCCCAGTATGACTGGAATTTGACCGCTGGGATTGGTGACGGGCTCAGTCTCCAACACAATGAAGTCTACGGGGAATATGAATTCCCCGACCTTGATTAGAACATCATCAATTTCTCCCCTCGGTACTTTTGTCGAACGATCTGCCAGTTGCAGAGTCACTCTGGTCGGCTTGAGTTCTCCCAATCTCAGTTGTTTGTAAACTGAGTAGAGGAGGAGATTCACACTTGCCCCTAAGTCTAACAAGGCCCGGTTAATTTGTTTGTCCCCAATGGTGCAAGAAATAGTAGGACAGCCTGGGTCCTTATATTTCACAGGAATGGACTTGGACAAAATATCGCTCAGAGTGGCGGCCAAGAAGACGATTTTGGGGACGTTTGTGCGTCGTTTTTGGGTGCACAAGTCCTTCAAAAATTTTGCGTATGCCGGAACTTGTTGAACGACGTCCAACAAAGGAATGTTGACCTCACAGCGTTTAAAAACCTCTAACACCTTTTCCATGTTTGCAGAAGGCTTCTTTGATTTCAACCTATTAGGATAGAGAGCCTTAGGTCCAAATAATGAGTTTGGAGAAGCTGCAGATGAAATAGGTGCAGAAGACGGGAATGTTCTTGCTGGATCATCAGTGTGGTCGTGTGGCGAATTCTCAAGTTGCTTTGAAAGATGTGCGGCAGACGACGAAGAAGAAGCAGGAGAAGAAGAAGAAGGTGATGAAGATGACGATGGATCGCAATGAGGGGCAGAAGATGAACTATGTGCTGGTAAACTGATAACCACACGCTTGGATGAGTCGCTGGGGTTGACAACCTTGTTATCAAACGTTCGTCCTGATCTGAGGATGGTGATGGCGTTTGCATTCTCAATATTGTTCGTCTGAACAACATGAACGTTGTTGTTTCTCTGCTCTCTTGGGTTCATCATGGGTTGAGAGGGAAATGTTCCCTTCTTACGTTCATTTACTGCTGTAGCCAGTTGACTGATTTGGATTTCTAATCTGGCTATCGCTTGAATGTTAGCGCTATGCAATTGACCGGATGTTTGCATAAAGGTAGCCAGACTAGATGAAGTCTGCGCAGAAGTTTTAATCAAAGCTTCCAACCTTTTTTCGATGGATGTTACCCTTTTGTCGTCTTGGGCGAATCCAGGGGGTGTAAAGGTTTGGTTGTGCTGATTCGGCTGTTGGGGTTGCTGGGGCTGGTTAGTTGAATATCCCAATTTTTGGTTTTAAAAATTTGAATTTTGAAATTGTTGGAAAGGCGGGTTTGGATTGTTGTTTTGAAAAGGGGCCTGATTCCAAGCAAAATTGGGATGATTCTTCCAACCGGGGTTGTACGTTGGTGCAAAGGGGTCGTTCCTGGGATGCTGGTTTTGATACAGCGCATTAACATTTTCAGGTCCTTGGGACCCAACGAGAAACGGTCATTCTTCCGTGATGTGGCTAGGATGCTGACAGTTAGCGCACAAAGTCGGAGAAATGTGATTGACTGGTAGCGGTGGATTTTTGCCCTCTAAAGCTTCCATTCGTCGTACAAGAGCGGCGATTTTGGCTTCGGCAGCTATAGAGGTGTCAACTATGTGTGCAACGCTCCTACTTACAGATGGTTTCTCACTCACACTCTCCCATTGGATGGTTTTGTCAGCCAATTCCTCTAAAAAGTTCCAAGCGTCCTTAGCACCATAGCTCAGGAATTTGCACTGGCAAATGGATTCTAGCATCATGCGGGAACTAGAGTCTAACCCTTCATAGACAATCTGACATAACCTCCACTGTTCTAACCCGTGATGGGGACACTTGATCAAGATGTCTTTAAACCTCTCTAAGCATTTCCAAAATATTTCACCCTCTTTTTATTTGAAATTGTGGAGTTCATTGCGAATTCGCACGGTTTTATGAATAGGGTAAATTTTTTTTAGAAAAACCTTCACAAAGTCATCCTAAGTAGTGATTGATCTAGCTGGCAAACTGTTTAACCAACTTTTCGTATTATCCTTAAGCGCAAAGGGAATGAATTTGAGCTTAACGACATCCTCTCCCACTCCGTGAATCTTCATCATCGCACATACTCCTTCAAATTCACTGATCAACAGGTAAGCATCTTCGGACTCGAGTCCGTGGAATTTGGGGAGTAGTGGTATGAATTGCGGCTTGATCTCATAGTTGTTTGCCGCAATGGTAGGCAACACTATGCATGAAGGAAGGGATGAACGGTGTGCGTAACATCTGTCCTGTAACGCCGCCTCCTGTTGCTCAACGATTGTTTGCTCCGTCATTGCTGGTGGTGTAGGAGAAGAAAGTGAAGGTGTGGAATCGGACGGCTCTGATGAGGCAGAAGGAAAGAAGGTCTCGGAGGGTTCCGAAGAATCAGAAGGTGTAGAAGAGTCGGAAAACACAGGTACAAACCGGACTAATCGAGATTGTGAATCTCTAGTCCAAGCTGACATGCACTATCCGGAAGTGGTAAGGAAAGACTGAGGAAGTGGAAGAAAAGGTGGGTTTAACAAAATTTTCACAACCGAAAACAAACGAAAAGGTGTAACAAGAATACAAACAAGACACATTGCACGCACCTAGTCAGTCTAGGGCCACCTAGATCAACTAGACCTGCTAAAAAAAACTTGCCTTGTGAAGTAAAAATGTACCGCGAAACGGGCCCAAGGTAGACTGATCGAGAAGCCAGATAAGTGCAGAGAGGAAGGGAGGTTTTCCCTCGCTTTCGCGAGGTTCCTTAATTACAAAACCTTCTCTCTTTCGGCGGTTGTGCCTTCACACTTTCCTAGACACTTCTTGAACAATGTACCGATGGGCGGTGTTCGAAATACACTTAACTTTCCCTAGTGAGTGCGAAGTCCTTAGGGCTGAACGTCTAATTTCTTTTAAATTTAATGAGGGTGTGAAAAATGCTTGTTCTTTGTGGTTTGTGGGCCACGGAGAAAGGGGATGAAATCCCTTACTGTATCTTGTTAGGGTTCCTTGCCCTTAAGTCCGTATTAAAGGTATGCAATGCGCAATACAATGAAAAAGTTTGTTCAAAACATAAAACAATCATTTTTTAGTTAATGTTCAAATGTGGCGCTGCAAAAAATATGTGTTAGTTCTCTTTTTTTTTGGCAGTATGCTTGCAAAGAATCCTGCAAAGATAGAGTAGTGGATGCGTCGGGATTTTGAGAAGAAGGTAAGGAATACGTACCGTTGGATTTTTGGGTTAAGAAACCCCCGTTGACTTGAATCCGCGTGGGTTGAAAAGTTCACTTGTGTGGGTCAATCTACCCGGATCTTTGGCACCGTGTTCCGTTATCACCTTAGTTTTGAGCGCACCCTTTTCCTTGCACCATCGCTATCCACAAATTCCTAGAATCTGAAAATGTCACCAAAATGGCGATTTCAGTACGAAAAACGATATATGTGGCCAATTACCTGCATAATAAAAATTACAAAAATTAATCAATATCAACAGAATACCAATAGTGCACTGGAGATACCACAACCAGAAAATTTCAAAAATACCTCGAAGGGGCCGGCGACTCCGGAAATGTGCAATAGGTGGCTGGTTGGTCTTAGGAATTAGGTTCTCATATTGGTTGTGGATTCTCCTAGATAATTATTTGTCCTGTTGGTCTTATTTAATTCTTTAAATTTCTCACAGAAGGATAGCAGGTTGTCAAAACAGAGTGCAAAATGTAGAATATGATATACAATGTAACAAGGAATTTTTGTTTTGGTTTTGTTTTGGAGTTTATCTACAAAGATAACTCAAAATGCTTAGTGATGTTGCCACTCTCCGGCAACGGCGCCAAAAACTTGTTCGATTTCTCACGTTGTCGTGCAATATATTAAGTTATGTTGTTATTAAGATATGTATGTTTCGTTTGTTTAAAAAGGTGCACGATGTGAGACTCGAATTTTAAAATACCGCAAGTGCACGGTGCGTTGAAGCAAGCCGGCAAGTACGGGTCGAACCATAAGGAGTGGGTATCACGACATCAATTTGAGTTATAAGAAAAGGTTGGATGATGAGTTTGTCACAAAATGCAAGATTTTTAAAAGAAGACAGGAGTTAAGGAAAACCTAGGCTAATGGTTTGGTATTAGTGAAATAAGATACTTACCTCCAACGTTCCTTTTTGATCCGAGCTTCAAGTGTTTAGTTTCCATTAGAATTGCAAAAGCATACCGTATCTATCCGAACATGCTTCGAAATAGAATACGATATCAAGATTGAGTAGGATGGAAACTAAAAACTTGAAGAAGAGAATGAAATGCATACGGAGCTAGTTAAGTGAGGTTGGCAAGTATAGGATATATGCAAGTGTGCTATATATTCTATCTAGCGAAATACGACACTTAACAAAATTCCGTATTCATTTCAATTTCCATTCATAATATAGGAATAATGAAATGTGAAGAAAGAATAAGATATACGTTTAGGTTGATTTGCAACCATTGAAAACGATATACCATATCAAGCAAAACATAATAAAATTGCATATTAAGAAAAGAAGATGTAAAGTGCAAGAATCAAAAGGGAGGGGATGGAAGTAAAGTCATTCCACAACCTACCTCACCATAGCCTAGAAAACGACTACTCACACATCATATAATCAATTGACAATAAAAAAAAAAGAAAAGAGAAGAAGAGAAGATATACAAGAAATACTTTATATAAGATGAAGCTTGATTATAAACGGTTCCAAGTACAAGACAAATGAAATCAAATGCCAAAATCTAATCTTGCAAGCTCAAAAGAAGTTGCAAGACCAGAGAAAGACAAGGATTTCACACTAAACTCACTAGAAGCAATAATTACAATCTCACAATTCTTTTCTCTCACCAAAAAAGTAGTAGTCTCCATCTTGCCCACTGCCCTGGTATTTATAGGTTCCAAAACAGATTAAACAAACAATAAAAATAAGGTGACTAGGCAGCAAGGGAGAGATAAGAAAGAAAATGGGGCCCACTGGAGCATGGGGGGCCGGCCTCGCCGCAGTTTGCCTGGTGGCCTCCGGCCATAGGGGGTCGGGTCTGGTGTGGGGTCATATCAGCTCTCATAGATCCCTCTGGTGTTGTTTGCTTGGTTAAATTTAACCTGGCACATCTTCAGATTTTTGGAGGGAACAAGATGCTTTGAATCACATCAAGATCTTAAGCATTAAATGCTCATTTAATACACATCACACCAAGAAAAGCTCTTTTGCTCAACTCATCCCATCATGGCTGCCCCTAGCCAAGTGTACCTTTGTGTGTTGGACCAATTCTACACAAAAAGTGTGTACACATGTATTATTTCCAAAAAGAGCTCACGGGTCATCGGTAGATTTTCTGGTCTGCTTGCATGTCGGCTCCCAAACGTCGTATCCGTGTTTTTGGGTATGTTTTCAGTAATGTATCATGAATACCTGTAAACTGTATTAACTGAGCAGACACTGATTAATAGTACTGAAATATAGTAAAATAGGTAACGAATGAGTGGTAATAAAATGCAGTTTTATGAGATGATCAGCTCCTTCTAAAATTCTTTTTGCAAAAACTCCTTAAAAAAAACCACAAAACAAAATTTTTACAAAAACTTACCATTTTGTCGCTAGAAATCCATTGCACCCCACTTTCTCTCATTGGCGTTTTCTTACCCCCACCTTATGTTTTTACTTTTTGACTACACTACACCTCGTTAGTGTATGTCCAGTTGGATTAGGGACACTAGCGCCCGTTTAGTCCGTGTCTCGTTAGTGCCTACTAATGACGCGTTCGACTCCGAAGTCAAATTCCCCACACTTATTTACCTTCATCTTCAAATTCATCATCTTCTAAGAAGATGTCGGGATTCAATCCTAACAACCCCTTACCTACGGGACTGATTCCACCTCCACTGGGTGCGAATAACCCACCACACCCTCCTGTTGAAGCGCCCCAATAAATCGCGCTCCAAGATCTTTTCTATCCCATCTGCACTGCACTTCCCACTTGTCTTTCACTTCCACCGGCTAATGGGGATAACTTTGAAATTAAACCCCACTTCATCAATATATTGCCTAAATTTCACGGGCTGGAATCCAAAGATGCCTACATCTTCATTAACAAATTCCAGAATGTTTGCGCAATGATGAAGACCACACAACTTTCTGATGATGCTATAAGGCTACGTGTCATTCCATTCACTTTATGTGACCTAGCTGAAAAATGGTTATATAGCACAGCATCACACTCCATAAAAAATTGGGAAGAGTTTGTTAAGGCTTTTCAAAAAAAGTTTTACCCACACCACATGACCGCGAGAATTCGCAACGAAATTATTCAATTTTCTTAGCTTCCTTCCGAACCTTTTTGGAAGTGTTTCGAAAGATTTAAAGACCTTCTTGTTCAGTGCCTTCACCACGGTATCGAGAATTGGCAACTTTGCCAAACTTTATACGAAGGACTGAACCCAGCAACTAAGCAGTTGTTGGAAACCATTTGTCAAGGTCACTTTCTTACAAAATCGAGCGAGGAAGCTTGGCAATTTCTCGACGATCTTGCTGAACAAACACTTCAGTGGGAAAGCACTAAGACCACTTCATCTACTTCATCAGGTCAGTCTAGGGCTGGCATACATCAACTTGATATGTCGATTGCAATGAAGGCCGAAATGGCTGCACTCACGAAAAAACTTGAAGCAATTGAGAGCAAATTCTCATCGCCTTCTCTTGCCCCAGCTTTACCCCCACGCACTGTTTGTGCTTATTGTTCAGATCCGTCCCATCTAACCGAAGAGTGTCCTTACAACCCACCTGTTCAAGGACAAGATCAAGTCAATATTGCCTTTCAGCAAAGATAAAGAAATGATCCATACTCTTCAACTTACAATCCTGGTTGGAGGAGCCACCCAAATTTTGCTTGGAATCAAAATCAACAACAATTCCAAGGCAATAACAACTTTTAAAGGCCTCCTCCATAACAACAAGCCCCTCAACAAACTCAATATCAGCAACCTTTCCAACCCCAACCTTACTAAAACCAAAACCAAAACCAAAACCATTTAAACAATTTTGTACCAAACAACTCTTATCCTCAAAACAATTTTGCTCAGCCGAATAACGATAAGGTTTTCTCGCTAGAATGAAGTCTGGATGCGTTTTTAAAACAACCTACGTAATCCTCAGCCAGCATCCAATCGTCCATTCAGTCTTTGGTGCAACACACTGCTTCACATGATCAGAGCATCAAAACAATTGAAGCCCGAATTGCACAACTGAATGCTGCGTTAAGCGAGCGAGAAAAGGGTAAACTTCTATCTCAACAACTGCCAAATCCCGGTCACACACAAAATACATATGTTGCTTATGAACAACAAAATCAAAATGTGAGTGCCATGACTACATTGAGATCTGGAAAGGTATTGCACAACAACGTTGGTAATAATGATGACACCATGGCTGCCGCTGCTTCATCTTCTTCATCTTCTTCAGAGCCTATTCTTCATTCTTCACAAGGCTCTACTTCTTCTAATTCGAACGGACCCACATCTCACTCCACGAAAACACCAACACTGGGATCCGTTCCAACTCCGCAATCTACTCCACAAACATTGGACTCAACAAATTTTCAAAATATTCCATTTCCAAACAGGTTGAGATCCAATAAACCCACTCCCCAAATGGAGAAGATTGTGGAGTTATTCAAACAGGTTAGTATTAACATACCTCTCTTGGATGTAATCCAACAAGTCTCTTCTTACGCTAAAATCTTAAAGGACTTATGCACCAAGAAGAGAAAATCGCAGGTACCTAAGAAAGTTTTCTTGGCTAGTGCAATAAGTGACGCTCTTACCCAACCTTTACCCCAAAAACATAAGGACCCTGGCTGTCCTACAATTTTAATAACAATTGGGGATAAGAACATCAATCGCGCACTTTTAGATCTTGGTGCCAGTGTTAATTTGCTTCCCTATTCAGTATATGAACAATTAGGCGTTGGAGAGCTGAAACCCACACATTGTACTCTCCAAATGGCTGACCGATCCATCACCCATCCTAGGGGTGAGTTAGAGGATGTGTTAATTAAAGTAGGGGATTTCATTTTCCCCGTTGATTTCATTGTTATGGACACACAGCCTGTAGCTAACCCCCGGAGTCAAATTCCGGTGATACTCGGTCGACCATTCCTTACGACTTCTAATGCGGTGATCAATTGTCGAAATGGTTCGATGAACCTATCTTTTGGAAACATGACAATTGAACTCAATATTTTTAAGTTGGGGAATCAGCCCTCCGAGCCTAATGCTAATATACTTGATGTTTGCTCGATCCAAGAGATCACACAGGAGGACTGTGAGCTCGAAAAATTTCTGTTCGATCACAGCAGTTTTGACGCCACTAGTGCGTTCCTCCTTGAATCTGACACAGCTTTACACCCGATAACGATTACGAGTGTTTCACTTTTTTGGACGATTTCGAAGACTCGCCATCCGAGTTTAAGTTCTTTGAATTTTCGGATGAGTTAGCTGAACTATCCGACTCGGTTGCTTACACTCGCTTCGAACCATTGTTGGAATCCTTCGAGTTCGAGACAGTTTCACCAATTTTACCTTCAATTGTTTCACCTCCAAAACTCGAACTCAAACTGTTGCCGTCTCACCTTAAATACGCTTACTTAGGTGAGAATGAGACCCTTCCTGTTATCATATCGGCATCTCTAACTCTCGAGCAAGAGAAAGCCCTTTTAATAGTCTTACAAAATAATCGGCAAGATTTTGGCTGGACTATGGTGGACATCAAGGGGATTAGTCCCCTCATAGTTGAACATCATATACATATTATGGATGATGCCAAGCCAGTAAGGGATCCACAGAGACGCCTCAACCCTATAATGAAGGAGGCTGTTAAAAAGGAGATTGTAAAATGTTTTGATAGTGGTATCATTTACCCTATCTCTGATAGCCAATGGGTTAGCTCCATTCACGTTGTCCCAAAGAAATCGGGCATAACGGTCATAACTAATGAGGCGAATGAGTTAATACCTACTCGCAACCAAACTGGGTGGCGAGTATGCATCGATTATAGAAAACTCAACGCCGCGACACGGAAAGACCACTTTCTATTACCTTTTATTGACCAAATGCTAGAACGATTGGCTGGGCATGAATTTTACTGCTTTTTGGATGGCTACTCCGGCTATAATCAAGTTCCCATAACCAAAAAGGACCAAGACAAGACCACATTTACTTGTCCTTTCGGTACATTCGCTTACCGACGTATACTCTTTGGGTTATGCAATGCACCCGCTACTTTCCAGCGGTGTATGATGGGCATCTTTTCAGACATGGTGGAAAAATTCTTGGAGATTTTTATGGATGATTTCTCCATTTTCGGTGACTCCTTTGATGAGTGTTTGTTACATTTAGACGCAGTTCTTACCCGTTGTAAGGATAAATACCTCACTTTAAATTGGGAGATGCCACTTTATGGTACGAAAGGGTATTGTCTTAGGACATATCATCTCGCAAAACGGCATTGAGGTTGATAAAGCTAAGATTGAAGTCATTTCCAATCTTCCTCCTCCCAAGTGCGTCAAAGACATCCGAGCCTTCCTTGGCCATGCCAGTTTCTATAGACGGTTCATCAAGAATTTTAGCAAGATAGCTAGACCCTTGACTCTTTTGTTGGCCAAGGACACCACTTTTGATTTTGACTCAAGCTACATGAAGGCATTCGAGTCATTGAAACACTCACTTATTTCTGCGCCCATTCTTTCATCTCCCGACTGGACGCATCCATTTGAAATTATGTACGATGCATCTGATTTCTCCATTGGTATTGTCCTTGGACAGAACATAAATAAGATGCCACACGTAATTTACTACGCTAGCCGAACATTAAAGGAAGGCCAATTAAATTACACAACAACTGAAAAAGAATTCTTAGTCGTTGTGTTTGCACTAGAAAAATTCAGGCCCTATTTAATCAGCTCTCCAGTCATCATTTACACGGACCACTCAGCTCTTCGCCATCTTTTCGCGAAGAAGGATGCTAAATCTCGGCTGATACGTTGGATCCTCTTGCTACAAGAGTTTGACCTTGTTATAAGAGACAAGAGAGGATATGAAAACGTAGTCGCTGACCACCTTTCACGACTCCCTTCTTCGCCTACACTTCAAAGTCCTATTAGAGATGTTTTTCCAGATGAGCAGCTCTTAACCGTGTCATGCGAACCTTGGTTCGCTGATATCGTAAATTATTTGGCCACCGGACTGATACCAAACGATTGGTCGAATCAGGACAGACTTCGATTCCTGTCCTAAGTAAAACATTTTTACTGGGATGAACCGTATCTCTTCAAATACTGTTCCGACCAAATCATTCATCGGTGTGTCCCCGACAACGAGTTTAAGAGCATGCTGTCATTCTGCCATGATCAAGCATGTGGCGGGCATTTTGGCCCCAAAAAGACAACAGAAAAAATCTTGCAGTGTGGCTTCTACTGGCCATGACTTTTTTAAAGACGCATACGAATACTGCAAGACATGCTCCCGGTGCCAACACTTGGGCCGGATATCTCGGAGAAATGAAATGCCGCTCTTACCAATTTTGGTTGTTGAAATTTTTGATGTTTGGGGAGTAGACTTTATGGGACCATTTCCCAACTCTTTTAGGAACGTGTACATTCTACTTGCTGTTGACTATGTTTCAAAATGGGTCGAGGCTGTGCCCAGCCGAACTAACGACAACAAGGTTGTCATTAGATTTCTCAAAGAAAACATTTTTTCTCGGTTTGGGCATCCTTGCGTGATTATCAGTGATAATGGATCTCACTTTTGTAATAGGACTTTCGAGTCCTTAATGCGAAAATACTCCATTACTCACAAAATGTCAATACCATATCATCCCCAAACTTGTGGGCAAGCCGAGATTTCGAATCGGCAGATTAAACAGATATTGGAGAAAACGGTTTCCAAAAACCGTAAAGATTGGTCATCAAAACTGATTGATGCCCTTTGGGCATTTCATACTGCCTATAAGACCGATCTTGGCATGTCTCCATACAGGCTTGTTTATGGAAAAGCTTGCCACCTTCTTGTTGAAATAGAGCATAAGGCATTTTGGGCAATTAAAGAGTTGAACCTATCTTTGGGAGACGCGGGCAACAATAGAAAGCTGCAGATGAATGAATTGGACGAGTTGCGGGATGATGCCTATGAGAATGCAGTAGTTGTTAAAAACCGAACGAAGGTGTTCCACGACAAACACCTTATGCGCAAAACTTTCAAACCTTGTCAACAGGTTTTACTTTATGATACTCGGTTATATTTCCATCCCGGCAAGCTCAAATCTCGATGGAAAGGGCCATTTTTGGTACGCACCGTATATCCGCAAGGTGCGGTAGATTTAGAAAACTCGGAGGACGGTATACTGTTTAAAGTAAACGGACATCGACTTAAACCGTTCTTCACTGCGGACCCTTCGGAGGAGCTCCTGTTTTTGTAGGAGTCGAGTTATATTGACTGATCTTCCTCCATCTACCCCTAAATTTTCGACCGTCTAGCCAAAAACACTGTTTCAAACAAGTTTGGGGGTATGTATCATTTGTAATTATATAAAAACAAAATAACATAAAAAAATAAAAATTTGAAAATAATTTTTTTTGGGTATTTTTGTAAATTTCCAGATTTAATAAAATAAAAATAAAAATTTTATTTGCAAATAATTTCCTCCTTTTGAGAGGGTTTTTTTTTACAAAGAGCCAACACATTCCCCTACTATAAATAACCCCGACCCCTCTCTGTTTTCTTAACCCTAATTTTTCACCTCTCTGCAAACCCTAGCCGCCGCTTCGATTTCTGCAGCGAGATCTCCCCATCGCGTCGCCCAACCGCCGCAGGAACTTGCATTGTGCCGCTGATCCGCCGCGCCCCTGCTGCTTCACCCTCTGATTTTCTCAGAGGCGGTTTGCATCTTCTTCTCCTTCTCTGTTAAATTTTTTAGATCTGTAAATTTTTTGTGATGGCACCAAATATGCAGTTGGAACGTGATTTCTCACAGATCTTTTCACACACGATATATGAGAGTTATTTTGCTGATGAAATCACACGGAGGGACTGGAACTTTTTAATCTATAATCACCAAATGCTTACGCCCTTCCAGATCTAGTCACTCATTTTTACGAGTGCATGGAAGAAGGCTGCCTTGCACAATACGGATTTATCAAGTTACTGTGGGGTGATAGGGAGATAATTATTGATAGAGACTTCATCCATGAAGTCACTTTAATCCCTAGGTTACCTGTTCACGATCAACCCCTTCAGTTTGAAGATTACATTCCCTTAATGGGTAATGATTGCTTGAGGGAACCGAGGAAGGGAATACAAGCGAGAACCCTTTTCGCTAATGTTTTAACCGTGTGCCGATGGGCACAAAACAATATTTTTGGGAGTTCCCATAATACCACATTTTTCACCCCGTCACTTCATATCGTGCACACCCTAATGACTAGGAACCCTAGATTTGATATGTGCACGGTTTTACTCAACTCAATCGGTGCTGGCAAAAGGGCCGCGAATTACCCATGCCTCATGCTAGTGACACAACTGTGTCGCTATTTCCTCCTTGTGGAGGAATTTCAATTCTATATGCATGGAGGTATACCCATCAGGCCTCTCATTGAGGGCGCATCTACGTCCTATACCCGCTTGATTAATATTTGGTCACGAACAGAACCGGCGGAACACATGCCCACCAGAACACCTAGCTCTAGCTCGATCGCGAGCGAGGAAGAGCTCACCCCCTTAGAACATGCACGTTTAATGAGAATAGCTATTAGGGGGACTGATGATTTGAGGGGGATGATGAGGGAGCATGATCGGCGTCTGATAGAAGTAGAGCAGGGGGTCAGAACCCTGCTAGCTAGGGAGGAGCGTTCCCGTTCACGCTCAAGGGCACGGCGAGGGGCCGAGCAGTGAGGGCACTGCTTTTGGTAAGTTTGGGGGAGGAGGTGGTTGTAAATAGTTATCATTGTATTGCATATTTTTATTTTTTTTGGTATATATTTTTTCTTTTTCTTTTGCATGTTTAATTTTGCATTGCATCTTTATAAAAAAATTATAAAAATTAAAAAAATGAAAATAAAAAAATATAAAAGAAAAAAATCAAATAAAAAATTCAAAATTTTTAAAAATTATAAAAATTGAAAAATTCAATTTTGGCCATAATTGACTTAAGTTTGACAAGACGGTTAACTAGCTAGGAAAAACTAGATCCCAAAACTTAGTAAATTAAAAACCCTAAAAATAACCTTTTTTAAAAATTTAACGGTAGAAATATATGTCCATGTAGTTTACTTAGAAATAGACAAATTTTGAGTTCAGTTCTTGGGCTCAGTGCAATCGCGTTTCCCTGCGAAAGTGAGGTTAGGCTTTTTCGAGAATAAACTAGTTTTGCTCAGGACGAGCAAAAGATAAGTTTGGGGGTATTTGTTCATATCAGAATTTTGCATTATTATATTTTCCATTCTTAATCATATTGCAAATAAATAGGTGCTTTTGATCCATATCTGCTAAATAGTTGCAGGTTACAGGTTCTCGGAACAATACAGTGAAAATGATGAAAAAACGCTATAAAAGTGAGACTACGACCAATAAATAAAAGAATCTTTATGATGCCGCCGACAGTTAAGGAACAAATGAAGATCAATGAACAGTTCGATTTCACAAAGCACGACGACATCACAAGATTCAAGACTTCAACACGAAGCGAACGGTAAAAGTCCACAACATTCTGCACTGTGGAAATCTGGAAGAAATTAGAAAACATTCTGAGAAACCAAGTGAAGAAACCAGAAGTAAAATGCAACATGAAGTATACCTGAGAAAATGAGCCTGAGAACATTCAAGATGGCCGTGGATCCGCGGCCAACCAAGGCTTATGGCCGCGGATCCGCGGCCGTGCAACGCACGTGTCGGTGCGTGTCGGTGGAGTCGGTGCATTGACCCGGTTTTCTTAGGGTAGTTTTGTAAATTTAGATATGGATCAGATGTAAAACCTACGGTTTCTATTATCTATAAATAGAAAGTCTACAGCTCTTTTTGGAGCATGGCTCTTTTAATTTCTAGAATTTTAAATTTTCATTCCATTGTAATTGTCAAAGAGTGCATCAATAAAAAGTAAGTTTTTTATCTTGAATTTTTTATCTGCAATTTTATTTCTCTGCAATTTTTATATGCCGTAGTTATTTTCCGCAAGTTAATTAGATTATTAAAATTAAAATAAAAAAAATGAATTCCTTTGTTAATTCCCTAATGAGTGAGTAGTTTCTCACTTGTTAGGGTTAGGTTTGGGGAAGGTTTGAGTGATGAAAATCTCTCACTTTTTTCTTGCCCGTTTAATATTTTAAAATAAGGGCTCAATGCAAAACAACCACACACCGCTCACTACGGCACCCTATCCCATGAGGTAGCGGTGATTCTCTAGTTAAGACCGATTGTGTTTGATTTCCATAGAGCTTAGGGCTAAGAGTTAAGAAAGGACGGATAAGGACCAAAGGGAAGAAATGTAATTTCTTTCCGATCGTGCTAATCCCCTTTGTTAACTATTATCTTAACACCTAAAGTTCTTAGTTAGGGCAAAGAAAGCGGTGAGAAGAATTGACTTTCCAAACTAACTTAATCCTAACCCTAGCAAGGTTTTAATCCAAATCAAATTCAACCTCAGTTTTTATTGAAAATCAAAACCTACCACAAATAGGAATTGACTCGTTAGAACAACTAGAAAATACACGTTTTCCCTGTGGACCGACTCGTACTCAATCGGCTAGCTACCAAGCGACACCGTTCTTGATTGCGGTTAATTCTTTGATTTCAAAACGCACATACGCAAAATCTCTACAATCAGGATCTCACGCAGGTATTTTCCCGTTACAAGGTCGAGAGGACCTTGCAAGTGTGCATGAATTTTTTTTATGAGTCTGCGTCCTTGCGGGTTTTCACAAACTTGCCGGTAGCCCTGCTGTTTTTACTCACGGAGCCTTTTCGGGTTTTCATCCGTGCCCATTTCGCTTATGGACGTACCGTTTTTTTTGTCACGTTAGCCTGAGGATGCTGCGGTTCATAGTAGTTTAAAGACGTTTCGATCCGTAGCTAGTTTCAGGACATTGCGGTCCATTTTGTTAGTTTTTTGCGGCGAAGTTTCGCTGAGTACTACTTATAGAGTTTGGACTCGGGAAGATAGTGAGCGGACATAGGCGTTGTCATCTATCATTGACCTGGGTCATGACTCGTCAGGCGTAGTATTTTTTTAGGAATCGACCGTTTATTGGCCGGAAGGGTCTTTCGCCATGCATATCCATGAGCAAGTAATCCCCACCCTGGTAGACTTTGTCTATGATGTACAGGCCCTCATAGTTTGGCTCGAATTTCCTCCGTTTGGCACGATTGGGGATCATAGGTCTTTTTATGATTAGCACGAGTTCGCCTTGGCGGAATATTATCGGCGTAATCAATCTTTCGTATGAGCATGCCATCCTTGCTTTGTAAACTTCTAGGTTTTGCTGCGCCATGAGATGAGTTTCATCGAGGGCGCCGAGCTTCTCAAGCCGAAGATGAGCATTCTCTTCATCTGTTAGCTCGTAATGAACCGCCACTCATAGAGAGGGTAGCTCTATCTCGAGGGGGAGTACCGCTTCTGTGCCGAACACCAACGCGAATGGCGTTGTATTCGTGGCTGTTTGAACGTGGTTCAATATGCCCAGAGAGCTTCATGCAGTCTCTCGTGCCAGTCCTTTTTATTTTTGGACACTGTCTTCTTTATGATCTTTTTCAAGGTCTTGTTGAAAGCCTCAGCTAGACCGTTAGCTCAGGGATTATAGACCGAAGAGTATCTCTAGTCTATATTATGTTGCTGTGCGAAGCGAATGACTTTGTAACTTCTGTAGACCGGCCCGTTATCAGAGATAATCCGTCGTGGAGTGCCGAACCGATAGATGACGTGTGTCTTCAAGAAATGAAGGATGTTCTCCCTCTTCACTTCTCTTAACTATATGGCTTCTGCCCACTTGGAGAAGTGATAAGTTGTTGCCAATATGAACCGATGTCCTTTGGATGACGCTGGTTTGATGGGCCCAATTATGTCGGTTCCCCACATTTCGAATGGCCAGCTAGTCACCGTTGGATGTAACGAGTTTGGATGCTGGTGGATGAAGTCTCCATGAATTTGGCACGGGTGGCACTGCTTCGCGTATTCGAGACAGTCCTGAATCATTGTGGGCCAATAGTATCCCATTCTTTTGATCTTCAGCTCCATCTTTGGCCCGGCTTGATGAGAACCGCAAAGTCCATCGTGAGTTTCTTGGACGACTATCCTTGCTTCTTCCGGTCCTAGGCATCTCAGCCACAGAGAGTCGAACGATCTCTTATATAGAGTATCATTGACGAAGGTGAAAGACAGAGCTCGTTTCATGAGCTGATGTCTTGACGACGCGTCTTCGGGCGTTCGATTGGATTTGAAGTAGTCTATAAAGACTTCTCTCCAATCTTTAGCCTTTCCTTGGTCCTCTATTTGTAGGACTGTTTGCTTAGTTGTTTCTTTTTCTTCAGACGACTCCGGGGATATTTCTGCTGGTGTGAGAACCCGACGGCTTTGCACAATGGTCCTTACGTCATCGAGGTTTTCGTCAGCCAGTTCTTTAGCGTGTTTGGCTAATGCGTTTGCCTTGCTATTTTTTGTATGCGGTATGCTTTCCAGGACGTAGGAGGGAATTTGAGTTAGTAACTGTTGCACTCTTTCGCCGTACTTTACCAACTCTGGTTTGCATGTTTGATAGTCGCCGTTTAGTTGACTAACGACCAGCTGGGAGTCTCTGTATATAAGAAGATTTTCGATTCCCATATCGACAGCTATCTCAAGACCTGCTATTAAAGCTTCATATTCTACTTCATTTTTTGTCCTCGGCTCTTTTAAGGAAAAAGCAAAGTGCATTATCCCTCCTTGTGGAGTCACGAAGATGAGGCCTACCCCAGATTTGATTATGGGGGAGGTGTGCTTTCGCTTCTTTAAGGAAGATGCCCTATCGAAGTAGAGTTCCTATCGGGTATCCTCCCTCCCCGTCGATCGTGTCGAATGCGTGCTCGTCTGGCAATTCACAATTTAGGGGTGAATCGGCAGGTATTGGATGTTCAGCGAGGAAGTCGGCAATGGCCTGGCCTTTCACTGCCTTGAGAGGTCGGTATGTTATCGAGAATTCCATTAAAAGTAGGGCCCATTTAGCGAGCCATCCCGTTAGAATGGCTTTTGACATCAAATATTTAAGAGGGTCCACCTTTGATATGAGATGGACCTCATGCGCCAAAGCATAATGCCGAAGCTTCGTTATCACAAAGATTAACGCCAGGCAGTGTTTTTCGATAGGGGAGTAGTTGTTTTCTGCCCCCAGGAGAACTCGACTCAAATAATAGAGGGCTCTCTTCTTCTTGGTCGTTCTCCTATGCCCATAGTGCGCCTAACGAACCTACGAGGGCTGTTGTGTACAGGATGAGGGGCTTTCCTTTGACCGGAGCGGTTAGTACCGGCGGATTCTGCAGGTATTGCTTGATTTCTTCCAGTACGCTTTGGCATTTGTGATCCCAAACGAACGAGGTCCCCTTCTTTATTAGATGACTATAGGGATGGCATTTTCCGGAGAGGTTAGCTATGAACCGTCGGATGTATGCGAGCTTCCCTTGTAGAGACCGCGGTTTTTTTCAAAGTTCTTGGAGAAGGCATTTCCATAATCACCTTGATCTTTGACGGGTCTATTTCGATGCCTCGATGTCGTATGATGAATCCTAGAAATTTGCCTGAGGAGACTCCGAACACGCATTTCAGAGGGTTCATCTTCAGGTTGTATTTCCGAAGGCGCTGAAACACTATTTTCAGATGTTCCCAATGCTCCTCATGCGATTTTCTTTTCACCACGAGGTCGTCAATATAACATTCGACGATTTCATATATGAGGTTATCGAAAATCTTCATCATGGCCCTCTGATAGGTAGCACCGGCGTTCTTCAGACCAAAAGGCATAACTTTGTAGCAGAATATGCCTAGAGGGGTCCGGAAAGCGGTATGCTTCTGGTCTTCGGGATGCATCTTTATTTGATTGTACCCCGATGATCTATCCATGAAGGAGAAGACTTCATGAGTGGACGTGTTATCTATCATCAGCTCGGTAACCGATATGGGAAAGTCATCCTTCGGACAGGCTTTGTTGAGGTCCCGAAAATCCACGCAGATGCGCACCGTCCCATTTTTCTTCATCACTGAGACAATGTTGGCGATCCATTCGGGGTATTGAACTTCTTGGATGAAGCCGGAGTCGATTAGCTTCTTGACTTCGGCGTTGATACTCATTTCAAGTTCGAGCCGTATTCTTCTTAGCGCTTGTTTGACTGGTTTGACGTCCGGAGATATTGCCAATTTATGCACAGCTATTTCTGGATCTAGTCCCGGCATCTCGGAGTAATTCCATGCGAAGCAGTTTTTATACTGCATGAGCACATCTTTTAGCATAGCCACCTGCTCTTTAGACAGCAGCTCACTGACAAACGTTGGTCATGGGTCGTTTGCCGTCCCTAAGTCAATTTTCCTTAGGTTGTCCGCAGTATTATGTATTCCATCTTCTAACTCTTTTGGCGCCGGTGGAAATTCTGAGATCAACTCATCTTCTTCTTGATTTTCGAAGCACCAGGAGGGTTTATCCATATTCTCGTGCACTCCTTCTTCCGACAACGTTATCACGTGACAGGTACGAACTCGTTTCCAAGATCGTTGTTGATCTGGTTCTACTCTTGCCATATACGTTGCTTTTGGCACATGCTTTTGTGGTGGGGCTACCTTCTAATTTTTTGATAGAGCGAATCTGCCGAGTTGATATTGGTCTTCGACCCAATTTTTGAAGGGGAAGCAATCTTCAAGCGGATGCCCTATCGCTCGGTGATAAGAGCAATAATCAAGGTGATGAACCTCGTTTGCCTGATCAGGGTGCCGAGACTCTAGGAGTGTCATCATCTGATGTTTCATGACAAAGTCGAAGATCTTCCTTGTCTTGTCTCGAGGGAAAGAATATGCTCGACCCATCTTTTTCATAAGAGACGGATTTCGGCTGACCTTTTCTCGATAGCGTGGCCTTTTGGACCCATTTTGCTGTCTTGGAATGCCGTCCCCGTTCCTAACCTTATCATTGCTTCTACGCCGGGCTTTCTTTTTGCCATGAGAGCGCTCAGCGGGTTGGGGGTGAAAGGGATCGTCATTCTCCGTAGCCTGCCGAATGATACGTTGTGTCCTGGTTTTTTCGTAAATAGCCATTTCGCGACTGTGATCATCCCGAACCCTTTGACCTGCTTCTCTGATTAGCTTGTCAATCTGTTCCTCAAACGACGAGCTCGATATTTTTATGGCGGGACCTCGTTCTGGTTCAGCGCCAACATCCCCTTCTTCATCGATATCATTTATGACATAGCAGTCATGAAATTGCTCCCGTTTCTTGGACTGGACGTATTCAAGCCCAATCATTTCCATTTTTCCGTTGGGCAATTTTCGCTGAGTTACGGGGACGTTCCAGATCCTGTTGAAGAACTGAGCTTATCGATGAGTCTATTTGAAAGGTACGCCTTGGCATCTCAATAACCTTTTTAATCCCTCCATGTAGTATCTGGGCGGGCGGATGGGTTAGAGCCTATCGAGCGCAAAATCGGCACCATGCCAGACTTCTCTTTCGACTTTAGTCTCCGTGGATCGATAGAATAGGATCGCCCTTTCACCTCTTCGCCTGGGAGGGACGTAGAATGTCTGCAGCTCTTGCACACTATATGTCTCAAGCGAATCAAGCTCTCTGTAGTGCTGCTGCGGAACCATGGCGATTTTCAAACTCTGATCATCTCCAATGAGGGCCTGCATTGATAGACAGGCCGAGAATACTGCGTTGACTTCGTCTTCAGAATCGCTGCCAAAGACCAGAATATGGGTAGATGGTCCCGGGTTGTGGCATTGGGGTGACCCCGAATAGACTATCTCTTCTTCTTCCTCGGTATCGCTCCCGAAGACTGGAATAGTGGAGATAGTTTTTTGCTTATTCTCCGGTTTATGGCATCCTTCCGTGTCTTCAAAGTCTGGTAGGAAATACTTTGCATCTTCGTACTTTCGGACTTCATTTACGGAGAATGGGTTTAGTTCCCCCGTCACGGTATACTCGAGACCATCTTTGAAATACTTCATACACTGATGTTGTGTAGAAGGGATGATGTTGTACTCGTGTAACCAAGGCCTGCCGAGCAAAGCGTTGTAGCAGGTCTTGGTGTCAATGACATAAAATTTGATGTCAGTGACGAGAAGCCTGAAGCGTAACGTCAGTATTACAGACCCGAGCATCCGTGATGACTAGGAGTCGAACCCGGAGATGGTGATTTTATCCCGAGCGAGATGCTGAACGCTAATGCAGATTTCTTTCAACACCCTAACATTTAGGAGGTTGACAGAGGACCCGTTGTCAACTAAGATCTTCCCTATCTTAATGTCATGGCTGTACCCGGTGACATATAGGGGACGTTTGTGCTCGCACGTTCTGAGGAGGAGATCTTCATCGCCGAAAGTGATGTCAGCTGTGTGCACTTCTTCCAGCTCGTCCTTCATCTTTTCTTCGGCAAGGAAAGCTTGAAACTGCTCGGGCTCATGTAACACCCTGATCAGGGAATCTCGTGCATCTTTAGACAGGAGAAGGGCATCCAACATGCTTAGCTGCGAGGGTATTTTCCTCAGGTGCGCCAGGACATTGTAATCCACCTTGTTCTTCTTAGACGGGTCTTTGGCTGTCAGCTCTTCAACGAATCGATCATCGAGGGCGATACTCAGGGACTTTTTCTTTCCCCTTATCTTTTTTGTTCGACCCCTTGTTTGTGGTTCCGAGATTCTTTATAGGCAACGTACGGTTACGTAGCTGAATATTCTCACAGTTCTTTATCTCCTTCTCTTTTCCTGAGGTGGATTCCTTGAAGAGAGGGCCGAGGGCTATCTCTTCATCAGAATCGCTTCCGAAAGTGAGAACTTGCGATCCCCCAGAACCAACCATGTGATAGTTGCCGGAAGTTCTTTTATGCTCATCTGTTGCATTTCTCCGCTCCCGACGAGTTTTGCGCTTCATCCGCTTGAAATGTTGTCGATGAGCAACGTATCCTTGCCACCATTTTTTAAAGGCCATGCATTCTTCGGTTGGGTATGCAACCTTCCGATGGTACAAGCAGTAGCTCGGATGAATGTCCACTTCGTCAAGGTATATACCGTTAGAAATATCTCTTTTGAAAGGAGGCAGCTTCATTCCCATTGACAGGGCTTTAGCGAACTGTTTTCTTGCCTTAAGCCTGTTTTTGTCTGTTGCAGGCGTGCTTCGATCTAGTCGGAGTACTTGGCAACTCATTCCTACCATGACTTCTTCGGCTTGATGCCGACTCCTGGCTATTTCGAATATGGCCATTTCACACTCTTGATCAGCTTTGCTCTTCTGATGGGCTTCGTTCAGCAGCATGACAATCATCTCGTCTGATAGTTCTAAGGATTTTGGCATCGATCCTGCCTCCAGCTCCTCTATATTATCTCCTGACGCCGAGTGAACTTCTTTGTCATTTGCTGACGAATGAGAGATCATATGACAACTTGCTACATAATCCTCGGGTTCTTCTGACGAGTCTTCTCCTTCATCATTGTCATTATCTCCGCTTTCAAGGATATGGCTGAGAAACTCTTGGAGTGTGACCGAGGTTCGCACCTTCTGGTTATAATCCTGCAGTGCGTCAATATGCCTTTGCAAATTCGTGCGTTTGTCATCAAACTGTGCGGGCTTTTTGGTCTTCTTTTTCTGTTTTGAAGACTTCGACGGCTGGGCCTGGGTATTTTTCCCATAGCTACCAACTCCCGATGTTGGGTGCAGTTTCAGCGTCCCCTCAATGATTTCTGGCTCTAGCGGGATTTTCCACCTAATTGCCGGACATGCTTGGAGATCGTTCATCATTCTTTTGGTCTTATCCGAAAGAACAACTTCCCATGGAGCTTCCTCTATAAATGAGCATGATGCCCCCGGCGTGTCCATCTTTTTAGGAGCGTGCGGTTGTAGCGGGTTTACCCTCCAGTTTTTGGACAACGCGAATTTGCCTTGTTGATATTGGTCCTCAATCCAGTTTTTGAAGACAAAACAATTTTCGATTGGATGGCCCAATATTCGGTGATAGGGATAGTAATTGTGATTGTTGACGTCGCCGGGCTGCAGTAGGTGTTTCGGATCCGGTAAGGTGATGAGCCTGTTGCGCACCGCTAGTTCGAACGGTCTCCTTGTTTTATCCCGGGGAAACAAGTAAGGACGTCTCAAATTCTCGTTGAAGAATCATGATTTGTTGCCATGGCGAGCAACTGGTTTCGGATCACTCGGCAGTTGCTGAGCGTTGGTGACGAAGGTCGCTTTACCTTTCCCCTTTTCATTTCAAAGCTCCGTTTTTGAGGAGGACGGTCTATGGCCCATCTGATCCATTTGGGCCAGCTTGTTGATCAAGGTTTGGAAGGTGGTCGGCTTGAAGAACATCATGAATTGGGATCGAGGGTTCCCACGAACATGCCCACGGCAGGAGCTTCTTCTATGCGTTGTTCGCATCTCGACCACAGGTTCCGCCAGCGAATTGCATACTGAACCCATGTCACGACCCAAATTTAGTTCGTGACCGGCACTTAAATCACGCAACGTCTAAATGCGCAACGTAAATTAAGTAAGCCGAAACGCATAAATCTAAACCTTTTTTTTAAAATTTCGGGCAGCACCTCCCTCGTATATTTTGATCCAAAACAGATATACAACAATATATATGCATCCCTAAGCGGGAGCTAGCTCTTCGCCAAACGGCGGGTCACAACTACGCAAGACAGAATATAAGTATACGACGCCCAACGGAGAAAATCCACACAAGGAATAAAGTAAAGCAAGAATCCAACCAACCAAGCGAACATAAAATCCATCGCTCAAGTCTCGCAACTACAAGTCTTGCTAAGTATCACTACTTATACAAATACTAGTTTCTAATTTGA
Organism: Agapanthus africanus; assembly: GCA_030015575.1. Taxonomy (NCBI): domain Eukaryota; kingdom Viridiplantae; phylum Streptophyta; class Magnoliopsida; order Asparagales; family Amaryllidaceae; genus Agapanthus; species Agapanthus africanus. The sequence continues at coordinate 451,106,874 of CM057349.1, read as the reverse complement.
TGGAGTAACTAGATACAATAGGAATAATAATACGAGAGTGGCATGATCCAACTTTGTACCACCTATCAAAGCAAATCACCCAAAACAGCTGGGTGCCAGCGATGCCGCTACTGATCCATGCGGTCAACCTGCAAGAACTGTGGCACAACGGGGGTGAGTTGCCAACTCGTGAGTAGAAAACATCAACAGGTAGAAATTAAAATAAACAATGATTTCTAGGTCAACTATATCATAAAGGTAATACTATGATATTTAGGGTGACTGTATCTGCATATGTGTCAACATAATCAATGCCTATCAGCAAGTGGATATCATCCAACCATATAATCAATGCTTGTATGCATGTGGATCTCATCCACGCGTCCATCAATGACACAATCAACTCCATGGAACCTGAGTGTCCAACATCGACACATCGTAACATCATGAAGGAAAAGCATGTATGTAAATATCATGAAAGCATATGCAAGTAAATATGAGGATATAAATCAACGTGTGTCCCTCGCGACACATCAAAATCATGGAATCTGAGTGTCCAGCATCGACACTCGAAACATCATGAAACCCGTGTCCAGCATCGACACATAAATCCTCATAGCTCAGGCACTGCATTCTCAGATCGGCCCTCAAATCTGTAAGTCTCATGGAACTTGAGTGTCCAACATCGACACTCGCAACATCATGAAAACTAGTGTCTAGCATCGACACGTAAATACTCATCTGTCAGGCATCGTCACCATGACTGGTCCTGATGTCCGTACATCTCATGGAACCTGGGTGTCCACATCGACACTCGCAATCCACGTAGCATGTCCGAACCTGACTCCGGTCGGTATCCTCCAGATATCCGCCGAGTCCAAATAATATCACCGGTAGGTAGTGGTCCCTCTACCAGGCTCAACGTCTACACCACGAAATCACCTCTCGTCCCGAGGACCATACCGGGTCCACCATGTACCCGCAGACGGTGCCTACCACTCTTCGGATCGGGTATCACATGCCAATTTCAGAACCGAGAAATCATATGGTGGACGCATTGAAATATCATATCAAGAGAAACCGGGTTTTCAATACAAATGCACATTCTTGAAATATCCCTCATGGTTTTCAAATCCAGAAAATCATATGAAATCCATATCTCAATGCGTATAATCGTAATGCATGATGTATGCGGCATATAACAGAATGTAAGCATATCTGTATATCATACAACATGAAACAGTGATGTGACAATAGCAAGTATATCATGAAACATATAACAGTAATATGAGCATATCAAGGGAAAGCCGTTATTTAAATACATCAAGTTATTAAATATATCATACGGTTCCCAATTCCTCCGAAATCAAGTGCAACATCATATGAGGTGTACATGTGGCTGTAGCAAGATATGTGTATCTACATGTAAGTATGTATGCATGATGTACATGTGGCTATAGCAAGGTATATGTGTACATGTAAGTATGTATGCATGATGTACATATAAGTATGTATGCATGATGTACATGTAGCTATAACAAGGTATATGTGTAAGCATGTAGGTATAGCATGTAATCTACATTTCATATGCATAATGGAATAAGAATCAATGTCTCAATTGTCCCTGACCAATATAACATCACATATGTATAGGTGCAGCTATAGCAGGGTATGTCATGCAACATAGCATAATGATGTGAGCATAGTAAGTAAATCATGTAAGGAGTCATATCATGATGCAGCAATTCTATTGTGTAGTGACATAGCAATTATCGATGATGAAGGTGTGTGAGCCGTGCAATCTGTGTAAGTGTAACATACGCATCATCGATAATGGTGTAGGTGTACTAGCACAGGTATATGTAATGCAACGAGAATGACATGAACGTAGTATAAAGTACTTCGCTAGCTAAATGCTATGGGGTATACGTGTCTACAATATATCCGAATCGGTGAATCTATCAATCTCATATCGTGGACCGACAAAGGTATCAACTATCTCATATTGACTAGCATCTATATAACTACATATCATACTAAGTCATCATATCACATCATATACTTGTTCTCTTTCAATTCGTACCTATCATAATTCACTTCTCATTTCATACTCTCAAATGTTACCATGTTCATTAGTTTCAACCTTTATCATATTATCGTTATTAAATCATATAATCATGTCTGTCGCATATCATTTATCAGGATATAATAATCAACGATCTTCCATATCAATGTTTGCGGGGGTGCTATATGCCATCCATCCGACTTCCCCTGCAGATATAAATCTACTCACCTGCTAAACTCCTTGCTTAGCCGTAGTCGATGTGTTTTGTTGTCTCGGAATCCACGCGAAGGTACCTACAATATCAACACATATCGCAATACCATCAAAATCAAAGTCCGAAAATCGATACGGCACACGGTGCGCTCATAGGTTAGAACCTATAGCCTACGCATGCAAAACCAAACAAACAAACCTCGTCGTTGACGTACAAATATCCAACGACCCAATACAATATCGAATACTAAAACCAAGAATTCCAAAATACGGAAACATAGCCTAAAAACACCTTAATGTGCTCCCAGATTTTGGTTCAGGTCAAATTAGCCAATTTTGCATATCAGGTTGCTCTAGATATAGGATAAGGAAGCTACAGAACAAAAATCGCCACATTTCACCACAAAGTGGCCGCAAATTGCAGCCATATGGATTAAATCTGCGGCCGGGATAAGGGGAAATGGGCTCGGGTTTCTAGGGTAGGTTTCGGTTGTCTGCACGTCTCTCTGTATTTGCTAAATATTTTTCAGGTCCTCCGGATCATAGCAGATCTCAGAATCCTATCACAATTCCCACAAAATACGATATCGGCAATTCTAAATTCCGTGTTTTGGTTTCTATTCTCGGGACTTGGCCAGTAAAACACTCTCTAAGGTCTAGTAATCACTCACTACATCTCACTTAACCACTCAACAGCATCTTAAAATTTTCTAAGATCACAAGCCTAACTAAATCGATATCTAAACTAGAATAGGATATATTAACACAAATACGATTCTAAAGTGAATGGATTACCTTAAAAGCAACCAAAGAATTTTCTTGAGTTGCCCAAGTCTTCAAAATCCAAACTTGGTTGGTCCAATGTGTTGAGGATGAGGTTGTGCATGTTTTTAATGAAGGAGGCATAAGGTTTTGGTGTTGGAGATGTGGCAATGGGGTAGTGAGGAAGTGAAGAAAAATGGAGGAGATGAAGAAATAATGGAGAGGTGAAGGAAATGGGGCAGCCAAGTTAACCCTCTCTCCCTCTCTTAACCTCACTCTCTCATAACAAATATCTCTCCCTACACTCACCTCTCACAAAATATCTATTCTTGTTTCATCTCCCTTTTGTTTTATATCCATTAATCCTTTTCACTCACAAACTCAATTCTTTTCCTTCTCATTCTCTATCTCACAAAACTCACAATATGCATGAGTCACAACACAATGCATAACATGCATAAGTCATGGAAAAATGTGAAAATACGGATTTTACCCAAAAATCCGATAAATATCATTAAAATAAATAAATCATTTTATTCTCTGATAAATTCCCAAATATTGGTATACACTTATACCACTTTACGAAAATCCCAAATTTCTTAAATCGGGTAGTTTTCGCTAAATATATTATTTTAATATTAAATTTCTAGAAAATAATATTTTATATTTCTGAATTGTTACAATCTTCCCTCCTTAAATAAATTCGGTCCCCGAATTTAAATTTAACTCTCCACATATTTAAAACATTTCAATAATCAGCTCAAATCAACGGGGCTCCGAAATTATGGAAGATACGAAAATACTACAGCGCGTCCTGTGCGTCGGAAAATGAGTACGAACTCAAAACCAAACTCCGTCAAGCGTCACGCAAATCGTCGAATTGAACGCATATCATCGGAGTCAAATGGAGATACATCTTGAAATCCACTACCGAAATCTCATATGCACTAATCAAAATAGTATAATACATATATAGTACACATAAAGAAAACAAGGTGCTCAAGAGCAAAATCAGCCCCAAAAGGCGTATCCAATAATCACGTACGTCTGCTGTGCACGAAAATCAAATCCAATACAAGTGTCACAATATGCACAAAACCAAAACTAAGTGCAGCGGTGTGCACGAAAACATCTGTCCAGTGCAACATGTGTGCACGACAACAAAATCTAGTGCATCTACAGTGCACGAAAATCTCAATCCAGTGCAACTAGCATGCACGAAAGAAAATTCCAATCGAGTGCATCCGGTGTGCACAAAATCATATCTCACATCATGCGCCCAACATGCGCAAAATCCTAATCAAGTGTATCTGTCATGCACGAATAAAACCTAAGTCAAGTGCATCCAACATGCTGTCACGCCCCGCTTCCCAGTGTACGGCGAAGGGGACGCGACGAGATCCGCTACGTATATACTCAGAAGTACATACGCTAAGCGTATCTAAGCAATATAAAATAAATACACAAGAAAAAAGAATAAAAAGAACAGCAATTTTTATTTATTAACATTCTTTGTACAATACATGAAAGGAAATACAACTGAAATAATAAGATGCCTAAACAGTGGCATAACAGGAAATGAAAAGTACAGAAAGGAAAAGTGTACAATGAAACTACAGTGCAGGGTCTTCAGTAAACTGCTCCAAGTTTTCTTGCGATGGCTCAACCTCTGCCGGGTCCAAATCACCTGACGACATTCAAAGAAGAGAGAAACAGAATGTCGTCAGCGAACAGGTCGCTCGGTAAGTCCCAAAGGTAATAGGGAAGTAGAAAAAAAAGACAGAATAAGAAGATACATTTTAAAGTGTAAACTATTGTTGTAATGTTATGTCAACGCTGTTGTTTGTAGCTTAGTACAGAAGGATACCAGTGTATACGAGGGGAGTCTCTATATGCCAGAGACCAGAGGCACGTATAGTACAAGGAACCGTTTAGGCCACGGTACAACAGCAACTGGATTCATGTTAGGTGTGTTAAATCTGACCACCTCGTGCCACCTTTAACACCTTCCGTACCAATCTACCCCTTAAACCCTGCGATGTCTTGTTTGTATTGTTATCTTGTAAATTGTGTTGGTTGTGTGATTGAATGACTGATTGACCGAAACCATGATATCAGGAAACGGTTATAACCGTAGAGTCATGTAAATGGAATACTGAGAATCATGCAAGAGGAATATATATCCATGGTTCGGTTCAGTCAAGTTGTGTAAATTGATAATTGTATTCATGAATTCATGTGTTCATATTGGCTTAGAATCTTGTAGATTATAGATTGACTTGAATCATATTCAAGTCAGATTAATCAGACACAAACCCGAGTCAGACAATCAGAAATGTGAATCGAAGTCTTATAATTGCTAGGGTCCTTAGGGTAATTTATAAAACTTGAGGGGGTTTTATGTAAAAATACTTTTATATACTTTTCAAATACACCTCAAGTATTTATTACTCGTTTTTAGTGTTGTAATGAGGGTGGATTTTATGTTGTGACATTTCTAGTGAAAATATCCTAGTTTTATAAATAAGGGTATTTATTTGTAATATTGATTTATTTGAAGTTCATGGTATTTTAGTGTAAAATTTACTATTGTGGTTTTTAGAAAAAGGTGAAAAATTTATATTATAATAAAATAGATATTTAAATGATAAATATACATATATTTATACAAAAATAGTTTTAATAAATATTTTATATTCCAAAAATCTCATTTTCTTAAGATGTCGTATTTTAAACCTTTCGAGACCGAATGCTCCTTGCGGAGGTCTGAATCTCGCACTACTAGCCCGAGGGTGGCGATAAACCGTACGATCCCGAACGGGTTCCCCAAAGATGGGTTGTAGCGGCGCTTTGCAAAGATTGTAAAATACTAATCTTTTAGAAAACGGTTTTATAAAGTAAAAGGTATTTATTTGCAAATTGTAATTTTCCGTATTTTAGCTTCTAGGGTTCCCTAACCCAACTAGCCTATTTCTAAATGGTCTAAACGACAAGTCGTTAGAAGCCTCAAATCGCCTCTTCACCACCAATTGCGGCCAGGTAAGTGCCAGGTAAGTGGGAGGCTCTCCACTACAAGTAGTGGCCCTAATTAAGTAACCACTTGCATTAGACACACTTGCATAGACACCATAAAGTCAGATTTAGATAAACGATCGATGTCTACAACTTATCGTATTTTTCCTATAAAAGATATTGTTTAAACAAATGTATCAAACCTAAACTTTTATAAAAGGTTTTATTAAGGAAATGGTATTTTAATGTAAAATCTTGTTTTATCGTATTAGGAGTTTTCAAGATAGCGTATTATGGTTGCATATGTGTGTGTGAAGAGGTAGGTCATTATCTCGTGATCTATTTTAAGGTATAGCAATGTTAAAGGGTTAAATGTGAAATTGAAACATGATGGTATTAAAGTGAAAAAATACGGTAAATTGAAAAGGTTATCATTTCATGTGTGAAAACTTTTTCAAATTGATTTTTACAAGTTTAATAATCATGATAAAGATGTTTAGACATGATTGAATTGATTAGAAGTGAAATTTTATAGAAAACCGAATCGGAAATCGGATTTGTTCCGATTCCGTCGGGTTTCGTAATTTCGTATTTTTGAGAATTAGAAAGGGAGATAGAATGGGACTTACGGGTTTTGATCTATACTAAAGAGTATAGGGGAACTAGATGAGTTGCCGAGGCGTTGTTTCGTCGCCGGTTGTTTCAAAAAAACGTCGCCGGAATTCCGTCAGCGCTTCGCCGTGAATTTGATTTCAAAGTATACCCTTCTTGTAAAAATTTTGAGAGAGCAAACCTAGTGTTTTAGGATGAGAGGGTAGAGGGTAGGGGGTGTATTTATAGGGTAGGGTAGGTGTAAGGTTTTTATTTTAAAAAAAATGTAAAAATTAAAGAAAAAACATTAAAATTTGTAGTAAATAGGGTGTAATAAACTCTCGGGAATCGATCCATTAAATTGGAGTATACAGGGGAGTTTAGAAGACAAAAAGCCACAAATTTCATGTTGGCGACTCGGCCGTTCGGTCGAGTCCGGCCGGCGGCGCCGGCCCGAGTCGGGGTGCCGTTGGGTGGGGGGTCTCCTGATGTAGGCTCTGGTATTTTTAGATTTTAGGGTTCGGTTCAACTTTTGGGAGTTATGGCATGTGGACTGTTGGGCTTCCAAGAATTTTAAAAGAAAAATAATCTAAAAATAATGTGGGGCATGGGATTTGAACTCTGGTGGCTTGGTTCAGCAATGCAAGGTATTACCAATGAGCTATAAGCTCCTTCTTATAATTATTGTGGGAAAATAAATACTTAAAGTGGTATCAGCAACATTAAATACTCCAAGTATACTTCAAATTTAAATCAAATTTATGTATATAAAAATTGGAGTTGTTACAATCTACCCTCCTTACAAAAATTTCGTCCTCGAAATTTACAACTTTTATTTGAGGACTAATTTGCAAAGAGGTAAGGAGATCTTGCACGCATTTCATCTTCTTTTTCCCAGATGGATTCTCCTGGAGTGTCTTTCCTCCACATTACCCGGACCAAGTTAACTTATTTGTTCCGAAGTGTCTTCACTTTCCTGTCCAGGATCTCCACAGGTTGTTGCTCACAAGACAAGTCGGGTTGTATAGTGAGCTCGGAATGATCAAGTACATGGCTGGGGTCACTCACATACTTTCTGAGTTGGGATATGTGGAACACGTTATGCACTCCTTCCAATGAGGGTGGAAGCGCTAAGCGGTATGCCACTTCACCGACTCGTTCGAGTATGTCGAACGGTCCAATATATCTCGGACTCAATTTACCCCGTCTTCCAAATCGGATCACTCCGCGGTTCGGAGATATCTTCAGGAATACATGGTCTCCTGGTTGGAACTTCAAGTGTCGTCTCTTTGCATCAGCCCAGTGTTTCTGTCGATCTTGGGCTATGCGCATTCTTTCCCTGATAGTACGAACCACATCAACGGTCGCTATTATCATCTCTGGTCCAAGAAGTTCCCTATCTCCGATGTCGTCCCAACTTAATGGTGATCGACACTTCCTTCCATACAATGCTGCAAAAGGTGCCATTCCTATGCTTGCTTGGTAGCTGTTATTGTACGCGAACTCCACAAGATGCAGGTGATCTTCCCACGATCCTTTGAAGTCCAGCATACACGCTCTTAGCATATCCTCCAAGATCTGAATAGTTCGTTCCGACTGACCATCTGTTTGTGGATGATAAGCCGTGCTGAAGTTCAGACTTGTTCCCAAGCTAGCTTGCAGACTCTGCCAAAATTGCGATCGGAACCTAGTGTCACAATCGGAGACAATGGAGACCGGTACTCCATGAAGTCTCACAATTTCCTCCATGTACTTCTTTGCTAGTGTCTCAGTTGATTGTCCAACTCGAAATGGGATGAAGTGAGACGACTTTGTGAGTCGATCCACAATGACTCATATAGCATCGTTACCCTTTGTGCTGCGAGGAAGAGCAGTCACAAAATCCATCGTAATATGCTGCCACTTCCATTCTGGGATTGGTAACGGTTGAAGTAGTCCAGCTGTCCTGTGATGTTCAGCCTTTACTTGCTGACACACCAAGCATTTTGCGACGCTTCTGGCTATTTCACGCTTCATTCCATGCCACCAATAATTCCGACGTAGATCTTTGTACATTTTGGTACCTCCAGGATGCACTGAGTAGGGAGAGTTGTGAGCTTCTTTCATTAACTCTTCCCGAATAGGACCTTTTGGTACACACAATCTGCTGCCGTATCTCAAAGATCCGTCTTCATGGATGATGAAGTCTGTTCTGAGTCCATTCTCCACTTGTTCTCTGATCCTTTGCAACTTAGCATCACTTGCTTGAGCTGCTTTGATCTGATTGATAATGGTTGATTGAACTTGTAGATTCATCAAACTTGAAGCATTACCTGGCATGACTACTTCAATCTCCATCTGATGCAAGTCTTGCTGAAGCTTCCACTGAGCGGTGAGATTCATCGATAAGGGTTGGCGACTAAGAGCATCAGGTACTACGTTCACCTTCCCTGGGTGATATTGCAAGTTGATGTCAAAGTCCGCCATGAGTTCTAACCATCTTCTCTGCCGTATATTCAACTCCTTCTGAGTAAACACGTACTTCAGACTTTTATGATCTGTGTAGATGTTCACTCGTTCACCAAGTAAGTAGTGGCGCCAAATCTTGAGAGCAAATATGACGGTTGCCAACTCCAGATCATGCGTCGGATAATTACGCTCATGAGTCTTCAGTTGTCTTGAAGCATAAGCCACAACCTTACCGTGCTGATGTAGAACACATCTTAATCCCTTACCGGATGCATCACAATGCACTTCGAATCCTCCAGATTGATCCGGTATTACGAGAATAGGTGCAGATGTCAATCTTGACTTGAGTTCTACGAAAGCTTGTTCGCATGCTTCTGACCACACAAATTCTTCATCTTTACGTGTGAGCTTGGTCAGGGGTGTTGCTATCTTTGAGAATCCTTCAATGAACCTTCTGTAATATCCAGCTAAACCCAAGAAACTCCGAATGTCCTTCACTGACTTTGGTGTAGGCCATTCGCTAACTGTTGAAACTTTGGCTGGATCCACAGAAATTCCTTCTCCTGATACGATATATCCAAGAAAACCAACTTGATTTAGCCAAAACTCGCACTTGCTGTACTTGGCATAAAGCTTATGTTGTCAAAGAGTTTCCAGGACAATTCGTAGATGCTCTGCATGCTCTTTCCGATTCTTAGAATATACCAGGATGTCGTCGATGAAGATGACAACAAACCTGTCTAAATACTCCCGGAAAACTTGATTCATTAGGTTCATGAATATTGCTGGTGCATTGGTCACTCCAAATGGCATCACCAAAAATTCGTAATGTCTATAGCGAGTTCTGAAAGCTGTTTTGTGAATATCAGCTTCCTTGACCTTCACTTGATGATAACCTGAACGAAGATCCAATTTAGAGAAAACACAAGATCCACTTAGCTGATCGAATAAATCATCGATACGCGGGAGTGGATACTTGTTCTTTATAGTGACTTCGTTCAAGGCCCTATAATCGATGCACATTCTGTATGAACCTTCCTTCTTCTTCACCAGTAGTACAGGTGCTCCCCAACTTGAAGTGCTGGGACGAATCCATCCTTTCGCCAATAATTCGTCCAACTGTGTTCGGACTTCCTTCAATCCTTCCGGACTTAGTCTATAAGGTGCTTTGATCACCGGTTGTGCTCCTGGTACTAAATCAATACTGAATTTAAGAGCTCGATCGGGAGGCAAACCTGATATATCGTCAGGAAATACATCGTCGAACTCTCGAACTACCTCTGGTCTTAATTCTTCTTCCGCTTGAGCTGCCGCAACTACTGCTTCCCTTGGCTTCGCTTTGTAGGTACCTGGCTCCAGGGTACGATCTCCGCTCTTGAAATAGAAGACCGGATGGTCTGGAATCTCGAATACTACCCTCTTTTGACGACAGTCGATGGTAGCATAAAAGGTTCCAAGCCAATCCATTCCTAGAACCACATCGAAGTTCGGTATGTCCATGTAACGTTTTAAAAATGATTAAATAAATAATTAAATGAATAAAAGTGTTTAAGTGAATTTTAGGATTTTCGGTAAAGTAAAATGTATTTTTCGTAAAATCAAACCGTGATTGTTTTTCATTATAATTTTAAAAATATCTATTTCAATTATGAAATTACTAGTAAATGGTGTTTATTTAGCCACTTATAAATTTTTAGTTTAATAAAATATTTTTCCTAAATTAATTATTTTAAATATTCAAATAAGCTTTATTTTTTACACTAAATTAGTGTAAATTACAAATTTGAATGGTTTTAATTTGTAAAAATGAACCATGGCATATTAGAATTTAGTGTGTATCATGTAAAAATTATTTGCAAATTTTTCCTATTTTCTAGAGCTTTCTTGAGTTGCTATAGTAAAGAAATAAATAAATAAATAAATAAAGCATGAAAAGACTTTTATTGATGTTTCTTCTCTTGAAACTTCTACACACTTTTCCCACTCTCTTCTTTCTCTCCCTCACCTCTCTAGGGCCGGCCACAAACCCCCCATGGCTGCCCCCCCATTTTCCACCTCATTTTTATTCAAAATTCATCAAAAACACATCAAAAATTCAATTAAAATTCCACAAAATCCTATTTATTCCATACTCTTTATTCCTTGCTCATTTTTATATGAAATTTGGAGATGGAAAGCATACATTTTGGAGGCTCAATTCTTGTTTGGATTTCATATTTTGAAGGTATAATTTTCTTTCTTTTGATTTATTGTTATTAGATGTTCATATTAAGCTTAATTAGATTTAATGAATTAATTCTATGTTCTTTTTTTTAAAATGCAAGCTAGGGTTCTAAATTCAAGTTATGATTTTTAATAATTAATTAGGGTTATAGTAGTTAGTTTAACACTTTTAGTATTAGGAAATCTTGCATGGTTATTGTTTAACAAATTGTTATTCAAAAATTGTTTTAAATTAGGAATTTAGTTAACTAAGTTTTTACAAAATGTGGTTGTGGTTAATATAAAATTCTAATTTGGGTTGTTATCATTGGATTATAGTTTTAGTGGAAATATTAGCATGTTAATGGAAAGAAAAACTTAGTTTGATTGCTAGTTTCTATGGTTAATTGATAAATTGTGATAAAAATTGCTAATTTTGTAAACTAGATTTTAGAAATTCCTATATAAATGAGATTAAAAATATAATTATGGTTTCATTATATCATTATCATCATGAATTGTGGTTTAAGTCATTAATTTATGCAAAATCATGTTTTGTGGTGGAATTGTGGTATTTTGCTTGAAAAATGTTGAAAATTGTTAAATGGTGCAAACTAGAAATTTCAAATTTATACAAAATTGTATAATAAAAATATAGTAATGGTTTGTATAGTATAGTGATGCTATTTAATGAGTTTTATGACCATTGGTTTCATTTAAATGTCAAGTTTTGATGAAAAACGGTAAATTGGCATTTTCGGGTTTTTCGAAAACGGACGATTTGATTGATTTTAGGGTTTTGATGGATTAAATCATGTTTTATATTATAAGTAACGAGTTTTCTAAACTACAAGCTGTTTGTTGATGTTTATCTCGATCCATCGGAGTTTGTACGCCGACATCGAGCGATATTTGGTTCTTTTGCGTGGACGGGACATAGGTTTTAACCTATGCTTGTTCCTTGCGTCGTTTTGACTTTTATATGTGATTCAGTTTACGATACTATTATTATGTTTGCGTTTAGGTACCCCTCACGTGGACTGCGGGCGATGAAGAGGAGGATGGCGACACCGTCTTCGGCAGACATGGACCAGGTGAGTAGATGCATATCTACGGGGGGAAGTCGGGTGGATGGCGTTTAGCACCCCCGCAACGTAGAATAGGAATAGTACTTATTGACATTAGGAAACCCGATGTGACCCTAGATTCTTACTGAGCAGGACCCTAGTAATGACCCTAGGCGGGACTAGACTGATTTAGGAAAACCATACCTGAGGATGAATACTTTGGGAGAGGTTCGTAGGTTTCTGATAGAAACACACACGCACACACTAAAACTTGACATGGCGTATACGTATATGTGTGTATATATATAAAACTAGGTATAGGTGTATATATATACACAACACGTATATGGGATTCGTTGATCTGATATGATATCTGAGGTATGATGAAACAGTATGACTGGGCTTGATGCCGTGATTCTTGACTATACAGTCATATTAAAGTGTTAGCGGATCATTAGAAAAAGAGATAATGAACATGAATATATAAATTATGAAGGGTGGTGGTGATATTGAGGTACATGGGACGCTAAAATAGTACCTGGGCTGTAGCTTGTGACTTGATGACGATAAGATATCGGTATGACTTAATCACAATATGATACATATGGCATGATATTTCTGAGGATAAACTAATGATGCTTATCATGATGGCAATGATATATGATTGATGTATGCGATCACAGTTTAGCACCTTGATCATGAGATGTGTTGATGATGACATTATACGAATGAGGAGACACCTAGGAGATACTTGACTGTACCCCGATATTGGGATGCCGTACGATGGATTTTACCGTACGAGGCTTAGATTTGATGATTGATCCGCACTCTTGATTCGAAGAAGCCATACTACGTACGTGACGCTATTGAGGCGGGATCGCCGACTATTAGAGATATCGATTCAGACCTTAGGTAGACTCTAGTTTCTTACTGACTAGTCTATTAGGTTTAGTTCCTTAGGATGTTAGATGGACACTAGTTTAGGTTCGACTCACATAGTGGTAGTTGTACTCGTATTTCGCAGAGGAGTGGATAATGCACATCTGTCTTTACATTCATACTGTAATCATCATGGTGCATGTTCTTACATATGTTGCAATAATCAGTACAAACCATACCTGTTAGGACACCAGCACCATTACCGATGATGCGCATATTCCACGCACACTTATTTGCCGGCTCACACACATCATCATCGGTAATTGCTATGTCACGTACACTTTAGATCATATTGTCTTTTATGGATAGAATCAGTTAACAACTAGACCGATATAATATTGTGATTATTCTCTGATGTTAGTATAGACATGATATTTATTACTTAGACATCCATGCATTCATATTTTCATGTTATCATGCAGTATTATGGGCATATGCCGACACTTATCATATAGTTACTCATGATTTTGAGATTTGGATTTCTATGAGATTTCTGGATTTTTGGGGAAAACCGCAAAAATATATAAAAACTTCTCTCTCTCTCCTCTTCTCTTTTTAAAATAAGATGCGGTTTTCTCGTGATGTATGTGTCGTCCACCATGAGTATTTCATGTTTTCTGTTGGATTTCGAGACCCGATTCGAGGAGTGGATGAACCGTCTCGGGTACATGGTGGGCCCGGTATGGTACCCCGGGGCAAGAAGATCGAATTGTAGACGATGAGCCTGGCAGGGGAAGGCTACCTACCGGTGATGTCTGGCGCGGCGGATATCCGGAGGATACCGACCGTTATCGTGAGATTTGATGATATGGGCCGATCCGAACTGATGGAGCCCGAGATATTGAGACTTGAGATTACATGTGTTGTGTCGATGCTTGACACGGATTTCCATGGATTTCATTTTTGAGATTTCAGATTCTTATACACATTCTACTATGATAACAGCTAAAGATTTCTTATACATATATATCTGGATTTCAGGATTTGTTACTTTACATTCATGGTGCATGCATTTCATTCATATGACATAGTATTATATGAGGTACTGACACGAGCACGGAGTATCTGCACTTACACGTAGTATTACCCTGCTATTACTAGATGATTGGGACTTAGTAGTGTATTATTATGACCTATGATAGCGTCGTGCATTCGATATTCTTTTCGTAGATGTCTTCTACTCACGAGTTGGCAACTCACCCCCGTTGTGCCAAATTTTATTACAGGTTCGGTGTACAGGTTTCCCTGGCAGCTTGCTGGCACATCTATTCTTTCAGGGTGATTTGCACGGTAGGTTGGTTCACTTGTATCCGAACCACCATTGTACTTTTATTCATTCATTTGTATCTAGTAAGCTCCATCAACCATACTTGTATTACTTGATAAGTTTATTGGACCGGTCTTTTATTTTGACCTTAGAGTTGCGCATATATTATTCTGATCTGGTGGTTTTGTTTTATTTTGAGTTTTGAGCCTCGCCCTTTGGCGTTGTATCTTATTGTGCTCGTTGTGGTTGTTTCCGCCAGTTGGCGTTGAGCTAGCACCCGTTTGGGGATGCTTTTTATTGTTTATGTATGTTATACTTGTTGTACCCATTTGGGGGCCAGTTTTTACAGAGGAGACTCTGCCGAAATTTTTGGGAAAATTTGCTGATACTTTTAAACTTGTTTTTCTTCATGTTTCTTTTACTTCTTCTTCTTTTATATGATTTAGATTTCTGGGCTTCGGCGTACTTAGGTTACGTGGCGCCTCTAGACGCTTCGTAATCTAAGTGCCGGTCACGTTCCGTACTCTCGGGTCGTGACAGTCCAGTACTTTGAAGTCAGCATAAAACTCTCGACTGCAGACGACGACTGGACACAGGCTGTATCCCATAGTTGTCTTTAGAACGCCATTTCTAGAATTGACATTCCAGCTGGATACAAGCGGTGAGACTGGAATCGCATGGGTTCGGACAAACCGTTGCGATATAAAGCAGTGGGATGCTCCAGTATCAAACAGTGCAAGTGCAGGTAGTGAAGCTACTAGGATTGTACCTAAGGTATATGGGATATGTTTTAGGTATAGGGAAAGTGTGTATATAACCAGGACTAAAAGATAAGTTTGAGAAGGAAAGTTTACCAGTAATGACTTGGACAGTGGCCTCAGCTTCTTCCACAGACATCATGAAAGCCTGGCGCTTGGGTATATTCCTCCTGGTCTGAGGAGCATTCCTCGGAACGTTCTTTTGAGCTTGATGGAACTGACGAGGAGGTGGTGCAGCTTGTGGTCCTCTGGGTGGTGCAGGCAGTGCAAGTCTTGGAGCAGGGGCTTGGATGGCTGGACGCTGTGGATAATTGTTTGCTGGCCTGGGTGCAGCAACTGGGTTTTGTTTATGAGGACAAGCCCCAATACCATAAGCAGCTGAGCCGCAGATCAAGCAAAGGTTGTTCGCACGCCGGCAATCTCTCGCCAGATGCCCATTTCTCTTGCAGTAGTTACAAAAGGCTGGGCTGGGCCTGCTGATTGGTGTTCCAGAACGTCTTGGCACAAAAGGTGGTCTGGACGAGGCTCCATCTGCCATCTGGTTGGCAGGGCGCTTGACTCCTACAGACTGAGGTCTGCCCCCTTGCTTTTATCACTGCCTCATAACTGCGGGCAGCTTCCAGAGCATCCTCATAAGTCAAATTCTTTTCTGTGGCTAAAGCAGCCTGAATCTCCGTGTCCAGTCCTTGTTGAAAGCGACGGGCTCTGATCTCGTTCGTCGGTATCAAGTGTGCCGCGAATCTGTTCAAGGATAGTGTTAGCTGTGTGGTATGTGATATTTAAAACTGAACTATTGCGACATATCTTACCGGCTTAACATGGTGAATTCAGCGTCGTATTCATCTACCGATTTGTCGTATTCATCTACCGATTTGTCCCACATTGATCCTTGCTGTAGATGAATGAACTGTTGCTCCATGGCAAACCTGGCAGTACAGGGAAGTATTTCGCATCGAGCTTCTCGCGAAAAGTTTTCCATTCAATAGGCTGTGTAAGACGGCTTTCTTCCGCCTTCCACCAGTTGCGAGCGTTGTCCGTGAGTTGTAGTTTCGCTACACGGACCCAAGCGATGTCTGGCACTTGTGCTGCGGCCAGATCATCCTCGATACTTTGAGCCCATTCCTCAGCTTCCAGTGGGCTCCCCTTTCCTAAGAATTGCTTCGGATGTAAAGCCCTGAATTGCTTTACCCCCGGAGCGTCAGTCTCGGGACGGTTTAAGAGTTGTTGCTGTCCCTCGAGAAGGCTGCGGATTGCCTCAAGTAGCACTGTTTGCTCGGTAGGTGGCACAGGAACAGCTGGTGTGAGAGGTAGTGCTGGAGGTGTGTTGTTGACGTTGGTGCTAGTGTTGTTCGGGGAATCCATAACCCTGAAGAAAAATTTGGGTTAGGACAGATTCAAGTACATGAAATGATAAGATTCGAGGAATATGGAATTGCAAGATTTAAGGAACATGAATTGTAAAGAATGTTTTAGTTAATGGTTCTTGTGTTATATTGCTTAGGTTGTTCACGCAGAACAGAACTGCATGATAGCGATTCATACAGCTCTGACCTGCATGGGCCACCAACAAAACCTGTCATGCCCCGCTTCCCAGTGTACGGTGAAGGGGATGCGACGAGGTCCGCTACGTATATACTCAGAAGTACATACGCTAAGCGTATCTAAGCAATATAAAATAAATACACAAGAAAAAAGAATAAAAAGAACAGCAACTTTTATTTATTAACATTCTTTGTACAATACATGAAAGGAAATACAACTGAAATAATAAGATGCCTAAACAGTGGCATAACAGGAAATGAAAAGTACAGAAAGGAAAAGTGTACAATGAAACTACAGTGCAGGGTCTTCAGTAAACTGCTCCAAGTTTTCTTGCGATGGCTCAACCTCTGCCGGGTCCAAATCACCTGACGACATTCAAAGAAGAGAGAAACAGAATGTCGTCAGCGAACAGGTCGCTCGGTAAGTCCCAAAGGTAATAGGGAAGTAGAAAAAAAAGACAGAATAAGAAGATACATTTTAAAGTGTAAACTATTGTTGTAATGTTATGTCAACGCTGTTGTTTGTAGCTTAGTACAGAAGGATACCAGTGTATACGAGGGGAGTCTCTATATGCCAGAGACCAGAGGCACGTATAGTACAAGGAACCGTTTAGGCCACGGTACAACAGCAACTGGATTCATGTTAGGTGTGTTAAATCTGACCACCTCGTGCCACCTTTAACACCTTCCGTACCAATCTACCCCTTAAACCCTGCGATGTCTTGTTTGTATTGTTATCTTGTAAATTGTGTTGGTTGTGTGATTGAATGACTGATTGACCGAAACCATGATATCAGGAAACGGTTATAACCGTAGAGTCATGTAAATGGAATACTGAGAATCATGCAAGAGGAATATATATCCATGGTTCGGTTCAGTCAAGTTGTATAAATTGATAATTGTATTCATGAATTCATGTGTTCATATTGGCTTAGAATCTTGTAGATTATAGATTGACTTGAATCATATTCAAGTCAGATTAATCAGACACAAACCCGAGTCAGACAATCAGAAATGTGAATCGAAGTCTTATAATTGCTAGGGTCCTTAGGGTAATTTATAAAACTTGAGGGGGTTTTATGTAAAAATACTTTTATATACTTTTCAAATACACCTCAAGTATTTATTACTCGTTTTTAGTGTTGTAATGAGGGTGGATTTTATGTTGTGACATTTCTAGTGAAATTATCCTAGTTTTATAAATAAGGGTATTTATTTGTAATATTGATTTATTTGAAGTTCATGGTATTTTAGTGTAAAATTTACTATTGTGGTTTTTAGAAAAAGGTGAAAAATTTATATTATAATAAAATAGATATTTAAATGATAAATATACATATATTTATACAAAAATAGTTTTAATAAATATTTTATATTCCAAAAATCTCATTTTCTTAAGATGTCGTATTTTAAACCTTTCGAGACCGAATGCTCCTTGCGGAGGTCTGAATCTCGCACTACTAGCCCGAGGGTGCGCGATAAACCGCACGATCCCGAACGGGTTCCCCAAAGATGGGTTGTAGCGGCGCTTTGCAAAGATTGTAAAATACTAATACTTTAGAAAACGGTTTTATAAAGTAAAAGGTATTTATTTGCAAATTGTAATTTTCCGTATTTTAGCTTCTAGGGTTCCCTAACCCAACTAGCCTATTTCTAAATGGTCTAAACGACAAGTCGTTAGAAGCCTCAAATCGCCTCTTCACCGCCAATTGCGGCCAGGTAAGTGCCAGGTAAGTGGGAGGCTCTCCACTACAAGTAGTGGCCCTAATTATATAACCACTTGCCTTAGACACACTTGCCTAGACACCACAAAGTCAGGTTTAGATAAACGATCGATGTCCACAACTTATCGTATTTTTCCTATAAAAGATATTGTTTAAACAAATGTATCAAACCTAAACTTTTATAAAATGTTTTATTAAGGAAATGGTATTTTAATGTAAAATCTTGTTTTATCGTATTAGGAGTTTTCAAGATAGCGTATTATGGTTGCATATGTGTGTGTGAGGAGGTAGGTCATTATCTCGTGATCTATTTTAAGGTATAGCAATATTAAAGGGTTAAATGTGAAATTGAAACATGATGGTATTAAAGTGAAAAAATACGGTAAATTGAAAAGGTTATCATTTCATGTGTGAAAACTTTTTCAAATTGATTTTTACAAGTTTAATAATCATGATAAAGATGTTTAGACATGATTGAATTGATTAGAAGTGAAATTTTATAGAAAACCGAATCGGAAATCGGATTTGTTCCGATTTCGTCGGGTTTCGTAATTTCGTATTTTTGAGAATTAGAAAGAGAGATAGAATGGGACTTACGGGTTTCAATCTATACTAAAGAGTATAGGGGAACTAGATGAGTTGCCGAGGCGTTGTTTCGTCGCCGGTTGTTTCAAAAAAACGTCGCCGGAATTCCGTCAGCGCTTCGCCGTGAACTTGATTTCAAAGTACACCCTTCTTGTAAAAATTTTGAGAGAGCAAACCTAGTGTTTTAGGATGAGAGGGTAGAGGGTAGGGGGGTGTATTTATAGGGTAGGCTAGGGTAGGGTAGGTGAAAGGTTTTTATTTTAAAAAAAATTGTAAAAATTAAAGAAAAATATTAAAATTCGTAGTAAATAGGGTGTAATAAACTCTCGGGAATCGATCTATTAAATTGGAGTATACAGGGGAGTTTAGAAGACAAAAAGCCATAAATTTCATGTTGGTGACTCGGCCGAGTCGGGGTGCCGTTGGGTGGGGGGTCTCCTGACGTAGGCTTTGGTATTTTTAGATTTTAGGGTTCAGTTCAACTTTTGGAAGTTATGGCCTGTGGACTGTTGGGCTTCTAAGAATTTTAAAAGAAAAATAATCTAAAAATAATGTGGGGCATGGGATTTGAACTCTGGTGGCTTGGTTCAGCAATACAAGGTATTACCAATGAGCTACAAGCTCGTTCTTGTAATTATTATGGGAAAATAAATACTTAAAGTGGTATCAGCAATATTAAATACTCCAAGTATACTTCAAATTTAAATCAAATTTATGTATACAAAAATTGGAGTTATTACACATGCACAAATAAAATCTCACTCAAGTGCATCCGATGCGCATAAAATCCAGTACTCAGCGCTTAATATGCGCAAAAATCCGACCGAAGTGCGTTAGGTCCGTAAAATATCTGGTGCGGTAGCATACACGAATACGAACATCATGTGCAAACGCGCACAAAAACACAAATCTGGTAACACAATTGCTCAAGACATAAATCGGGTGCAACCAAGGCACGGGTATAAATCCAGTGCAACCAATGCATGAAATAACAATCTAGTGTAATAAATGCACGAAATACAAACCTGGTGCAACAAATGCACGAAATACAAATCGGGTGCATCCAGTGCACGTAAAACCAAATCCAGTGCAACAAATACATGAAATATAAATACCCAGTAGGTGCATGAAAACCATATCAAGAAACTCAAATCCAAGCGATACAAGCGTGATACTCGGACCACTAACGCAAATCGCAACAAATGACATTGAGGTACACCTCCTACAATGTCGAAAAAGTCGGTGCGCCCAAATTGGCAGAGCAAGAACATCCGCTTGCCTCCTGCTCACGGTCTGGCGTCCTCTTTCTCTGGGTCCTCATTTCTTTGCGGATTACCAATCTCGCAACCTATCGGCTCATCGGCCAATTAATAAGATCACTCGTAAGGCAGCACGTCACTGGCGTCGGCCTTTGGCCCTATGAATACACATGACACAACTGATCCTCGGTGCAAAACTCATCGCAGTAGTGTCCTGGAAAGATCCTGCTCAAGGTCTCTTCCAATCTCGCCTATGCCGAACTATACGGAGGCTGGTACTCTTACAAATCTTTTTTCGCTTTCTGGACATCTGCGTTCTCAGCATAATATTTCCTCGGGAACTGGCCGTATCCCAACGCCTCTGTATATATATCAGATCTCTAATCTTGACGGGGAGTAACAACAGTTCGTCAGCATCATGCACGAACCTCTTGTTCCACTCGTCCTTATTATTGTCCACTTCGACATCATGTCATGCTATCTGCGTACTGCAAATGTTCTCGGCTACAGTCAATCCGGAATCTCTCGCACGGACTCGAAATCACGAACTCGGTATCTTAATCACTCTGTAGAAGATCTCTAGCCGAACACATTCTCGGGAACTCATCCCAATCATCGGAGGAATACTCAATACTCGTCCGCTCTCGATCAACTCACAACGCATCTAGGTGAGGTCCTCTATCTGAAACCGGTCAGCTTACCGATTTCACATTGGAATATACGACGGACAACATCATCTTTGGATCCATCTACTCTAGATCTGAGTAAGACTCTCCACACCGGAAATCTTCAACTCAACTGGGCCTGCGTCGGCGTATCAAATCTGATGAATCACCCCATCTCTCAACTTAAGGTAGACTAGCTATCTCCTGTCGCATCTCTGCCTGGAAGCTCCAGCGATCTCAGCTCGTAAGCTCTGGAAGTGACATCTCATCAATCTTAGCAATAGCCGGGTCATCTATCTGCACGGTAGATGACATCACAATCTCTGAGGTATGCGTACATCAACAGTCCTCTCACAACAGGCAGCCTCTAACAATGGCCCGATCATCCGGTACAAAACCGCACACTCGTCTCAAACGAGAGGTCATAACACGACACTACATCGATATGTTCCTATGTCACCAGAAAACACGATGGTCAGTCCTCGTCCACGACGAGCTCGTCTTGACCGCATCATTAGCAGCAGCTCAACTGCACTCAAACCATGGTGACAGGAACCTCAATCATGTATCGAAGAAAATAGATCAAAGGATGAAATGAATCAACAGATCCAGAATGAATACATGATCATAAAGGGAAACAGAATCAGCGAGGGTATGATCATGGAAACGAATAGAATCAAGGATCTCAAATGGATGTATAATCAAGGGAAAGAAGAGAATCACAAGTCTCAAGATATGTACATCCTAAGGTCACTTAAGTGGAGTATCGTATCGTAAATATGCCGCGGAACATACGTACGGTACGTCACTCTATTTGAGCTACCTACTCCATCAATCAGGGTCAGCCTATGTAATGAAAGTTCGGGTCTAATACCCTCCTGTTCAAGTCTAAGTTCCGTAAGGTCAAGCCTAGGATCCGAAATAGATTACGCCCCAGACTCCACATAGTAAAACCTAAACTCGAACTAAGGTTAAACCTAGCGCTCTGATACCAACTTTGTCACGACCCGAATTTAGTTCATGACCGGCACTTAAATCACGCAACATCTAAAGGCGCAACGTAAATTAAGTAAGCCAAAACCCAGAAATCTAAACCTTTTTTTTAAAATTTCGGGCAGCACCTCCCTCGTATATTTTGATCCAAAACAGATATACAACAATATATATGCATCCCCAAGCGGGAGCTAGCTCTTCGCCAAACGACGGGTCACAACCACGCAAGACAGGATATAAGTATACGACACCCAACGGCGAAGATCCACACAACGAATAAAGTAAAGCAAGACATCCAACCCACCAAGCGAACATAAAACCCATCGCTCAAGTCTCGCAACTACAAGTCTTGCTAAGTCTCACTACTTATACAAATACTAGTTTCTGATATGACGGAGTAACTAGATACAATAAGAATAATAATAGAGAGTGGCACGATCCAACTTTGTACCACCTACCAAAGCAAATCACCCAAAACAGCTGGGTGCCAGCGATGCCATTACTGATCCATACGATCAACCTACAAGAACTGTGGCACAACGGGGTGAGTTGCCAACTCATGAGTAGAAAACATCAACAGGTAGAAATCGAAATAAACAACGATTCCTAGGTCAACTATATCATAAAGGTAATACTATGATATCTAGGGTGACCGTATCTGCATATGTGTCAACATAATCAATGCCTATCAGCAAGTGGATATCATCCAACCATATAATCAATGCTTGTATATATGTGGATCTCATCCACGTGTCCATCAATGACACAATCAACTCCATGGAACCTGAGTGTCCAACATCGACACATTGCAACATCACGAAAGAAAAGCATGTATGTAAATATCATGAAAGCATATGCAAGTAAATATGAGGATATAAATCAATGTGTGTCCCTCGCGACACATCAAAATCATAGAACCTGAGTGTCCAGCATCGACATTCGGAACATCATGAAACCCATGTCCAGCATCGACACGTAAATCCTCATAGCTCAGGCATCACATCCTCAGATCGGCCCTCAAATACATAAGTCTCATGGAACCTAAGTGTCCAACATCGACACTGGCAACATTATGAAAACTAGTGTCCAGCATCGACACGTAAATACTCATCTGTCAGGCGCCGTCACCACGACTGGCCCTG
This sequence comes from Agapanthus africanus, assembly GCA_030015575.1. NCBI lineage: Eukaryota > Viridiplantae > Streptophyta > Magnoliopsida > Asparagales > Amaryllidaceae > Agapanthus > Agapanthus africanus. Next base: position 451,083,662 of record CM057349.1, on the reverse strand, counting down.
ATGTCCGTACATCTCATGGAACCTGGGTGTCCACATCGACACTTGCAATCCACATAGCATGTCCGAACCTGACTCCGGTCGGTATCCCCCAGATATCTGCCGAGTCCAAATAATATCACCGGTAGGTAGTGGTCTCTCTGCCAGGCTCATCATCTACACCACGAAATCACCTCTCGCCCCGGGTACCATACCGGGTCCACCATATATCCACAGACGGTGCCTCCCACTCCTCGAATCGGGTATCACATGCCAATATCAGAACCGAGAAATCACATGGTGGACGCACTGAAATATCATATCAAGAGAAACCGGGTTTTCAATACAAATGCACATTCTTGAAATATCCCCCACGGTTCTCAAATCCAGAAAATCACATGAAATCCATATCTCAATGCGTATAATCGTATAGCATGATGTATGCGGCATATAACAGAATGTAAGCATATCTGTATATCATGCAACATGAAAAGTGATGTGACAATAGCAAGTATATCATGCAACATATAACAGTAATATGAGCATATCAAGGGAAAACCGTTATTTAAATACATCAAGTTATTGAATATATCATACGGTTCCCAATTCCTCCGAAATCAAGTGCAACGTCATATGAGGTGTACATGTAGCTGTAGCAAGATATGTGTATCTACATGTAAGTATGTATGCATGATGTACATGTAGCTATAGCAAGGTATATGTGTACATGTAAGTATGTATGCATGATGTACATGTAGCTATAGTAAGGTATATGTGTAAGCATGTAGGTATAGCATGTATACTACATTTCATATACGCAATGGAATAAGAATCAATATCTCAATTGTCCCTGACCAATACAACATCACATATGTATAGGTGCAGCTAAAGCAGGGTATGTCATGCAACATAGCATAATGATGTGAGCATAGTAAGTAAATTATGCAAGGAGTCATATCATGATGGAGCAATTCTACTGTGTAGTGACATAGCAATTATCGATGATGAAGATGTGTGAGCCGGGAAATCCGTGTAAGTGTAACATAAGCATCATCGATAATGGTGTAGGTGTACTAGCACAGGTATATGTAATGCAATGAGAATGACATGAACGTAGCATAAAGTACTTCGCCAGCTAAATGCTATGGGGTATACGTGTCTACAATATATCTGAGTCGGTGAATCTATCAATCTCATATCGTGGACCGACAAAGGTATCAACTATCTCATATCGACTCGCATCCATATAACAACATATCACACTAAGTTATCATATCACATCGTATACTTGTTCTCTTTCAATTCGTACCTATCATGATTCACTTCTCATTTCATACTCTCAAATGTCACTATGTTCATTAGTGTCAGCCTTTATCATATTATCGTTATTAAATCCTATAATCATGTACGTCGCATATCATTTATCAAGATATAATAATCAACGATCTTCCATATCAATGTTTGCGGGGTTGCTATACACCATTCACCCGATTTCCCTCGTAGATATAAATCTACTCACCTGCTAAACTCCTTGGTTAGCCGTAATCGATGTGTTTCGTCGTCTTGGAATCTACGTGATTGTATCTACAATATCAACACATAGCGCAATACCATCAAAATCAAAGTCCGAAAATCGATACGGCATACGGTGCGCTCATAGGTTAGAACCTATAGCCTACGCATGCAAAACCAACCAAACAACCCTCGTCGTTGACGTACAAGCATCCAACGACCCAATACAATATCAAATACTAAAACCAAGAATTCCAAAATACGGAAACATAGCCCAAAAAACCTTAATGTTCTCCCAGATTTTGGTTCAGGTAAAATTAGCCAATTTTGCATATCAGGTTGCTCTAGATATAGGATAAGGAAGCTACAGAACAAAAATCGCCACATTTCACCACAAAGTGGCCGCAAATTGCGGCCATATGGATTAAATCTGCGACCAGGATAAGAGAAAATAGGCTCGGGTTTCTAGGGTAGGTTCCTGGTTTCCTGCACGTCTCTCTGTGTTTGCTAAATATTTTTCAGGTCCTCCGGGTCATAGCAGATCTCAGAATCCTTTCACAATTCCCACAAAATACGATATCGGCAATTCTAACTTCCGTGTTTTGGTTTCTATTCTCGGGTCTTGGCCAGTAAAACACTCTCTAAGGTCTAGTAATCACTCACTACACCTCACTTAACCACTCAACAGTATCTTAAAATTTTCTAAGATCACAACCCGAACTAAATCGATATCTAAACTAGAATAGGATATATTAACACAAATACGATTCTAAAGTGAATGGATTACGTTAAAAGCAACCAAAGAATTTTCTTGAGCTGCCCAAGTCTTCAAAATCCAAACTTGGTTGGTCCAATATGTTGAGGATGAGGTTGTGCATGTTTTTAATGAATGAGGCATAAGGTTTTGGTGAAGGATTGAAGATGTGGCGATGGGGTAGTGAGGAAGTGAAGAAGAATGGAGGAGATGAAGAAATAATGGAGAGGTGAAGGAAATGGGGCAGCCAAGTTAACCCTCTCTCCCTCTCTTAGCCTCACTCTCTCATAACAAATATCTCTCCCTACACTCACCTCTCACAAAATGTCTATTCTTTTTTCATCTCCCTTTTGTTTTATATCCATTAATCCTTTTCACACACAAACTCAATTCTTTTCCTTCTCATTCTCTATCTTACAAAACTCACAATATGCATAAGTCACAACACAATGCATAACATGCACAAGTCATAGAAAAATGTGAAAATACGGATTTTACCCAAAAATCCGATAGATATCATTAAAATAAATAAATCATTTTATTCTCTGATAAATTCCCAAATATTGGTATACACTTATACCATTTTACGAAAATCCTAAATTTCGCAAATCGGGTAGTTTTCGCGAAATATATTATTTTAATATTAAATTTCCAAAAAATAATATTTTATATTTCTGAATTGTTACAACCCACGTCTCTCTTGGTTTTACCCTGGTATTGATCAATGCCGTGATCGGGATGCGTTCGCTGGCGCTTGCGAAACGCTGGGTGAACAGTAACTCCATTTCTGTGAATGTTTTGATGGAATCATTCGGGAGCTCCGAATATCATTCAAAAACTGTCTCCGCTAAACTGTCGATGAACTGGTGAAGTAGTAGTTTGTCATCACCTCCAGTATTGCCGCAGAGAGCCCTGAACTGAGCAACATGCTGATGGGGGTTGCCTGTCCCCTTGTACACGTGAAATTTATGGATTGTATATCCCGGCGGGTACTTAATTTGATCGTACCAACCTGGATATGGTCGCCTGGTTCTGATGACTTGGCCAGTAGCTTCATTTTCCTGATGAGCTCGTATTTGTTGAGCTATGTAGTCATCAAGCACAGCTTTCGAGATCGTCTCTTCCTTAGCTGCTGATAAAGCCGGAAGAGGGTTTGATGTCTCCCCTATGTCGTCTTCAATGATTACTGGGGGATCTTTGGCTGGAGGGTCCGGCTGGATCATCATCTCTACCATATCTTGGAACAGGAGCGCCATTTGTTTTATATTAGCCGCTTGTTCTGCGGCCTCTTTATTTTTTTTCTCGTGCATCCTTCGTAGGAACTCGGCATCGGTTTCTTGTTCCTGACGTTGCTCCGACGACGATTCCGGGCTCTCCTTCTGCCAGTGAGTGCGGCCATCTTTGTCAGTATCTCCTGGAGTTTCTGTTGTTACTCTTGAGCCTTTGTTACGGACCACGTAAGTGGTCGATGACCCCCAGAAGCACGATTTACTTCTTTTCCGAAAGCTATGTAAATGGTGTGCACTACCATGCCCTCAGACTTGGCGCGTTTGGATTCAGTGCCCTTTAGATTTATCGCAGACATGGGGATCTTCTCCAGCCTTATCCTTTTATGGGCAGTTGAAGTCGATAGGGATATCGCAGACGATACTTTACGTGGTACGACGGCGGGATGGTTCTCCTCTTGCGGACCTTCATTTTCTTCGATCGGCGGGAGTAGTCTTTGTCGATCACAGAGTCTTGACCTCTTCGTCAGACCCTGTGGATTTTGGAGGACAGCCGCTGAGCGGGCTGCTCCGGCTTTGCCTTTGTAAAATTTTTAGCAGGTGGAGGATACCTCTTCAATATGGCAGTTGGAGAGTTCTTGCGTACCCTCCTGAGCGGCTTAAAACTGTTCTCAGTTGGAACAGCAGGATCAACTTCCATCATTGGAGCTGGTGAGGTAAGTCTAGAAGGGGAACTGCCCCCAGCTTTCCTTACTCGGCGTCAGTGATGACGTCGAGCATATCGTGTAATCGGGATCACCTCTGTTGTCGGGGTAGCTTCGTCATTCCCCTTGATCTGATGAGAAGTTGTTGTCGGTGTCAGTCTATCGAAGACAGATGTCCGCTGAGGGGGAATAGTCAATCTCGCGAAGGCCGACTTTCGGGCAGGGGAAGCAATTGTAACGACCTTACACGAAGTAGGAATTGGGATGGCCAGTCTTGTAAAGACCTATCCCTTAGCAGGAGAAGCCCTTCTGACGACTTCGTTTATCGGAGCTGGGATGGCTATCCGCTTCGGGATAACTCCTTCGAGTATTGCAGGCTTTTTCACGGGCCCACTTGAGCTTTGGCATAGTCTGTTAAAGACCGAGACGCTGGACTTGGATGACCTATTGAAAGGGGCCGTGGTAGTGGTATGCCGATCAAAGACTGACTTCTTTGGAGCTTCCTGTGACGGCAGTGGAGCGTTGAAGCTCACTGGCGGGAGTATGGTCCCGAAGAACAACCCAGTGGTGACCTGTGTCACCTGTTCCACCGACATTGCAAAGATGGAGGCCGCTTGGGGCCCGTAAGTTACTCCTCCAGACGGGGCAGAGCGGGAGTTGTTGCAGTTGGAAGCCACTGACGCCATCTTCTCTTCTGCACAGAGCAAGACACCAAATCTTAGTAGCTCGAATCCATATGCAACCATAGCAGACCGTGATTTTTTCGCGAAACACGACACACGAAGTGTGGAGTGGAAAGAGGAAAAGGTCCCACCGGGTGTGCCAGAATCTGTTTACCGCTGAAAGACACAACCTGGACGTTTAGGACGTCTGGCATGAATTTTGGGGGAAGATGCTATTTGGTTTTTCCCGTCCACCTCTCCGAAGATGCCAAGTTAATTTATGGCACCGTGTATCGGAGGTTTAGACAGATGCGGCCATTGTAGCAGACTTCGTTAGATTCCCCCTCATTTGCGAGGGTTTTTTTTATTGTGGGGACGCTTTTCCCTGCAGGCGCAAGCCCCTGCAGTTAATTACGTTACCGCGTAGCGATAACCACTTTCTCCTTCTCCAGATGTTCACTTCATGTCATATATGTTTATTTTGTTTTAGGTTGTCCGTGGATTGTATACAGAGACTAATTTATGTTGTCGCCCGTAGGGTAGGGATTAGTCCAAATCTGTATTCTATTAGATTTGGATTTGGTTGATTTAAGGCTCGTTAAGCTTATTTAAGATTAAGATCAACTTAAATGTTTGTTAAGGTTACATTAGTCTAATTTTTAGACTAAGCTCTACTGAACGGGGGTTTAGGATCATTTTTGATCTCTTGAAAGAGCATTTGGGTTCTATCATTTTAGTTTAGGGACGTTACGGTCCGTTGGGTTTAAGGACATCATAGTCCATGGAGTTTAAGGACATCATAGTCCGTAGAGTTTAAAGACATCATAGTCTATTTAGTTTAGGGACATTACGGTCCAAAGGGTTTAGTTTAAAGATGTCACGGTCATGGAATTTAGTTTAAGGACATTACGGTCCATGGAATTTAGTTTTTAGGGACGTTGCGGTCTGCAATTTAGTTTTAAAGACGTTGCGGTCTAGTGGGTTTATGGTTTGTTGGTTTGGGGGTATACCAAGAGTTATTGGTTATTGGGACCCTTCACCTCTCTGAAGACGTTGAAGAATTACAACGACATGTATTAGAGGTTTGGAGAGATGTACCCTTGAGCCAATGGATATTTGTCAAACGATTGATGGTCTTGTTTGGGACTAAGACCAGTTTGGACAGATATAGAGTGCATGGGCTTGGTTGATTAGGAATTTGATCAACTTGGGCTCAGCCCACTGAGTCTCTGTCGTTTCCTCTTTCAATAAAGTGTTAGACACTTACTAGGACATAGTCTTTTCTCTGTGCACATAATGCTAAAGCACATGGGATCGGTCGGTTTGGGGTTTGGCCCAGCTTGGGCTCAGCCCACTTGATTACTTATTTGGACTTAATCCCTTTTGTTCAACAATACTGAGCATTGACATGGGTTTTGATGCCCACACTCTTTATGGCGCTGAGCACTATTTACAGAGCGCTCTTTATTTCATCAGCGCCCACATGAGAGGTATATGGAGCGCTTGGCGCTGACCGCCAAATTTGGAGCGCTTGGCGCTGAGCGCCAAACTTGGAGTGCTAAGCACTTCTTATAAAATAGCGCTCACGTGAGGAGCATGTGGAGCGCTCGACGCTGAGCGCCAGATTTGGAAAGCTAAGCGCTTCTTATTGAATAGCGTCCACGTGAGGGGCACGTGAGGCGCTTGGCGCTGAGCGCCAATCACTGAGTGCTAAGCACACTTTTTTTTGCAGCACTTGGCGCTAGGTTTTTTTTCTTTCAGTGTTATGTTCTGCAAAGTTCAATTCTTTGTTCTCCCTTGGATCTTCGATCCCTAAGAACAAATTCATCCCCGTAAGAATTAAATTCTCATTTATGGGAGACTTGACTCATGGATCTCAGATCCGAGGAAAGAACTATGTTCCTTTTATGAGGGTTAAACCCTTGCAGATGCTCTGATCTCTATTTTTATTTACCTTGAAGAAAATTCTTCTTCTTGAAGCTTGCTCTTCTCTTTGAGATCGAAGTTTATGGGGGCGTTCTTCTGTACAAGACTTGAAGTCTTGGGTCCTTTATATAGGGGAGGCTGATTCATTGAATCAGTTAAGGAAATCTCTCATTGAGAGATCTCTAATTGATTTGGGGAATTTATCCACCGTTGGATCTTTGATCCAAGGACTTCTGTTTTACAGAAGACATTTTTCTTGTTTTTAATAAAATTGGGAAAATATTTTCCCATACAGAACTTATTCTGTATCTTGGTGATGTTTTAATCACCATTGGATCTTTGATCCAAAGGTGCTCTGATTTATAGAGCACAATCTTTCTTGTTTAGAAAGATTTGAGGAGTTTTTCCTCAATTAGAATTTAATTCTTTATTTTGGTGATTTTTAATTACCATTGGATCTTTGATCCAACGGTGCTCTAATTTACAGAGCACAATTTTTCTTGTTCAGAAAGCTCTGAGGAGTATTTATTCAATCAGAATTTAATTCTGCATTTTGGTTATTTTTAATTGCCATTGAATCTTTGATCCAAGGGTAGAGAACTTTTATTTCTGGCGCTGGCGCTCTCGCACTTTGCACGTGAGGCACTGCCTCAGAGTCTTTAACTCTTGGCGCTGGCGCTCTCGTGCTTTACACGTGAGGCGCTACCTCAGAGTCTTTGACTCATGACGCTGGCACGCTTGGTGCGAGCGCTCTCATTCTTTGCACGTGAGGCGCCGCCTCAGAGTCTTTGACTCATAGCGCTGGTGCTCTTGGCGCGAGCGCTATTGGCGCGAGCGCTCTCGTGCTTTGCACGTGAGGCGCTGCCTCAGTTCAAATTTCAAATTTTGAACAGAGCCATGCTCTTCTTATTGGGGGGAAACATTGTCGTTACTCCATTTTTGCTGATCTTTGGGTCTTTTTGATGACATTGCATCTGCATTCTGCTGGAATGAGAAGAACGTCGAAATAGTCTCTAAGTTGTATATGTACCGTCAAGACATGGAGCTAGGATTTTGCCATTACTCTACTTTTGTTTGACCCTTTGGTCTTTGTTGACGTTGCGTTTGTACTGAGAAGGAACGTCAAGCTGGAACTAGGAATATACCATTGCTCCTTTTTTGTTCGACCCTTAGGTCTTTGTTGACATCGCGTCTGCACTGAGAAGGAACGTCAGGCTGATCTCTAGGCTGTAGATGTTGCCATCAAGATCTAGAGCTAGGGATATGTCGTTTCTCCACTTTATTTTGGTGATGTCATACCGATTCTTTGCTGAAGTTGGGTAGACATCCAAATGACCTTTATCCTGTATGTATCGCCATCGAGGTCCGGAGCTAGGAATATACCATTGCTCCAATTTCATTTGACAGTTATGTCCGCACCCTGCTGGAATGAGGAAAACGTCGAGCTGGAGCTAGTATTTTTGCCATCACTCCATTTTTGTTTGTTGACGTTGCGTTTGCACCGAGAAGGAACATCAAGTTGGAGCTGGGATTTTACCATTACTCCTTTTTAATTTGGCTCCTTGGAGCTTTGTTGACGTTGTATGGTGTTTTTCGTTACCCCATTGAGATGGGAATACGCGCGCGCTTGTCAGGCATACTACAGATTCCCCCTAACTAGGGTAGGCCGGGGTTTATTGATTGTGGGGATCCGAATCTCCGGCAGCCGCGGACTAAGCTACCGTTAATTACCCCTCGCCTTTGTGGTGAGGGAACCTCCGATTAACGGGTTAAACTGGTCATGCGAATTTAATGTGCAGTGTCGTATTTTGGAGGGGTTTTGGATATATTGGGGGCCCCGCAGAGCTTTTACGGGGGTCCCGCTACCCAGATAGCGGGCTGGGGGTCAAGGGGGCTAGCAGCCCCCTTGCGGGGTGCGGGGCAGCACCCCGTTAGAAATTTTTTTCTAACGGGGGAGGTATATTTAGTGTGGAGTATGTGTGTGTGTATATGTACATATACATATACATATACATATATATATATATATGTATGTATATATATATATATATATATATACATCTACATATATATATATATATATAAATATACATATACATATACATATACATATATATATATGTACACACACACACACACACACACACATATATATAAGGAAAGGGCATCCAAACGATGCGTGGGGGCCAGCGCCTCGCGTGCATGGCACACAGGCGCTGGGCGCTAGCGTACTAGGCGCTGGACGCGAGCGCTCTGGGCACTGGGCGCACTACGTGCTCGGCACGTGGGCGCTAGCGCTCTTGGCGCAACACATGCTCGGCACGTGGGCCCTAGCGCATTGGGCGCTAGCGCACGGGGCACTGGGCGCACCACGAGCTTGGCATGTGGGCACTAGCGCCCTGGGATCTGGGCGCACCACGTGCTCGGCACGTGGGCGCTAGCGCTCTGGGCGCTGGACGCTGGGTATCAAACAGAAAGGGGACTTTGGTCCCTACACTGGGAGCTGTGCTCCCGATTTGTGGAGTTAAACTCCTAAAAAAAGTTTAGAAATGATCAAAGGGGGCCGCTTTGTTTCTCCCTTTGGCTCTGGATCTTCCCAAGATGGGATTTTTAGGAGATGGGTCTCCTTCTTCCTCCTTTTTTGGCTGGATCTTGAAGAACAAGAAGTATGAGATTTTAAAAATATCTTCTTTTTGAGATCTGATAGGAGATCTGAGTTCCCCTTTGTGGGTTTTGTGGTGACAAACTATTTAGTTTTGGAAGAGGAAGAGTAAAACTCTTGATTTAATTGAAAAAGGGAAGAAGGTTTTAGAACCTTGAGGAAGGAGCAGGAGGCACAAAGAACCCTAGTTTTTGGGGGAATGAAAAAGTATCTTAGATATTTTCATCATGTTGCCTTATATAGGCTTACATATTTACATATAGCCCCATGGGCTTTACAAAATGGCATTTTGCCCATCCCATGGCTCATGTACCATTTCTTTTTGCACATAAGCCATGGGCTTTACAAAAATTTGGCTTTTTGCCCATTTTCCATAAATTCATGCATAAAAAATTACATAAAAATTATTTATTACATGATTTTTTATTTCAGCATTGGCGAGGCCGGTCGCTTCATGTTCAGACTCGACTCGGGCATGAGTCCACTTGATCTGGGCTTGGGCCCACTTGTCTTGGGGTTGACCTTGACTTTGACTTGGTCAACCGGGGTGCAATTTTCGACCCCAACAAAGTGCCCCCCATCAATGAATCCACACCGCATTCATGAGTTGTGTGCACGAAATTGATGGATCTTAAAGTTGGACTTCGAGGCGGAACATCATTCCAGGGGCGGAGCATCATCCCGGGGAGCATGATTCCCGGGGATCGGAGCATCATTCCGATTTGCGGAGCATAATTTTAAGGTTGGAGTATCCCTCGGGGAGCATGATTCCCGAGGATCAGAGCATTATTCCAATTTACAGAGTATAATTCCAAGGTCGGAGGATCATTCCAAAGAGCGGAGCATGATTCCAGGGATTGGAGCCTCATTCCGAAGAGCGGAGCATGATTCCAGGGATCGGAGCATCATTCCAAAGCAGAGCATGATTCCATGGATCGGAGCATCATTCCAAAGCAGAGCATGATTCCAGGGATCGGAGCATCATTCCGAAGAGCGGAGCATGATTCCAGGGATCGGAGCATCATTCCAAAGAGTGGAGCATGATTCCAGGGATCGGAGCATCATGCCGAAGACGAGCATGATTCCAGGGATCGGAGCATAATTCCGATGAGCGGCTTACATTCTGACCGAAGCATAATTTCGATGTAGAGGTTGATTCCCAGGCGAGGCATAATTCCGATGGGGAAAGCAGATAATTCGAGGCGAAGCTTGATTTCGACACGGGGTGCACATTCTAAGACGAAGCATGATTCTGACGCAGAGCTTGCTGGTTGACTTGATTCCGAGGCGGAGCATAATTCCGACAGGGAAGGCAGATACGCCGAGGCGAAGCATGATTTTGACACGGTGTACACTCTGAGACGAAGCATGATTCCGGCGCAGAGCTTGTTGGCAGACTTGATTCCGAGATTAAGCATAATTTCGACAGGGAAGGTAGATACACCGAGGCGAAGCATGATTTCGACGCGGGGGACACTCTGAGACGAAGCATGATTCAGACGCGCGGCATACATTTTGACCGAAGTATAATTTTGATGCAGAGGTTGATTCCCAGGTGAGGCATAATTCCGATGTGGAAAGCAGATAATCCGAGGTGAAGCTTGATTTGGACACGGGGTGCACATTCTGAGACGAAGCATGATTCCGACGCAGAGCTTGCTGGTTGACTTGATTCCGAGGTGGAGCATAATTCCGACATGGAAGGCAGATACGCCTAGGCGAAGCATGATTTCGACACGGTGTACACTCTAAGACGAAGCATGATTCCGGCACAGAGCTGGTTGGTTGATTTGATTCTGAGATGGAGCATAATTCCGGCAGGGAAGGTAGATATCCCGAAACGAAGCATGATTTCGACACGGGGTAAATTCTGGGACGGAGCATGATTCCGCCGCAGAGGTTGTTGGTTTGATTTGATTTGGGTTGACATCAGCATCGCTATACTGAAATATGGTACCGGGAGCGAATCATCATTTGTCATGAGTGGATTTGAGGATTTCGGTTTTTGTTTGGCATCTGCATTGCTGCACTGGAATAATACCAGGAGCAACTCATCATTTGCCCCGAGAGGATTTGGGAATTGATGGCTTAGGAGGCAGGTTTAGATCCCTATCACCTAAGGCATTTCAATTTTATGGGCCGTAAGGGTCCCATAAAAGCATTTTCTCCCTACGAGTCGAAAAGATCTCGTAGGTGTATTTTTTCCTTAGGAGTCGTGGGACTCCTAAGTGCGTTGCTCCTTTGTGAGTCGTAAGGATCTCACGCAGGAATTTTCTGCTCACAAAATCGAAAGAACTTTGCGAGTGCATTTCATCTCTTTTTTTATGAGTTTTCGCCCTTTCGGGTTTTCACAAACTCGCCGGCAGTCCTGCTGTTTTTACTCACGGAGCTCTATCGGGTTTTCATCCGTGCCCATTTTGCTTGTGGACATACCCTTTTTTCTTGAATCTTCATCGCCGGTGGGACTTTGAATGTGGTCTCACCGGTAGGACTTGGGAGAGATTGGGATCGTTTTACGCCCGAGTATTGTATACGGTTTTGCAGGATGTATGATCCAGACCGTAGGGCCGGAAACATTTCGGGACTTTGTGGCGTCTGCATCGCTGCACTGGAATATGGTACCAGGAGCGACTCATCATTCGCCGTTGGGATTTGGAATTTGGCTGGCGTCTGCATCGCTGCACTGGAATATGGTACCAGGAGCGACTCATCATTCGCCATTGGGATTTGGAATTTGGCTGGCGTCTGCATCGCTGCACTGGAATATGGTAGCAGGAGCGACTCATTATTCACCACTTGGGGGTTTAGATTTTGGCCGGCGTCTGCATTGCTGCACTGGAATATGGTATCAGGAGCGACTCATCATTCGCCATTGGGATTTGGAATTTGGCTGGCGTCTGCATCGTTGCACTGGAATATGGTGTCAGGAGCGACTCATCATTCGCTACTTGGGGGTTTGGATTTTGGCCGGCGTCTGCATCGCTGCACTGGAATATGGTACCAGGAGCGACTCATCATTCGCCATTGCCTATTGGGAAGCGATGACTTAGGAGACAGGTTTAGGTCCCTAGCACCTAAGACTTTTCAATTTTATGAGCCGTAAGGGCCCCATAAAAGCATTTTCTCCCTACGAGTCGTAAGGATCCCGTAGGTGCGTTTTCTCCTTGGGAGTCGTGAGGACCCTTAAGTGTGTTTTTCTTTTGTGAGTCGTAAGGATCCCACGAAGGTTTGTTCTCTTCATATATCGTGAGGACACATAAATGGGCCTTCCCAATGGAGCATAATTCCAAGGGCAGAGACCGGCCGCTGGACTGGTGATTGCGGTGGGGCATGGGCATGGTGAGAATTATTTGAGCCCATGGATTGTATACGGTAGTCAATTTGGGGACTGGCCATAGGGCTGGAAGAATTTTGGGAAATTGGATTTTGGTTGGCGTCTGCATCGCTGCACTGGAATATGGTACCAGGAGCGACTCATCATTCGCCGTTGTTTTTTTTTTGCATTTTTTTTGTTTTACCGCGATTGCTCTACCATTTCAGCTTTTCTTATCGCGAAGGTCGCGATTGCCCTATCATTTCGGCTATTTATTCGCGGTTGCCCCATCATTTCGGCTTTATTTTCATCTTTATTTTACTCGCTGATTTTTATTGTGAGTTGCCCCATCATTTCGGCTTTTCTTCTTTTCTTTTATTTACACATTTTTTTGTTTATTTACATTTTTTTACATTCCTAGTTTAACGACTTAGAGGTCGATTGTTCCCAGTTTAATGACGTGGTGGTCGACTGTTTTCAGAGAAAGGCAGATGTCTGAGAGAATCAGTTTCACGAAGAACTTCGGTCTCCGTTTGTATGAAATTGGCGGTCGCAACCTGACTGTTTGTTAACACGCCTTTAGACAGTTCTATCTCTCCTTCCGGGTATTGCTTTTCGACCCAATCTTTGAAGACAAAGCAGTCCTCAATGGCATGACCTATCACTCTATGATAGGGGCAGTATTTGGGGTCGTCGGTCATATTCGCTTCCTGCGGTCTTTTTGACTCTGGCAGTTGTAGACCGTTCCTCAGGGCGTCTTTGAATATTTTACGGATTTTGTCCCTCCTAAAGGAATAGATCTTATCCAGCTTCTCTTTCAGCGGAGATTCTCCTCCCTCTCCGAACACTGGCTTCCGAGGCTGGTTGGCACTAGGCCCGCTCATCCCTCGCTTATTTCGGTTAGCCGAAGTGTTGAAAGATTCAGAATCGTCGGGATTTCCGCCTTTCCGATTATCGTCCTTTTGGTTTCTTTAAAACCTATTGTTATTTTGGGAATCCGAGGAGGACTCCTGCTTTGAGCGTTCTAACATCTGAACTTTCCTGGTCAGTTCTTGGAATGTTTTGAGACCCGCGGTGCATAGAAACGTGGCCATCCAATTGTTGAGATTTTCGACAAGGAGACTGACAGATTGGTCCTGCTCTATCGGCGGTTCACATTTGACGGAGAGATTGCGCCATCGGGTTATAAAATCCATGCTGCTTTCGTTGTTCTTGGGCTTGGTCCTTACGAGCTCGGCAATGGTGATCTTATTGCTGACGCTCATGAACCTTTGTCGAAACAAAGATTCCATTTGGATGAAAGTTGTGATGGAGCCATCCGGTATGCTCGCGTACCATTCGAAAGCAATATCGGCCAAGCTATTAACGAACTGGCGGAGGAGAAGCGCATCATTGCCCCTAGTATTCCCGCATGAGGCTTTAAAATGGGCGACGTGCTGATTCGCATTTCCCGTCCCATCAAATCTTCCGAATTTGGGAATGACATAGCCGCTAGGAAATTCTACCAGATCATACTGAGCAGGATATGGTCTCCTACTACTGCTGATATCTTTTTGCGCTTCGGCTTCGTGTTAGTTGTATGTATGCCCTAGAGGCCAGTATTGTACAGATGATGTATATTATATTGGATGCTTGGACATTTATAGAGATGACTTTCTTGCTCGATATGATAGTATGCTATCTGGTTGCTCTTTATCTTAACATGTATACTTGTCTCTTTATACTGTCTTATAGTTACATGTTGGTAAAGCCCTTAGGATGTGTACTTGACTATCTTGACTATGATGCGGATCATACTAGTGGGGACATGGTAGTCCATAAGTACATCCTTCAAGGTCCCTAGTCGTGGGTGTATCGAGACGGGGCATCGATATACCAGTGTAGACTAGCGTATACGCTTCTCGACCCATGAGATGGGCGATGGATGATCCCATATCCATTGGTGTTTGACATCAGAGATGGTATACGGGTGCTCAGTGGAGACTGGGTGCACTGGACGGACTCTCCGAGAACTCCCAGATGGTATTATACCTCACGTCAGATGGCAGTTCTCAGGTGACACTTGTGCAGGTTAGTCTGTACACCCGAGATCGTCATAGAGTCTTGTGTGATTCCCACTGTGCTTTGATTTCCACCTTACCATGTCCATCAGGGCGTGCAAAACGGGGGTTTTTGGGTACAGTCCCGAGTCACATGGAGGCAATGAGCGATAGGAGGGGTTTCGTCTCTCCCGGTATTGGGGGGTTGATGTTGCACTGTGCTCGATTGGCCGTAACAGGGAAGTCCCTGGCCAGGGATGATTAGAGATTTACTGGTAAGTGTTACCAGTAGTTTCTCGACCCGTTATGAGCCTCACATCGGCACGACTTATCGGTTATTGGGGTCTGACGTTTACCACCCCTAGACTTGATATGCGACATATCAGACGAGGAGACCGGACTGCACGGGTAGTGTTGCCGGTTGGCTCGACGGGAGTTGTAGCAGGTTCGCTTGTTTTCTTCTGATCGCTCAATACCCGGGTGGCCGTTACGTTTAGCTGACCGCTTGCGGCTTGGGGGTGCTTGATATGATCATCACCCACTGCCGGCGTATTGACGAGTCTTAGAGTCCCACAAAGGAGTTACCTAGTCCAGGCGAAACGTTGTGGTGCGCGTATGCGATATGCGCATGGACCCGGTTAAAATGCGCGTATGAGATACCGTATATTAATCGGGCGGCTTGCTTTTGGTTGGGTCGTATGTGATATGGCCGGATTGATAAATCAAGTGTTAATTTATCATTTAACCATTAGTTTCTCACTAGAAATCCTTTCTTGTATTTTTGATGTATGCATGCATGTATGCATTCTTTCTTGATTCATGCATATATGGATGTGCATGCACACATACATACATACATCATCCTTCATGGTTGTTTATATATAGAAAATGGTGGCAATATAAGACTCACACCATGGTTTTATATATATGTATTATTATTGCATTTGTTTTAAAACAAAAAGAAAAAGGAAAGGATAATTCATGGTTTCTTTCTACACTCTTCTTTGACCTAACCATGCTCACCCACCATTTAACCATGGATTAACTTTCCTTTTGTGTTTTAACTCAAGTTCAATAATATCTTTATTGTTTAACCATGGTTTGAGATGAGAAGTGGAAAATATATATTCATATATTTTCTATTTTTCAAGGGTGATTATCTTTCTCTCTTGTTCTAAAAGGCCATCATCTTCTTCCTCATTCTTCCTTTGCTCTCTAGATTTTTCTAGTGAGCAAAACACTCACCAATTTAGGATTTTGAAGTGAGAAAATTCACCACAACATCATTCTACACAAGTCTTGCCCACTTGTTTAGAGTGTTAGCTTCATTTCTTTCTCTTGATCAAGTGAAGTTGCAAGCTTGGACAAAGCGGACTCCGGGTGGATCATCGTGGACCTAGAGGAGATCAAGCGGACCTTTTCCAAACCCCAAGTGGCTGAGGAGTCTAGCGTAGGGAGCTACAAAGGTTGTACTCTCAAAAACCCTAGCTTTTCTTACTTGTGATGAAATGTTGTTTTAGAAACCCTAATTTTCTAGGATTGATTCTTTGTATGCTTACTTAGCACCCTAAAATTTTAATCTTTGGTACATATGATGCTTCCAATCCCTTCATAAGGTGCTAGGTAAACCCAACATTGGTATCAGAGCCGACCTAGAACAATAGGCGACACTTTAGCGAAGTTAAAACTCAGATCGAACCAAATACGAACTTTTCGGACACTCTCTGGACAATTTTTAAAACCTGGTTATTTTCAGAATTAAAAATATGTAAAAAATTCAGCAGGTAAATATAAGAAACACTGTTAAAAACGATGCAGTGAACAGTCATTCTTGCCGCGGAAACACGGCCAAAGCTTGCTTCGGCCGCGGTTCCGCGGCCGTACATATGAATCATTGCATGATTTTTATACAGTAATGCTTATGTCTGCTTGTATATTTTTTGGGGTATTTTTAATCTGAATTTTGTGCTGTTTGTTCTGGAGATTGTTTTGGAGTCGGTGATTCGATCGGAATTTTGATTTCGTGTCTTTTCCGGGTAAATTAGAAAGTATTGAATTGTTCGAACGAGTATCATTTGCTCACTTTTCATGGGGTTTAAATCTTGCGGAAATACGTGCAAGTTTTGTGGTGGACCCTCTAGAAGACAACAAACCTTAACTCGATTATGTGACCGTCTTGAACTGCCTTTTGAACCTTAGGGTTTGGGGCAGTACGGCGTGCCACATGTGAGGCGTTGGCTTGACCCTTCTACGGCTGGACCGCTACTACTGTGACACACTCCGGGTTTTTGAACTCCGCTCAAGTGTTGAGCTTTAGGGAATTTTGAGTATTTGATCATTCGTTCGAAAACTTTAATACTGTCTATTTATCTGGAATGTGATGCAATGTGTGGAATTCATATAGCTAGAGATGAAATACGAAGTATGTGATATTTCGCATTTACGATGTCTAAAGAGAATGTGGATTCCAGATATTGCAGTTTTACACTTTCTTTTCTGTGACCGTAACTGTAGTATGTATTTACCGATTGTCGTTGCTATACATCGACGACGATCAGTGTATGCATACTTACTTACGTTGATGATATGAGATATTATGTGTTGCTGAGATATGATGTGCAGGATTGTCGCGGTTGAATAGCCGGGGGGTTTTATGTGAGATGAGAGTTTTATATTTTCATTCATGTAAATTCAAATGTAATATAATATTCTTTTATTTGAGGCACTTCCGGGTTGCGGTCGATGCCACCAGTGTTGTATATTATTTACTTTTCCGCATTAGGTTGGACCCAAGAAGGGGAGCACAGGTGACCGGGTTCTGGGGTTCAGTGGGAGGCCATCTCGAGGAGTCGAGACCGGGTCTCCTAAACTCCAGAATTGGTAGGGTCGCTTGCCGCTCTCGTAGGGGTCCAGGGTGTGGGCTTGGCTATTCATCGCGACTGTGGAATCCGTATTTTCTATTGTTGGCTAAATACTAAATATGGACGTCCTAGTATATCCCACATTATATCTATATTTCTGCTGCGATATCTGTGATGTGATCATTTGATATGTTGTGATGGATACAGTATATAGTATATATGATATATTATATAGACGTTACTTATGTTTTACACCCGCACTAGCCCTGTCCTGCTCTGTCGTTAGTTACCTAACCTAACGGTGCACGAGAGGACATCGAGGCGAATGCGGATGGCATAAGTGTACGTCGTATTTATCTATGATGTTTAGGTGACTTTAATGATGGGACTTCATTAATATGATTAATGAAAGAAAAGAAACCTAAAAGATGTTGTACAATCAAATTTTTTCAAAAAGGGTAGCTACAGTTTTTCTTTGCATAGCGGTATATATGATATACCCTGCACCTTATTCGATGGGGAAAGAGCCGAGATCCCTTTACCGGGAGTGACCTCTTTAGCAAAACTGGCAGATGCTACAAAACTCGGTTTGGTTTTTGATTGCTTTTGGAGTTTTGCTTTGCACAGTGATATATATGATATATCCCGCACCTTATTCGATGAGGAAAGAGCCGAGATCCCTTCACCGGGAGTGACCTCTTTAGCAAAACTAATAAAAGCCTCAAAATCACTCCCTTTCAAAATTCACTTGATCCTACAACGATATCAAGTTCATTACGCTCATGGTTTTTCTGGAAAAAAAAACCTGCGTAGCCCTCCGTCATTTCAGATAAGTACTACTTAGTATTCATGCTGCGGTAGTTTGGCCTCCGTCAAGGCGTAGTGTATGGTAGCTAACTAGTGCTTATCTGCTTGCATATGATGTGATTGGATTAGGGTATTCGTACGGCGTAGTTTGGCCTCCATCAAGGGTCGTACGGGTGGGTTTAATTCAATCAAGAAATGACGGGTTGAACTTGACTAGCGCCCTATGGGTAGTTTGGCCTCCGTCAAGGACATGGGACGCTAGGGGCAAAAGCATTATCGGGAATTTCAAGTGTTGAAATTTGCAATGAGATTGCATACCTTCTATGAGATAGTTGGATCCCGATACCCACTGCGAGTAATTGTTACTCCCGGGAGAGTTTTACACAGGACAATTAGCCGATCAAGTCGGTGTCTAGAAAGGTGTCAACGGGGTTACTCTTCTGGGAAAACGAGGTTTACTTTAATTAGGTCTGTGTGAAAGCACGGGGAACCTCCCTCAAAGTACCGACACTGGCCTGGCTGAAAGATCGGCGAAGTTGTAGGGTGTAATTAATCCCGGCTAGTCTTTCCTTTTAGGGTTTGAAAGAAGATTTGATAAAAAACAGTGGGAGCCGTCCTGATTAGATAAGATAATAACCAATCTGATCTTGCAAGAGCATACGCTAAAGTGTTTTCTTCTCTCTCTCTCCAGGTAGCGACCATGTCAGGCCATAATAAAGATAATAATATGGATGTATTGACTGAACCCGCTTATTATACTGAGCAGGGGAACGTTGGACCCGTTCTTTCTTATAAGAGTTATAAGACTGAACAGGGAATAGGAGAATATCTGGATTCTCAAGCCGCCCAAAAGAACATGCATGTTGATGCATCTTCTTCAGGTGTGTTAGTTATTGAGAACTATTTCTCAGTTCACCCTACGTCCTGGGTATTAGATACCGGATCAGGATCCCACATATGTAAATTGTTACATGGTCTACGGAAAGGTAGAGAACTGGGAAAAGGTGATCATTCCGTTCAAGTAGGGAATGAGGCAAATGTTGCAGCCAAAGTAGTTGGCGAATATCACCTAGTATTACCAAGTGGTGATACACTGATTTTAAATGAGTGCTATTATATACCGAACATGATGTGCAACATTATATCAGTTTATTTACTAAGTAAAGAAGGATATAATTTTGTAGTAAAGGATAATATTATGAACATATTCCTAGATCAAAAGTTGATTGCATCAGGCTCGTTACATAATGGCATATTCATTCAAAATCAAAATACAGTCCTCAATATACAAAACACACACAAGAGGAAAAATTCAGAAATGAACGAATCCTTCTTGTGGCATTGTAGACTTGGTCATATCAATGCGACACGACTGGCTAAGTTACATAAAGATGGATATTTGAATTCGTTCGAATTATCATCTTATGATACTTGTCATTCATGTCTCAAAGGCAAGATGACCAAAACTCCGTTTACGGGACACGGAGAAAGAGTTACGGAACTCTTGGGACTGGTGCATAGCGATGTATGCGGTCCCATGTCTACACATGCCAGGGATGGTTCTTCCTACTTCATTACATTCACTGACGATCTCTCAAGATTCGGATATGTATTCCTAATGAAATACAAGTCTGAAGCTTTTGAGAAATTCAGAGAATATAAGCACGAAGTAGAGAACCAAACGGGCAAAAGTATTAAGATCCTTCGATCTGATCGAGGAGGAGAATACTTAAGCAATGAATTCCTAGATTATCTAAAAGAGAATGGGATTCTCTCTCAGCTTACTCTTCCTTATACACCACAGCACAACGGTGTATCGGAGCAGAGGAATCGCACCCTATTAGATATGGTGCGCTCTATGATGAGTACAGCTGAGTTACCTATTTCCTTCTGGGGATATGCACTGGAGACAGCTGCATACCTATTGAATAGAGTTCCAACCAAATCAGTGCCTACCACTCCATATGAGATATGGAATGGTAAGAGACCGTGTCTTAATTTTATTCAAATATGGGGTTGTCCGGCCTATGTTAAAACACAAAATCCGGACAAGCTCGAGGCAAGGTCTGTTCTATGTAAGTTTGTTGGATATCCCAAACATTCGCGAGGGTATATCTTCTACCACTCCGAGGAACAAAAGGTGTTTGTTTCTCGACATGCCACTTTCTTAGAAAAAGGTTTTCTATTGAAACAGACAAGTGGCATTGAGGTAGAACTAGAAGAAGTTCCAGCAGAACAAACTACAACAGATGATTTGGTAGAACCAGAGGATTCAGTAGTACCCGACGAGCCCCAGCCTCTCCGCCAATCTAGCAGGGTTTCTCATCCGCCTGAGAGATACTACGGTTTTCTCATTGATGGTGGAAGCGAGGATTGCATCATGGAGGATGATGACCCAACTAGCTTCGAGCAGCCCATCATGAGTAGGGACTCAGTGAAATGGCTGGATGCAATGCGGTCCGAGATGGAATCCATGTACACTAACAAAGTATGGACTTTGGAAGTTGCTCCTGAAGGGGTAAAACCCATTGGGAGCAAGTGGATCTTCAAGAAAAAACTTGGTGTAGATGGGAAAGTGGAGACTTTCAAAGCTAGACTTGTTGCAAAGGGTTTTCGTCAAAGACCAGGTGTGGACTATGACGAAACCTTTTCTCCAGTGGTTATGCTTA
Organism: Agapanthus africanus; assembly: GCA_030015575.1. Taxonomy (NCBI): domain Eukaryota; kingdom Viridiplantae; phylum Streptophyta; class Magnoliopsida; order Asparagales; family Amaryllidaceae; genus Agapanthus; species Agapanthus africanus. Next base: position 451,062,551 of record CM057349.1, on the reverse strand, counting down.
AATCCATCCGGATCATGCTTGCCATCGCTGCATATCATGATTATGAAATCTGGCAAATGGATGTTAAGACCGCCTTTCTAAACGGTGATTTAGAAGAGTGCGTGTATATGACTCAGCCAGCGGGCTTCGTAGATAGTGGGAGCAACGGGAAGGTGTGCAAGCTGCTTAAATCCATTTATGGATTAAAACAAGTATCGCGGAGTTGGAACATCTGCTTTGACGTCATTATCAAAGAGTTTGATTTCGTCAAAAACGTAGATGAACCTTGTATCTACAAGAAGGTGGCAGAGAGTAAGGTTGTCTTCCTCGTATTGTACGTGGACGACATACTCTTGATAGGAAATGACATTCCTATGCTGCAATCGGTCAAGCTCTTCTTATCACAAAGATTCTCAATGAAAGATCTTGGTGATACCTCCTGCATATTGGGAATAAGGATCTATAGAGATAGATCCAAACGGATATTGGGATTGTCCCAATCCAGGTACATTGACACCATACTAAAGAGGTTTAGTATGGAAGAATCCAAGCGTGGGAACTTACCTACGATCTCTGAAGTCACTCTCTCCAAAGAGATGTCTCCCAAGACTGATTTGGAGAGAGCTCGCATGCAAGGGATACCCTATGCTTCGGCTCTAGGCTCTATCATGTACGCGATGCTATGTACCAGACCTGATGTAGCATACTCACTAAGTGTAGTGAGCAGGTATCAAGCTGATCCTGGAGAGAGTCACTGGACAGCTGTGAAGAGCATTCTCAAGTACTTACGAAGGACTAAAGAGATGCTCTTGGTGTATGGTAACGGAGAACTCCAAGTGGAGTCCTTTACCGATTCGAGCTTCCAGAGTGATAAGGACGACTCTAAGTCGCAGTCGGGATTTGTCTTTACCCTTTACGGAGGGGCGGTTAGCTGGAAGAGTTCCAAGCAGGAAACCATGGCAGACTCGACGATGGAGGCTGAATACATCGCTGCCAATGATGCTGCCAAAGAGGCTGTCTGGATCAAGAAGTTCAATACTGAACTTGGAGTGGTTCCATCCATTGAGAATCCAATACCTTTGTATTGCGATAACAATGGAGCGGTGGTTTTGGCCAAGGAACCCAGGTCCCATCAGCGATCCAGGCATATTCTGAGGCGGTATCATCTGATCCGGGAGATAGTTGATCGCCGGGAGATCGAGGTCAGGAGGGTTGACACGAAGAATAACACAGCGGATCCACTCACGAAGGCCATTCCCCAGATACAGTTTGAGAGACTCTTCGGGATGCTCGGTATGCGATACTACAGCAGCTGGCCCTAGTGAAAGTGGGAGATTGTTAGTTGTATGTATGCCCTAGATGCCAGTATTGTACAGATGATGTATATTATATTGGATGCTTGGACATATATAGAGATGACTTTCTTGCTCGATATGATAGTATGCTATCTGGTTGCTCTTTATTTTAACATGTATACTTGTCTCTTTATACTGTCTTATAGTTACATGTTGGTAAAGCCCTTAGGATGTGTACTTGACTACCTGGACTATGATGCGGATCATACTAGTGGGGACATGGTAGTCCATAAGTACATCCTTCAAGGTCCCTAGTCGTGGGTGTATCGAGACGGGGCATCATATACCAGTGTAGACTAGCGTATACGCTTCTCGACCCATGAGATGGGCGATGGATGATCCCATATCCATTGGTGTTTGACATCAGAGATGGTATACGGGTGCTCAGTAGAGACTGGGTGCACTGGACGGACTCTCCGAGAACTCCCAGATGGTATTATACCTCACGTCAGATGGCAGTTCTCAGGTGACACTTGTGTAGGTTAGTCTGTAGACCCGAGATCGTCATAGAGTCTTGTGTGATTCCCACTGTGCTTTGATTTCCACCTTACCATGTCCATCAGGGCATGCAAAACGGTGGTTTTTGGGTACAGTCCCGAGTCACATGGAGGCAATGAGCGATAGGAGGGGTTTCGTCTCTCCCGGTATTGGGGGTTGATGTTGCACTGTGCTCGATTGGCCGTAACAGGGAAGTCCCTAGCCAGGGCTGATTAGAGATTTACTGGTAAGTGTTACCAGTAGTTTCTAGACCCGTTATGAGCCTCACATCGGCACGACTTATCGGTTATTGGGGTCTGACGTCCCTAGAATTGATATGCGACATATCAGACGAGGAGACCGGACTGTACGGGTAGTGTTGCCGGTTGGTTCGACGGGAGTTGTAGCAGGTTCGCTTGTTTTCTTCTGATCGCTTAATACCTGGGTGGCCGTTACGTTTAGCTGACCGCTTGCGGCTTGGGGGTGCTTGATATGATCATCATCCACTACCGGGGTATTGATGAGTCTTAGAGTCCCACAAAGGAGTTACCTAGTCCAGGCGAAACGTTGTGGTGCGTGTATGCGATATGCGCATGGACCCGGTTAAAATGCGCGTATGAGATACCGTATATTAATCGGGCGGCTTGCTTTTGGTTGGGTCGTATGTGATATGGCCGGATTGATAAATCAAGTGTTGATTTATCATTTAACCATTAGTTTCTCACTAGAAATCCTTTCTTGTATTTTTGATGTATGCATGCATGTATGCATTCTTTCTTGATTCATGCACATATGGATGTGCATGCACACATACATACATACATTATCCTTCATGGTTGTTTATACATAGAAAATGGTGGCAATATAAGACTCACACAATGGTTTTATATATATGTATTATTATTGCATTTGTTTTAAAACAAAAAAAAAGGAAAGGATAATTCATGGTTTCTTTCTACACTCTTCTTTGACCTAACCTTGGTCACCCACCATTTAACCATGGATTAACTTTCCTTTTGTGTTTTAACTCAAGTTCAATAATATCTTTATTATTTAACCATGGTTTGAGATGAGAAGTGGAAAATATATATTCATATATTTTCTATTTTTCAAGGGTGATTATCTTTCTCTCTTGTTCTAAAAGGCCATTTTCTTCTTCCTCATTCTTCCTTTGCTCTCTAGATTTTTCTAGTGAGCAAAACACTCACCAAGTTAGGATTTTGAAGTGAGAAAAGCCACCACAACATCATTCTACACAAGTCTTGCCCACTTGTTTAGAGTGTTAGCTTCATTTCTTTCTCTTGATCAAGTGAAGTTGCAAGCTTGGACAAAGCGGACTCCGGGTGGATCATCGTGGACCTAGAGAAGATCAAGCGGACCTTTTCCAAACCCCAAGTGGCCGAGGAGTCTAGCGTAGGGAGCTACAAAGGTTGTACTCTCAAAAACCCTAGCTTTTCTTACTTGTGATGAAGTGTTGTTTTAGAAACCCTAATTTTCTAGGATTGATTCTTTGTATGCTTACTTAGCATCCTAAAATTTTAATCTTTGGTACATGTGATGCTTCCAATCCCTTCATGAGGTGCTAGGTAAACCCAACACTTCGGCTACCAAGGTTTTGACTTTGTTGGCAACCAAATCCATGATTTGATCTTGAGTTAGCGGGCTACTGTCATCGGTAGCCAAGACATTTCCCGAGATAGGATGCGACTGATTTTCATGCGGTCCGCCCACTTTTGGATTTGAGGGAATGGGCTCGGCTGTTTTGGGACACCGTTTCCCAGTTCATGAGAACCCCTGCGCTTGATTGGGCAGCTGAGAAGCAAGTTGGACCGTAAGCTGTAAGACGGCGTTTGTCAAGTCGTCAATTTTTGAGTAGAGCTTGGCCATCTCCTTGTCTTTGCTTCTGAGCTATTTTCGGAGCTCTTGGAGAATTTGCTGCTCTACGTTCTTGGGACGGAAGATTGGCTCATCTTCGCTTTCCGAGCCCGAGTCCTCATGGACCGAAGGGTCTTTCTGCCTATCATCCTCATCGAGAGGGTTTTCTTCATCCAGCGGAGGCGGCTGTTCTTGGGAAGCGGCAACCACATTCAAGCCAGATTGGATTTGAGATGTGGTAGCCCCGTCCTTGCTCTAGCTGTGCGTGCCCACCATGTAGACAGTGTGGATCACATATCCAGCCATTTCCTCATCTTTGGTAGGGTAACCCTGTTCTTCAAACCTCATGAGGTTCAGCCTAGCAGGAGCCCTAACCCTTTTGTTGGCTCTATATCTGAGCCTTTTATGCCTTAGCTTCTCAATTTTAAGGGCTTGGCGGGCATCCATTCCCTGGGAAGCCACCGTGAGTCGATTAGCGGGGAGCTTAGAGAAGACACCCGATCGAGCAGTTGTCAGGGGCATCTTGCTTTGTTGGTGTTGATGGCCTTGCCCCTAGCTGGGGCCAAGGAGAGCCGTTCAAACACCGACTTGCGTTTGAGTTGGGGCGCCTTCGAGACCACCATATTTGGCCTCTTTCCTTTCGAGACCGGTTTGTCTGTCACCGGGGCTTGAGGAACTGGGATGGCGTTAGCTGACACGAATAGAATAGAGCCAAATGGTAGCGGCGGCTCCTCCCACTGTTACCCGAGACTGGCCGAAAGGACCGTCCTGGCGTCCATCTTCATCGTGTAGGAGATGGGAGCTGTGCTGAGAGCCGAGATTATCTTTGGAGACATTGTTGAAAAGTGGTTGCCTAAAAACCTGCATGAAAGAGCATTATTTTAGTATTAATTTAGATATGTATATTGATTGAGTTCGCATGAACGTTTAATCCGAAATATGGGAGGAGAGATAGGAGTCCCACCGGGCATGCCAGAATCTGTATGGTATTTTTCGTCACCCCATTGAGATGGGAATACGCGCGCGCTTGTCAGGCATACTACAGATTCCCCCTGCCTAGGGTAGGCCGGGGTTTATTGATTGTGGGGATTTGAATCTCCAGCAGCCGCGGACTAAGCTGCCGTTAATTACCCCTTGCCTTTGGGGCGAGAGAACCTCTGATTAACGGGTTAAACTGGTCATGCGAACTCAATGTGCAGTGTCGTGTTTTGGAGGGGTTTTGGATATATCGGGGGCCCCGCAGAGTTTTTAAGGGGGTCCCGCTACCCGGATAGCGGGTTAGGGGTCAAAGGGGCTAGCAGTCCCCTTGCGGGGTGCGGGGCAGCGCCCCGTTAGAAATTTTTTCTAACGGAGGAGGTATATTTAGTGTGGAGTGTGTGTGTGTGTGTGTGTGTGTGTGTGTGTAAGGAATGGGCATCCAAAGGATGCGTGGGGGGCCAGCGCCTCGCGTGCATGGCACGCAGGCGTTGGGCGCTAGTGCACTAGGCGCTGGGCGCGAGCGCTCTGGGAGCTGGGCGCACCACGTGCTCGGCATGTGGGCGCTAGCGCTCTGGGCACTAGGTGTGCCACGTGCTCGGCATGTGGGTGGTAGCTCTGGGCGCTGGGCGCACCACGTGCTCGGCACGTGGGCGCTGGGCGCACCACGTGCTCGGCACGTGGGCGCTGGGCGCACCACGTGCTCGGCACGTGGGCGCGAGCGAACTGGGCGCTAGCGCACGGGGCGATGGGCGCACCATGAGCTCGGCACGTGGGCGCTGGGCGTACCTCGTGCTCGGCACGTGGGTGCTAGCGCTCTGGGCGCTGGACGCTGGGCGTCTAACAGAAAGGGGACTTTGGTCCTTGCACTGGGAGCTGTGCTCCCGATTTGTGGAGTTAAACTCCTAAAAAAGTTTAGAAATGATCAAAGGGGGCCGCTTTGTTTCTCCCTTTGGCTCTGGATCTTTCCAAGATGGGATTTTAGGAGATGGGTCTCCTTCTTCCTCCTCTTTTGGCTGGATCTTGAAGAACAAGAAATATGAGATTTTAAAAATATCTTCTTTTTGAGATCTGATAGGAGATCTGAGTTCCCCTTTGTAGGTTTTGTGGTGACAAACTATTTAGTTTTGGAAGAGGAAGAGTAAAACTCTTGATTTAATTGAAAAAGGGAAGAAGGTTTTAGAACCTTGAGGAAGGAGCAGGAGGCACAAACAACCCTAGTTTTTGGGGGAATGAAAAAGTATCTTAGATATTTTCATCATGTTGCCTTATATAGGCTTACATATTTACATATAGCCCCATGGGCTTTACAAAATGGCATTTTGCCCATCCCATGGCTCATGTGCCATTTCTTTTTGCACATAAGCCATGGGCTATACAAAAATTTGGCTTTATGCCCATTTTACATACATTCATGCATAAAAAATTACATAAAAATTATTTATTACATGATTTTTTATTTCAGCATGGGCGAGGCCGGCCGCTTCATGTTCGGGCTCAACTCGGGCATGAGTCCACTTGATTTGGGCTTGGGCCCACTTGTTTTGGGGTTGATCTTGACTTTGACTTGGTCAACCGAGGTGCAATTTTCGATCCCAACAGACGTCACGTCTGCACCATGTTGGAATGAGATGAACGTCGAGCTGATCTCTAGGCTGTAGATGTCACAATTGAGATCTGGAGCTAGCAATATGCCATTGCTCCAATTTCATTTGACTGTCACGTCCGCACCCTGTTGGAATGAGGAGAACGTTAAGCTGGAGCTTGGATTTTTTCCATCACTCCACTTTTGTTTATTGACGTTGCGTCTACACCGAGAAGGAATGTCGAGTTGGAGCTGGAATTTTGCCATTACTCCTTTTTGATTTGGCTCCTTGGAGCGTTGTTGACGTCTTGTCTGCACCTTGTTGGAATGAGAAGAGCGTCGAGCTGATCTTTAGGCTGTAGATATTGCCATTGAGATTTGGAGCTAGGATTTTGTCGTGACTCCACTTTTATTTGACCCCTTGGGTCCTTGTTGACGTTGCATCTGCACCGAGAAGGAACATAGAGCTGATCTCTAGGATATAGATGTTGCCATCGAGATCTGGAGCTAGGAATATGCCATTGCTCCAATTTCATTTGACAGTTACGTCCTCACCCTGCAGAAATGAGGAGAACGTCGAGCTGGAGCTAGGATTTTTGCCATCACTCTACTTTTGTTTGTTGACGTTGTGTCTGCACCGAGAAGAAATGTCGAGTTAGAGATAGGATTTTGCCATTACTCCATTTTGATTTGGCTCCTTGGAGCTTTGTTGACGTCATGTCTGCACCCTGTTAGAATGAGAAGAGCGTCGAGCTGATCTCTAGGTTGTACATGAACCGTCGAGATCTGGCTCTCTTTTTGACAAGCTTGGTGGGAAAATATGGTTCCCTTTCTTTCATTTGTGCGCATGGATCGTATACAAGAGCCAATCATTTCGGCTATTTATCGCGGTGCCCAATCATTTCGGCTATTTTTTATTTACCCGCTGCTTTTTATTGCGAGTTGCCTAAACATTTCGGCTATTTTTTATTTACTCGCTACTTTTTATTGCAAGTTGCCCAAACATTTCGGCTTTTTTCATGCATATTTTTTACTCGTTGATTTTTATCGCGAGTTGCCTCATCATTTTGGCTATTTCATATGCATTTTTTTGACTCGCTGAGTTTTATTATGAGTCAGGGACTTGAGATCTGATACCAATTTTGGCATTAGCATCGCTACCATTGAGATATTGCCATGAGCGAATCATCATTTGCCTTTGCGAGAACTTGAAATTTGATACCTATTTAGGCATCAGTATCGCTGTTGGGGTCAAAAATTATACCTCGGTTGACCAAGTCAAAATCAAAGTCAATCCCAAGCCAAGTGGGCCGAAGCCCAGGTCAAGACCGAGCATGGAAGGGACCGGCCCCATAACAAAAAGAATAAAGCCATAAATCGGTTTAATGTAATTCTTTATTGATATATATAGAAATAAATGTATGTAAAATGGGCAAAAAGCCAAAATTATGTAAATCACATGGCTTATGTGCAAAAAGAGATAAGCACATAAGGCATGGGGTGGCACAAGTGCCATTTGGCAAAGCTCAAGGGGCTATATGTAAAGTGTGTAGCTTATAAAGGCAAACATGAAAGAGCATATAGTCGCCCTGCTGCATGAGTTCGTCAACTGCTTCGCGTGGATGTACAAAGAAATGCCTGGCCTTTCCCCTGAAGTGGTCGTGCAAAAGCTTGCTATATCTCCTGATCCTAAGTCAGTCAAACAAGCTCCTCGAAGAATGAGAAGGGAACTGGAAGAAAATGTCATCGAGGAAACCAAGAAACTCATCGAGGCTGGCTTCATCAGGGAAGAGAAATACGCAGACTGGATCGCGTGCATCGTCCCATTGAAAAAGAAGAACGGGCAGATATGTGTTTGCATCGATTTCAGGAATCTCAATAAGGCATGCCCTAAAGACGATTTCCCGCTTCCAGTCATGGAAATGATGGTCGACGGTACCTCAAATTACGAGCTGTTGACTTTCATGGATGGCTCATCTGGATATAATCAAATCAAGATGTCGCCTGAGGATGAGAAACATACAACATTTCAAACCCCGATCGGAATATACTGCTACAACGTGATGCCGTTCGGACTGAAGAATGCAGGCGCCACATATCAAAGGGCAATGACTAAAATCTTTGATGAATTAATCCATAAGGTCGTCAAATGTTATGTTGGTGATTTGGTCGTCAAGACAAAAGCCAAGGCCGATCACATCTGAGATCTCAGGACCATTTTCACCCGACTGAGGGAATACGATCTGAAGATGAATCCTCTGAAATGCGCTTTTGACGTGTCATCAGGAAAATTCTTAGGCTTCATAGTCCGACATCGGGGGATCGAAGTCGACCCATCGAAGATAAAGGCTATCATAGAGATGCCTCCTCCGAAGAATCTGACGCATCTAAGATCCTTTCAAGGCAAGCTCGCTTACATACGAAGGTTCATCTCGAACCTATCGGCGAGATGTCGGCCTTTCTCGAAGCTCATGAAGAAAGGAGATCCTTTTGTCTGGGATATCGAATGTCAAGAAGTATTCGAAAGTATCAAACAGTACCTGTTGCACCCTCCAGTGATTGCTGCCCCTATTCCAAATTAACCGTTGATTCTCTATGCTGCCGTGCTAGATGAGTCACTCGGTGCACTCCTCGCCCAGAACAATGAGGAGGGAAAAGAGAATGCCCTCTACTACCTCAGTCGAATGTTAGTCGGGATGGAACATAACTATTCCCCGATTGAAAAGCAATGCCTAGCTCTGATATTCGCTGTGAAGAAGCGGAGGCACTATCTGCTCACTCATCGGGTTATGCTGATTTCCAAGCTCGACCCGTTCAAACACATAATGACCAAAGTAAGCCTAGCCGTCAGAATGGAAAGATGGGCTGTCATGCTACTTGAGTTTGACATAGTTTATACTTCTGAGAAAGCAATAAAAGGGCAAGCCCTCGCCGATTTCCTCACTGCTCAGCCCATACCAGAAGGATCGCCGCTAAATTGTGAATTACCCGATGAACAAGTGCTGCACTTCGAGGATAGTGAGCTATGTTGGGAGCTCTACTTCGATGGAGCCTCATCAATAAGGACCTCCAGTAAATCAAGCATCCTGGAGATAAAAGCAGGGATAGGATTGGTGTTCATCACGACATCGGGAGGAACCCTACGACGTTCTTTCTCTCTCACCAAGCCTCGCACAAACAACGAGGCTGAGTACGAAGCTCTGATAGCTGGTCTGGAGCTCACCATAGAAATGAGAATCCTTCGGCTACGGGTTTACGGTGACTCCCAGCTTGTCGTCAACCAAGTGAGCGGCAACTATAAGATATATAAACTCGAGTTAGCTCGATATAGAAGCCGGGTGGTGGAAATCATGAAAAGGTTCACTCACATTGAACTAATGAGAGTCCCTAGGACGTTGAATAGAAAATCTGACGTACTCGCTCGCCTAGTCAAGGAGCTGGCTGATCCCGATATGGATGAAATTATGATAACAGTCAGAAGCTGGCAAATTCTACCTTCGGTCTCTTTGCCTGAAGAAGGAAGTATAGAACAAGAGAATAATCCTGCCGAAGAAGCTCTGATCATCCAAGATGAGCTCGATAGGAGAGAACCTTTCATAGAGTACCTCCGATACGACAAACTGCCCGAAGGAAAATCTGCGGGGATTCAGCTGAAGAAGAGAGCTCTTCGATACATGTTTGTAAATAATATGCTATACCGTAGATCATATGAACAACTCTGGCTCAGAGGTCTGTCATCGGCCGAAGCCCAAAAAGTCATGAAAGAAGTTCACTCAGGCGTCTGCAGAGCTCACCAATCCGGCCCTAAAATGCGGCTTCAAATCAAACGACTTGGATATTACTGGCCTACCATGATAAGCGATTGCGAAGAGCATGCAAAAAAATGCCATCTCTTCCAAATTCATGGTGACTTCATTAAAAAGTATCCCAATCCGTAGCATCCTACGATGGCGTCATGGCCCTTCGAAATTTGGGGCACCGACATAGTTGGTCCAATTGATCCTCCGTCATCTAAAGGCCACCAGTTCATATGGATACAATTGACTACTTCTCCAGGTGGGCTGAAACTGTCCTGATAAAAGAAGTCAAGACAGAAGATATTCTGACGTTCTTCTGGCATAATATTCTATACCGCTTTGGTACACCGAGAAGAATCATATATGACAAAGGGCCTTCTTTCAAGAGCTTCAAAGTCTTAAGGTTCACTACTCAGCACAAGATAGACTGGAGATATTCCTCCATCTATAATCTATGAGCCAATAGGCTAGCTGAAGCCTTCAATAAAACTCTATGCAAGCTCCTGAAGAAAAATGCCTCAGCCAACAAGAGAGGCTGGAATTTCAAGCTCCATGAGGCATTGTGGGCATATCGTACCGCGCACCGCACTCCAACTCAGTCCACTTCATACTAATCTTCCGAGTGGAAGCAATCCTCCTGCTCGAAGTTGAGGTTCCAAGCCTAAGAATGGTTGTCCAACATGAGTTGACGAAGGAGGAAAACGTCCTCCTTCGGCTCGAAGAGCTCGATACCCTCGAAGAAAAGAGGCCCGCAGTACAGCAAAATCTGGTGCTGTATTGAGCCCAAATGTCACAGGCCTATGATAAGATGACCCGTCTCCACGCTTTTAAGAAAGGCGAATTAGTGTTGGTCCTCAAAAGACTGATCACCCTCAATCAACATGCCAAAGGAAAATTCGAGCCAAACTGGGAAGGACCATACATTATCGAGAAAGTGTTTGATGGAGGATCCTACCAGCTGATAAATGCCGAGGGAGAAAGGCCCATGCCACCCATCAATGGCCAATACCTTAAGATATACTACGCGTGAATGATCCAAGTCACAGGTGAATTGAGCACACCGGCCCTACAGTCTGGATCATACATCCTGTAAAACCGTAAACAATCCACGGGCGCAAATGACCCCTATCTTTCCCAAGTCCTACCGGCAAATAGGCGAAGAAAACGGTATGTCCATAAGCGAGACGACCACAGATGAAAACCCGAAAGGGCTCCGTGAGTAAAAACAGTAGGACTGCCTGCGAGTTTGTGAAAACCCGAAAGGGCGCAAACTCGTGTAAAGAGATGAAATACACTCGCAAAGTCCTCTCGACCTTGTGATGAGAAAATCTCCGTGTGAGATCCTTATGACCCACAAAGGAGCAACACACTTAGGAATCCCCACGATTCCTATAGAAAAATACACATGCGAGATCCCCTCGACTCGTAGGGAGAAAATACTTTTAGGAGACTCTTACGACTCATAAAATTGAAAAGCCTTAGATGATAGGGATCTAAACTTGTATCCTAAGCCATCATTCCCTAATGGGCACGGCAAATGATGAATCACTCCTAGCACTATGCTTCAGTGTTAGTGGTGCTGATGCCGACCCAAAACCAAAATCCCAAGTCTTCCCAGGGAAAATGATGAGTCCTTCCTAGCACTACGCTTCAGTGTTAGTGGTGCTAATGCCGACCCAAAACCTAAATCAAAAGTCTTCTCCGGGCAAATGATGAGTCGCTCCTGGCACTATGCTTCAGTGTTAGCGGTGCTGATGCCAACCCAAAAACCAAATCCCAAGTCCTCCCGGGGCAAATGATGAGTTGCTCTTGGCATTATTCTAATGCAGCAATGTTGATGCCGACCCAAAAACCAAATCCTATGTCCTCCCGGGGAAAATGATAAGTTGCTCTTGGTATTATTCCATTGCAGCAATTCTGATGCTAAACAAAATCCAAATTCTAAGTTCCTCTCAAATTCAAAAGTCCCGCCGAACAAGGCAGAAATCAAACAGATCAAATTAATGTCCCACCCGGTAGCGCTTCTAAGCTTAAAAATCCCACTGGACAGGTAAGGAACTCCCAAAATAAATCAAATCAAACAATCAACCCTGACACCGTAGAAAGCAGAGCAAGTCAATTTCAACCTCGACACCGCAGAAAGCGGAGCAAGTTAGATTAAATCCCGACACCGTAGAAAGCAGAGCAAGTCAAATCAAATCACTGATCGTCCACATCGCTAAAATGGAAGCAGCGACCGTCCAAGTCGAAAAAATGGAAGCAACGACCGTCTAAATCGCAAAAATGGAAGCAACGACCATCCATGTCGCTAAAATGGTAGCAACGACCATCCAAGTCGCTAAAATGGCAGCACTAACTGTCCACGTCGCTAAAATGGCAGCAACGACCGTCCAAGTCACAAAAATGGAAGCACCGACCGTCCACATGGCTAAAATGGTAGCAATGATCGTCCAAGTTGTTAAAATGGCAGCACCGACCATCCACGTTGCTAAAATGGCAGCAACGATCGTCCAAGTAGCAAAAATGGTAGCACTGACCGTCCAAGTCACAAAAATGGTAGCACCGACCGTCCAAGTCACAAAAATGGCAGCAACGACCGTTTAATTCGCAAAAATGGCAGCACCGATCGTCCACATCGCTAAAATGGCAGCACCAACCATGCAAGTCGCAAAAATGGCAGCAACGACCGTCCAAGTCGCAAAAAGGGCAGCGCCGACCGTTTAAGTCGCAAAAATGGCAGCACTGACCGTCCACGTCGCTAAAATGGTAGTATTGACCATCCAAGTCACTAAAATGGTAATATTGACCCTCTAAGTCGTCAAAAGGGAACTCAACCAAATCAAGTTTCATACAGAACAAGATCCATCAATTTCATGCACACAACCCACACAAGCGGTATGCACTTATTGATAGGGGGCATTTTGTTAGGATAAAAAATTACACCCCGATTGACTAAGTCAAAATCAAAATCAACCCTGAGCCAAATAGGCCCAAGCCCAGGTCAAGACCGAGCATGGAAGGGACCGGTCCCATGACAAAAAGAATAAAGCCATAGATTGGTTTAATATAATTCTTATATATATATATATATATATATATATATATATATATATAGAAATAAATGTATGTAAAATGGGAAAAAACCAAAATTATATAAAACCCATGACTTATGTGCAAAAAAAGATAAGCTCATAAGGCATGAGATGGCAAAAGTGTCATTCGGCAAAGCTCGAGGGGTTATATGTAAAGTGTGTAGCCTATGAAGGCAAACATGATGAAAAAATCAAGAATGAACTTTTTCTCTCTAAAAAAAATTAGGGTTTCTGTACCTCCTTCTCCATACCCAAGGTTCTAAACCTTCTTCTCTTTTCTGAATTAAATCAAGGGTTTAACTCTTCATTTTCCAAAAAAATAGTTTTTCACCATAAAATCCTTCAAGGGGAGCTCAGATCTCCTATCAAATTCTCAAAGGGGGTGATTTTTAATTCTCACCCCATTTTTCTTTAAGATCCAGCTAACAGAGAAGAGGAAAAAGAAGACCTATCTCCAAAACCCCCACTTTGGGAAGATCCAAGGTTTAAGAGAAGATCTAGGGCTCAAGGGAGAAGAAAAGGATCCCCTTTAATCATCTCCGAAAATCTCTTGGGAGTTTAACTCCGAACAAAAAAGGTCTTTTTTTAGGAGTTTAACTCCAAAAGTCAATTGGGAGTACAACTCACAGTGCAGGGGCTAAGCCCCTTTGTCCTTTTTTTAGGAGTTTAACTCCAAAAATCAATTGGGAGTACAACTCCCAGTATAGTGGGCTAAGCCCCCCTTTTCCTGCCGGCATCCGGCGCCCGTGTGCCGTGCGCGTGAGGCGCCGGCACCCACGCGTCCTTTGGACTCTATTTCCCTTTTTTTATATACACACACTCCACAACATTGTCCCCTGTAAACTTTGTGAGGCCCCCGATATACCCAAGATCCCTCAAAACACAACACACGCACACTGCACATTGAGTTCGCATGACCATTTTGACCCGTCAATCGGAGTTTCCTTCGCTCCAAAGATGAGGAATAATTAACAGCAGCTTAGTCTGCGACTGCCAGAGATTCGGATCCTCACAATCAATAAACCCCTTTCTACCCTAGGCACGGGGAATCTGTAGTATGCCTGACAAGCGATGTGTATTTCCATCTCAATGGGGTGACAAAAAACACCCTACAATCGCTACAACTGGGATATTACCAGGAGCCAATCATCATTTGCCTTTGTCAATTTGAATAAGGGTGGCTTAGTAAACAGGGTTAGGATCCTGTCGACCAAGCCTTTTTGACTTTATGAGCTGTAAGGGTTTCATAAAGGTATTTCTCTCTACGAGTCGAGAGGATCTCGTAGGTGTACGTTCTCCTTAGAAGTCGTGAGGACTCTTAAGTGGTGTTTTCACTTGTAAGTCGTAAGGATCTTAAAAGAGTGTTTTCTCCTTATAAGTCGAGAGGGCTTACAAGTGTCGTTCACCATATGGGATATTTCTCACCATTGGTGGAACTTGGTGGGGAATTGTTTATTCATGCCCAAGGATTGTATGCAGGGGTCAATATTAGACCGCCTGTAGGGCAGTATTATGGGAATATGACGGCTTAAGAATAAGTTTAGATCCCTGTAACTTAAGGTTTTTGAATCCTACGAGCCATGAGGGTCTCATAGGGGGATTCTCCTTACGAGTCGTGAGGATCTCGTAAGTGTAATTTCTCCATAGGAATCATGGGGATTCCTAAGTGTATTGCCCCATTGTGAGTCGTAAGGATCTCATGAAGGTATTTTCTCTTCACAAGTTCGAGAGGACCATGCAAGTGCTCATGCATTTTTTTTATATATGAGATTGCTCCTTGTCAGGTATTCATAAACTCGCTGGTAGTCCTACTATTTTTACTCACGACGTCCTTTCGGGTTAACATCCGTGCCCATTTTGCTTATAGAAATACCACTTTTTTTAAATTTTTTTACGAGATTGCGCCCTTTCGGGTTTTCACAAGCTCGTTGATAGTCCTGCTGTTTTTACTCATGGCGCCCTTTCGGGTTTTCATCCGTGCCTATTTTGCTTGTGGACATACCGTTATTTATTTATTTTTTTTACGGCGAAACTCTTGAAAGTAGCTTCGTCGTAGGTGACCCATTTATTTGCCGGTGAGATTTGGGGGTGGCTTCGTCACTGGAATAGCTGTGCAGCCGGTGGGACTTGAGTTGCAATATTTTCTATTAAGAATTTGATTTTAATATAGATCTCGAGGGAATTTATCGCCGTATTTGCGGCGATGCGCTAGTTTAGAGACGTTCCGGTCCATTATCGCCATGTTTGAGGTGAAATTCTAGTTTAGGGAATTTTCAGTCCATTGTTTCCATATTTGAGGCGAAGTTCTAGTTTAGAGACATCTCGATCCGTTGTTAGTTTAGGAACATCTCGGTCCGTTATATTGGGTTATGCAAGTGCCCTGACCATCAAACTATGGTCAATTGCGGAACAAAAATTTTCTAAACCGGTGCTAACACAATCTGCTACCCGGATCTACCATTAACCCTAAACTAACAAACAATAAAGAGGGTTAAGAATGGTTATACCGAATTGATCCGTGTCCTTCGGTCTTCAACCAGCTTTCCAAGCTCCTAGAGGCCACCATGATCTGGCTTGATCTCCGGTCTCCCTCCATCGAAGATGATCCACCTGAGGATTTGTATTCCGAGCTCCTACCTCAATGGCCAAGGTAATTAGGGTACCTAGATCGCTAAACTAGATAGCCTAGAGGATGTAAAGTGTAGTGATGGATTAATTTGTCTCATAACATATCACGATCCACCCCCAAACACAGATGGTACTGTCCGCTCTGGCTGAAACCGCACGGTTTTGTCCCTTTGAATGAACCGGACTCAAGAAGGGGGCTACTTCCTAGTAGGTCATCCATCCCAGAATTTCCTTAGCTCAAGCACGCTTAACTACGGAGTTCTTCAAACTCCGGTATTCCGATTCATCCAAATGATGCCTCCGTGTTATAGGAGTGGTATCATTCCATTTATAGTTCTGATCGTGCTCTCTTTCAGAATGGAATTCGATACTCGCCATTGTTCTACAGTGGGTCCCCGTCTGTATCCGTATCGGTTACATCCCCATCTCGATACGGGATAACATCTCACTTCTCACGGGATAGGTGGTATTCATCCCTAACTCCACCTGGGGTATTACATTCCCCCCACTTAGAACAATGGTTCGTCCTCGAACCACATACCTACTTTTTTGAGGGACCGGCTTTGATACCATATTTGTCACGACCCACCCCCAAACACATATGGTATTGTCCGCTCTGTCCGAAACCGCACGGTTTTGTCCTTTTGAATGAACCGAACTCAAGAAGGGGGCTACTTCCCAGTAGGTCACCCATCCCAGAATTTCCCTAGCTCAAGCACACTTAACCACGGAGTTCTTCAAACTCCGGAGTTCCGATTCATCCAATAGACGCCTCCGTGTTATAGGAGTGGTATCATTCCATTTATAGTGCTGATCGTGCCCTCTTTCGGAATTGAATTCGATACTCTCCATTGTTCTACTGTGGGTCCCCGTGTGTATCCGTATCGGTTACATCCCCACTTCGATACCGGATAACATCTCAATTCTCACGGGGTAGGTGGTATTCATCCCCAACTCCACCTGGGGTATTACATAACACCCTAGGTTTCTCAACACATGAGACATGAAGGGTGGAGGTAGAAGAAGAAGCTTGTGGATGAGAGTGTAGTGATGGATTAATTTGTCTCATAACACCCTAGGTTTCTCAACACATAAGACATGAAGGGTGAAGGTAGAAGAAAAAACTTGAGGATGAGAGTGCGAGGCAACTCAAGAAAATGGTAAGTCTTTTGTTGTGTTGTGAGTTGTGAGTTGTGAGCAATAATGAAGCCATCCAAAAATATCTTGATGCCCAGTCTCGAAACTCCTACGACTAGGGACATTTAAGAATGTGCTTATAGACCACCCAGCTCCCACATATATGGTCGCCATCATAATGCTGGTAGTTAAGCAAGAATCCTATGGGCTCTATCAACATATAATAGTGATCTGTAATACCACATAATGCATGTACATGATGATAAAGACAAACCGGATAGCATACTATCATTTTGAGTAAGACTGTTCTATCCGTATAGGCCCCCCCCTCAATCATCGCAATCGTGTGCCTGCGATTCAATAATTAACTTGCGGGCACTATAGCCAACAATCTCCAAAAATTATTTCCAATTGCTTAAAAATACTCGAGTGCAAACAGGTTTTCGTTGGGTACAGTCCCCAACCATATGGAGGCAGTGAGCGGATCGTTGAGGATTCATCTCCCCCGGTATTCAGGGTTGATGTCGCATGGTGCATTGGTGGCCATCACCAAAAATCCTTGGCCAAGATAGTCGAGAATTGCTGATTTGGATCAGTAGTTTCTCAGTTGGTGATGGGCTTTATACTGACACAAAATGTCATGTTATTAGGGGTATGACTTTATCCACCCCTTAGACTCGATATGCGATACTCTTAGACGAATAGACTGGACTGGATGGATATTGTCACGGACATGCTCAGTAGGGGTTCGGATGAGTTTGCTCGTCGGCCTCCCTTTCGCTCAATACCTAGGTAGCTGTTACGTACAGCTAGTGCCACCGACGTACTTGTGGTTAAACCCACTGCTGTCGTATTGACGAGTCTTTAGAGTCCCACACAGAGGGTTTCCCTGCTTCGGGCGAAACGATGTAGAGGCCGTATGGTTTAACAGCAAAGTTCGACCATATTTTCACTTGAGCCGCAAATGAGACCCGACGTTCCCTGCCGTGTGGATAGCCTGTGCAATGAAAACCTAGACCCCTACGAGCGCGGCAAGTTGCTCACCAATCCCAGAAGCGAGGCAACCCCAATCAACAACGTGAATGGGCCACCCAGCACTTCATGGAATCCGGTAACTTGGGCACCCCTCCGTTGGTCAACCTATACCCCCTACGAGTGTGGCAAATAGCCCGCCAATTCTAGAGTAAGGTCCCCTCCGTCTCAACGCCATGAGATGCAGACCCATTGCCCTCTAGAACCCGGCTATTCGTTCACTCCACCATGGGTAATCCTAGTATAGAAAAGAAAAGAAATATGTATAAGGGTGACATCGATCTTGTTGACCTTGTCATAGGTCTGTGCGGATGTGTCTAATGCAATCAGGATAATGACGGGTTGAACTTGACTAGGACCCTTTGATTTGTTGACCTCGTCGAGGTCACTGGGGTCTTAGGGGTAAAAATCATATCGGGAGTTTCAAACCTACAGGAAACTTGCCAGGCATGTGCATACCTTCTAGAGTGTGATGACTTAAGTGGGTTCCATCAAGTTATCATGCGATGATAGTTGGATCTCGATTCCCATAGATGAGTAGGTTTACTCCTCGGGTGATTTTAGATGATCCCGACTAATTCTCTTTTTGGGTTTGGAGGAGAATTCGAGGAAACGGTGGGAGCCATCCTGATTAGATAAAGTGATTAACCATTATGATCTAGATTAGAGTGCACGCTGAATATTCTCTCTCTCTCTTTGGCAGCGACCATGGCCCGACCCTAAACTAAAACTCATGAACCAAGTTAACCGAACCTTCTTAAAAATACTGGCTTTTGGATTGTCATGGAGTCTCCTATATCCTTGCCACTTCTACTTCACATTTGAATTTCCCCAGAACACTTCGTATCACTATGAAGATCCATAATGCTTGGATATGCCATCATACAGTTACATATGAACTCGAAGGAACTTGTTCCAGTTCGAGGATGGATTATGGTTCAGAAGAAATTGAATATGATTATTCGGTTGTCTATTCCCTTTACCTTCTCTCAGGTTGCGAGGGCTCCTAGGATTAGGAGAGTACACATATTGCGCTGATTGGATAGTCTTCTTCCAAACTATAGGCATGTGCCAAAAGGTAAGGAAGGAAGAAAACTAATTAGGTTAAGTGTGATATACAGAAGGTAATAAGTAAAGACATATAAAGAGATTAGAATAAGGGCAAAGGAAATTACGACTGCTATCATTCACAACAAAACTATGTATACCCCTGCCACTCCTACTTCACTTTTGAATTTCTACAGAACATTTCGTATCACTTCGAAGATCTATAATGCTTGGATATGCCATCGTATAGTTACATACGAACTCGAAGGAACTTGTTCCAGTTCGAGGATGGATTCTGGTTTAGGAGAATAGAATAGGATTATTTAGTTGTCTTTTCTCTTCACATTCTCTCAAGTTATGAGGGCTCCTGGTATTAGGAGAGTACACCTATTGGGCTTATTAGATAGTCTTCTTCCAAAATTTAGGATGGTGCCGAAGGGTAGGGAAGGAAGAAAATCAATTAGCCCAAGTGTGGTGTACAGAAGGTAACAAGTAAAGACATATAAAGAGATTAGAGTTAGGGCAAGGAAGTATATGGTTATTTTCATGAATCGGGATAATGGAAGAGGAATTACTAGGAATACTCGGTTGCCCCTTCGAAACATGTTCATGTTTCAGATTTACTGTGCGATGTTAAGTGAAAACTGTTTTCCCAATTGGATTCTAACTCCAGGGTATGTATTTACCAGATTTGATTCTCACATCTGTATGGCGTTACAGATGGTGAGTGAGAGTAAGATATTGGGAATTAGGTGATTAGATCCTCAATACATATCAGAATTCTTTGTAATTGGTGAAATTTGAGGAATCACCTGGGTTTTGCCTGGCGGAAAATATTTGGTTTTGAATATCTGTTATTATGCAACAATTTCAAACTGATATATCTGTATATTTATTTTATAAAGTGAGATATAACTTTTTGAAATTATGTCTATGACATTTACCCATATCAGTTGATGATTAGGTAAGGTGCATTCAACAACGGTGTAATTCTTCTTAACCATAGTACAATTTTCAACCTACGACGCACAGGGTTTGAGTTATTGAACTCATGGGACTTATAAAAAGTATTGTATGTTGTCCGGTGTCTATTAGGATAAAGGGGTTGGTACTCATACTATATTCTGTTTACTCATGACTTCTCCAGTTCTAGACAAGTATTTCGTTGAAATACAAGCTCCGGATTTTGAGAAGCTATAGGTATAAGAATGAAGTAGAGAACCATAAGTTGCAAGACAAAGGGTTGGTACTCGTACTATATTCTCTTTACTTTTGACTTCTCTAGTTTTAGGCAAGTATTTCGTTGAAATACAGGGTCCAAGTTTTGAGAAGTTATACGTATAAGAATAAAGTTGAGAACCATTTGTTGGAAGTATCGGGATTCTTCAAGGTAGTCGAAGATGCAGATACTTGTGCTAGGTATTCCGTTGTAAGTAATGATTTTGAGAACTTGCTTCTCTTTTAGGTTACTCATATGTGGATGCACTCCTAGATGAGTAATGCTGCTTGGCCTCCTTCCATTTGGTTGATATGCACTGGAGACAGCTGCATGATTTTGAATCTGGTTCAAATTAAATTAGTGCCTTTGTTTCTATATTGGATATATAGAATGGATTCATATCTTAACGATCTTAAGATATAAGGAGTAGTCCAGCTGATGCTTAAAACCAGAATCTAGATAAACTCTAGGCACGTTTCAGTAATGACGGTTTGTGGGTTGTCCCTGGCTTTGACAAGGGTTAACTTTCTACCATCAGGATGATCAATATTTATATTGTTCTTGACTCGCCACCAGTTTTAGTAAAATAGATTATTTTCAGAAAATATTAGTGGGAGTATGATAGAACTGGATGTGATTTCAAAACCACAAATGATTACTGAAAATTTAATAGAACCTAAAAATTCAATTGGATTTGACATTACATTAGCCACTCCGCAGATTTGGTGGGTAACATCAGGAACCCGAGAGGTACTTCGGTCTTCTTGGAGACGGTGACAGGGAGGTTCTTGTTTACCCAAACTTGCCAATGCTGCTGTTCTAGACTATGAGACCTGGCAGGAGAATGAGTATAACGTCGTTCTAAATTAGTTTTAGAAAGTGCACGTGTATATGACTCTGCCAGAAGGTTGTTGTAGTTAGTGGGAGTAGTGGAAGCATAGTGGGCAAGTAGCATATATCTATTTATAGACTAAAACAGGTATAGCGGAAATAGATCATCTATTTTTGATGTGACTTTCATAGGTTTTGACTTCATCAGAATAGGAGATGGATCTGGTGAGAAGGTAGTAGAGAGTGATATCCAGGTATTTGGATGACATGCACTTGATAGGGAGGGATTTTCCTATACTACGATCGGTTATATACTGTGGTTGTCACTAGGAGTTTCTCCACATAAGATATGGATATATTATCAGGGATTTTGGTGACTAGATCTATAGTTTTAGATCTAGATTTGGGAAGTGTCCCAATTTGGGTACTTTGACATTATTCTAAAGGTGTTTTAGAATGCACAACTCCTGGCGTGGTGGTGTACCCGCAGATGATGGAGCCACCCTCTCTAAAATGATGTCTTACAGACTAATGGAGAGAAGGAGTTGCATGATAGGTATATCACTTACTTAGGCAATTGAGTCAATCATGAGATGTTTAGTACCACACCAGATATTGCTTTTGCACTGGCTGCAATAAGTATATATATTAATCCAATTCTGGAGAAATGTTGGGAAGCAGTTATGAACATAAGTGGATATTCTTGGGATATGGTAACGGCAGCTTCTTTCAGGAGACGGTTATCATTCAGGCTTCCAAAATGACCTGGATGACAGAGTGACTGTCTGAGTTATAGTTTTCCCTCTTTTGAGGGACAGTATGTTGGACAGGTAGTCCAAGCGGATACTGTGGAAGGCATGGCGCAGGATACTGATTAATTTCAGTGGACGATACAGTCTAAGAAGTTTGTTGGATTTGGAGTTCATTTATGAACTGGGCCCCATCAGATATCCGGACAAATTCTAAGACATGTATTGCTCATTTCGGTGGATAGTCTTTCTCCGCGAAGTTGAGATATAGAGAGATAGAAAGAAACATTGGAGCTGATCCATTCACTGAGGCTATTTCTCGAACACAATAGTTTCACAGACGAGCTTTACAAAACTGATTAGTAGAGAAGTTGGGTGTTCGGTATCACACGAGCTGTAAGTATGCGACACCACAATAATTAGCCTTAAATGCAAGAGGGAGATTATTGGCTATAGTGCCCTCAAGTCAGTTATTGAATCGTAGGCACGTGATTGCGATGATTGAGGGAGGACCTATATAGATAGAACAGTCTTATTCAAAATGATTGTATGCTATCTGGTTTGTCTTTATCATCATGTACATGTTTTGTGTGGTATTACAGATCACTATTACATGTTGATAGAGTCCATAGGATTCTTGCTTGACTACCAGTATTATGATGGCGATTATATATGTGGGAGCTGGGTGGTCTATAAGCACATCCTTAAATGTTCCTAGTCGTGGGAGTTTTGAGACTGGGCATCGATACTCCGGAGTAGACTAGTGTATACTGATCGAGACCCTGACGAGGGGCAGTGGCTAGGTTTCACAAGCCATTGGTGTTAGTTTGTTCATCTAAGATAGTATATAGGTGCTCATTAGGTTATGAGTTCACTGGATGGACCCGCTGGGAACCTGCTAGTTGGTACTATACCTATTGTCAGATAGCAGTTCCCAGGTGACATATGTGCAGGTTAGTCTGTCAACCTGAGATCGTCATTTATCTCGTGTGAGTTCCCACTGTGCTTTGATTACTACCCTACCACGGCTCAAAGGAGTCGTGCAAACAGGTTTTAGTTGGGTACAGTCCCGAGCCATATGGAGGCAGTGAGCGGATCATCGGGGATTCGTTTCTCCCGGTAATGGGGGTTGTTGTCGCGCAGTGCATGGGTGGCCATCACCAGAAATCCTTGGCCAAGGTAGTCAAGAATTACTGGTTTGGATCAGTAGTTTCTCAGTTGGTGATGGGCTTCATACCGACACGAAATGTCGCGTTATTAGGGGTCCGACTTTATCCACCCCCTTGACTCGATATGCGATACTCTAAGACGAATAGACCAGACTGGACGGATATTGTCACGGACAGGCTCAGTAAGGGTTCGGATGAGTTTGCTAGTCGGCCTCTCTTTCGCTCAATACCTGGGTAACCGTTACATATAGCCAGTGCCGCTGACGTGCTTGTGGTTAAACCCACTGCCAGCGTATTGACGAGTCTTTAGAGTCCCACACAGAGAGTTTCCCTGCTTCGGGCGAAACGATGTAGAGGCCGTATGGTTTTACAGCAGGGTTCGATTATATACGTGCACTTGTGCACGTATCAGGATTCAGAAGGATAATACTAGTGGCTTTGGTTTAAGCCGGATTCCAGTATTCTAGTATTATATTCCAGAATAGGAGTAGATGGTCGGGCTTATTGTTTTCTTTCTGGGGTTGTCCCGAGTAGACTATTTCTTCGTTTTCCTCGGTATCGCTCCCAAAGATCGGGATAGTGGCGATGGACTTCTGTTTATCCTCCGGCTTATGACACCTTTCTGTATCTTCGAAGTCTGGTAGGAAGTACTTTGCATCTTCATATTTCCGGACCTCGTTTACAGAGAGCGGATTTAGCTCCCCTGTAACGGTGCATTCCAAGTCATCCTTGAAATACTTCATACAAAGATATTATGTAGATAGGATGACGTTGTACTCATGTAACCAAAGCTTGCCGAGCAAAGTATTATAGCAAGTCTTGGCGTCAATGACATGAAATTTGATGTCAGTGACGAGCAACCCGAAACGCAACGTCAGTATTACGGACCCGAGCGTCCGTGACTACTGTGAGTCGAACCCAGAGGTGGTAATTTTGTCTTGGGCTAGCTGCTGAATGTTCATGCAAATCTCCTTCATCACTCTCACGTTGAGAAGGTTGACGGAGGATCCGTTGTCGATGAGGATTTTCCATATCTTAATGTCGTGGCAGTACCCGGTGACGTATAACGGGTGATTATGTTCACACGTACCGAGGATGAGATCTTCATCGCTGAATGTAATGTCAGCCGTGTGGACTTCTACCAGCTCATCCTTCATCTTCTCTTCTGCGAGGAAAGATTAGAACTGATCGGGCTCTTGTAATGCCTTGACTCGTGCCTCTTTAGACAGGAGGAGAGCATCCAATATGCTCAATTGCAAGGGTATTTTCCTCAAATGTGCTACGACATTATAAGCAACCTTATTTTTCCTAGACGGGTCCCTCACTGCGAGCTCTTTGACAACTCCATCGTTGAGGGTGATCCCTCAGAGATTTTCTCTTTCCCTTTGTCTTTTCTACTCGAACCTTTGTTTGTGGGTCCGAGATTCTTTTTAGGCAGTGTGCGGTTACGCAGATGAATATTCTTGCAGTTTTTCTCCTCCTCTTCTTTTGCGGAGGTGGAGTCTTTGAAGAGAGGGCTGAGGTGTATTTCGTTCTCAGAATCGCTCCTGAAAGTAAGAACTTGGGGTTTTCCCCTTCCGGGCTAGTATCAACCATATGACAGTTGCCAGTCGTTTTTTCACGCGCGTCTGTCATATTTTTTTGCCGTCGATGAGCTCCGTGTTTCATCCTCTTGAAGTGTTTCTGATAGACAACGTATCCTTGCCACTACTTCTTGAAGACAGTGCATTCCTCGGTAGGGTGGGTAACTCTCCGATGATATAAGCAGTAGTTTGGATGTGAATCCTCTCCATTGAGGCATATGACCTCGGGAGTGTTTTCTACGAAAGGTGGCAGCTTCATCCCTATCGACAGGGCTTTGGCGAACCGCTTCTCTGCCTTGATCATGCTCTTATTTGCTATAGGTATGTTTTGGTCTGGTTGGGGTACTTTACGACTCATACTTGCCGCGGTTTCTTCATCCTGATGTTGACGCTTAGCCTTTTCTATATGCTGTTTCGCGTTCTCGGTCAGCTTTGCTTTTTCGAAAGGCTTCGTTTAACAGCCTATCGATCAGGTCTTCTGGCAGATCCGGGGATTTTAGCACCGAACCTGCCTCCAGTTCCTCCGCGTTCTTTTCTGATGCTGAGGGAGCTTCTTCGCCATTTAACAATGAATGAGAGACCATGTGGCAACTTGCTACACAGTCTTCCGTTTCTTTTGATGAGTCATTTTCTTCATCGTTGTCACTATCTTTGTTCTCAAGAATATACTTGAGGAACTCTTCGAGCGTGATCGGTTTTCGCGCCTTCTAGTTGTACTCCTCCATCGTGTCAATGTACTTTTGTAGGTCTATACGCTTGTCGTCATACTTGGCAGGCTATACAGGCTTCTTGGTTTTCCTTTTTTTCTTTGAAAACTTCGGAGGCTTGACTTGAGAGTTTTACTCTTTGTCAACAATCTTCGGTGCGGGAAGTGGTTTGAGCATCCCTTCGATGATTTCGAGTTCAAGTGGGATTTTCCACCTGACTGTTGGACATGCCTGTAGATCTTTCAGCATTCTTTTGGTTTTCGCTGAAAAAACGGCTTCCCATGGAGTTTCTTCCACGAGCGAGCATAATTCCCCTGGTGCATCCACCATTTTGGGAGTATGATTCTGTGCTGGGTTTACCCTCCAGTTATCAGATAGTGCGAACTTCCCCTGTTGATACTGGTCCTCGACCCAGTTCTTGAAGATGTAGCAATCCTCAATTGAGTGACTCACCATTCTATGATAGGAGCAGTAGTTAGGGTTATTGACGTCGCCGGGTCGCGGTGGACATTGTGGGTCTGGCAATGTGATGAGTTTGTTACGCATTGCCAACTTAAATAGTCTCCTCGTCTTATCGCGGGGAAACAAATAAGCGCGTCTCAGTCTTTCCTCCAAAGGCGCGTACGCGCATTGCTTTGGCGAGCAGCTGGTTTTGGGCAACTCGGTTTTTGTTGCGTGTTGGCAACGAAGGCCGCTTGCCCTTTACCCTTGTTATTTTGAGGGTCCTTATTTGAGGAGGAAGGCCCGTGGCCTACTGGTCCATTTAGGCCAGTTTATCGATCAGAGCATAGTAGGTGGTAAGTTTGAAGAATGTCATGAACTGGGACACGGTCGTTTGAGGATCAAGAGTCCCGATGAACATGCCCATGACAGGAGATTCTTCATTGCACTGTTCGCATTTTGATCACAGGTTTCTCCACCGAATCACGTATTGGACCCAAGTTTCTCCTGGCCTTATCCTGGTATTGATTAATACCGTAATCGGGGTACGCTCGCTTGCTCTGGCAAACCGCTGCGTGAACAGCAGTTCCATCTCTGTGAATGTCTTTACGGAGTCATTTGGGAGCTCCGAGTACCATTCAAAAACCGTTTCTGACAAGCTGCCAACGAACTGGCGAAGCAACAGTTTGTCGTCGCTTCCAGTGTTGCCGCACAGAGCTCTGAACTGCATGACGTGCTGATGGGGATTGCATGTCCCTTTGTATACATGGAACTTGGGGATCATATATCCCGGTGGGTACTTGATTTGGTCATACCAGCCTTGATATGGTCGCTCAGTTCGGACGTTTTGGCCAGCCACATCATTTGCTTGATAAGCTCTTATTTATTGAGCTATATAATCATCAAGAGCAGCCTTGGAGATTGTTTCCTCCTTGGTTGCCAATAAAACTGGATGAGGGTTTGATATTTCCCCCCTGTCGTCCTCGATGATTATTTGCGGATCCTCAGCTGGGGATTCTGGCTGGATCATCATTCCAACCATATCCTGAAACAATAGCGCCATCTGCTTCATGTTAGCAGCTTGTCCATGTAACAACTCCATTTTTTTGGTGTACAAAAATTTGCTTTAAAATTAATGTATACTTGGAGTATTTACTTCTGCTATTATCACTTTAAGTATTTAGTTCACTCCTTAATTACAAGAAAGAGCTTGTAGCTTATTGGTAATACCTTGCACTGCTGAACCAAGCCACCAGAGTTCAAATCCCATACCCCACATTATTTTTAATATTATTTTGTTTTAAAATTTTTAGAATACCAACAGTCAACACGTGATAAATCCCAAAAACCCCCACTACACCTGAAAAACTAAATATTTCAGAGGCTTCACCAGGCGACCCCCCACCTTCCCAGCTCCCGACTCGGCTTGACTCGGCAGAGTCGGCCGGCGGACAGGCCGACTCGGGCCAGCGCCGCCGGCCGGACTCGGCCGGTCAGCCGAGTCATCAACACCAAAAAGTTGCTTGTTCGTCTTCTTAACCCCCCTGCACACTCCATTTATTCAGATCGTTTCCATAAAGCTTTTAATACCTCTTTTACTCTATTTTTAATGAATTTTCATATATTTTTACATTTTTTAAATTAAAACTGTAACAACCGAGTCCGGTTCTACTAATTTCAGTTATCATATGTTGATGTGTGGTATTTATTTCATTTATATTTATTGACTGTAGCTAGTTATACATTTTACCCTGCCAACTCAATTCTGCATATAATAATTTAAGGCATCTAAAATAAAATTAAAAATATTCGTCATGGCATGCTTGACACCCCTAACCCTGTTGTAGCGTCCGTGCATCGTGTTCTCGTCCCGTTCAGTGAAACGGGCGAGTTTGGACGGCTACGCGCGCGTACGTGTGTCCGTTTTGGGGGTATGCTTTTTGATTGTAAAATACCTCATTTTAAATTTTGGATCCCGCCTAAAATTTTCTTATTTCAATTTCAAATTTTTGGACCCGACCCGGGCGCAATTTGGAAATGTTTTACTTTGCGCCAAAATCCCAATTTCTAATTTATTTAAAACTGCCGAATATATTTATAACCCATAATATTTTCCTATCTTTAAAAATCTTTTATCAAAAATTTTTCCTAACACCCCACAATCTTCAGCCAATCAAATTCCTTTTAAATCCCGTGGGCCCCACTCCTCTCTCTCTCTCCCTATATCTCTCTCTCTCTTCTATATATAAATTTCTTTCCTCCCACCTCTTTCTATTTCTTTCCTTCAGCCGAAGAACCCACCTCGACGCAACCCTAGCCGCCTTGCCCCTCGTCGCCGCAGCCCCAAACGCCGACACCACCATCACCTGACTCCTCGCCTCGTCGCCTCCACATCCATCTCTTCTCCCTCCTTCATCAATTTCCCGTGCCCCTGCACCAGCACCGCGGCCACCTGCGCACCCCTGCGCACGTCTGCGCCGCCGGAGTCACCACCGGTGACCTCGTCCCCGTGTCCCCGGCCTTCGTGCGCACCCAGTAAGCCTACCTTTCCCTCCTCTCCTTCTTTCCTTCTTCTTCCTTTTCCCGTTCTATTCCCCATTCTTGATTGGCCGTGGTTCCGTGCAGGCAAGTCGCCGGAGCTCCGTCGATGTGGTCGGCAATCACAACCCCTCCACGGATCATCGTGAGCAACCTCTCTCAGATCCTCTTTTCCCTTCTTCTTTATTTTTTCTTTTCTTTTCTTGTTACGTTCTTGATCGTTCGCTGTTTTGCATCTCGCCGGAATCCGGCCGTGCCGGCGACGTGTCCCAACGTTCCAGCGTGGTACCCCGACCCGTGTGGTTCCACTGTTCGTCATTTGGGTTCATTCCGTGAACCGTGCGCCCGTCGCGAGTTTCCCCGCCGACGTTCTACGTTCCGTTGTCCCGATTCGCGACCCGTCGAGGCAAGTACCCCTTGCTACATGCTAAACAATATTTACATATACTTGATGACACCCTAAAACCTGCAATTTAACTTTGGTATTATAATTTCCTCATTTTCGTGTTCAATATCGATATATATCATTTTATCTTTCAAACTTGGAACCTATATATATATATATATATATATATATATATATATATATATATCATTGCATCCATGAAGTCTTAAACTTGTTAACATGATTAAATGGCTATAATTGTCTTACTGCATTCTTATAATGTTGAAATCATCTCCGTGACACAACTGATAACTGTACTGCAAATTTAGTGAATCTGCCTATTGTTTAATTCGTTGCTTAAATTTATGCTGTTGATAACCATGCTTGATTATGAAACTGAGTATGAGCACACCCATGATATTGTTTACATCTTGACCGGACCCGTTACATACATATTGATTTACCCGACATGGTACCGTATACTGCTTGACTTGACCTGATGTACCATGACCTGACCCGTTACCTGATCTTGTGCCTAATGCCAACAAACCTGACATGAAGTCCTCATGGACCGTTCCTGTTATCTATCCAGACAAACCTGTTTACCTGATCCTGTGTTGGCATTAGTTCTTGATTTCGGAATACCTGACTTGACTTACACACATAGCTTGGGGGTATGGGGAAATCAAAGGTGAAACCTGACTTGTAACTCAACAGTTCGCTACCTGTTCTGATCAGTTTTTAGGCTAGGCCAGCCTTGGAATGATGATGCTGACATCATTCATCTGTACATATTCCTGTTTAGTGCCTAGCGGCATGTCTCGGTTTCAGCCCGAGAAATCTTAGGGCCGTGGTCCCGGGTATGCACGGGATACTATTGAGTTACATCGACGATTCATCAATTTGATTTCAAAGACTTTAGAACCTGATAGAACAGTTTAGTTTACCCACTACACACTACCCTGCACTACTCTGACTTATATTATTGTTACCCTTGCTTTATTCATGTTTATATTGCATTGCCTGTTACCCTGTTTATATTTTATTACTTGATGACATGACGCGCTGACGTCTGGGTTTTGCATGGCCCAGATTCTGTACCGCTGTTGCAGTCCGAGCAGGAGTACTTCAGCCGACAGGCTGAGCTGTGAGTGTCAGCAGTAGTTAGTTTTCTTTCCTGCATTTATTTCCTGATGTGAGCCCACATTATGGGACATACATTCTAGTTATTTTGTATTGGATCTTTCGCTTCCGTATTTTATTATTCTTGACTCATGTTATCTTGGATTATGGACATGTTTTAGATAGTTTTATTTTGTTCTTGATATCTCTACAGCCGTAATGTGACTGTGGATGGATACTTCCTACCTATAGGTAGCATGGCTGGCTATGTCACGTGCCCATTTTAGCGTACTCTGGGAAGCGGGGCGTGACATGGTTCTTTTGGTATCAGAGCCATAGGTTAGTCGGGTTGATTCTTCTGTAGTTGGGTATTGTACCCAATACACGAATCAGGAAACCCGTGTTTAGGAAACATGTCCTGCCACCTTGCCGTTTTACCGTTCTTGAATCACATTCTTCCTGATTATGTCTTTACGACGTGCAAACTTCCTTTGCATATCAACTCGAAAACCTGATTCCTTGTTATCTCTAGAACTTAGGCGACTTGGGTGGAGTTATGTAATTGTGGCTATGATACCGCGGCATAGTTACAATGCGGCACTCTATTTAAGTAACTTGGAGTTCTAGCCTTGATCTATATTTCGAATCTATCATCATGCTAATGTTGGGTGTTTTGATTTCAGGAATATGGCAGATAAGAATTTGAAGACGTACCAAAGGCGTGTGGACGAAGCCGCCATGCTTGGAGTGATAAGAGGAATGCTGGAGAATCAAAAGAGACAGACTGAACTAATCCAGCAGCAAGCGGAATCGTTTCAGGAAGTTTTGCAGATCTTTCAGCAGTCTGTGAACAATGTTGGAGCTAAACCAGTTGACCGAGTAGGGACCGTAGCGGATTTCAGGCGTTTGGGTCCGTCTACATTTACTGGTTTGGAGGAGCCGTTGCCAGCAGAGCAGTGGCTAGTTGACACAGAGAACTTACTTATTGCGGCACAGATTCCAGATGAGAAAAGAGTTGATGTGGTACATATTCAGTTAGGAGACTACGCCCAAGAATGGTGGCTTGTGGAGGAGAACCGTTTGCCCAAGCCGATCAAGTGGGCGGATTTTTCGAAGAGTTTCCTAGAAAAGTTCTTCCCGCGGACTGCACGGGAGGAAATGGAGGAGAAATTCATCGGGCTGAAGCAAAATGGAGCACCCGTAGATGTGCATGCAGCAGAATGGACAAGACTCAGCAGATTTGCTGGACCTTTAGTTGCCAACGATGCAGACAGGGCACGGAGGTTCATGCGCAGCTTGGACGTGGACATCCAGAGGCAGATTGTCTCTCTGGGTTTGACCACTTTCTCATAAGTACTTGCGGCAGCCCGAGAACAGCAGAGCCTATCTGGGAAGAATGGGGGTTTGCAGCAGACAGCGGTTGCGGTAAGGAAGCCAGCATTTGTACCAAATCGAGCTCATGGTCGCAGAGGTATTCTAGTGGACCGTCGTGGTATAGCACCCATGAAGAAGCCTGTTGTCATCGATCGAAGAAAGAGCATGACTTGTAACTACTGCAATTTACCTGACCACGTGCAAAAGGATTGTCGAAGGAGGTTGGGATTCTGTTTGGTTTATGGAGCGGCAGATCACGCTGTTAATGCTTGTCCGTCGAAGCTTCGTACGGGGGATGATATTCAGAAGCCTCCGCAGAGGCCGTTCCAAGGACAGAAATAGCTGACTCAAGGACCTAATCAGGCTCGAGCTTTTACCTTGACAGCTGAAGAAGCTAAGGCGTCAGGAGAAGTTGTTTCAGGTATTCTACTCGTTCATGGTTTTCCCGCATTAGCGTTATTCGATTCTGGTGCATCCCATTGTTTTATGTCATCCAAGTTTATAACTACACACTTGATTGCCTGCACGACCCTGTCTAGTTTCTGGGACATACACACTGGGAATGGGAAAATCATAGCTAGTAGGGAATGTAAAGATTGTACAGTTGTTGTGTGCGGACGGAAGCTTTTTGCAGATTTCTTGGTGATTGATACGGGCAGCTACGAAGTCGTCTTGGGAATGGATTTTCTTGGCACTTTCCACGCTCACATTGATTGTAGGGCAAAGAAAGTAATTTTCCAGATTCCCGGACATCCTGAGTTTACCTTCACTGGAGGAAGCAGTTCTGTCGGGCCAGTCGAGTTTAGGGCTAGGCCGACAAATGATATTCTTGCATCGATGGAGGTTGATATAAGCGAAGAGCCGGCTGTGGTTCGTGACTTTATGGACGTGTTTGAAGATATATCGGGTTTACCGCCGAAGCGAGACGTGGAGTTCGCAATTGATCTTATTCCTGGTGCAGCGCCAGTATCCAAAGCGTATTATCCTATGGCACCAGTAGAGTTGGAAGAAGTCAAGAAATAGATTGCTGAATTGCTTGAGAAGGGTTGGATTCGAAGCAGTAACTCGCCTTGGGGAGCTCCAGTTCTTCTAGTAAAGAAGAAGGATGACACAAGAAGGATGTGCATCGACTATCGAGAATTAAACCGGGTGACTATTAAGAACAAGTACCATATTCCTCGCATTGGAGAACTTTTTGAGCAGCTTAGTGGCGCGAGGGTATTCTCGAAGCTGGATTTGCGATCCGGATATCATCAGGTCCGAGTAAAAGCAGAGGATATTTGTAAGACGGCGTTCCGAACTCGGTATGGACATTACGAATACTTAGTGATGCCCTTCGGAGTAACAAATGCGCCGGCAGTATTCATGGACTTGATGAACCGAATCTTTTCACCATTCTTGGATCAGTTTATTGTGGTATTCATTGACGATATTCTGGTTTACTCGAAGAGTTTTGAAGAGCATGCTGAGCATTTGAAGATCGCACTGCAGACGTTGAGACAGGAGAAGTTGTATGCGAAGATGAGTAAGTGCGAGTTTTGGCTGGAGGAAGTAAAGTTTTTGGGGCATGTTGTGTCTGGCGATGGAATCGCCGTCGATCCAGAAAAGATTGTAGCAGCTCGAGATTGGCCGATTCCAAAGAATGTTGCTGAGATAAGAAGTTTCCTTGGACTGGCCGGATACTACAGAAGATTTGTGGAGAACTTTGCTCGTCTGGCAGAGCCGTTGACCAAGCTTACGCAAAGGAGGTACCTTTTGTATGGACGGATAAATGTGCGTTAGCTTTGGAGACGTTGAAGCAGAAGTTGATAACCGCCCCTATTCTGACCGTGCCAGATAATTCCGGAGGATTGGTGATTCACAGCGATGCATCTGGGAAAGGACTGGGATGTGTTTTGATGCAGCATGGGAAGGTTGTAGCGTACGCATCGAGACAGTTGAAGACCCATGAGAAGAATTACCCAACGCATGACTTGGAGCTTGCGGCTGTGATTTTCGCGTTGAAGATTTGGAGACACTACCTATTAGGCGAAAGGGTCGAAGTTTTACTGATCATAAGAGCTTGAAGTATGTGTTCACGCAGAAGGAGCTTAATATGAGGCAACGTAGATGGTTGGAGCTGATAGCTGACTACGATCTTGATCTTAAGTACCATCCGGGGAAGGTTAATATTGTGCCGGATGCGCTTAGTCGGTTACCAGCAATTCAGGTGTTAACCACGCAGAAGGAGATCGTTGAAGATTTTCGAAGATTTGACTTGGAGGTTGTGCTACCGCATTCTACGGGACAGTTGATGCAGCTGCAAGTACATTCATCGTTGATCGAGAATATTAAAGCAGCACAATCGCAGGATCCTAGACTGCAAAAGTTTTGAGAGCAGGTTGAAGCCGGAATACGAACAGATTTATTGATCCACGAAAATGGTTCGTTGAGGTATGGTAGCCGTTTGTGTGTACCAAAGGGAGATACTCGTGAAGAACTTATGAAAGAGGCACACAGTTCAGCTTATTCTGTACATCCTGGAGGCACAAAGATGTACCGAGATATCCGACAGCATTTCTGGTGGGAAGACATGAAACAGGAGATTGCTCGCTTTGTGGCAAAGTGCTTGGTGTGTCAGCAAGTTAAGGCTGAACATCAAAGGGTTGCTGGTTTATTGCAACCACTTCCGATACCTCAGTAGAAGTGGGAACATATAACCATGGATTTCGTGACGGCTTTACCGTGAAGTCCAAAGGGCAACAATGCTGTATGGGTGATTGTTGATCGATTGACCAAGGCAGCTCACTTTATCTCTTTTCGGGTTGGTCAATCAACTGAGACTTTGGCGGAGCGGTACATGCAAGAGATTGTAAGATTGCATGGAGTACCGGTAAGCATAGTGTCCGATCGTGACACTCGGTTTTTATCACACTTTTGGCGGAGTTTACAGGAAAGTTTGGGGACTCGATTGAAGTTTAGCACAGATTATCATCCTCAAACTGATGGTCAGTCGGAGAGAACAATCCAAACTCTTGAGGATATGTTGAGAGCATGCATGTTGGACTTCAAGGGGTCTTGGGAGGATCATCTACATTTGGTGGAGTTTTCTTACAACAACAGTTTTCAGGCAACTATCCAGATGGCTCCATTTGAAGCTTTGTATGGTCGTAAATGCCGTTCACCTGTTTGTTGGGATGATGCAACTGAACGAAAATTGTTGGGACCAGATTTGGTTGTGCAGACAGTTGAGAAAGTTAACACTATCAGAAATCATATGAAGGCAGCTCAAGACAGACAGAAGAGTTGGGCAGATACATCGAGAAGACCTCTAGAGTTTGCTGTGGGTGATTTGGTATTCTTGAAGATATCACCGACTAGAGGGGTGATTCGTTTTGGAAGCCGAGGAAAGCTTAGTCCTTGATTTGTTGGGCCCTTTGAGATCTTGGAGCGTGTTGGTGAGGTAGCGTATCGTTTGACGTTACCGCAGTCCTTGGCGAATGTGCACGATGTGTTTCATGTATCTCAACTCCGTAGGTATGTTCGAGATGAAACACACGTTTTGGATCATTCTAAGCTAACGGTACGAGAAGACTTGACTTTTGAGGAGCGACCGATTGAAATTGTGGATCGAAGGGAAAAGGTTCTTAAGAACAAGGTGATCCCTCTTGTGCTTGTTTCTTGAGGTAATCGCTCGCATGGAGAGTCCACTTGGGAACGAGAAGATGAAATCCGGCAGAAGTTTCCTCAACTTTTCTTATACTTTGTTTGCGTCTATCTTGTGTTCTTGGAATTTCGAGGACGAAATTCTTTTGTAGTTGGGTATAATGTAACAACCGAGTCCAGTTCTACTAATTTCAGTTATCATATGTTGATGTGTGGTATTTATTTCATTTATATTTATTGACTGTTGCTAGTTATACATTTTACCCCGCTAATTCAATTCTGCATATAACAATTTAAGGCATCTAAAATAAAATTAAAAATATTCGTCATGGCATGCTTGACACCCCTAACCCTGTTGTAGCGTCCGTGCATCGTGTTCTCGTCCCGTTCAGTGAAACGGGCGAGTTTGGATGGCTACGCGCGCGTACGTGTATCCGTTTTGGGGGTATGCTTTTTGATTGTAAAATACTTCATTTTAAATTTTGGATCCCGCCTAAAATTTTGTTATTTCAATTTCAAATTTTTGGACCCGACCCGGGCGCAATTTGGAAATGTTTTACTTTGCGCCAAAATCCCAATTTCTAATTTATTTAAAACTGCCGAATATATTTATAACCCATAATATTTTCCTATCTTTAAAAATCTTTTATCAAAAATTTTTCCTAACACCCCACAATCTTCAGCCAATCAATTCCTTTTAAATCCCACGGGCCCCACTCCTCTCTCTCTCCCGTCTCCCCGTCTCTCTTTCTCTCTCTCTCCCCCGTCTCTCTCTCTCTCTCTCCCCCTATATCTCTCTCTCTCTCTCTTCTATATATAAATTTCTTTCCTCCCTCCTCTTTCTATTTCTTTCCTTCAGCCGAAGAACCCACCTCGACGCAACCCTAGCCGCCGTGCCCCTCGTCGCCGCAGCCCCAACGCCGACACCACCATCACCTGACTCCTCGCCTCGTCGCCTCCACATCCATCTCTTCTCCCTCCTTCATCAATTTCCCGTGCCCCTGCACCAGCACCGCGGCCACCTGCGCACCCCTGCACACGTCTGCGCCGCCGGAGTCGGCACCGGTGACCTCGTCCCCCTGTCCCCGGCCTTCGTGCGCACCCAGTAAGCCTACCTTTCCCTCCTCTCCTTCTTTCCTTCTTCTTCCTTTTCCCGTTCTGTTCCCCGTTCTTGATTGGCCGTGGTTCGGTGCAGGCAAGTCACCGGAGCTCCGTCGACGTGGTCGGCAATCACAACCCCTCCACGGATCATCGTGAGCAACCTCTCTCAGATCCTCTTTTCCCTTCTTCTTTATTTTTTCTTTTCTTTTCTTGTTACGTTCTTGATCGTTCGCTGTTTTGCATCTCGCCGGAATCCGGCCGTGCTGGCGACGTGTCCCAACGTTCCAGCGTGGTACCCCGACCCGTGTGGTTCCACTGTTCGTCGTTTGGGTTCATTCCGTAAACCGTGCGCCCGTCGCGAGTTTCCCCGCCGACGTTCTACGTTCCGTTGTCCCGATTCGCGACCCGTCGAGGCAAGTACCCCTTGCTACATGCTAAACAATATTTACATATACTTGATGACACCCTAAACCTGCAATTTAATTTTGGTATTATAATTTCCTCATTTTCGTGTTCAATATCGATATATATCATTTTATCTTTCAAACTTGGAACCTATATATATATATATATATATATATATATATATATATCATTGCATCCATGAAGTCTTAAACTTGTTAACATGATTAAATGGCTATAATTGTCTTACTGCATTCTTATAATGTTGAAATCATCTCCGTGACACAACTGATAACTGTACTGCAAATTGAGTGAATCTGCCTATTGTTTAATTCATTGCTTAAATTTATGCTGTTGATAACCATGCTTGATTATGAAACTGAGTATGAGCACACCCATGATATTGTTTACATCTTGACCGGACCCGTTACATACATATTGATTTACCCGACATGGTACCGTATACTGCTTGACTTGACCTGATGTACCATGACCTGACCCGTTACCTGATCTTGTGCCTAATGCCAACAAACCTGACATGAAGTCCTCATGGACCATTCCTGTTGTCTATCCAGACAAACCTGTTTACCTGATCCTGTGTTGGTATTAGTTCTTGATTTCGGAATACCTTACTTGACTTACACACATAGCTTGGGGGTATGGGGAAATCAAAGGTGAAACCTGACTTGTAACTCAACAGTTTGCTACCTGTTCTGATCAGTTTTTAGGCTAGGCCAGCCTTGGAATGATGATGCTGACATCATTCATCTGTACATATTCCTGTTTAGTGCCTAGCGGCATGTCTCGGTTTCAGCCCGAGAAATCTTAGGGCCTTGGTCCCGGGTATGCACGGGATACTATTGAGTTACATCGACGATTCATCAATTTGGTTTCAAAGACTTTAGAACCTGATAGAACGGTTTAGTTTACCCACTGCACACTACCCTGCACTGCTCTGACTTATATTATTGTTACCCTTGCTTTATTCATGTTTATATTGCATTGCCTGTTACCCTATTTATATTTTATTACTTAATGACATGACGCGCTGACGTCTGGGTTTTGCATGGCCCAGATTCTGTATCGCTGTTGCAGTCCGAGCAGGAGTACTTCAGCCGACAGGCTGAGCTGTGAGTGTCAGCAGTAGTTAGTTTTCTTTCCTGCTTTTATTTCCTGATGTGAGCCCGCATTATGGGACATACATTCTAGTTATTTTGTATTGGATCTTTCGCTTCCGCATTTTATTATTCTTGACTCATGTTATCTTGGATTATGAACATGTTTTAGATAGTTTTATTTTGTTCTTGATATCTCTATAGCCGTAATGTGACTGTGGATGGATACTTCCTATCCACAGGTAGCATGGCTGGCTATGTCACGTGCCCATTTTAGCGTACTCTGGGAAGCGGGGCGTGACAAAAACCCTTCATCTACCCTAACCCTAACCTAACCCTATAAATACCAACCCTACACACTACCCCTTCACCCAAAAACTCTGAGCCAACTCTCAAGAAATCATTAGAAACCTTGTGTACTTTGAAATCGAGCACTAGGCGAAGCTACGGCGAGTTTTCCGGCGAACTTCCGACGATCATTCTAGAAGATCCCGGCGACGAAGCGACGCACCGGCGACTCCTCCCGTTCCTCCTCCCTCTCTTTGTTGTCCTAAACCCGTAAGTCCCCAAATTCTACCTCTCTTTTCTTTTCTAAAATATGGATTTACAAAACCCGACGGAATCAGGACCAATCCGATTTACGATTCAGTTTCTTTATAAAACTTCACTTGTCGTTAATACAATTATGCTTAAACTCTCTCATGTTGACTATTAAATACTAATAAACCAAATTGATCAAGTTTCATATCACAAAACAATTGCTATTTCATTTTACCGCATTTTTCCATGTAAATACCACATAGTTTCTATTGCACCTTCAACATCACAAAACCTTGCTATACCTTTAAGTAGATCATGAGATAACTACCTACCTCCTCACACACTCATATGCAACATAGCGCCATACCCTTGGGAACATAGAATACGGGAAAATGATACATTTTCATTTAAATACCATTTACTTAATAAAACCGTTTTCTAAAGGATTTAGTATTTATACAAATCTTTGCAAAGCGCCGCTACAACCCAATTTGGGGAATCCGACTGGGATGGTGTGGATTATCGCACATCCCTGGGCTTAGTAGTGCGAGATTCAGACCTCCGCAAGGAGCATTCAGTCTCGAAAGATTTAAAATACGAAAATCTAAAGAAAATGAGATTTCTAGAATATTATAGATATATACAAAAATTATTTTCATATAAATATATGTATATTTATCCTTAAAATATCTATTTTTTAATAATATAAATATTCCACTTTTTCTAAAAATATCACAAGAATCATTTTACACTAAAATACCATGAATTCCATACAAAACCAATATTACAAATAAATACCTTTTATTATGGAAATAGGACATTTTCACTAGAATTATCACAATATAAAATCTACATTCATTACAACTCTAAAGACGATTAATAAATACTTGGGGTGTATTTTGAAAAGTATATAAAAGTATTTTTACATAAAACCCCCTCAAGTTCTATAAATTACCCTAAGGACCCTAATAAACATAGGTTTAAGCGGGACCAATCTCTTGAGCCTCAGGGAGCCGGAGAAGTGGGTGCTTGCCTATTTAAGGTAGACAACTTAATAATGGTGTTATCAATACGGTAATCGTCTTTGAAAAAGACACAAATCATGTCGTCCATGTGCAGCGGTTACCGATAACATCAAAACAATCAGGAATTCAATTTACTTCTCTAATTGTCTGACTCAGATTGAGTCTCATTATAATCTGACTTGAATATGATTCAAGTACAATCTATAATCTACAAGTTACAATATTATAATTCAATATGAATCCATGAATCCATATATTCAATCTATCAACTTGACCGAACCGAACCATGGATATATATCCATTTACATGATTCTACAGTTATTCCATTTACATGATTATACAGTTACATCCGTTTACTGATATCATAGTTTTGGTCAGTCATCCAACTATATAATCTATACAATACAATACAACAATACAATCAAAACACTACGGGGTTTAAGAGGTAGATTGGTACGGAAGGTGTTAAAAGTGGCGCGAGACAGTATGATTAAGACACCTAACCTATATTCCGTTGCCGTTGTACCGTGGCTTAACGGTTCCTTGTACATTCCGTTTGCCCTGGTCTCTAGCATATAGAGACCCCTCTCGTATACACTGGCATCCTTCTGTACCAAACTATAAACAACAGCGTTAACACAACATTACAACAATATAATACAACTTTAAAAGATACCTCTTATTCTATCTATTTCTCCCTATCTTTGGGACTTACCGAGCGACCTGTTCGCTGACAACATTCTCTTTCTTTTTTCTTTGAATGTCGTCAAGTGATCTGGACACTTCAGAGATCGAGCCCACTGCTGAAGATTTGGACCAGTTCGGTGAAGACCCCAAGCTCTAGTCATTGTACACTTTCCATTCAGTACTTTTCATTTCTGTTATGCCATTGTTTAGGCATTGATTTTTTTCAGTTGTATTTACTTTCCATGCATTGTACAGAAAGAATGTGAATAAATAAAGTTGTTGTTTTTATTATATCTTGTCTCTTGTGTTTTATTTTTATATTGCTTAGATACGCTTAGCGTATTTACTTCATAGTAAATACGTAGCGGCCTCGTCGCGTCCTCTGCCCGTATACCGGGAAGCGGGGCGTGACAGTTCAGCGGCTTCTTTGTCTTTTCTTTCAAGCACCCTTCGTAGGTGCTTTGTATCGGTCTCCTGCTCCTGGCACTGTTCGGTCATTGTGTCCGGACTTTCTTTCTGCCTGGTAAGTGCTGCTATTTTGGTCAGCATTTTCTGGAGCTTCTGTTGTTGCTCCTGAGTTTTAGTCAGCGATCGAGTTTGCGATCGGTGACTCACCAAAGCACGACTTTCATCTTTCCCGGAAGCCATATAGACCATATCCACGATCATGCCCCTAGTCTTGGGGCATTTGGGTCCATCACCTTTGGAATTTGCCGTCGGTGGTAGGATTTTCTCCGACTTCATCCTTTTATGGGAGGTCGAAGTTGAAGGAACCGTTGTAACAGGCACCTGTGTAGAGGGAGTCCCTCGCTGTATGACAGAGGGATGGTCTTTTTCTTGCCGAGCCTTCGATTTCTTCGGCCGAGGAGAGTAATCTTTGTTGATCACAGAGTCCTGGACTTTCTACCAGGCCCTGTGAATTTGCGAGGAGAGCCGCTGATGGGGCTGCTCCATCTTTGCTTGCGCTGTGGTTTCTGCAGGCGGGGGCGATTTCTTTACCACCACCGTTGGCGAGTTCTTGCATATCCTCTTGAGCAGATCAAAATTGTTCCTGGTTGGAACAGCAGCGTCAACTTCTACCATCGGCGCTGGCGGAGTAAGTCCAGAGGGGGAGCTGCTCCCAGCTTTCCTCACTCAGTGCCAGTGCCGACGTCGAGTGTGTCTTGCAGAC
Source organism: Agapanthus africanus (assembly GCA_030015575.1). NCBI lineage: Eukaryota > Viridiplantae > Streptophyta > Magnoliopsida > Asparagales > Amaryllidaceae > Agapanthus > Agapanthus africanus. The sequence goes on along the minus strand of CM057349.1, from coordinate 451,021,768 downwards.
GGGACCATCTCAGTTTTAGAAATGGCTTCGTCATGCCCCCGGATTTGGTGAGGGGCTGCTGTTTGTAGGGTGTTTTTTCGTCACCCCATTGAGATGGGAATACGCGCACGCTTGTCAGGCGTACTACAGATTCCCCCTGCCTAGGGTAGGCCGGGGTTTAATGATTGTGGGGATCCGAATCTCCGGCAGCCGCGGACTAAGCTGCCGTTAATTACCCCTCGCCTTTGGGGCGAGGGAACCTCCGATTAACGGGTTAAACTGGTCATGCGAACTCAATGTGCAGTATACGTGTGTTCAGTTCTGAAAGGGGGGTTTGGATATATCGGGAGCCACGCAGAGTTTTTACGGGGGTCCCGCTACCCGGATAGCGGGCTGGGGGTCAAGGGGGCTAGCAGCCCCCTTGCGGAGTATGTGTATGTGTACATTTGTATACAAATGTATATATATGTGTATATACATAAAAAGAGGGGGAAAAGTCATCCAAGGGATGCGTGGGGCAGCACCTTGGGTGCAGGTGCGCAAGCGCGCGCGCCACGTGTCGGCACGCGGGCGCCTTGCGCGCTTGCGCAAGCGCGCAGGTGCGCAAGCGCGCGCGCCACGTGTCGGCACGCGGGCGTCTTGCGCCCTTGCGCAAGCGCGCAGGTCGGCATGCGGGCGCCCTGCGCGCTTGCGCAAGCGCGCAGGTGCGCAAGCGCGCGCGCCACGTGTCGGCACGCTGGCGCCTTGCGCACTTGCGCTGCGCGCCGGAGAGGCACAAGAGGCTTTTAGCCTAAGAACAGAAGCTGTGCTTCAGAAATGAAATATTTATTATGTATATATGTATGGAGTTAAACTCCTATGATATTTTGAAGCTGATAAAGGGGGTTCTTCTTCTTCCTCCTGTTGTTTGGCCGGATCTTGAAGATCAAGAAGTAGGAGATTTTAAAAATCACTCATTTTTGAGATCTGATGGGAGATCTGAGTTCCCCTTTGTGGGTTTTGTGGTGGAAAACCACTTAGTTTTGGAAAAGAAAGAGTAAAACTCTTGATTTAATTCAAAAGAAATGAGAAGGTTTTAGAACCTTGGAGAAGAAGCAGGAAAGAGCTCAGCTCTGAAACTTTTTTGGAGAGAGAAAAAGTTATTGAGATATTTTCATTATCTTTTGCCTTTATAGGCTATACACTTTGCACATAGCCCCTTGGGCTTCACAAAATGGCATTTTGCCTATCCCATGGCTCATGTGCCATTTCTTTTTGCACATAAGCCATGGGCTTTACAAAAATTTGGCTTTATGCCTATTTTTCTTACATTTATCCATAAAACAAAACAAAAGAAATACAACAAAATTATTTATTACAAAATTTTTATCTTGGCATGGGGGGAGGCCGGCCGCTTCATGTTCGGGCTCGACCTGGGCATGGGCCTACTGGATCTGGGCTTGGGCCCACTTGGCTTGGGGTTGACTTTGATTTTGACTTGGTCAACCGGGGTGTAAATTTTTACCCCAACAAATTGCCCCCCATCAATAAATGCACACCACATATGTAGGTCGTGTGCATGAAATTGATGGATCTTCTTTCACGTGGAGGCGGCTTGATTTGGTTCCCACCTTTTGGGAAGCTGGCACTGCCCTTTTTACGACATGGATGGTCGGTTCTGCCCTTTTTGCGTCTTGGACGGTCGGTGCTGCCCTTTTAGCGACGTGGACGGTCGGTTCTGCCCTTTTTGCGACATGGACGGTCGGTGCTGCCCTTTTAGCGACGTGGACGGTCGGTTCTGCCCTTTTTGCGACTTGGACGGTCGGTGCTGCCCTTTTAGCGACGTGGACGGTCGGTTCTGCCCTTTTTGCGACATGGACGGTCGGTGCTGCCCTTTTAGCGACGTGGACGGTCGGTTCTGCCCTTTTTGCGACATGGACGGTCGGTGCTGCCCTTTTAGCAACGTGGACGGTCGGTTCTGCCCTTTTTGCGACATGGACGGTCGATTCTGCCTTTTTTGCGACATGGACGGTCGGTGCTGCCCTTTTAGCGACGTGGACGGTCGGTGCTGCCATTTTAGCGACGTGGACGGTCGATTCTGCCCTTTTTGCGACATGGACGGTCGGTGCTGCCCTTTTAGCGACGTGGACGGTCGGTGCTGCCATTTTAGCGACGTGGACGGTCGATGCTGCCCTTTTAGCGACGTGGACGGTCGGTGCTGCCATTTTAGCGACGTGGACGGTCGATGCTTGATTTGACTTGCTCTGCTTCTTGCAGTGTCAGGGGTAGACTTGACTTGCTCCGCTTCTTACGGCGTCGAGTGGAAGTTGACTTGTTGATTTTGATTTGGGTTGATATCAGCATCGCTATACTGGAATATGGTACCAGGAGCGAACCATCATCTGTCATGGAGAGGACTTTGGAATTTTGGTTTTTGTTTGGCATCTGCATTGCTGCACTGGAATAATGCCAGGAGCAACTCATCATTTGCCCTGAGAGAATTTGAGAATTGATGGCTTAGGAGGCAGGTTTAGATCCCTATCACCTAAGACTTTTCAATCTTATGGGCCGTGAGGGTCCCATAAAAGCATTTTCTCCCTACGAGTCGAAAGGATCTCGTAGGCGTATTTTCTCCATAGGAGTCATGGGGACTCTTAAGTGTGTTGCTCCTTTGTGAGTCGCAAGGCTCTCACGCGGGAATTTTCTCCTCTCAAAGTCGAGAGGACTTTGAGAGTGCATTTCATCTTCTTTTCACGAGTTTGCGCCCTTTCAGGTTTTCACAAACTCGTCGGCAGTCCTGCTGTTTTTACTCACGGAGCCCTTTCGGGTTTTCCTCCGTGCCCATTTTGCTTGTGGACATACCCTTTTTTTTTCTTTCTTTTTTTTTTCTTTTTTTTTTAGTGGGACTTTGAATGTGGTCTCACCGGTAAGACTTAGGAGAGATTGGGATTGTTTTACGCCCGTGGATTGTATACGGTTTTGCAGGATGTATGATCCAGACCGTAGGGCCGGAAAAATTTCGGGACTTTGTCGGCGTCTGCATCGCTTCACTGGAATATGGTACCAGGAACGACTCATCATTCGCCGTTGGGGTATGGGATTTGGAATTTGGTTGGCGTCTGCATCGCTGCACTGGAATTTGGTACCAGGAGCGACTCATCATTCGCCATTTGGGGACTTGGAATTTGGATCTTGTTTGGCATCAGCATTGCTGCACTGGAATAATGCCAGGAGCAACTCATCATTTGCCTTGGGAGGACTCGGGATTTGGGTTTTTGGTCGGCATCAGCACCGCTAACACTGAAGCGAAATGCCAGGAGCGACTCATCATTTGCCGTTGCCCGTTGGGGAACGATGGCTTAGGAGATAGGTTTGGGTCCCTACCACCCAAGGCTTTTCAATTTTATGGGCTGTGAGGGTCCTATAAAAGCATTTTCTCCCTACGAGTCGTAAGGATCCCGCAGGTGTATTTTCTCCTTAGGAATCGTGAGGATTCCTAAGTGTGTTGCTCCTTTGTGAGTCGTAAGGATCTCACGCAGGGGTTTTCTCCTCGCAAGGTCGAGAGGGCTTTGCGAGTGTATTTCATCTCTTTTCACGAGTTTGCGCCCTTTCGGGTTTTCACAGACTCGCCGGTTGTCCTGCTGTTTTTACTCACGAAGCCCTTTCGGGTTTTCATCCGTGCCCGTTTTGCTTGTGGACATACCGTTTTTTGTTTTTTTTTTGTTTTTTTTTTGCCGCTGGTGGGACTTTAAAAGTAGTCTCACCGGCAGGATTTGGGAGAAATAGGGGTCATTTACGCCCGTGGATTGTATACGGTTTTGCAGGATGTCTGATCCAGACCGTAGGGCCGATGTGCTCAATTCGCCTGCGACTTGGAGCATTCATGTGTAGTATTTCTTGAGATATCGGCCATTGATGGGTGGCATGGGCCTTTCTCCCTCGGCACTTATTAGTTGGTAGGATCCTCCGTCGAACACTTTCTCGATGACGTATGGTCCCTCCCAGTTCGGCTCGAATTTTCCCTTGGCATGTCGATTGGGGATGATCGGTCTTTTGAGGACCAACACCAATTCACCTTTCTTGAAAGCGCGGAGACGAGTTATCTTGTCATAGGCCCGTGACATTTGGGCTCGGTATAGCTCCAGATTTTGCTGCACCGCGAGCCTCTTTTCTTCGAGGGCATCGAGTTCTTCAAGTCGAAGGAGCACGTTTTCTTCCACCGTCAACTCATGTTGGACGACCATTCTTAAGCTTGGGACTTCGACTTCGAGGGGGAGGACCGCCTCCACTCCGAAGAGCAATGAGTATGGAGTGGACTGTGTTGGAGTACGGTGCGTGGTGCGATATGCCCACAACGCCTCGTGAAGTTTGAGATTCCAGTCTCTCTTGTTGGCTGAAGCATTTTTCCTCAGGAGCTTGCATAGAGTCTTATTGAAGGCTTCGGCTAGCCCGTTGGCTCTTGGATTATAGATGGAGGAATATCTCCAGTCTATCTTGTGCTGAGTAGCGAACCTTGAGACATTGAAGCTCTTGAAAGAAGGCCCGTTGTCAGAAATGATTCTTCTTGGTGTACCAAAGCGGTATAGAATATTATGCTGGAAGAATGTCAGAATATCTTTTGTCTTGACTTCTTTTAGCGGGACAGCTTCAGCCCATCTGGAGAAGTAGTCTGTCGCGGCCAGTATGAACCGGTGGCCTTTAGATGACGGAGGATCAATTGGGCCAACAATGTCAGTGCCCCAAACTTCGAAGGGCCACGACGCCACTGTAGGATGCAATGGGTTGGGATGCTTGTGAATAAAATCACCGTGAATTTGGCAGATATAACATTTCTTTGCATGCTCTCCGCAATCCCGTATCATGGTGGGCCAGTAATACCCAAGCCGTTTGATTTGAAGTCGCATCTTGGGGCCAGATTGGTGAGCACCGCAAACGCCCGAGTGGACATCTTTCATGACCTTTTGGGCTTCGGCCAATGACAGACACCTGAGCCAGAGTTGGTCATATGACCTGCGGTATAACGTGTCATTTACAAACACGTATCGGAGAGCTCTTTTCTTCAGCTGAATCCTCGCAGATTTTTCTTCGGGCAGCTTGTCGTATCGGAGGTACTCTATGAAGGGTTCTCTCCAATCGGGCTCGTCTTGGATGATCGAAGCTTCTTCCGCAGGACTGCTCTTCTGTTCCGCGCTTTCCTCTTCTCGTAGAGAGACTGGGGGTAGAATTTGCCGGCTCCTGACTGTGATCAGAATTTCGTCCATTTCAGGATCAGCCAGTTCCTTGGCCAAGCGAGCGAGTACATCAGCCTTTCCGTTCAACGCTCTAGGGACTCTCGTTAGTTTGATATGAGTGAACCGTTTCATGAGTTCCACCACCCTACCTCTGTACCGAGCTAACTCGGGTTTGTATATCTTATAGTCGCCGCTTACTTGGTTGACGACAAGCTGGGAGTCACCGTAAACTCGTAGCCGAAGGATTTCCATTTCTATGGCGAGTTCCAAACCAGCTATCAGAGCTTCATACTCAGCTTCATTGTTCGTTCGAGGCTCGGTGAGAGCAAAAGAACGTCGTAGGGTTCCCATTGATGGTGTGATGAACACCAATCCTATCCCTGCTTTTATCTCCGGGACGCTTGATTTACTGGAGGTCCTTATTGACGAGGCTCCATCGAAGTAGAGCTCCCAACATGGCTCATCTTCCTCGAGGTGCAGCACTTGTTCATCGGGTAACTCACAATTTAGCGGCGACCCTTCTGGTATGGGATGAGCGGCGAGAAAGTCTGCAATAGCTTGCCCTTTTACTGCTTTCTGAGGGGTATAAACTATGTCAAACTCAAGTAGCATGACAGCCCATCTTGCCATCCTGCCGGCCAGGCTTGCTTTGGTCATCAAGTGTTTGAGCGGGTCGACCTTGGAGATCAGCATAACCCGATGAGCCAGCAGATAGTGCCTCAGCTTCTTCACAGCAAATATCAGAGCCAGGCATTGCTTTTCGATTGGGGAATAGTTGTGTTCCCCCCGACTAGAGTTCGACTGAGGTAGTAGAGGGCATTTTCCTTTCCCTCCTCGTTATTCTGGGCGAGGAGCGCACCGAGTGACTCATCTAGCGCGGCAGTGTAGAGAATCAATGGTTTATTTGGAATGGGAGCAGCCAGCACTGGAGGGTGCAACAAGTATTGTTTGATGCTTTCGAACGCTGCTTGACATTCGGCATCCCAGATAAAAGGAGCTCCTTTCTTCATGAGCTTTGAGAAGGGCCTACATCTCCCCGATAAATTTGAGATAAACCTCCGTATATAAGCAAGCTTGCCTTGAAAAGATCTTAGCTGCGTCAGACTCTTCGGAGGAGGCATCTCCATGATGGCCTTTATCTTTGATGGGTCAACTTCGATCCCTCGATGTCGAACTATGAAGCCCAGGAATTTTCCCGATGACACGCCAAAAGCGCATTTCAGAGGATTCATCTTCAGATCAAATTCCCTCAGTCTGGTGAGAACGGTCCTAAGATCCTGGATATGATCGGCCTTGGTTTCAGTCTTAACGACCAGATCATCAACATAACATTCGATGACTTTATGAATTAGGTCATCGAAGATATTAGTCATCGCCCTTTGATATGTAGCACCTGCGTTCTTCAGTCCGAATGGCATTACCTTGTAGCAATATATTCCGATCGGGGTTCGAAATGCTGTGTGCTTCTCATCCTCAGGTGACATCTTGATCTGATTATATCCAGACGAGCCGTCCATAAAGGTGAACAGTTCGTAATTTGAGGTGTCATCGACCATCATTTCCATGACCGGCAGCGGAAAGTCGTCTTTAGGACATGCCTTGTTGAGATCCCTGAAATCGACACAAACTCGGATCTGCCCATTTTTCTTCTTCACTGGGACTATGCATGCGATCCAGTCCGCGTATTTCTCTTCCCTGATGAAGCCGGCATCGATGAGCTTCTTAGTTTCCTCGATGACCTTTTCTTCTAGTTCCCTTCTCATTCTTCGAGGAGCTTGTTTGACTGGCTTAGCATCAGGAGATATAGCCAACTTATGTACGGCCACTTCAGGGGAAAGGCCAGGCATTTCTTTGTATGTCCACGCGAAGCAGTCAACGAACTCACGCAACAGGGCAATTATCTGCTCTTTCATTTCCTCTGACAAGAGTGAGCTGATGTAGGTCGGCCTTGGATTATCGGGCGTTCCTAAGTCAATCTCGGTTAGCTCGTCAAAGGTTGCTTGTCCGCCATCTTCGAGCTCTTGAGGAGCTTCTTCTGGCTCGGCTATCTCGTCGTCATCTTTTGATCTTTCGCTGGCCTCACCAACATGGATCATGTAGCACGCTTTGGAATCAGGTTGAATGTAGCCTATGCCCCGTCTATCTGGAATTCGTCCATCGATGAGTGCTCGGACCTGGGGCGGATGCCATAGCCCTTCGTAAAACTTTGCTTCGGACTCCGTTTGATATAACCGGCATCCGCACTTTTTAAAGTATTCCCGCATCTCGGGCGCATAGTATCTGGGATTGAGAACGGCTCTTATGCCTCTCTCATATGGAAGGCACGCGACAGACAGATCGCCCGGGTGCACAACGGGGTTTGACCCATAAAACAGGATGCCCTTCTGTCCACTTTTCCTCCCGGGAACGTAGAAAGTTTTCAGCTGGTCCACGGTGGAGATTGATAATGCATCGAGCTCTTTACACATTTGCTCTGGTACCTTTGTAACGGCTAGGGACCCTTCTGCAACTTCAAAGGTCTCTCGTAGTTTCGCTTGTTGCGTGGGGGTCCAATCTGCACCGCTGTTGCACGACAGGTCCTCCTCCTCTGACTCTTCAGTGTCGCTGCCAAGATGAGGGCGGACTTTGCTGCTAGACGGGCCTTCGGTAACAGATTCGTCCGTATCGCTGCCGAAACGAGGGCGAGTTTTACGGGAGGACGGGCTTCCAGCATCGGACTCATCAGTGTCGCTGCCGAAATGCGGGCGCACTTGGGTATTTTTGCTTTTGAAAGTGACAGCCGGCGCAGATTTGCTTTTGAGTTTTGGGGCCGGTCTATCCTCGGTCAGTTGTAGCTTAGCATTTTGGTGGTTCATAAAGTACCGAGAATCTTCGTAGCGGACTTCATGCACACCGAACGGCTGGATGTCTCCGTCAATACGTCTTTCTTCGCCATTTTTAGTATACTTCATGCATTGATGGAGAGTCGACGGAATGATGCCGTAATCATGGATCCACGGCCGCCCCAAGAGAATCTTATAAGATGTGTCGGCGTCGATCACGTATATCTTAGCTTCAGTTTGCAGATCCCCAAATTTGATTGGCAAAGCTATAGACCCTAGAACTTGCTGGTAATTTTGGTTGAACCCTTGAATGACAATCCTTTCCCTCGACAGGTGTCGGACGTCCATTGACAAACTCTTCAAAGTTCGCAAGTTCATGATGTTCACTGAGGACCCCGGATCAATCAATATACGATTAATTCGATCTCCGTCGCTGTACCCGGTCACGTAAAGCGGCCGATTATGCTCAGCCGTTCCCAGTAGCAAGTCTTCATCCTTAAATGTGACTGCGGCGGCATGCAAAGCGTGCTGGGCTTCTTTCATATTAATTTCCGCAAAGTGAGCCTGATACCGCTCGGGGTTTTGTAGAGCATGGATGAGAACGTCTCTAAACTCCTTAGATAGGACCAAGGCGTCGTAGATGCTCAGGAGAGATGGAAGCTTCCGGAGATGTGCCAAGACATTATAGTCCACCGAGGAAGGACTTATGTTTTCATCGGCCGGTTCTCTGCCATCTTCTTCATTAGCGACATGTTTTTCCTTCCCTTTTGGGGCGTTGCCCTGATTTTGCGGTAGAGCCCTGCCGCTTCTGAGCTGGATTTGATTGGCCTTTGTGGTGAGCTCCTCGTCCTCTTCGGGAAAACAGAGATCATCCTCGGAGTCGCTGCCAAGATGGATGGCATAGCAGGTCACTACTGGGATCTCTTCATTGGAGTCTTCTTCTAACTCCTCCAGAATTTCAGCCGCTTGTACAGGGAAGAACTCCTTCAATTGAATCAATGTTCTTTCCTTTTGTTCATATTCTTCGAGGGAATCGATATATTTTTGAATGGTCGATCTCCCTGCAGACTCTTTTTCGTGCCGAGCTGCACTTTTCTTCTTCTTGAGCTTCTTGGATTTTGAGCCTGATGGAGCCGCATAGGCAGCTGGACTGGTAGGCTTCTTCTGTTCTTCCCATTCCATCCTGGGCTCTTTCTGAAGTAGCTTTAGCATCTTCTTCGTCTTATTAGATATGTGCGTACTCCACGGAGGCCGTGATGAGTCAGTTTCATTTCTTAGGGCCGCGGGTTCGGCTGTCTGCTCCCAGAAGGCTTCGGCTTCCGTCTGTATAAAGTTGGCGGTTGCAACTTGATTGTTCACCAACACGCTTTTGGATAGCTCGATCTCTCCAGCCTTGTACTGCTTCTCGACCCAGTCTTTGAAGATATAGCAATCCTCGATCTCATGGCTCACTACTCGGTGGTACGGGCAATACAGAGGATTGTCGGTCATTTTTGCTTCTTGGGGTCTTTTCGACTCCGGCAATTGTAAGCCGTTGTTCAAGGCATCTTTAAATATCTTACGGACCTTGTCCCTTCTGAAAGAGTAAACCTTGTTCTTCTTCTCTTCTAGGGAAGGCCCATCTCCTCCCAGCAATGGCTTTCGAGACCGGTTGGTTTTGGATTCGCCCGCCCTTCGCTTTTCTTCATTGTCGGAGGCATTGAAGACATTGGTACTGCTGGAACTCCCGCTTCTACGGTTGTCGTCCCGCTTGCTTTTCCAGGTTTTGTCTCTCTGAGAGTCCGGCGGGGACTCTTGCTTCGAGCGTTCTAGCATTTGAACTTTCTTGGTTAGCTCCTGAAATGTCTTGAGGCCCGCTGTACACAAGAATGGGACCATCCAATTGCTGAGGTTCCCAATGAGAAGGCTGACGGACTGGTCCTGCTCCAGCGGCGGTTCGCATTTGACTGTGAGATTACGCCATCGGGCGATAAAGTCGGTGTTGCTTTCATTCTTTCCCGGCTTAGTCCTCACAAGGTCGGCAATGGAGATTTTATCACTGACACTCATGAACCTTTGCCGAAACAGGGACTCCATTTAGGCAAAGGTAATGACGGACCCGTCCGGTATACTCGCATACCAGTCGAAGGCGACGCCGGTCAGGCTGTTGACAAACTGACGAAGAAGGAGCGCGTCATTGCCCCCTGTATTTCCGCACGATGCTTTGAAGTGGGCGACGTGCTGGTTTGCATTCCCCGTTCCATCAAATCTTCCGAACTTAGGAATGACGTAGCCGCTTGGAAACTCAATCAGATCGTACTGCGCGGGATATGGCCGCCCACTACTGCCGATTTCTTTCTGAGCTTCAGCTTCGGCCACCAATGTTTTAACCTTGCTGGTGACCAAATCCATTATCCGATCCTGTGTTAGCGGGATGGTGCTATCTGGGGCCAAGGCATCCCCAGAAGCGGAATGTAGCCGGCTTTCATTTGGCTCGACCAGTCTTGGTCCCAAAGGAACAGGCATTGGCTGCCTCGGATTGTCATCACCCGGCTGATTAGTAGCGGCTTGTGCTTGATTAGGAGGCGCTCGAGCAATTTGAGCCGTAAGCTGCATCACCACGTTCGTTAAGTCGTCAATCTTCGAATAGAGCTTGGCCATCTCTTTATCTTTGCTCCTGAGCTGTTTTCGAAGTTCTTGAAGCAGCTCTTGCTCCGCAGTCCTAGGGCGGAAAGTCGGCTCTTCCTCGCTGTCCGAGCTTGACTCTGCATGGAACGTGGGGTCTTTCTGCCTATCATCCTCATCGAGAGGGTTTTCTTCATCCAGCAGGGGCGGCTGTTCTTGGGCAGCGGCAACCACATTCGGGCTAGATTGAGCTTGGGATGTGGTGGCCCCATCCTTGCTTTTGCTGCGAAGGTTGTCGCTGGGGCGTCCTCCCGCTATATAGACCGTATGGATGATATATCCGGCCGTCTTTCTATCATTGGCAGTTGATTTCGTGGATCGCTGTCTTGACCCCCTTGTTTCGGTAGCTGGTAGTTGATTGAAGGCATCTGGCTTAACCAGTTTCTTGAATGGTGCTGGCGCTTCTTTTCTGGGTTTTCCCCGCTGCTTTCGTGCGGCACAGAGTGCTTCATAGACTCTTGATGAGACAGTGTCATACTTTTTCTGTTGGGGCCGGGACACGTCTCTTTGCGGCACTGTTCGGACTGCTGTCTTCTTGATTCTGGCGGTCATGGCATTGTTCTGAACCCACTTTAGAGGCTCGAAGGAATTGCTGATTCTTACGTCCGACTCAGCCGTCGTCGCGGGGCAACTCTGCACTTGGAACTTCACACGATTCCATTTGGCCGAAGCCTTGGCCCTTTTGTTGGCTCGATACCTGAGCCGCTTCTGCCTTAACTTTTCTGTTCTAAGCACCTTGCAGACTTCGGCTTTTTGGGAAGACGCCGCATACCGGTTGATGGAGGGCCTTGGAGATACGCCCGATTGTGCATTTGTTGGAGTCATCGCCTGAGCTCGTCCGCAACTTTTAATGTTGCCCTTCACATCGGAAGTCTTGCCCCCAGCTAGAGCGCCAGGGACTCGTTCAGACACCATCTTAAGTTTCGGTTGTGGTGCCTCGGCGATCACGACATTCGACCTCTTACCCCTTGAGACCGGCTTGGCCACCTGTTCCGCTGGGATCTCTGCCAGATGAGCGCTTCCGGCAGGGTAGATGATGACAGAGCCAAACTGGCGGGGCGGTTCCTCCCATTGTCGACTGAGGCTTGCGGGGAGAACCACACGAGCGTTGATCTTGACCACGTACGGAATCGGGGTCGCTTTGGAAGTTGAATTCGTCTGGGAAGACATTGTCGTTGAAGGTTGATTGCTGCACGGAAAAAAAAACATCATTTCAGTATAGGCAATCGATATGTATATTGATTGAGTTCATATGAACGTTTAACCCGAAATATGGAAGGAGAGATTGGTCCCACCGGGCATGCCAGAAATCTGTAGGGTGTTTTTTCGTCACCCCATTGAGATGGGAATACGCGCACGCTTGTCAGGCGTACTACAGATTCCCCCTGCCTAGGGTAGGCCGGGGTTTAATGATTGTGGGGATCCGAATCTCCGGCAGCCGCGGACTAAGCTGCCGTTAATTACCCCTCGCCTTTGGGGCGAGGGAACCTCCGATTAACGGGTTAAACTGGTCATGCGAATTCAATGTGCAGTGTACGTGTGTTCTGTTCTGAAAGGGGGGTTTTGGATATATCGGGAGCCACGCAGAGTTTTTACGGGGGTCCTGCTACCCGGATAGCGGGCTGGGGGTCAAGGGGGCTAGCAGCCCCCTTGCGGGGTTCGGGGCAGCGCCCCGGCCCGAAAATTTTTTGGAGGGGGAGAATGTTGCGGAGTATGTGTATGTGTACATTTGTATACAAATATATATATATGTGTATATACATAAAAAGAGGGGGAAAAGGCATCCAAGGGATGCGTGGGGCAGCACCTTGGGGGCAGGTGCGCAAGCGCGCGCGCCACGTGTCGGCACGCGGGCGCCTTGCGCACTTGCGCAGGTGCGCAAGCGCGCGCGCCACGTGTCGGCACGCGGGCGCCTTGCGCGCTTGCGCAAGCGCGCAGGTGCGCAAGCGCGCGCGCCACGTGTCGGCACGCGGGCGTCTTGCGCGCTTGCGCAAGCGCGCAGGTCGGCATGCGGGCGCCTTGCGCACTTGCGCAAGCGCGCAGGTGCGCAAGCACGCGCGCCACGTGTCGGCACGCGGGCGTCTTGCGCCCTTGCGCAAGCGCGCAGGTGCGCAAGCGCGCACGCCACGTGTCGGCACGCTGACGCCTTGCGCACTTGCGCTGCGCGCCGGAGAGGCACAAGAGGCTTTTAGCCTAAGAACAGAAGCTGTGCTTCAGAAATGAAATATTTATTATGTATATATGTATGGAGTTAAACTCCTATGATATTTTGAAGCTGATAAAGGGGGTTCTTCTTCTTCCTCCTGTTGTTTGGCCGGATCTTGAAGATCAAAAAGTATGAGATTTTAAAAATCACTCATTTTTGAGATCTGATGGGAGATCTGAGTTCCCCTTTGTGGGTTTTGTGGTGGAAAACCACTTAGTTTTGGAAAAGAAAGAGTCAAACTCTTGATTTAATTCAAAAGAAATGAGAAGGTTTTAGAACCTTGGAGAAGAAGCAGGAAAGAGCTCAGCTCTGAAACTTTTTTGGAGAGAGAAAAAGTTATTGAGATATTTTCATTATCTTTTGCCTTTATAGGCTATACACTTTGCACATAGCCCCTTGGGCTTCACAAAATGGCATTTTGCCTATCCCATGGCTCATGTGCCATTTCTTTTTGCACATAAGCCATGGGCTTTACAAAAATTTGGCTTTATGCCTATTTTTCTTACATTTATCCATAAAACAAAACAAAAGAAATACAACAAAATTATTTATTACAAAATTTTTATCTTGGCATGGGGGGAGGCCGGCCGCTTCATGTTCGGGCTCGACCCGGGCATGGGCCTACTGGATCTGAGCTTGGGCCCACTTGGCTTGGGGTTGACTTTGATTTTGACTTGGTCAACCGGGGTGTAAATTTTTACCCCAACACTGTTAGCGTCAACCTATTGAAGACTGACGTTCTTGGCAGGGTTTGAGGAGGGCCGACTAATCTTTCAAAGACCGACTTTCTGGTAGGGGAAGCGCCTTTGACGGCTTCGCCCGTAGTAGGAGTTGGGAGGGCTATCCGTTTTGGGGCATCCCCTTCAGGTATCATGAGCCTCTTTACGGGCTCGTTTGGGTTCTTTCCCAGCCTGTTGAATACTGAGACGTCAAGTTTGGAGGGCCCGTTGAGAGGGGTCGTTGTGGTCGCCAGTCGATCGAAGACCGACCTCCCGGGAGTTTCCTCTTGCGGTGTTAAGGCACTGAAACTCATCGGTGGGAGTATGGTCCTAAAGAACAACCCAGTAGTGTCTTGTGTTACTTTCCCCACTGGCATTGAAAAGATAGAGGCCATTTTGGGCCCATAAGTCACTATTCTAGCTGGGGTGGAGCAAGAGGCGCTGTTGCAAGAGGTGCAGCTGGAAGCCATCGATTTTCTCTAGAGGAGCAAGACACCAAATTTTAGTACCTCGAATCCAAGGGCAACCATTGCGAACTGTGATTTTGTTCGTGAAACACGACACAAGAAGTGTGGAGTGGAAAGAGGAAAAGGTCCCACCGGGCGTACCAGAATCTGTTCTCCGCCGAAAACAGAAACGAACTTGGATAGATCGTCTTGCCTGAATTTGGGGGCAGATGCTATTTGGACATATCCATCCACCTCTCCGTAGATACCAAGTTGATTTATGGCACCATATATCGTTGGTTTGGACAGATGTGATCCTTGTAGCATGACTTCATCAGATTCCCCCTCATTTGTGAGAGGTTTTTCATTGTGGAGTCGCTCTTCCCTGCAGACGCAAGCCCCTGCAGTTAAGTACGTTACCGCATTGCGATAACCACTTTCTCCTGCTCCAACAGTTCACTTCATGTTGTGTTGTGTTTTTTTTATTTTGGGTTGCCCGTGGATTGTATACAGAGACTGATTTATGTCATCGCCTGTCACGCCCCGCTTTCCGGTGTACGGAGAAGGGGGCGTGGCAAGGCATGCGACGTATTTACTCAGAAGTAAACATGTTAAGCGTAAATAAGCAATATAAATAAATACACAAGAATAACAAGAGATGTAATATAAACAACAACTTTTATTAACATTTATTATTTATATTACAATTGATTTGAAAAGGAAATGGACAATGATAAAAGCAATGCCTAAACAGTGGCATACAAATAAAAAGATAAGTACAAGTAAAAACTAGAAGTCTGGCTCCTCTGTGAACTGATCCAAGTCTTCCTGGCCGGGCTCGGTCTCCTGAGAGTCGGGTTCTCCTGACGAACATTCCAAAGAAAGAATAGACAGGAATTTCTTCAGCGAACTAGCGCTCGGTAAGTCCTAAAAGAAAGGAAGGAATACGACAAATAGAGAGAAATATAACTGTTAAGTTATATAGGTATCGGTCTATTATTCTAACGTAATTGTTTGTAGCTTGGTACAGAATGTATCAGTGTATACGAGAGGAGTCCAACTATCTCGTAGACTATGGTAACGTGTAAGTACAAGGCCCCGCCAAAACCCACGGGACAACGGCACGAGAGTTCATGTAGGTGTCTTTTAGTGTCCATCATCGTGTCACTTTTAATACATTCTGTACCAGTCTACCCCTTTAAAACCCCGTAATATATTGTATTGGATTATAGTTATCAGACTTGCCGAAACCATGGATACAAGTTGTTCATATAATCAGGTTCAGGATGTAAACAAGTAGGCATGTAATCAAGTCAAGTTATATCCATGGTTCAGTCAAGTCAAGTCATGTTTCCATGTTGATATTGTTCTGGTATTCAGTTTCAGTTTCAAGTATTCATATTGAATTGGATTTTGATTTGAGTTAGACTCAGACTTGAGTCAGACACTTAGAACTGATTTGGATCCTGAATTAGGTTTGGGAGTTATTGGTAACTGCTGCATATGAACGGCAGGATTTGTGTCTTTTTCCAAAACAATTACCATTGATAACACCATTAAGGTTTTCTACCTTAAATAGGCAAGCACTCACTTCTCCGTCTCCCTGAGGCTCAAGAGAATTGATCCCACTTAATTCTATATTTACTAAAGTCCTTAATAGTATTTTATATAGCTCGAGAGGGTTTTATGAAAAAATATTTTATATACTTTCAAAATAAATCTTGAGTATTTATCTATATTATTTAGGGTTTCCATAATTGTGAATTTTAAGAATGTGAAGTATTTTAGTGATAATAGTTTGACTTAGATATTTCAAGGTATTTTAGTGTAAAACTTGTCTTTTGGATAACTTGAGGGCATTTTAATGAAACCTGTCATTCTTTTATTTTTTCTAGAAACATGGAATTTTATTATATCTTGAAAATATATGGTTTGATAATATTTATATATTTATAAAAAAATAATTTTATTATTAAATAGAAAATCTCGTTTTTCTTAAAAAATTGTATTAAAAATCTTTCGAGACCGAATGCTTCGTGAGGAGGTCTGCATACCGCTCTACTAGCATGAGGATGTGCGATAATCCGCACCATCCAATAGCGGGTTCTCCAAAATAGGTTGTAGAGGTATAATCACAAAGAATTTTGATAATACAATTCAAAGAAAACCGGGTTTTTATAGTTCATGGTATTTTAATGAAATGTTTTAATCGCCACAAAAATATGTTTCAAAAAGTATCGCGCTATATAAACATGTGTATATGTGAGGGGTAGTTCATTACCCCGTGATATTTTCTAAAGGTGATAGTAAGCAAAATAATTAAATATGGTAGATGCAAAGTTCATGGTATTTAAATGTAAAACTCAATTTAAAAATATTTAACATGATAATTTAGAGTGAAAGTTGTTTCTAATTATTAGTTTCGTGATTAACACGCAAGGTTTAGGAATATGCATGAGCAAGACTTAAGAAAAAGTGTAGTTTCTAGGGTTTTATAATAAGATGTCGGTATAACTCCACTTAACGACATGTTTTATGAAAAGAGACTTTTAGAGAAGAAGGAGGAGGACTAAAAGGGGCTTACTTTTGGATTTTGTTAAGAAGAGAGAGAGAGGAAGAGGTTGAGGTTGTCGTGGCGTCGCTGGGTCGCTGAATTGCTTCGTTTCCTCACCGGAAGTTGGTCTTGGGCTAACTCCTCTTCTACTCCACTATTACTTGAGAAAATGTGAGGGTTTTGGCTAGAATTTTTAGAATGAGGAGGGGCTAGGGTATGGGGTTGTATTTATAGTGTGAAATTAGGGTTTGGAATTGAAAGAATGAATTAAAATGCATTAAAATTTGATTTAAAAATGAAATTGAAATCTTTGTTTAAATTCAGAGAAATTAAACAGTGCAGGGGTAATGGGGGTAGACTAAGGGTCTTGTGTGCGGAGCACGGGGGCTTTTCACTTACAGATGACCGTCGGCGCCGGCCCATGGAGTGATCTCGCCAGTCCAATTGTAGAGGGGTGCCGGTGGATTCTCGCCACGCGTCCATCTCTCTGTTTATAATATTATGCACATGTTTGTTTTTTCCTGACTTTTCATTTCTATGTGCAGTGCAAGTGTAAACTTTTGGGCTTCCAAAAAAGTTTAAAAGAAAAATTCAGAAAAAAATAATGTGCCTGAGGGGATTCGAACACAGGGGCTACGTCACAGCAGTGTAGGGGCTTTACCGGTGAGCTACAAGTTGTTTCTTGCTGTTCTTAAACAAAAATAACTTATAAAGTATACTCAGGCTTGTAAACTCCATTCTGTACATTAATTTAAAAAATTTCATACAGTAAAATCATAGTCGTTATATTCTACCCTCCTTAAAAAAATTTCGTCCTCGAAATTTACAATTACATAAATACTAGTTTACTAATAAGAAAGGGTATCTTGCACGGATGTCATCTTCTCGTTCCCACGTTGATTCTCCTGGCAAATCTTTTCTCCATATCACTCGGACCAAGTTTACTTCCTTGTTCCTCAGTGACTTTACTTTTCGGTCCAGGATTTCAATGGGTTGTTGCTCACAAGATAGATCTGGCTGTACAGTGAGCTTGGAGTAATCAAGGATGTGGATGGGGTTGCTCATATATCTTTGAAACTGGGATATGTGGAACATGTTATTCACTCCTTCCAACGAGGGTGATAGTGCTAAACAATATGCCACTTCTCTGACTCATTCGAGAATGTCGAACGGTCCTATATATCTCGAACTGGGCTTACCCCTCTTGCCAAAATGGATTACTCCTCAGTTTGGAGATAACTTTAAGAAAACACGATCTCCAGGTTGGAACTCCAGGTGTCGACGCTTTGCATCAGCCCAATGCTTCTGTCGGTCTTGGGCTATGCGCATTTTTTCCCTGATTGTGAGAACTACGTCCACAGTTGCCATGATCATCTATGGTCTAAGGAGTTCACGATCTCCGATGTCGTCCCAACTTAGTGGTGAACGACACTTCCTTCCATAGAGAGCTGCAAATAGTGACATTCCAATTCTCGCCTGATAGCTGTTGTTGTATGAAAACACCACAAGGTGTAGGTGATCTTCCCGTGAACCTCCAAAGTCTAACATACAAGCTCTTAGCATGTCCTCCAGAATCTGAATTGTTCACTCAGACTGTCCATCTGTTTGTGGATGGTAAGCTGTGCTGACGTTCAGACTCGTTCCCAGGTTAGCTTGCAGACTCTGCCAAAACTGTGATCGGAATCTGGTGTCACGATCGAAGACGATGCAAACCGGTACTCCATGTAATCTCATAATCTCCTGTATGAGTTCATGGGTATAAAAAATAGTACATTTTGTGGTTAAATCTTACTTTAGATTCATGCTTATCTCCATGTACTTCTTTGCTAACGTCTAGGTAGATTGGCCAACTCGAAAGGGAATAAAGTGAGCCAACTTGGTGGGTCGATCTACAATAACCCATACTACATCGTTACCTTTCATGCTGCGAGGAAGAGCAGTCACGAAGTCCATGGTAATGTACTGCCATTTCCATAGGATTGGTAACGGCTGAAGTAGACCGGCAGTCCTGTGATGTTTAGCCTTTACTTGCTGACACACCAAACACTTGGCTACGCTTCTGCCCACTTCATGCTTCATTCCATGCCGCCAGAAATGTTGTCGTAGATCCTTATATATTTTGGTACCACCGGGGTGTACTGA
Organism: Agapanthus africanus; assembly: GCA_030015575.1. NCBI lineage: Eukaryota > Viridiplantae > Streptophyta > Magnoliopsida > Asparagales > Amaryllidaceae > Agapanthus > Agapanthus africanus. Next base: position 451,003,026 of record CM057349.1, on the reverse strand, counting down.
GTATGGAGAGCTATGAGTTTCTTTCATCAACTCTTCTCGAACATGACCATTTGGTACACACAATCTACTTCCATATCTCAAGGATCCATCTTCGTGGATGATGAAGTCGGTTCGAATTCCACTTTCTACTTGTTCTCGGGTCTTTTGTAGCTTGATATCACTTGCTTGAGCTGCCTTCATCTGATTGACAATAGTAGACTGAACTTGTAAGTTCGTCAACTCTGAAGCATTACCTGGCATAACTACCTCGATCTCCATCCCGTGAAATTCCTGATGTAGTTGCCACTGAGCGGTGAGATTCATTGATAATGGCTGACGGCTAAGTGCATCAGGAACTACATTCACGTTCCCTGGATGATACTGTAGGTTGATGTCGAAGTCTGCCATAAGTTCTAACCATCTTCTCTGCCGCATGTTCAACTATTTCTGAGTAAATACATACTTCGGACTTTTGTAATCCGTGTATATATCCACTCGTTCTCCAAAAAGATAGTGGCGCCAAATCTTAAGTGCAAAGATAACGGCTGCCCACTCCAAATCATGTGTTGGATAGTTGCGCTCATGAACCTTCGGCTGTCTCGACGCAAAAACTACAAATTTTCCATGCTGGTGTAAAACACATCCTAATCCTTTACCGGATGCATCGAAATGCACAACGAAACCTCCAGATTGATCCAGTATTACGAGAATAGGAGCTGATGTCAATCTTGACTTGAGTTCTACAAAAGCTTGTTCTCATGCTTCTGACCACACGAACGCTTCATCTTTACGTGTGAGCTTGGTCAGGGATGCTGCAATCTTCGAGAACCCTTCAATAAATCTTCGGTAGTATCTTGCTAAACCCAAGAAATTTCGAATATCCTTCACCGTATTTGGTGTCGATTATTCGTTGACAGCTGACATTTTAGCTGGGTCTACTGATATTCCTTCGCCTGAAACAATGTGTCCGAGAAATCCGACTTGATCTAACCAAAATTCGCACTTGCTGTACTTCGCATAGAGTTGATGTTGTCGCAATGTCTCCAGGATAATCCGCAAATGCTTAGCGTGCTCTTTCTGATTCTTTGAATACACCAGGATGTCGTTAATAAAAATAACAATGAACGTGTCTAAGTACTCTCGGAAAACTTGGTTCATCAGATTCATAAATATCGCAGGTGCATTGGTCACTCCAAATGGCATCACCAAATATTTGTAATGACCATAGCGATTCCTGAACGCCGTTTAAGGAATATCAGACTCTGTGACCTTCACCTAATGATAACCCGAACGAAGATCTAGTTTTAAAAATACGCAAGACCCACTTAGCTGATCGAACAGATCGTCGATGCGCTGTAGTGGATACTTGTTCTTTATCGTCACTCCGTTCAGAGCTCGGTAATCAACACACATTCTGTATGAACCTTCATTCTTCTTCACGAGCAAAACTGGAGATCCCCAACTTGAAGTACTAGGATGAATCCAATCTTTCTTCAGAAGCTCGTCCAATTGAGTATGGATCTCCTTCAACCCTTCTGGACTTAACCGGTACAGAGCATTGATCACCGGTTGTGCACCGGGTAATAAATCAATGCTGAATTCAAGAGCTCGATCGAGAGGCAAACTTGTTATATCTTTAGGAAATACGTCCTCGAACTCTTGAAGTACCTCTGGCTTGTCTTATTCCGCCTGTAATGTTGCAATCACTGCCTTCTTTGGTTTAGCCTTGTAGGTGCTAGGTTCCAGGGTTCCAGGGTATCTCAAACACTACCCTCCTTTGATGACGGTCGATGGTAGCGAAGAAAATTCCTAGCCAGTCCATTCCCAAGACTACGTCAAAGTTCGGTATGTCCAGTACCTTGAAGTCCGCACAAAATTCTCTACTGCAGACGACCACTGGACACAGATCGTATCCCATAATTTCCTTTAGAACGTCGTTCCTTGAACTGATATCCAGCTGGATACGAGCGGTTTAACTAGAATCGCATGAGTTCGGACGAACCGTTGCGACATAAAGCAATGTGATGCTCCGGTGTCGAACGGTGTTAAGGCAGGTAGGGAGGCTACTAAGATTGTACCTAAGTTGTGTGGGATATGTTTAGATATAGGAACAAAAATATATTGATATATACAAGTATTGAAAAGGTTTGAAAGATTGGGAGTTACCAGTGATGACTTGGTCAGTGGCTTCAGCTTCCTTAATAGTCATTGTGAAAGCCTGACACCGGGGTACATTCCTCCTTGCTGGAGGCACATTCCTCTATCCCTGGGGCATCTACCTCTGCCCTTGAGGCATGTTCCTTTGGGCCTGATGGAAATGACGAGGTGGCTGTGCCGGAGGTCCATATGGAGGTGGAGTAGGTAAAGCAAGATAAGGTGCAGGAGCCTGGATAGATAGCCGTTATGGAAAAGTGATCGCTGGTCGGGATGCAGGAGCTGGGTTGAAACGATGTAGGCAAGCTCCAATGGCGTAAGTGGATGCGCCACAAATCAAACACAGGCAATTCGCATGGCTGCAGTCCTTCGCCAGGTGTCCATTCCTCTTGCAGTAGAAGAAAAAGTCTGGACTAGACCGATTAAAAGTTACTCCCGGTCTCCTGGGTACAAAAGGTAGCCTGAAAGAGGCTCCTCCTGCCATTTTAGTGGCAGAGCTTTTCACACCGGCAGTCTGAGGTTTGCTCTTCTTCTTCACCACTGCCTCTTAGCGTCGGGCAGCCTTCAAAGTAAGATCATGGGTTGGGAAATCCCCTGTAGTTATTGCAGCTTGGATTTCTGGATCCAACCCTTGCTAAAATCTTCTTTCCCTAATCTCAGCAGTCGGAATAAGGTATGCCGCGAACCAGCTAAGCATGGTAAACTCAGTATCGTATTTATCCACAGATTTATTCTATATTGAACCTTGCTGTAAGTGGGTGAACTGTTGTTCCATGTCGAATCAGGCAGTCTGTCACGCCCCGCTTCCCGATGTACGGGGAGGGGACGCGGCGAGGCCCGCTACGTATTTACTCAGAAGTAAATATGCTAAGCGTATCCAAGCAATATAAAGTAAAATATACACAAGAGACATGAATGTAAATGAACAACAACTTTATTTATTAAACATTCTTTTACAGGTACAACTGGAAATGTAAATACATGGATGGAAAGCAATGCCTAAAAAATGGCATAACTGAAAAGAAAATATGTACAAGTAAAGTCAATGCTCAGGATCTTCTGTGAGCTACTCCAAGTGCTCCTGGCTGGTTTCGAACTCTAGTGCGTCCGATCCACCTGACAACATTCTAAAGAAAGAAGAGAAATAGGAATGTCGTTAGCGATCAATCGCTCGGTAAGTCCCAAAGAAAGGGAGAAGTAGAATAGATGGCAAGAGTGTATAACTAGTAATATTTAATTATAATATTAACGCAGTTGTTTATAGCTTGGTACAGAATATGCCAGTGTATACGAGAGGAGTCCAACTTACACCGTGGACTTTGGTAACCCGTAGCATAAGGCACCGTCGAAAATACCACAGAACAACGGCATGGATGTAATTACGTCTTAAGCGACCACCTCGTGCCACCTTTAACATGTTTCGTACCAGTCTACCCCTTTATAAACCTCGTAGTGTCTTATTATATTGATTGTATTGATTGTACTGATTGAATTGTATTTTCTTATAGTAAATGGAAAACTTTCCGAAAGCATAATATCAGTAAATGGAATGGAAGTAAATGGATAGTCATGTAAACAGTGTATATCCATGGTTCGGTTCAGTCAATATAGATTGATATAGATTGAATAGACGGATTTATGAATTCATGTTGTATTGTAGTTTATACTTGAATCATATTCAAGTCAGATTGATTAGATTGAGACTCAGTCTGAGTCAGACACTTTGAAAAGAAGTTGAAATCCTGAATTAGTTTTGATGTTATCCGTAACTGCTGCACATGGACGACAGAATTTGTGCATTTTTCCAAGACAATTACCGTATTGATAACACCGTTTGTTAGATTGTCTGCCTTAGATAGGTAAGCACCCACATTCTCCGGCTTCCTGAGGCTTAAGATAATTGGTCCCGCTTAAACCTATATTTCCTAGAGTCCTTATTGTGATTTAGTATAACTTAAGGGTTTTTTATGTATAACTAATTTTGATATAATTTCATAATACACCTCAAGTATTTAATTATCATCTTTAGGATTTTCATAGATGTATATTTTATAAAAGTGAAATTTCTAGTGAGTAGAACCTAGTTTTCATAGTATATGGTATTTTATTGAAATATCGGTATTTTGCATTGAATTGAAATGGTATTTTCCTGTAATGGTGATTCCTTTGATTTAGAAAACTTATAATATTTATATAATATAATTAAAATAGATATTTTGGTTATATATTTAATAAAAATAAATTTTATTTATTTTTGTAGAAATCTCATTTTCTGAAGAAAAATGCATTAAAATTCCATCGAGATCGAATGCTCCTTTCGGAGGTCTGCATCTCGCTCTACTAGGCCCGAGGATGTGCGATAATCCACACCATCCCGAACAGGATCCCCAAAACTAGGTTGTAGAGGCGCAATTGCAAGGAATTGATTAACACGCTTTTTAAAGAAATGGTTTTGCAAGTTTGATGGTATTTATTTGTAATGTTGTATTATCCCATAACTATATTCCCAGAATTTCATCGTGCTATTTCAAAGATGTGTGTTGTGATGAGGTAGGTCATTACCTCGTGAGTTATCTAAAGATAATACAAGTATTATGTTGATTTGTGTCGAAAATAAAGTATATGGTATTTTACCGTAAAAATACGATAAAAGTTGCATAAAAGATTCTTTTGATATGAATGTTTTAATGTGTTTGTTAATATTTGTTAAATATTATATGAGAGTATGGTATTTTATTGTTTAAGAAAAGTTAAAATTTTTAAAGAAAACGAAACGAAAGTCGGATTAACTCCGCTTTCGTCGAGTTTTAAAAATGAAAGTTTTTAAAATAGAAAAAGAAAGGGGGAGAGGGGACTTGCAATCTATTAAGATAGAGGGGAGAAAGAGAAAGCTTAGGAAAGCGCCGGGGCAGCGTTTCGTCGCCAGAAACTCCTCGAAACTTCGTCGAAATTTCCCCTTTGCTAACTCCACTTGCACAACTTGAGACTTGGAAATTTTATAGAGTTTTTGTGAGGAAATTCTGAATGAGGAGGGGTGAAATATGGTGTGGTATTTATAGGGAAAATTAGGGTTTAGGGTAATGAAGAATAGAATTAAAATGTGCATTAAAAATGGATTAAAGAGGGGATTTATCATTCTCTGGATAAATGCAGATAAATCAAACAACATGGGGGTAGTGGGGTAGGCCAAGGGGTGCTAGGGTTAAATTTTGGGAGCATTTAGTACGGTTTGGACCGATGGTGCCGGCCCAAATCATGATCTCACCAGTCACCTTGGAGGGGATGGGGCTTGGATTGGGGCCATGTGTCCTAGGCTGTATAAATAGTATTTCCCACATGTTTGTTTTTTCTGTAACTCTTCATTTTACGTGTAGTGCACATGTAAACCCTTGGGCTTCTAGAAATTTATAAGAAAATACAATAAAAATAATATGTGGCTGGGGGATTCGATCACAGGGGCTACGTCACAGCGGTGCAAGGTTTTACCAATGAGCTACAAGTGCTTTGTTGCTGTTCAAAAGCAAATCAAATTTATAACTTGTGCTCAGGCTTAGGTATTCCTTCTGTATTTTTGAAAAAATTATGTACAGAAAGCTTAGGGTGGTTACACAGTCTCAGGGAAATTTTTCGCGTCGAACATATCACGAAATTTCCTCCATTCAATCGGTTGGACGAGTCTGCTTTCTTCAGCCTTCCACCAGATTCTAGCGTTATCCGTCAGTTGCAGCTTCACAAATCTCACCCAAGCAATCTCTGGCACTTGTGCTGCTGCTAGATCACCCTCGATAGACTAAACCTGTTCCTCTGCCTTTAGTGAGCTCTCTTTCCCAGAGAAATGTTTCGGGTGCAGTGCTCGGAATTGTTTGACTCCGGACTCGATCTCTAGACGGTGCATGAGGATAGCAGTCTACTGCTGCTGACCCTCCAAGAGGCTCTTGATCGCCTCAACCAATTCTGTTTGCTCGTTGATGGGAGCTATAATGGTAGGTGGTGGTGGTAGAGTGGTGGGGTGTTGCTATTAACGTTGGTACCCGTGTTGTTTGGTGAATGCATGACCTTGATAGAAAAGGAAAGATTATGATAGATTAAAGGAATTTGAAATGTAATGAATGTAAAGTTACTGATTCTTATATTTCTTGTGATATATTGCTTAGGATTCCATGCATAACTGACCTGCATGGGCCGCCAACAAAACCCGTCACACCCCGCTTCCCGGTGTACGGAGAAGGGGACGTGGCGAGGCACGCGGCGTATTTACTCATAAATAAACACGTTAAGCATAAATAAACAATATAAATAAATGCACAAGAATAACAAGAGATGTAATATAAACAGCAACTTTGATTAACATTCATTCTTTACATTACAAATGATTTGAAAAGGAAATGTACAATGATAAAAACAATACCTAAACAGTGACATACAAATGAAAAGATAAGTACAAGTAAAGATTAGAAGTCTGGCTCCTCTGTGAACCGATCTAAGTCTTCCTGGCTGGGCTCGGTCTTCAGAGAGTCGGGTCCTCCTGACGAACATTCCAAATAAAGAAGAGACAGGAATGTCGCCAGCGAACTAGTGCTCGGTAAGTCCCAAAAGAAAGGAAGGAGTATGAAAAATAGAGAGAAATATAAATGTTAAATTATATAGGTATCAGTTTATTATTCTAACGTAGTTATTTGTAGCTTGGTACAGAATATATCAGTGTATATAAGAGGAGTCCAACTATCTCGTGAACTATGGTAACATGTAAGTACAAGGCCCTGTCAAAACCTACGGGACGACATGAGAGTTCATGTAGGTGTCTTTTAGTGTCCATCATCGTGCCACTTTTAATACATTCCATACCGGTCTACCCCTTTAAAACCCCGTAATGTATTTTATTGGATTATAGTTATCAGACTTGCCGAAACCATGGATACAAATTGTTCATGTAATCAGGTTCAGGATGTAAACAAGTCAAGTTATAGCTATGGTTCGGTCAAGTCAAGTCATGTTTGCATGTTGATATTGTTCTGGTTTTCAGGTTCAGTTTCAAGTATTCATGTTGGTATATTGAATTCATATTGAATTGGATTCTGATTTGAGTTAGACCCAGATTTGAGTCAGACACTTAGAACTGATTTGGATCCTGAATTAGGTTTGGAAGCTATCGGTAACTGGTGCACATGGACGGCAGGATATGTGTCTTCTTTTAAGACTATTACCATTGATAACACCGTTAAGGTTTTCTACCTTACAAAGGCAAGCACTCATTTCTCCGACTCCCTGAGGCTCAAGAGAATTGATCCCGCTTAAACTTATATTTACTAAAGTCCTTAATAGTATTTTATATAACTCGAGAGGGTTTTATAAAAAATTATTTTATATACTTTCAAAATAAATCTCGAGTATTTATTTATATTATTTAGGGTTTTCATAATTTTGAATTTTAAGAATGTGAAGTATTTTAGTGATAATAGTTTGGCTTGGATATTTCAAGTTATTTTAGTGTAAAACTTGTCTTTTGGATAACTTGAGAGTATTTTAGTGAAAATTATCATTCTTTTATTAATTTTTTTAGAGACATGGAATTTTATTATATCTTGAAAATATGTGGTTTGATAATATTTATATATTTATAAAAAATTAATTTTATTATTAAATAGAAAATCTCGTTTTTCTTAAAAAATCGTATTAAAAATCTTTCGTAACCAAATGCTCTGTGAGGAAGTCTGCATCTCGCTCAACTAGCTCGAGAATGTGCGATAATCCACACCATCTAATAGCGGGTTTCCCAAAATGGGTTGTAGAGACATAATCGCAAAAGGTTTTGATAATACAATTCAAAGAAAACCGGGTTTTATAATTCATGGTATTTTAATGAAATGCTGTAATCGCCCAAAAAATATGTTTCAAAGAGTATCGTGCTATATAAACATGTGTGTATGTGAGGGGTAGGTCATTACCCCGTGATGTTTTCTAAAAGTAATAGTAAGCAAAACAATTAAATATGGTAGATACAAAGTTCATGGTATTTAAATGTAAAACTCAATTTAATATTATTTAACATGATGATTTAGGGTGAAAGTTGTTTCTAATTATTAGTTTCATGATTAACAAGCAAGGTGTAGGAATATTCATGAGAAAGGCTTAAGAAAAAGTGTAGTTTCTAGGGTTTTATAATAAGATATCGGTATAACTCCACTTACCGATATGTTTTATGAAAATAGACTTCTAAAGAAGAAGGGGGAGGATTAGAAGGGGCTTACTTTTGGATTTTGTTAAGAAAAGAGAGAGGAAGAGGTTGAGGTCGTCGTAGTATCGCCGGGTCACCGGAATTGCTTCGTTTCCTCGGCGGAAGTTGGTCTTAGGCTAACTCTTCTTCTACTCCACTTGTACTTAAGAAAATATGAGGGTTTTGGCTAGAATTTTCAGAATGAAGAGGGGATAGGGTATGGGGTTATATTTATAGTGTGAAATTAGGGTTTTGGAATTGAAATAATAAATTAAATTGCATTAAAATTTGATTTAAAGATGAAATTGAAGTCTCTGTTTAAATTCAGAGAAATCAAATAGTGTAGGGATAATGGGGGTAGGCTAAAGGTCTTGTTTGCAGAGCATGGGGACTTTTCACCTACGGATGACCGTCGGCGCCGACCCATAGAGTGATCTCGCATGTCCAATTGTAGAAGGGTGCCAGTGGATTCTCGCTACATGTCCATCTCTCTGTTTATAATATTATGCATATGTTTGTTTTTTCCCGACTTTTCATTTCTATGTGTAGTGCACGTGTAAACTTTTGGGTTTCCAAAAAAGTTTAAAAGAAAAATTTAGAAAAAATAATTTGTGCCTGAGAGGATTTGAACATAGGGGCTACGTCACAGCAGTGTAGGGGTTTTACTAGTGAGCTACAAGTTGTTTCTTGCCGTTCTTAAACAAAAATAACTTATAAAGTGTACTCAGACTTGTAAACTCCATTCTGTACATTAAATTAAAAAATTTCGTACAGTAAAATCAGAGTCGTTACATCGCCCGTAGGGTGCAGATTAATCCAAATCCGTATATTTTAGATTTGGGTTTAGGTCAAGAATTTTGCTTGACGGGGCCTATGTTGTTAGCTTGGTTTGCCAACGAGAATGACTTAGGACGCAGATCTCACATTTGTGAGGTCCATCGGTTCATGAGATATTTGGATTTGATCTAATGATCATTAGCCAAATTTGAGACTAAGATCGACTTATGAGCAGTGAGCATATGGGCTCAACTGATCATTAGATCATATAAATAGCCCATGGATAGTATACGGTAGTCATTATGGAGACAGTCCGCATGGTAAAACATATTAGTTTAAGGACGTCGCGATCCAACATTCCTTGTTTGGGACGAATGTTAATTTAAGGACATTTTGGTCCAGAATTCCCATTTTGGGGACGGGTATTAGTTTAGGGACATCTCGGTCTGACATTCCTATTTTGGGGACGAATGTTAGTTTAAGAATATTTCGGTCCATTATCGCCGTGTTTGGGGCGTATCGCCGTGTTTAAAGCGAATATTATTTTAAGGACATTTCGGTCCAACATTCATCTTGCGTGCACGTGTATTTGTTACATGGCGGGTGACAGATGGTGACATGGAATACACCCAATTTGGGATGCGATACGATTTGAGGTGTGCACATCTATTTGGAAGAGTATCAATGTGGGATGTATCATTCCCTATCTTGATGAAATTTTACATCAAGTTGGGACGAGAAAAGTGTTGTTGGTTGTCGGGACCAGCGACCTCTCTGAAGACGTTGAGGAATTACAACGACATATATCAGAGATGTAGAGAGATGTACCCTTAAACCAAATCTCGTATTTAAGGGGAAAAGGGGTTGTGGACCTAAGAATCGTTAGTCATATTTGGGACTAGGATTACCTTAGCAGATATGATATGAATATCATTTTGGATATCATCAACGAGAGATCAGTAGTCATATTTGAGACTAAGATCAGTTTGGAAATCACGAGCATATGGGCTCGGTTGATTTAAAATCAAAGAGGTTTAACCTCAGGAAACTCAGCCAATTTGGGCTAAATTGGGTTTCTGTACTACCCAGCTGTCACGTCCCGCTTCCCAGAGTACGCTAAGATAGGCACATGACAGAGCCAACCATGCTGCCTGTGGATAGGAAATATCCCTCCACAGTCACATTACGGGCGTAGAGATATCAAGAACAATAATAAACTATTTAACAAATGTCCATAAGCCAGAATAAATGAGTCAAGAATAAAATAATGCGGAAGTAAAAAGATCCAATATAAGAATAAACTGGAATGTACGTCCCATAATGCGGGCTCACATCAGGAATGAAAATGCATAAATAAAACCAAAATACTAACAGGTCCTCACTGCTCGGCCTGCTGACTGAAATACTCCTGCTCGGCCTACAGCAAAGGTAAAGAATCTGGGACATGCAAAACCCAGATGTCAGTGCGTCATAATATCAAGCAATAATATAAGCAGGGGGTGGCAAGACATGCAGGTATGAGTATGAACGGTAAAACAGGTATAACAGTAACATAACTAAGGACAGTGAAGGGTAATGTGCAGTGAGTAATCTAAACTGGTCTATTGGGTTAACTACTCTCAAGTCTTTGAAATCAATTTGATGAATCATCGATGTAACTCAATAGTATCCCGTGCGTGCCAGGGACCAAGGTCAGGATTCTCGGGCTGAATCCGAGACATGCCGCTAGGCAGTAAAAGGTAGTATGTAACGATGAGTGATGTCAGCAGCATCATCCTGGGGCTAGCCTAGCCCGTAAAACTGATCAGTAAAGGAATCGAACTATCGAGTTACAAGTCAGATTTCATCATTGATTTCCCCATACCCCCAAGTTATGTGTTCAAGTTAGGTATTGATAAATTTAGAGCTAATGCCAACACAGGATCAAGCAAGTACAGGTTTGTCTGAATAGACAACAGGAAATGTCCGTAGGGACAACAGATCAAGATTGTTGGCATTAGTAACAAGATCAGGTAACAGGTCAAGCTGTGGTATATCAGGTCATGTCAGGTAGTGTACAAGTATCAATCATATCAAGAAGTGCACGGTATCAAGTCGTGTCAAGTAGTAGTGTATCAAGTCATGTCAAGGGGTGCACAGGTGTCACGTGGGTGCTCATAATCAAACTATAATAAGCATGGGTACACAAAAACAAGTATAGGGTACCAATGTAACAATAAAATGGAAAAATGTGATGTGGTATGCAAATAGGTATAGATTCAAACATATGGATGCACAATTATTGATTAGGGTTACGTTTATAGTTCCAATACTAAATAAAATGCAATTTATTAAACATGGGGTGTCAATATTACAGTGTTATATATTCAAGTGATCTATGGATGCAATTATATATATTCTAAATGAAATGGATGCAAACGGGTATCCGAAAAGTTATAAAACTATAAAATGGTAACATGGGATGTACAACTAAGCAATATGTGATATAAATAGTAGTATGCATGCAGTATAATATAATCTAGTATGCAACAAGATATGTTTTCCATGACCTAGATCTAAAATGATATAAACGGAACATCGAAACGTTAAAAAAAATGAAACATGGGGTACTAGATTTAAACTACAGGTATAATATATATTTAAATAGGTATATAATAATTTAAATAGCATGTAGCAAGATTAACTTGCCTAGACGGATCAAGAAACGGGTGTGTACGGAACGTCTCACGTCGGCGAAATGTCACGACGCACGCACGGTACACGGAACGGTTCCAAACAACGCATAAGAGTGATCACGCAGTCAAGGCACGTTCGTTGGATCATCTGGATCGTCGGCGTCACGCCCGGCTCCGTTGATGGCTGAAAATACAAATTTCAAGAACTAAAGAAAAAGAGAAAGAAAAGAAAAGGAGAAGAGGAAGAAGAAAGGAAGGGAGGAGTTGCTCACTGGGTTTGTAGGTGTTCTATAGTTTCAGAGAGGAGGTGTGAGGGTGACGACGAGGTCGACGGAGCTCCGGCGAAGGGGTTTCGTATTAGGGTTTTGGTTAGGGTTTAGGTTTGCTGTGGTTTTTCTTGGTGTAGGGTACTGTGAAGGGATCGGTGAGGGGAGAAGATAGAGGAGTGAGGAGAGAAGAGGAAGAAGATGGTGATGGCGAGGGATGATCGGCGGCGAAAGAAAAGGTGGTGGCGATGGGTTTTGGTTTTACTGTGTGTGCAGGGGTGTCGGGTCTGGGCTCGGAGAAAGGGAGAAGGAGAATGGAGGTGAGAACGAAGAGAGGTTGAGGAGGCAATGGAGATTACGGTTAGGGCTTGAGGAGGAAGTGAAGCTTTGATGGGTTAGAGGAGGCTCGGGTATTTAAAGGAAGAAGAAGGAAAAAAATAAAGAAAGAAGGGATTTTAGTGAAGGGAGGTGACGGGATTCGAGGGCGGTGATGGGATCCCTGAGCTACAGAATATGCGAGATGGGAGAGAGAGAGAGATTCGAGAGGGGAGAGATAGAGATAGCGAGATGAGAGAGAGAGAATCAGAGAGAGAGGATAGAGATAGAGAGAGAGAGCGAGATCGAGAGGTGAGAGAGAGAGAGAGAGACATGAACAGGGAGGAGATATAAGGTTGGCGTTTTGTGGGAGAGAGAGAAAGAGAGAAAGAAAAAGAAAGAGAGAGAGAGGTGGGGCCTACGGCTAGAGGAAGAGAGAGTTGGGGATGAGCTGGTTTTGTGAGGAAAAGATTTTAAAAATTTTATTATAAAGAAAGAGAGAGAGAGAGAACAGGTACTGTTAGTTAGGATTTAAAAATATATAAATATAAATATATACTTCAGAGAGAGAGAGTATGTGATTGATTAGTTAAAGGAATATATAATTTAGTTATAAAATTAATTATGTATAATAGTTTAATAGTTTAGTTAAGGAATATAATATTCGTCCGTTTTGAGATTTTGGCCAATACAAAGTTACTCCAAAACACGCCCGGGTCGGGTCTAAAAATTCAGATTTAAAATATGAAAAATATATGCGACGTCCAAATTTCAAAATGAATGCTCAGGTAACAAAAATGCATACCCCCAAGAACGGATGCACGTACGTGCGCGTAGCCATCCAAACACGTCTGTTTTACTGAACGGGACGAGAACAAGATGAGCGGATGCTACCACAGGGTTAGAGATATCATGCAGGCTATGAAATGTATTTTAAAAATATTTTTTGTGACTTAAAATGTTATATGGTAAAAGATGCAATGCCAGATGAAATACCAGTATGCATTAAACATGAAATGCACAGTCTATGTAACAAATCAGGGTAATTCATAAATATGAATCAAACAAATTTCAAGCAAGCGGGTCGGGTCGAATGCAATGTAAAATGTAAATACTATTCGTACCCAAAACACGATAAATCAAGAAAATACCATAGATAAGTAAATACGGGAACTGGAGTTGGTATACATGAACTAGGTTATTACATTATACCCAACTACAAAAATAATTTCGTCCTCGAAATTCCAAGAACAAGAAAGGATAAACAATCAAGAAACTATAAGAATAGATGTGGTAACTTCTGCCGGATTTCATCTTCCCGTTCCCAAGTTTATTCTCCATGTGAGCGATTTCCCCAAGAAACTAGTACAAGAGGGATAACATTGTTCTTAAGAACCTTTTCCTTTCGATCCACAGTCGACATCGGTCTTTCCTCAAAGGTTAAATCTTCTCATACAGTCAGCCCCGAATGGTCCAACACGTGTGTTTCATCTCGAACATACTTACGGAGTTGAGATACATGAAACACGTCATGAACATTCGCCAAAGATTGCGGTAAATCCAATCGATATGCCACTTCTCCAACACGCTCCAAAATCTCGAAAGGCCCAACGAATCGAGGACTAAACTTGCCTCGACTTCCAAAACGAATCACCCCTCTAGTCAGTGATATCTTCAAGAACACCAAATCACCAACAGCGAACTCTAGAGATCTTCTTGATGTATCGGCCCAACTCTTCTACCGATCTTGTGCTGCCTTTATATGATTCTGAATAGTGTTAACTTTCTCTACTGTCTGCACGATCAAATCCGGTCCCAACAATCTTCGTTCTCCAATATCGTCTCAACAAACAGGTGAACGACACTTGCGACCATATGATGCTTCGAATGGAGCCATCTGAATAGTCGTCTGAAAACTGTTATTGTAAAAAAACTCCACCAAATGTAGATGATCCTCCCATGAACCCTTAAAGCCTAACATGCAAGCTCTTAATATGTCTTCAAGAGTTTGTATCGTTCTCTCTGACTAGCCATCTGTCTGAGGGTGATAAGCCGTGCTAAACTTCAATCGAGTCGCCAAACTTTCCTGTAAGCTCCTCCAGAAGTGTGATAAGAAACGGGTGTCACGGTCGGACACGATACTCACCGGTACTCCATACAATCTTACAATCTCCTGCATGTACCGTTCTGCCATTGCCTCTGTTGATTGACCAACTTGAAATGGTATGAAATGAGCTGCCTTGGTCAATCGATCAACAATCACCCAAACTGCATTGTTGCCCTTTGGACTCCGCGGTAAAGCCGTCATGAAATCCATGGTTATATGTTCCCACTTCCATTGAGGAATCGGAAGTGGTTGTAATAAACCAGCAACCCTTTGATGTTCAGCCTTAACTTGCTGACACACCAAGCAGTTCGCTACAAAGCAGGCAATCTCCCGTTTCATGCTTTCCCACCAGAAATGCTGTCGTACATCGCGGTACATCTTCGTGCCTCCTGGATATACGGAATATGCGGAATTGTGCACCTCCTTCATAACTTCTCCACGAATATCTCCCTTTGGCATACACAAACGACTACCATATCCCAACGAACCATCTTCATGAATCAACAAGTCCGTTCGAAGTCCAGCTTCAACCTATTCTCGAAACTTTTGCAATCTATGGTCTTGCAATTGCGCTGCTTTAATATTCTCGATCAACGACGATTGTACTTGCAGCTGCATCAACTGTCCCGAAGAATACGGTAGCACAATCTCCAAATCGAATCTTTGAAAGTCTTAAATAAGTTCCTTTTATGCAATCAACATCTGAATTGCTGGCAACCGACTAAGCGCATCCGGCACAACATTAACTTTCCCCCGGATGGTACTTAAGATCAAGATCGTAGTTAGCCATCAGCTCCAACCATCTACGCTGCCTCACAATAATCTCTTTCTATGTGAACACATACTTCAGGCTTTTGTGATCGTTGAATACTTCGACTCTTTCGTCCAATAAGTAGTGCCTCCAAATCTTCAAAGCGAAAAATCACAGCTGCTAGCTCCAAGTCATGAGTTGGGTAATTCTTCTTATGGGTCTTCAACTGTCTTGATGTGTAAGCTATAACCTTCCCATGCTGCATCAAAACACATCCCAATCCTTTCCCAGATGCGTCGCTATGGAACACCAATCTTCCGGAACTGTCTGGTACAGTTAAAACAGGTGCGGTTATCCATCTCTGCTTCAATGCCTCAAAGGTTGACGCACGTTTATCCATGTGCCGTCTTTCTTCTTTACTAGAAGAACTGGAGCTTCCCAAGGTAAATCGCTGCTGCGAAACCAACCCTTTCTCAAGTAATTGACTTCTTCCAACTCCATTGGTGCCATTGGACAATACGCTTTTGAGATTGGCGCTGCACCAGGAACAAGGTCGATCGCGAACTCCACATCTCCTTTCGGGTAAACCCGAGATGTCCTCGAACACGTCCATGAAATCTCGAACAACAGCTGGCGCTTCTACGAAAGAACATTATTTGTCGGCCTAGCCCTACACTCGTCTGGTCCGACAGAACTGCTAACTCCAAAACAACCTCTGGATATCCGAGAATATGGAAATTTGCTTCCTTTGCTCTACAGTCAATGTGAGCGTGGAAAGTGCCGAGAAAAATCCATTCCCAAGATAACTTCATAACTACCGGTATTAATCATCAAGAAATCTGCGAACAGCTCCCGTCTGCAAACAACAACAGAATAATCCTTACACTCTTTACTAGCTATGATTTTCCCATTCCCAGTGTGTATGTCCCAAAAACTAGACAGGGTCGTGCAAGTAATCGAGTGTGTAGTATTAAACTTGGATGACATAAATCAATGGGATGCACTAGAATTGAATAACGCTAATGCGGGAAAATCATGAACAAGTGGGATATCTAAAACAACTTCTCCTGAAGCCTTAGCTTCCTCGGCCGTCAGGGTAAATGCTTGAGCTTGGTTGGGTCCCTGAGTCAGCTGCTTCTGTCCCTGAAACTGCTTCTGCGGTGGCCTCCGAACATCATCTTTCATGCGAAGCTTCGACGGACAAGTATCAGTGGTGTGATCAGTTGATCCACAAATAAGACAAAGTCTAAGTCTCCTTCGACAATCTCTCCAGAAATGACCCGGTCGTTGGCAGTAATCGCACAACACCCTTCCTTTTTGCTTGGGCAAAACTGGCCATCGAACATCTGCTTTCTGACGAAGCTTCGACAGACAAGCATTGATAGTGTGATCCGCCGATCCACAATTTAAACAGAGTCCAAGCTTCCTTCGACACTCCCTTTGTATATGTCCAGGTAACTGGCAAAAGTCACAAATTACGCTCCTTCTCTGATCGGCAATGACTGTTTTCTTCATTGGTGCCATGCCACGTCGGTTCACCAAAATACCTTTACGTACGGGCGTTTGGTTTGGTGTGGACGCCGGCTTCTGCTCGGTCTACTGCTTGTGGTCCTCTAGCAAGTCACGAATTACTCCAAGCAAAGTGGCGTCATGCATACGCCTCTGGTACGATCGTAGATTCCTGGTTTCCATGATCCTGCAACCAAGACATCAAAGAAGATTAGTATGATAAACAAGATTCAAAACTTGTGATGAATGATGATCATGAATCAAGGATATGAATCAAAACTAGAACTCCAAGTTACTTAAATAGAGTACCGCATTGTAACCATGCCGCGGTACATAGTTACAATCACATAACTCCACTCAAGTCACCCAAATTCTAGAGATAAACAATAGGGAACCAAAGTTTCAAGTCGAGATGCAAAGAAGTTTGCATATTGTCAAGGTAGAATCAGGAGGAAGTTAAGATTCAAAAAATGACAACATGGCAAAGTGGCAGGACATGTTCCTAATCTCGAGTATTCTGATTCGTGTATTAGGTCTAATACCCAACTACAAAAGATTCAACCCGATTAACCTAGATCCTATAGCTCTGATACCAAACAAACCCTATCACGCCCCGTTTCTCAGAATAGGCTAAGATAGGCACGTGACAGAGCCAACCATGCTACCTGTGGATAGGAAATATCCCTCCACAGTCACATTACGACTGTAGAGATATCAAGAAAAATAATAAACTATCTAACACATGTCCATAAGCCAGAATAAACGAGTCAAGAATAAAATAATGCGGAAGAAAAAAGATCCAATACAAGAATAAACTGGAATGTACGTCCCATAATGCGGGCTCACATCAGGAATGAAAATGCATAAATAAAACCAAAATACTAACAGGTCCTCACTGTTCGGCCTGCTGACTGAAATACTCCTGCTCGGCCTACAGCAAAGGTAAAGAATCTGGGCCAAGCAAAACCCAGACGTCAGTGAGTCATAATATTAAGCAATAATATAAGCAGGGGGGTGGCAAGACATGTAGGTATGAGTATGAACGGTAAAACAGGTATAACAGTAACATAACTAAGGACAGTGAAGGGTAACGTGCAATGAGTAATCTAAACTGGTCTACTGGGTTAACTACTCTCAAATCTTTGAAACCAATTTGATGAAGCATTGATGTAACTCAATAGTATCCCGTGCGTGCCCGGGACCACGGTCAAGATTCTCGGGCTGAATCCGAGACGTGCCGCTAGGCAGTAAAAGGTAGTATGTAACGGTGAGTGATGTCAGCAGCATCACCCCGGGGCTGACCTAGCCCGTAAGACTGATCAGTAAAGGCATCGAACTGTCGAGTTACAAATCAGGTTTCATCATTGATTTCTCCATACCCCCAAGTTATGTGTTCAAGTCAGGTATTGATAAATTTGGAGCTAATGCCAACACAGGATCAAGAAAGTACAGGTTTGTCTGAATAGACAATAGGAAATGTCCGTAGGGACAACAGGTCAAGATTGTTGGCATTAGTAACAAGATCAGGTAACAGGTCAAGCTGTGGTACATCAGGTCATGTCAGGTAGTGTACAAGTATCAATCATGTTAAGAAGTGCACGGTATCAAGTCGTGTCAAGTAGTAGTGTATCAAGTCATATCAGGGGGTGCACAAGTGTCACGTGGGTGCTCATAATCAAACTATAATAAGCATGAGTACACAAAAACAATAATAGGGTACCAATGTAACAATAAAATGGAAAAATGTGATGTGGTATGCAAATAGGTATAGATTCAAACATATGGATGCACAATTATCGATTAGGGTTACGTTTATAGTTCCAATACTAAATAAAATGCAATTTATTAAACATGGGGTGTCAATATTACAGTGTTATATATTCAAGTGATCTATAAATGCAATTATATATATTCTAAATGAAATGGATGCAAACGGGTATCCGAAAAGTTATAAAACTATAAAATGGTAATATGGGATGTACAACTAAGCAATATGTGATATAAATAGTGTTATGCATGCAATATAATGTAATCTAGTATGCAACAAAATATGTTTTCCATGACCTACATCTATAATGATATAAACGGAACATCGAAACGTTAAAAAAAATGAAACATGGGGTACTAGATTTAAACTACAGGTATAGTATATATTTAAATAGGTATATAATAATTTAAATAGCATGTAGCAAGATTAACTTGCCTAGACGGATCAAGAAACCAGTGTGTACGGAACGTCTCACGTTGGCGAAATGTCGCGACACGCGCACGGTACACGGAACGATTCCAAACAACGCACAAGGGTGATCACGCAGTCAAGGCACGTTCGCTGGATAATCTGGATCGTCGGCGTCATGCCCGGCTCCGGTGATGGATGAAAATACAGATTTCAAGAACTAAAGAAAAAGAGATAGAAAAGAAAAGGAGAAGAGGAAAAAGAAAGGAAGGGAGGAGTTTCTCACTGGGTTTGTAGGTGTTCTGTAGTTTCAGAGAGGAGGTGTGAGGGTGACGACGAGGTCGACGGAGCTTTGGAGAAGGGGTTTGGTGTTAGGGTTTCGGTTAGGGTTTAGGTTTGCTGGGGGTTTTCTTGGTGTAGGGTTCTGTGAAAGGATCGGTGAGGGGAGAAGACAGAGGAGTGAGGAGAGAAGAGGAAGAAGATGGTGATGGCGAGGGATGATCGGCGGCGAAAGAAAAGGTGGTGGCGATGGGTTTTGGTTTTACTGTGTGTGCAGGGGTGTGTGCAAAGTGCTCGGGTCTGGGCTCGGAGAAGGGGAGAAGGAGAATGGATGTGAGAATGAGGAGAGGTTGAGGAGGCAATGGAGATTAGGGTTAGGGCTTGAGGAGGAAGTGAAGCTTTGATGGGTTAGAGGAGGCTTGGGTATCTAAAGGAAGAAGAAGGAAAAAAATAAAGAAAGAAGGGATTTTAGTGAAGGGAGGTGACGGGATTCGAGGGCGGTGACGGGATCCCTGAGCTATAGAATATGCGAGATGAGAGAGAGAGAGATTCGAAAGGAGAGAGATAGAGATAGCGAGAGGAGAGAGAGAGAATCAGAGAGAAAGGACAGAGATAGAGAGAGAGAGCGAGATCGAGAGGTGAGAGAGGGAGAAATGAACAGGGAGGAGATATAAGGTTGGCGTTTTGTGGGAGAGAGAGAAAGAGAGAAAGAAAAAGAATGAGAGAAAGAAAAAGAAAGAGAGAGGTGGGGGCCACGGCCAGAGGAAGAGAGAGTTGGGGATGAGCTGGTTTAGTTAGGAAAAGATTTAAAAAAAATTATTATAAAGAAAGAGAGAGAGAGAGAATAGGTACTGTTAGTTAGAATTTAAAAACATATAAATATAAATATATACTTGAGGGAGAGAGAGGGAGAGAGCGTATGTGATTGATTAGTTAAAAGATTATATAATTTAGTTATAAAATTAATTATGTATAATAGTTTAATAGTTTAGTTAAGGAATATAATATTCGTCCGTTTTGAGATTTTGGCAAATACAAACTTACTCCAAAATACGCCCGGGTCGGGTCTAAAAATTCAGATTTAAAATATGAAAAATATATGCGACGTCCAAATTTCAAAATGAATACTCAGGTAACAAAAATGCATACCCCCAAGAACGGATGCACATACGTGCGCTTAGCCATCCAAACACGTCTGTTTCACTGAACGGGACAAGAACAAGATGCGCGGATACTACCACGGGGTTAGGGATATCATGCAGGCTATGAAATGTATTTTAAAAATATTTTCTGTGACTTAAAATGTTATATGGTAAAAAATGCAATGCCAGATGAAATGCCAGTATGCACTAAACATGAAATGCATAGTCTATGTAATAAGTCAGGGTAATTCATAAATATGAATCAAACAAATTTCAAGAAAGCGGGTCGGGTCGAATGCAATGTAAAATGTAAATACTATTCGTACCCAAAACACGATAAATCAAGAAAATACCATAGATAAGTAAATACGGAAACTGGAGTTGGTATATATGAACTAGGCTGTTACACCAGCAGTGCTAAACACTAAGATATACAGCGCTCACGTGTGTTTCACGTGAGGTGCTGGAATAGTGCTAAGCACTAATCTTTTCTGACGCTCACGTGCTTTTCACGTGAGGTGCTGGGTTTTTAGCCTTGGGTGCTCGCGTGCTTTTCACATGAGGCACTGGGTTTTTAATCTTGGGCGCTCACATGCTTTTCACGTGAGGCGCTACAATAGTGCTAAGAACTAATTTTCTCTTGCGCTTACGTGTATTTCACGTGAGGTGCTATGTTTTATGAAAATTTAATCTCTGTTGATGTTTTTTAGAGAACTTAAATCTCTGTTAATGGGATTTTGAACATTAATGATCTCCAAGATAACTATTTTGAGAATCTGAGATTAGGTTCTTTAAGAACTAAGTTCTTGTTTTGAAGAAACTAAGTTCTCAGAGTATTATGGACTCTATCTTCTTTCTTTTCAACTTTGTTCTTCCCTGAATTTTTGATTCTCAGGAACAAGATCTTACCGATGAGAATTAAATTCTCAACCTGTGAAAGACTTGTCATGTGGATCTCAGATCCAGAGAAAGAACTAAGTTCTTTGAGAAGGGTTAAACCCTTAGATATGGTATGTTAGGTAAAGAAGATATTTTAATTTCTTCTTTTTCTTTACCTAGGATTTCTTAGGAGGGAGATCTTCTTCTTTGAGAGAATTAAATTCTCTATTGTTTTTTAGAGCCTTCTGTATTTTTATAGAAACTTATGGGGGTCTCCTTTCCTTTTTTTCTCCTCCTTCTCGTTCTCCTTCTTGATTAATTTTTTTGCTCATATTTATAGAAGAAGAGAAAAATCAATTTGTTGAGAAAATCTCTCATTGAGAGATCATGATTGATTTCATGATCAATCAAAATGACATTTTAGATCAATTGGTGAATTTTATTCACGTTGAATTTTTAATCTAAACGCTCTCTGTTTAACAGAGAATATTTCTTGTTTGTTTAACAAGATTAGGAAATATTTTCCTAAGATAGAATTTTATTCTATCATATGAATATCTTGTTAGTTTAACAAGATTAGGAATATATTTTCCTAATATAGAATTTAATTCTTTTATATGAATATCTTGTTAATTTAACAAGATTAGAATTTTATTCCAACATAGAATTTAATTCTATCACATAGAATTTTATTCTATTATTTGAATATCTTGTTAGTTTAACAAGATTAAAATTTTATTCTATCATATGAATATATTGTTAGTTTAATAAGATTAGGAATATATTTTTCTAACATAGAATTTAATTTTGTTATATGAATATCTTATTAGTTTAACAAGATTAGGAAAATATTTTCCTAAGATAGAATTTTATTCTATTAGATGATTTAATTAGTGATATTTTATCACCATTGGATTTTAAAACCAAGATTCTCTGATAGAAAAAGATCTTTACATATTAGAAAAATCAGGGAAAATATTTCCCAAATAGAATTTAATTCTATCATATGGGAGTATTTTAAATTGGGGCGCTCACGTGCTTTGTATGTGAGCGCTGCCAAAGAATGCGGCAAGAGAACTCACGTGTTTAACACGTGACCCCTAATGTGGATTTTAGACTGTTTACTTTCAGCACTCATATGCTTTGCATATAAGCGCTCACGTGTTAAACACGTGAGACCTGTTTGGCCTTTAGTTATTTATGTTCAGCGTTCATATGCTTTGTATATGAGCGCTCATGTGTTTAACACGTAAGGCCGGTTTGGCCTTAAGGTTTATTTTATTCAGCACTCATATGCTTTGCATAAGAGTGCTAACGTGTTTAACACGTAAGACCTGTTTGGCCTTTGGTTATTTATATTTAGCGCTCATATGCTTTGCATCTGAGCGGTCACGTGTTTAACACGTGAGGCCGGTTTGGCCTTTAGGTTCAGCGCTCATATACTTTGCATATGAGCTCCTACGTGTTTAACACATGAGGTCAGTTTGGCCCTTTGTTATTTATATTCAGCGCTCATATGCTTTGCATATGAGCGTTCGCGTGTTTAACACGTGAGGCCAGTTTGGCCTTTAGGTATATTTTATTTAGCGCTCGTATGCTTTACATATGAGCGCCCACGTGTTTAACACGTGAGGTTAGTTTGACCCTTATTTGTTTTCAACGCTTATATGCTTTGCATAAAAGTGCCTACGTGTTTAACACGTGATGCCAAATTATGAGGATTCTTTTCCTCTTTCTTTTCTCCCCTTTTTTATAAGAGAACAGCAAGTTCTGAGCCAAAAAAATTGGCGGGAACAAGGATACCTCCACTAAATCACTCTCACCTATCACTAATGGACTTATAATCACTAATCAACTCTCTACCACATCACCACCACTCATTATATCCACAAAAGACCACTTTAGAATTTTCAAGTTTTAAAAAGCTACACTTTAAACTTTAAAACTAACTCTAACTAGTTTGCGAAGTTAAGAAATTTAAAAAATTGATTAAAAGAGAGAGTTTTATCTCAAGAAAGAAACTAGGGAAAATTCTAAGAAGGCAAAGATCCTCAAAATGGAGACTTGATCACACTATGATGTTTAGGATGAGATTAAGAACAATTTTAGTGAAGGTTTTAAGGTGTTTTGAGGAGGTTGGTATGGTGTTTATGGGGTTGTAGTGGTAGGTGGAGGTGGAGAAAGAGAAGATGAAGAAAAAGATGAAGGAGATGAAGGAGAATGAATATGGCTAAGGCAATAACGCATTCCCTCTCACTCTCTCACTAGCCCATACCTCATTTTTTATTCTCAACCATGATTGATGTCTTATTTCCTTTATTTCTTTTCTTTTCTTTTTCTCTTTTCTCTTTTCTTTAAAAACATAAAACCATAATATAAATCATAAATAAAATATTAACATGTTATGACACTTAAACATGGTTAATAACATAAACTTGGTTTATTGCACAAAATGAGATAACACAATTTAAATTTAACATTAAACTTGTATGGTTATAATTATATCCTAATTTAAGAAAAGTCCAATTAAATAAATGCTTTCATAATTAATAATTTCCTTTTAAATTCCAATTATTTTCCAAAAATATAGGTATATAATTATATTATTCTACTAAAACTGAAATCCATACTCGTATAATATCCGTAAAATTTATAGTTTATTATTTAAATTCAAAAATAGTATTTTCCATTTTGTGAAATGTTACATTGCTGCACAAACAAGACCCATCACAGCTCCACCACTGCCTTCTTCTCTTTCTACCGAACAAATTTGTGCATACTGCAAAAAACTTGGACATCATATCTCTCGATACTCGGTACTTAAGAACAAGTCGAAAAATACTCAAACTAGTCCAGCTGCTCGTTATCGCAGTCGCCCTCCAGCAGCATCTACTGCTGTGTCCTCAGCAGCCTCTACTGCAATTTCAGGTTCATTCTCCTCCGTACAGATTGCAGTGATTGCGAATATTGTTCAATGAAGTGTAGGGTGTTTTTCCTCACCTTATTGAGATGGGAATGCGCGCGCTTATCAGGCATATACAGATTCCTCTTACCGAGGGTAAGCTGGGGTTTGTTTATTGTAGGGATCCAAATCTCCGGTAGCCACGGATTAAACTGCCGTTAATTACCCCTCGCCTTTGAAGCGAAGGAACCTCCGATTGACGGATCAAATTAGTCATCCGAACTCAATATGCAGTGTTAGTGTGTTGTGTTTTGAAGGGGACTTGGATGTATCAGGGGTTACGCAGAGTTTACGGGGGTCCCACTACTCGGATAGAAAGTTGAGGGTCAAGAGGGCTAGCAGCCCCCTTGCAGGGTGTGGGGCAGCGTCCTATTAGAAATTTTTTCTAATGGGGGACGTGTTTTAAGTGTGGAGTGTTTGGAAAAAAGGTGAGTAGCGTGCTAAGGACGCATGCCCGCTGGGCCCCGACGCCTCATGCGCCCGGCATATAGGAGCCAGACGCGCTGGGTGTACCCGGCACGTGAGTGCCGAGCACCTGCAGGAAAAAGGGTTTAGCCCTGGAATTAGAAGGTGAACTCCCTAAGGACTATGGAAACTCCCAGAAAAGGAAAGGATTTTTATCTTTATGGAGCTAAACTCCCAAAAGGATTTTGAGTGGAGTTAAACTCCCCAAAAGAATTTTATTTATGGAGTTAAACTTCAAAAGATTTTGAATGGAGTTAAACTCCTAAAAGAATTTTATTTATGGAGTTAAACTCCAAAAGATTTTGACAAATGGAGTTGAATTCCCAGAAATCTTCAAAGATGATCAAAGGGGACCCCTTTCTTCTCCTTTTTACCCTTCAATCTTCTTTTGAGCCTTGGATCTTCCCGAAGTGTGGTTTTTAGATATGTGACTCCTTCTTCCTCCTCTCTATTGGCTGGATTTTGGAGAAAAGGGGGTGGGACTTACAAATCTCCCATTTTTGGGATTTGATGGAAAATCCGAGCTCCCCTTCAAGGGTTTTATGGTGAAAAACTGTTTCTTTTTTGAAAAAGAAAAGTTACACTCTTAATTTAATTCAAAAAAAAAGAAGGTTTAGAATCTTGAGGAAGGAGAAGGAGGCACAGAACCCTAATCTTTTTTTAGAGAGAGAGAAAAGTTCTTCTTGATTTTTTCATCATGTTTACCTTTATAGGCTACACACTTTACATATAGCTTCTTGGGTTTTGCCAAATGGCACTTGTGCCACCCCATACCTTATGTGCTTATTTTTTTCCACATAAGCCAAAAAGTTTACAACATTTTGGCTTTCTGCCCATTTTTCATACACTTATTTCTAAAAAATTGCATTAAACTAATTTAGTGCTTCATTCTTGGCATGGAACCAGCCTCTTCCATGCTTGGTCCTGACTTGGGCTTAGGCCCACTTGGATTGGAGGTTGATTGACTTTGACCTGATTGATCACGGTGTAATTTTTAATCCCAACAAAGTGTCCCCCATCAATAAATGCACACCACATATATAGGTCGTGTGCATGAAATTGATGGATTTTCTTTTGCGTAGATGTTGACTTGATTTGGTTCCTATTTTGACAATGTAGAGGTCGATGCTGCATTTTTTTCGACGTGGACGGTCGATACTGCTCTTTTAGCGACGTGGACGGATGGTGCTGCCTTTTTTGTGACGTGAACGACTGGTGATGCCATTTTAGCGACGTGGACGGTCGGTGCTGCCATTTTTGCGACGTGGACGGTCGGTGCTGCCATTTTAGCGACATGGACGCTCGGTTCTGCCATTTTTGCGACTTGTACGGTCGGTGCTGCCCTTTTTATGACTTGGACAGTCGATATTGCCCTTTTAGCGATGTGGACGGTCCATGCTACCCTTTTTGCGACGTGGACAGTCGGTGCTGCCCTTTTAGTGACATGGACGGTCGTGCTGCCCTTTTAGTGACGTGGATGGTCGGTGTTGCCATTTTTGCGACTTGAACGGCAGGTGCTGCCATTTTAGCGACATAGACGGCCGGTGTTGGCCTTTTAGCGACATGGACAGCCGGTGCTGCCCTTTTAGCGACGTGGATGGTCTGCCCTTTTTGCGACGTGGACGGTCGGTGCTTCGCTTTTAGTGACGTGGACGTTCGATGCTGCTCTTTTTGCGACGTGGACGGTCCGTGCTGCCCTTTTTGCGACGTGGATGGTCGGTGCTGCCCTTTTTGCGATGTAGACGGTCTGTGCTGCCCTTTTTACGATGTGGGTGGTCAGTGCTTCTATTTTTGCGACTTGCACGGTCGGTGCTTAATTTGACTTGCTCCGCTTTTAGCGGTGTCAGGGTTGAAGTTGACTCGCTCCGCTTCTTGCGGTGTCAGGATTTGATTTGACTTGCTCCGCTTTCTACGGTGTCGGGATTGAAGTAGACTTGCTCCGCTTTTTGCGGTGTCAAGATTGATTTGTTTCTGAGGTGGAGCTTGATTCCACCGATGAGGTGATTGGTTGACTTGTTTGATTTGATTTGTTTTGGGAGTTCCCTACCCGTCCAGCGAGAATTTTGAGCTTAGAAGTGATGTCGAGTGGGACATTGATTTGATTTGTTTGATTTTTACCTTGTTCGGCGGGACTTTTTAATTTGAGAGGAATTTGGAATTTGTTTAGGATCAATATCGCTGCACTGGAATAATGCTTGGAGCAACTCATCATTTGTCTTAGGAGGATTTGGAATTTGGTTTTGGGCCGGCATCAGCATCGCTAACCCTGAAGCATAATGCCAGAAGCGGCTTATCATTTGCTGTTGGAGGATTTTGGGATTTTGGCATCAACATCGCTACACTGGAATGTGGTACCAGGAGCAAATCATCATTTGCCATGCCCGTTATGGAACGATGGCTTAGGAGACAGGTTTAAGCCCCTGTCACCTAAGGCTTTTCAATTTTAGGAGCCGTAAGGGTATCATAAAAAGCATTTTCTCCCTACGAGTCGAGAGGATCTCATAGGTTCATTTTCTCCTTAGGAGTCATGAGAACCCCTAAGTGTGTTTTTTTCCTTGTGAGTCGTAAGGATCCTACAAAGGTATTTTCTTACGAGTCGAGAGGATCTCATAAGCTCTGTTCTCCTCATGTATCGTGATGACACATGAGTGGGTTTTCCCAAATGGAATATAATTCCGATGGCGGAGACCGTCCGCGAGGCTGGTGATTGCCGTGGGACATAGATGTGATTTAGCTTGTTTATTCCCGTGGATTGTATACGGTAGTCTAGTTGAGGACTGGCCGTAGGGCCAGAAGAATTTAGGGGATTTGGATTTTGGTTGGCGTCTGCATCGATGCACCGGAATATGGTACCAGGAGCGACTTATCATTCGCCGTTTAGGAATCTTGGGGTTTGAATTTTGGTTGGCGTATGCATCGCTGCACTGGAATATGGTACCAGGAGCGACTCATCATTCGCCGTTTGGGAATTTGGGGTTTGAGTTTTGGGTGGCATCTGCATCGCTGCACGAGAATATGGTACCATAAGCAATTCATCATTCGCCGTTTGGGAATTTGGGGTTTGACTTTTGGGTCGGTATCAGCACCGCTAACACTGAAGCGTAGTTCCAGAAGCGACTCATCATTTGTCGTGCCCGTTAGGGAACGATGGCTTAGGAGACAGGTTTAGATCCCTATCACCTAAAGTTTTTCAATTTTATGAGCCATAAGGGTCTCATAAAAGCATTTTCTCCCTACAAGTCGAGGGGATCTCGCAGGTGTATTTTACCCTAGGAATCGTAGGGACTCCTAAGTTTGTTTGTAACATCTATGTTTTCAGTGTACAGAAATTTGTTTAAAAATTAATGTACAAATAGAGTTTTTGTAATCCTGTGTATACTATAAGTATTTGAATTGCTTTTGAACAGAAACAAAGCATTTGTAGCTCATTGGTAAAGCCTTGCACCGCTGTGACGTAACCCCTGTGATCGAATCCCCTCAGCCATATATAATTTTTTAATTGTTTTTTCTTTAATGTTTTAAAAGCCCAAAGGTTTACACGTGCACTACACGTAAAATGAAAAGTCACAGATTAATCAAACACGTGCACTGAGTTATACCAAGCGACAGAGACACATGGCCAAGATCCCACCACCCATCACCGGATTTGGGCCGGCGAGATTCATCCTACGGCTGGCACCGCCGGGCCCCTCGTAGGGGATGCACCCCATATTTTAACCCTAAACCCCTTTGACTCCCCCACTACTCCTATGCTGTTTGATTTCTCTGAACATTTCCAGAGAATTATAAATGGGCATTAATGCACATTTTAATGCATATATTAATTCTATTCTTCATTACCCTAAATCCTAAATTTTCCTATAAATACCACACCACATTTCACCTCTTCTCATTCAGAATTTCATTACAAAAACTCTCTAAAATTTCCAAGTCCCAAATTGTACAAGTGGAGTTAGCAAGAGGCGAAAGTTCCGACGACGTTTCGGAAAGATTCCGGCGACGAAACGACGCCCCAATGGTTCCGAAAGCTTCCTCCTCCTCTCTTCTTTCTTTATAACCAGTAAGACCCCTCTCCCCTTCTCTTCTAATATTCTAAAACTTCTCCTTTTCAAAACTCGTCGGAAGCGGAGTTATTCCGGCTTCCAATTCTCTTTTCTTTAAAAAAATCTAATTTTTCTTAATAACAAACCTACAAATTTGTAATAGATTGTTTAGTAATTATAAACAGACATATTAGAACAAGTTTCATCACAAAAGAATTTTTTATGCAACTTTTATCGTATTTTTATGGTAAAATACCATATAATTTACTTTCAACACAATTCAACATATTTTCTTGTATTACCTTTAGGTGACTCACGAGGTAATGGGCTACCTCATCACAACACACATTCTTGACATAGCACGATGAATTTTGGGACTCTAGTTTATGGGAAAATATGAGATTACGAATAAATACCTTGAACATTCAAAACCGTTTTCTTTAAAAAGGTTGTTAATTAAATTCCTTCCAATTGCGTCTCTACAATCCATTTTGGGGACCTCGATTGGGATGGTGTGGGTTATCGCACATCCTTAGGCCTAGTAGAGCGAGATGCATACCTCCTAACGGAGCATTCGATCTCGATGGAATTTTTGATGCAATTTTTTAGAAAATGAGATTTCTACAAAATAAATAAAAATTATTTTATTAAATATATAATATTTATAACTATTATCAAAATATATATAACTATTATCAAAATATCTATTTTAAATATATTATATAAATATTCTATGTTTTCTTAATCAGAAGAAGCACAATTTCATGAAACTATCATGACAATTCAATACAAATTCCAATATTTTATTAAAATACCATATACAATGAAAATTAGGTTCTTACTCACTAGAAAATTTCACTTTTATAAAATATAAATCTATGAAAACCATAAAGACGATAATTAAATATTTGAGGTGTATTTTGAAATTATATCAAAACGATTTTACATAAAACCCCCTCAGGTTATATTAAATTACAATAAGGACCCTAGTAAATATAGGTTTAAGCGGGACCAGTTCTCTTGAGCCTCAGAGAGCCGGAGAATATGGGTGCTTGCTTATCTAAGGTAGACAATCTAACAGCAGTGTTATCAACACGGTAATTGTCTTGGAAAAAGACACAAATCCTGCCGTCCATGTGCAGCAGTTACCGATAACATCAAAATTAATTCAGGACTTCAATTTTGTTTTAAAAGGTCTGATTCAGTTCGAGTCACGGTCAAATATGCAATTAATCTGACTTGAATATGATTCAAGTATAACTGCAATTCAACATGAATCTGTCTATACCAGAATTCAATCTATATCAATCTGACTCGACCGAACCGAACCATGGATATACTCTGGTTACATGTCTCTCCATTTATATCCATTCTATTTACATGATATCATAGTTTCGGCAAGTCGAACAATATATTACGCAAATAATACAAAACAATACAATAAGACATTACGGGGTTTTATAGGGGTAGACTGGTACGGAATGTGTTAGAAGTGGCACGAAACGGTCACTTTAATACACCTAACCTGAATATCCATTGCCGTTGTACCATGGATGAACGGTTCCTTGTGCTCTGTATACCTTCGACTCCGGAATAGTGGGACTCCTCTCGTATACACTGGCATATTCTGTACCAAACTACAAACAACTGCGTTAACATTATAATCAAACATTACTAGTCATACTCTTTTTCTGTCTATTCTATCTCTACCTATCTTTGGGACTTACCGAGCGATTGTTCGCTGACGACATTTTTTTTCTTCTTTCTTTGGAATGTTGTCGGGTGGATCGGACTCACTAGAGATCGAGCCTAGTACTGAGGACTTGGAGCAGTTTGCCATCGACCCAGAGCTGTAGGCACTTGTAAATGCTTTTCATTTCAGTTATGCAATTGTTTAGGCATTGCTTTCCATTCATGTATTTACATTTCCAGTTGTACTTGTAAAGAATTGTTAAATAAATAAAAGTTGATGTTCATTTATATTCATGTCTATTGTGTACATTTTACTTATATTGCTTAGATACGCTTTGCGTGTTTACTTCTGAGTAAATACGTAGCGGACCTAGTCGCGTTCCCTTGCCCATACACCGGGAAGCGGGGTGTGACAGGTTTTGTTGGTGGCCCATTGAGGTCAGTTCTGCATGGACATGCAGGTCAATTCTGCATGAAGTCCTTAGCAATATAACACAAGAATTAGTAGCTAAAAACATTCTTTACATTTTATATTTCTTGAATCTTACAATTTCATATATTTTGAATCTATCTTCACCCTATTTTTCTTTCAAGGTTATGGATTCTCCAAACAACACCAGTACCAACTTCAAAAACACACCATCACCTCTACCGCTTACGCCTACCGTTGCTGCTTCGATCAACGAGCAGACAGTACTGCTTGAGGCAATTCGAAGTCTCCTAGAAGGACAGCAGCAGCAGACTGCTATCTTACTGAACCGTCCAGAAGCGGAAGCGCCCGGAGTAAAGCAATTCCTGGCATTGCACCCTAAGCTATTTTCGGAAAAAGAGAGCCCTATGGAAGCTGAAGAATGGGCTCAGAGTATCGAGGATGATCTGGCAGCAGCACAAGTGCCAGAGATCGCTTGGGTACGAGTTGTGAAGCTGCAACTTACCGACAACGCCCGAGTTTGGTGGAAGGCAGAAGAAAGCCGTCTTGACCAATCGATCGAATGGAGGACTTTTCGCGACATGTTCGACGTGAAATACTTCCCTAAGACTGCCTGATTTGACATGGAGCAGCAATTCATTCATCTACAACAGGGTTCGATGTAGACCAAATCAGTGGATGAATATGATGCTGAGTTTACCATACTCAGTAGGTAAGATATATCTCAATATTCGATTTTCTTATATCTCATACCACACATCTAACACAAGACCTTAACAAGTTCGCGGCACACTTGATACCAACTGCTGAGATCAGGTCCAGATGATTTTAGCAAGGGTTGGATCCGGAAATCCAAGCTGCCTTAGCTACAGGGGATTTCCCAACCCACAAACTGGCTCTGAAAGCTGTCCGTCGATATGAAGCAGTGGTGAAAATGAAGGGCAGACCCCAATCTGCCGAAGTGAAGCGTCCTGCCACTCAGATGATAGGAGGAGCCTCTTCAAGGCCACTTTTTGTGCCCATGAGACCGGGAGTAACAATCAACCGGCCCAGCACAGCCTTTTGCACCTACTGTAGGAGGGATAGACACCTAGTGAAGGACTGACAGTGTGCAAATCATCTTTGTTTGGTCTGCGGCTCAGCCACACATAATATTGGGTCTTGTTCTTGAAGACTCAATCCAAATGTTTCACCCAGACCAGCAATCACCTACCCGCAGCGATCAGCCATCCAAGCACCTACTCCACGACTAGCTCTCCTAGCTCCACCACCTCGTAGACCGGCTGCACCTTCTCCTCGTCAGTTCCATCAAGCTCAAAGGAACTTACCTTAAGGATAATGGAATGGACAAAGGAATGCTCCTCTAGAATGTACCGAGACGACAGGCTTTCACAATGACCATGGAAGAAGCTGAAGCCACTGGCCAAGTCATTACTGGTAACCTTTCAATTTACAAAGTTGTTCAATACTTGTTATATCCATATAATTTTTTTCTATACCTAAAACCTATCCAAAATAACTTAGGTACAATTTTAGTAGCCTCACTTCCTGCACTAGCACTCTTCGATATTGGAGCATCTCATTGCTTTATGTCGCAACGGTTCTTCCAAACTCATGCAATTCCAGTCAAACCTCTCGTATCCAGCTGGATTGTCAGTTCAGAGAACGGCGTTCTAAAGGAAATAATGGGATACGACCTGTGTCTAGTGGTCGTCTGCAGCAGACAATTCTATGTTGACTTCAAGGTGCTGGACATACCGAATTTCGATGTCGTTTTGGGTATAGATTGGCTAGGAACATTCTATGCTACTATTGGTTGTCGTCAAAGTAGGGTTGTGTACGAGATTCTAGACCATTCGGTCTTTTATTTCAAAAGTGGAGACTGTACCCTGGAGCTAAGTACATACAAAGCAAAACCGAAGAAGGCAGTGATTGCAACATTTCAAGCGGAAGAAGGATCAAAGCCAGAGGTAGTTCTAGAGTTCGATGATGTATTTCCTGAAGATATATTAGGTTTGCCTCCCGATCGAGCTCTTGAATTCAACATTGATTTAGTACCTGGAGCACAATCGGTGATCAAAGCACTGTATCGGTTAAGCCCTGAAGGTTTGAAGGAGGTCCATACTCAGTTGGACGAATTATTGACGAAAGAATGGATTCGTCCCAGCACTTCAAGTTGGGGATCGCCAGTTCTACTTTTGAAGAAGAAGGAAGGTCCATATCGAATGTGCATTGATTGTAGAGCTCTGAACGAAGTAACTATAAAGAACAAGTATCCACTTCCACGCATCGACGACCTGTTCGATCAGCTAAGTGGATCTTGTGTTTTCTCCAAGTTAGATTTTCATTCGGGTTATCATCAGGTGAAGGTCAAAAAATCTGATATTCATAAAACGGCATTCAGAACTCGCTATAGACATTACGAATTTCTTGTGATGCCATTTGGAGTGACCAACGCACCAGCTATATTCATGAACCTAACAAATCAAGTTTTCCGAGAGTTCCTAGACAGGTTTGTTGTCATCTTCATCGACGACATTCTGGTGTATTCTAAGAGTCGGAAAGAGCATGCCGAACACCTATGAATTGTCCTGGAGACTTTACGACAGCATCAACTCTATGCCAAGTACAGCAAGTGCAAGTTTTGGCTAGATCAAGTCAGTTTTCTTGGACATATTGTATCAGGCGATGGAATCTCTGTAGATCGGGCTAAAGTATCAGCAGTAAGCGAATGGCTGACACCGAAGTCAGTGAAGGACATTCGAACCTTCTTGGGACTAGCAGGATATTACAGAAGGTTTATTGAAGGATTTTCGAAGATTGCAACACCCCTGACCAAGCTCACGCGTAAAGATGAAGAATTCGTGTGGTCAAAAGAATGTGAACAAGTTTTCGTAGAACTCAAGTCAAGATTGACATTAGCATCTATTCTCGTAATATCGGACCAATCTGGAGCTTTTGAAGTGCATTGTGATGCATCCGGTAAGGGATTAGGATGTGTTCTACATCAGCACGGTAAAGTTGTAGCTTATGCGTCAAGACAGCTGAAGATTCATGAGTGCAATTGTCCGACGCATGATTTAGAGTTGGCGGCCGTAATCTTTGCACTCAAGATTTGGCGCCATTATTTTCTTGGAGAACGAATGAACATATACACAGATCACAAGAGTCTAAAATATGTGTTTACTTAGAAGGAGTTGAATATGCGGCAGAGAAAATGGTTAGAACTCATGGCGGACTTCGACATTAATCTACAATATCATCCGGGAAAGATGAATGTAGTACCTGATGCCCTTAATTGCCAACAATTAGCATTGAATCTTACCGCACAGTGGAAGCTCCAATAATATTTACATCAAATGGAGATTGAAGTGGTAATACTAAGTAATGCTTCAAGTTTGATGAACTTACAAGTTCAATCTACCATTGTCAATCAGATCAAAGCAGCTCAAGCAAGTGATACCAAGTTGCAAAAGATTAAAGAACAAGTAGAAAGTGGACTTAGAACAGACTTCATCATCCATGAAGACGGATATTTGAGATACGGCAGTAAGTTGTGTGTACCAAAATGTTCTGTACGAGAAGAGTTGATGAAAGAAGCTCACAGCTCTCCTTATTCAGTACACCCTGGAGGTACAAAGATTTATAAAGATCTGCGTCAAAATTACTGGTGGCATGGAATGAAACGTGAAGTAGCTATAAGCATCGCTAACTGCTTGGTGTGTCAGCAAGTAAAGGCTGAACATCACAGGACAGCAGGTTTACTTCAACTGTTACCTATCCCAGAATGGAAGTGGCAACACATCGCTATGGATTTCGTGACTGCACTTACTCGCAGCACGAAAGGTAACGATGCGGTATGGGTTATTGTGGATCAACTCACAAAGTCGGCTCACTTCATCCCATTTTGAGTTGGCCAATCTACCAAGACATTAGCAAAGAAGTACATGGAAGTAAGTATGAATCTAAATAAGATTTAACTCTTCATTATGTATTATTTCTGATACCCATAAACTCATGCAGAAAATCGTGAGATTACATGGAGTACCGGTTTGCATTGTCTCCGATCATGACACCAGATTTCGATCACAATTTTGGCAGAGTCTGCAAGCTAGCTTGGGAACAAGTCTGGACTTCAGCACAGCTTACCATCCACAAACAGATGGACAGTCTGAGCGAACTATTCAGATACTTGACGATATGCTAAGAGCATGTATACTAGACTTCGGAGGATCGTAGGAAGATCACCTATATCTTGTGGAGTTTTCATACAACAACAACTACCAAGCAAGTATAGGAATGGCACCCTTTGCAGCACTCTATGGAAGGAAGTGTTGATCACCGTTAATTTGGGACGACATTGGAGATAGAGAACTCCTTAGACTTGAGATGATAATAGCAACAGTTGATGTAGTTCGCACTATCAGGGAAAGAATGCGCATAGCCTAAGATCGACAGAAGCACTGGGAAGATGCAAAGCGCCGTCATTTAGAGTTCCAACCAGGAAATCATGTCTTTTTGAAGATATCTCCAAACTGTGGAGTGATTCTCTTTGGAAGACGGGGTAAGCTAAGTCCGTGGTATATTGGACCGTTCGACATACTCGAACGAGTCGGTGAAGTGGCCTATCGCTTGGCACTTCCACCTTCATTGGAAGTGTCACGCCCCGCTTCCCGGTGTACGACAAGAGGACGCGACGAGGCCGCTACGTATTTACTCAGAAGTAAACACGCTAAGCGTATCTGAGCAATATAAAGTAAAGTACACAAGAGACAGGAATGTAAATGAACAGCAACTTTTATTTATTAACATTCTTTTACAGGTACAACTGAAATGTAAATACATAGGTAGAAAGCGATGCCTAAACAATGTCATAACTGAAATGAAATAAATATGTGCAAATTACTAAAGCTCTGGGTCAAATGGTATCTGCTCTAAATCTTCAGTGCGGGGCTCGATCTCCAGTGAGTCCGAAACACCTGACAACATTCCAAAGAGGGAAGAAAGGAATGTCGTCAACGAATAATCGCTCGGTAAATCCCAAAGGAAGAGAGAAGTATAAATAGACAGAAATAGAATCTATCTTATAATCTTTGATTATATTGTTAACGATGTTGTTTGTAGCTTGGTACAGAAGATACCAGTGTATACGAGAGGAGTCCAACTTACACCGTGAAGTTTGGTAACCCGTAGTATAAGGCTCCGTCGAAAATACCACGGAACAACGACATGGATGTAATTACGTCTTAAGTGACCATCTCGTGCCACCTTTAACATATTCTGTACCAGTCTACCCCTTTATAAACCTCGTAGTGTCTTATTGTATTGATTGTATCGATTGTATTGATTGTATTGTATTGTCTGTAGTAAATGGAAGACTTGACGAAACCATGATATCAGTAAATGGAATAGATGTAAATGGATAGTCATGTAAACGGAATATATCCATGGTTCGGTTTGGTCAATATAAATTGATATAGATTGAATAGACGGATTCATGGATTCATATTGTATTGTAGTTATATACTTGAATCACATTCAAGTCAGATTGATCAGATTGAAGCTCGGTCTGAGTCAGACACTTTTGAAAATAACTTGAAATCCTAAATTAGTTTTGATGTTATCGGTAACTGCTGCACATGGACGGCAGGATTTGTGTCTTTTTCCAAGACAATTACCGTATTGGTAACACCGTTTGTTAGATTGTCTACCTTAGATAGGCAAGCACCCATATCTCCGACTCTCCGAGGCTCAAGAGACTGGTCCCGCTTAAACCTATATTTACTAGGGTCCTTATTTTAATTTAGTATAACTTGAGGGGGTTTTGCGTAAAAAGTTTGATATAATTTTCAAAATAAACCTCAAACATTTAATTATCGTCTTTAGGTTTTTCATAAATGTATATTTTATAATAGTGAAATTTCTAGTGAGTAAAACCTAATTTCCATAATATATGTTATTTTATTGAAATATTGAAATTGTTTTGTATTTGGATGGTATTTTCATGTAATGGTGATTCCTTTTGAAAACTTGGAATATTTACTTAATATAATTAAAGTAGATATTTTGATAATAGATATATATATTTAATGAAAATAATTTATTTTTTTTCTTGTAGAAATCTCATTTTCTAAAGAAAAATGCATAAAAATTCCATCGAGATTGAATGCTCCTTTCGAAGGTCCGCATCTCGCTCTACTAGGCCCGAGAATGTGCGATAATCCGCACCATCCCGAACGGGGTCCCCAAAAGTGGGTTGTAGAGGCACAACGCAAGAAATTGTTTAATACACTTTTTTTTATAGAAATGGTTTTATAAGTTGATGGTATTTATTTGCAAAATTGTTTTATCCCATAACTATATTCCTAAATTTTCATCGTGCTATGTTAGAGATGTGTGTAGTGATGAGTAGGTCATTACCTCATGAACTATTTACAGGTAAAACAGGTATGATGTTGTTTTATGTCAGAATGAAGTTGTGGTATTTTACTGTAAAACTACGATAAAAATTGCAATAAAGAATATTTTGAGATGAAACTTGTTTAATAGATTTTTTTATGTTTGTTAAACAATATGTGAGTGTATGGAATTTTATTGATTAAGAAAAGTAACGTTTTAAAGAAAAATCGAATCGGAAGTCAGATTAACTCCGCTTCCGTCGGGTTTCAGAAATGAATGTTTTTAAAGTAGAAGAAAAGAGGGGAGAGGGGACTTACTAGTTTTTAAGGTAGAGGGAGAAGGAGGAAGAGTAGGAAGCGCCGGTGCGTCGTTTCGTCGCCGGAAATTCCTTGGATCGTCGCCGGAACTTCACCCTTTGCTAACTCCACTTGCACACAATTAGGACTTGGGAATTTTGTATAGTTTTGATAATGAAATTCTGGTGATGAGGGGTGAAATATGGTGTGTATTTAGAGAGAAAATTAGGGTTCAAGGGATGATGAGAATGCATTAAAATGGATTAAAGGGAATTTTATTGCACTCTAGATAAATTCAGAGTAAACAAGCAATATTGGGGAAGTGGGTAGCTGAAAGGTGCAAGGGTTAAAATTTGAGAGCAGTAACGACGGTCTAAACCGGTTACGGTCCGTCCAATCTCGTGAGATGTGGCTCGGATGCTCGCCACGTGTCCCTGTCGCTTGGTATAATCTAGTGCACGTATTGTTTATTCTGTGTCTCTTCAGTTTACGTGCAGTACACGTGTAAACCCTTGGGCTTCTAAAAGATTAAAAGAAATTTTAATAAAAAGATAATATGGCTGGGGGATTCGATCACAGGGGCTACGTCACAGCAGTGCATGGCTTTACCAATGTGCTAAAAGTACTTTCTTGCTGTTCAAAAGCAAAACAAACATATAACTCGTGCTCAGGATTAGGTACTCTTTTCTGTATTTTGAAAAAAAATCGTACAGAAAGTTAGGTTGTTACATTATACCCTCCTTATAAAATTTCGTCCTCGAAATTTATATAAGAAAAGTGTAACAGATTCAAAGCAATTTAGTGATAGAATTATTGATAGTGTATGAAAAATATTGGAAGAACGAAAGAATGCGAAAGTTTGGTAAGGTGTGAGGGAATTACCAGGGTTACTTCAGTCTACAGTCTCGCTTTTAAGGCTGCTAAGTGAAAACCTGACGCCGGGGTACATTCCTCCTTGCTGGAGGCATATTTCTCAGTCCTTGGGGCATGTTTCTCGCCTCGAGGCATGTTCTTCATTGCCCGATGGAATGGCGTGGAGGCTGTATTAGAGGTGGAGCTGGAAGTGCAGGACGATGTGCAGGAGCCTAGATAGATGGCCGCTGCGGATAGTTGGTGTGTGTGGGAGCTGAGTTGCGTCTATAAGGACAGGTTCCAATTCCGTGATTGGATGCGTCACAAACTAAGCACAGGCCTTTTGCGCGCCTACAGTCCTTCCACAAGTGCCCATCTCTCTTGCAGTAGAAGAAAAAATCTGGACATGGCTGGTTATTGGTTTCTTCGGTCTCCTGGGTTCAAAAGTTGGCCTTGAAGTGGCTCCTCCTGCCATGCTGATGGCAGGGCGCTTCACTCCGGCAGATTGGGGTCTGCCCTTCCTCTTCACTACTGTCTCGTATCTTTGGGAAGCCTTCAAAGCCAAATCATAGGTTGGGAAATCCCCTGTAGCTAAGGCAGCTTGAATTTACTGGTCCAACCCTTGCTGAAATCGTCTGGACCTGATCTCAGCAATTGGTATCAAGTGTGCCGCGAAGTTGTTACGGTCTTGTGTTAGCTGTGTAGTATGTGATATTAGAAAATCGAATATTGAGACATATCTTACCTACTGAGTATGGTAAACTCAGCGTCATACTCATCTACTGACTTAGTCCACATCGAACCCTGTTGTAGATGGAGATAATTGTTGTTTCATGTCGAATCGGGCAGTCTCAGGAAGTATTTCGCGTCAAACATGTTGCGAAAAGCCTCCATTCGATAGGTTGGTCAAGACGGCTTTCTTCCGCCTTCCACTAGACCCGTGCATTGTCTATGAGCTGCAGCTTTGCAACTCGAACCAAAGCTATCTCTAGCACTTATGCCGCTGCCAAATCATCTTCAATACTTTGAGCCCACTCCTCAGCTTCTAGGGGGCTCTCTTTTCCTGAGAATTTCTTGGGGTGTAAAGCTCGGAATTGCTTTACCCCTAGGGCTTCCGCTTCTGGACGGTTCATCAAAATAGCAGTCTGCTCGTGTTGTCCCTCCAGAAGGTTGCGGATCGCCTTAAGCAGTACCGTCTACTCATTGATCGGAGCAGCGACGGTAGGTGTGAGCGGTAGAGGTGGTGGAATATTGTTGAAGTTGGTGCGTAATGTTGTTTGGGGAATTCATAACTTTGAAAGAAAAATTTGGGTTATGACAGATTCAAAATATATGAAATTGGAAGATTCAAGGAATATGTAAAGAAAGTTTTTAGTTGCTGGTTCTTGTGTTATATTGTTTAGGATTTCATGCAGAATTAGCCCGCATGTTCATGCAAAACTGACCGGCATGTCCATACAAAGCTGACCGGCATGGGCTGCCAACAAAATCTGTCACGCCCCGCTTCCCGGTATACGGCAAGAGGACGCGACGAGGCCACTACGTATTTACTCAGATGTAAACATGCTAAGCGTATCTAAGCAATATAAAGTAAAGTACACAAGAGACAGGAATGTAAATGAATAGCAACTTTTATTTATTAACATTATTTTACAGGTACAACTGAAATGTAAATACATGGGTAGAAAGCGATGCCTAAACAATGGCATAACTGAAATGAAATGAAATAAATATGTACAGGTGACTCAAGCTCTGGGTCAAATGGTATCTGCTCCAAATCTTCAGTGCTGGGCTTGATCTTCTGTGAATCCGAAACACCTTACAACATTCCAAAGAGGGAATAAAGGAATGTCGTCAGCGAACAATCGCTCGGTAAGTCCAAAGGAAGAGAAGTAGAAATAGAAAAAAAGAGAATATATCTTATAATTTTTGATTATATTGTTAACGCTGTTGTTGTAGCTTGGTACAGAAGATGCCAGTGTGTACAAGAGGAGTCCAACTTACACCGTGGAGTTCGGTAACCCATAGTAAAAAGCTCCGTCGAAAATACCACGGAACAACAGCATGGATGTAATTACGTCTTAAGTGACCACCTCGTGCCACCTTTAACATATTCTGTACCAGTCTACCCCTTTATAAACCCCGTAGTGTCTTATTATATTGATTGTACCGATTGTATTGATTGTATTATATTGTCTGTGGTAAATGGAAGACTTGTCGAAACCTCGATATCAGTAAATGGAATGAGTGTAAATGGATAGTCATGTAAACGGAATATATTCATGGTTCGGTTCGGTCAATATAGATTGATATAGATTGAATAGACGGATTCATGGATTCATGTTGTACTGTAGTTATATACTTGAATCACATTCAAGTCAGATTGATCAGATTGAAACTCAGTCTAAGTCAAACACTTTTGAAAAGAACTTGAAATCCTGAATTAGTTTTGATGTTATCGGTAACTGCTGCACATGGACGGCAGGATTTGTGTCTTTTTCCAAGACAATTGCCGTATTGATAACACCGTTTGTTAGATTGTTTACCTTAGATAGGCAAGCACCCATATCTCCGGCTCTCCGAGGCTCAAGAGACCGATCCCGCTTAATCCTATATTTACTAGGGTCCTTATTGTAATTTAGTATAACTTGAGGGGGTTTTGTGTAAAAATAGTTTGATATAATTTTCAAAATACACCTCAAGCATTTAATTATCGTCTTTAGGCTTTTAATAGATGTATATTTTAAAAAGTGAAATTTCTAGTGACTAAAACTTAATTTCCATAATATATGGTATTTTATTGAAATATTGAAATAGTTTTGTATTTGGATAGTATTTTCATGTAATGGTGATTCCTTTTGAAAACTTGGAATATTTATATAATATAATTAAAGTAGATATTTTGATAATAGATATATATATTTAATGAAAATAATTTTATTTATTTTCTTGTAGAAATCTCATTTTCTAAAGAAAACTGCATAAAAATTCCATCGAGATTGAATGCTCCTTTCGGAAGTCTGCATCTCGCTCTACTAGGCCGGAGGATGTACGATAATCTGCACCATCCCGAACGGGGTCCCCAAAAGTGGGTTTTAGAGGCACAATCGCAAGGAATTGTTTAATACACTTTTTTAAAGAAATGGTTTTATAAGTTGATGGTATTTATTTGCACAGTCGTTTTATCCCATAACTATATTCCCAAATTTCCATCGTGATATGTTAGAGATGTGTGTGGTGATGAGGTAGGTTATTACCTCGTGAACTATTTACAGGTAAAACAGGTATTATGTTGTTTTATGCCGGGAATGAAGTTTATGGTATTTTACTGTAAAAGTACGATAAAAAATTGCAATAAAGAATATTTTAGGATGAAACTTGTTTTAATAGATTTGTTTGTGTTTGTTAAACAATATGTGAGTGTATGGAATTTTATTGATTAAGAAAAGTGACGTTTTAAAGAAAAACTGAATCGGATGTCGGATTAACTCCACTTCCGTCGGGTTTTAGAAATGAATGTTTTTAAAGTAGAAGAAAAGATGAGGAGAGGGGACTTACTGGATTTTTAAGGTAGAGGGGAGAAGGGGGAAGAGTAGGGAAGCACTGGTGCGTTGTTTCGTTACCGGAAATTCCTTGGATCGTCGTCGGAATTTCATCCTTTGCTAACTCCACTTGCACACAATTAGGACTTGGGAATTTTGTATAGTTTTGATAATGTAATTATGGTGAGGAGGGGTGAAAAATGGTGTGGTATTTATAGGAAAAATTGGAGTTTAGAGGTGATGAAGAATGCATTAAAATTGGATTAAAGGGGCATTTTATTGCACTCTGGATAAATTCATAGTAAACAAGCAATATGGGGGAAGTGAGGTAAATGAAAGGTTGCAAGGGTTAAAATTTGAGAGCAGTAACGACGGTCTAAACAGGCGGTGCCGGTCCCCCAAGCAAATCTCGCCGGTCCAATCCCGTGAGATGTAGCTCGGATGCTCGCCACGTGTCCATGTCGCTTGGTATAATCTAGTGCACGTGTTTGTTTATTCTGTGTCTCTTCAGTTTACGTGTAGTGCACGTGTAAACTCATGGGCTTCTAAAAGATTAAAAGAAATTTTAATAAAAAGATAATTTGGCTGGGGGGATTCGATCACAGGGGCTACATCACAGCAGTATAAGGCTTTACTAATGTGCTAAAAGTACTTTCTTGATGTTCAAAAGCAAAACAAACTTATAATTCGTGCTCAGGCTTAGGTACTCCTTTCTATATTTTGAAAAAAAATTCGTACAGAAAGTTAGGGTTGTTATAGAAAGGAGTGCACAATGTGTTCCAAATATCCCAACTCAGAAGATATGTGAGTGACCCTAGTCATATTCTTGATCACTCCAAGCTCATTGTACAGCTAGACTTATCATGTGAGCAATAACCTGTTGAAATCTTGGATAGAAAGGTGAAGTCACTTCGGAACAAGAAAGTAAATTTGGTTAGAGTGATGTAGAGACAAGATTCACCAGGAGAATCAACGTGGGAACGTGAGGATAGCATACGTGCAAGATACCCTCAATTGTTTGTAAATTAGTCCTAGAAAATAATTGCAAATTTTGAGGACGAAATTTTTGTAAGGAGTGTAGAATGTAATATCTCTGTTTTCAGTATGCAGAAATTTGTTTAGATACAAATAGAGTATTTCTAATCCTACATATGCTATAAGTATTTGAATTGCTTTTGAACAGCAAAAAAGCACTTGTAGCTCATTGGTAAAGCCTTGCACTGTTGTGACGTAGCCCCTGTGATCGAATCCCCCCAGCCACATATAATTGATCGAATCCCCCCAGCCACATATAATTTTTTAATTGTTTTTTCTTTAATCTTTTAGAAGCCCAAAAGTTTACACGTGCACTAAACGTAAAACGAAAAGTAACAGATTAATCAAACATGTGCACTGAGTTATACCAAGCGACGGGGACACGTGTCCAAGATCTCACCACCCATCACCGGATTTGGGTCGGCGAGATTCATCCTACGGCCGGCACCGCCGGGCCCCCCATAGGGGATGCTCCCCATATTTTAACCCTAAACCCCTTGGACTCCCCCTACTACTCCTATGCTGTTTGATTTCTCTGCACATTTCCAGAGAATGAACAATGGGCATTAATCCACATTTTAATGCACATTTTAATTTTATTCTTCATTACCCTAAACCCTAATTTTCCATATAAATACCACACCACATTTCACCTC
The DNA here is from genome assembly GCA_030015575.1 of Agapanthus africanus. Lineage (NCBI taxonomy): Eukaryota > Viridiplantae > Streptophyta > Magnoliopsida > Asparagales > Amaryllidaceae > Agapanthus > Agapanthus africanus. Next base: position 450,959,431 of record CM057349.1, on the reverse strand, counting down.
TCCTCGTTCAGAATTTCATTACAAAAACTCTCTAAAATTTCCAAGTCCCAGGTTGTGCAAGTGGAGTTAGCAAGAGGTGAAGTTCCGACGATGTTTCGGGAAGATTCCGGCGACGAAACGATGCCCCCGATGGTTCCGAAAGCTTCCTCTTTCTCTCTTCTTTCTTTATAACAAGTAATTCCCCTCTCCCCTCCTCTTCTACTTTTCTAAAACCTTCTCCTTTTCAAAACTCGTCGGAAGCGGAGTTATTCCGGCTTCCGATTCTTTTTCTTTAAAAAACTAATTTTTATTAATAACAAACCTACAAATTTTTAATAGATTGTTTAGTAATTATAAAAAAACACATTAGAACAAGTTTCATCTCAAAAGAATCTATTGTGCAACTTTTATCGTATTTTTACGGTAAAATACCATATAAATTACTTTCAACATATTTTCTTGTATTACTTTTAGATAACTCACGAGGTAATGAGCTATCTCATCACAACAAACATTCTTGACATAGCACGATGAATTTTGGAACTCTAGTTTATGGGAAAATACGAGATTACGAATAAATACCTTGAACATTCAAAACCGTTTTCTTTAAAAAGTGTGTTAATTAAATTCCTTGCAATTGCGCCTCTACAACCCATTTTGGAGACCCCGATTGGGATGGTGCGGGTTATCGCACATTCTCGAGCCTAGTAGAGCAAGATGCAGACCTCCTAACGGAGCATTCGTTCTCGACGGAATTTTTGATGCAATTTTTAAGAAAATGAGATTTCTACAAAATAAATAAAAATTATTTTATTAAATATATAAACATTTATAACTATTATCAAAATATCTATTTTAAATATATTATATAAATATTCTATGTTTTCTAAATCAAAAGAATCACAATTTCATAAAACTACCATGACAATTCAATACAAATTCCCATATTTCATTAAAATACCATATAGAATGAAAACTAGGTTCTACTCACTAGAAAATTTCACTTTTATAAAATATACATCTATGAAAACCCTAAAGACGATAATTAAATATTTGAGGTGTATTTTGAAATTATATCAAAACGATTTTACATAAAACCCCCTCAGGTTATATTAAATTATAATAAGGACCCTAGTAAATATAGGTTTAAGCGGGACCAGTTCTCTTGAACCTCAGGGAGCCGGAGAATATGGGTGCTTGCTTATCTAAGGTAGACAATATAATAACGGTGTTATCAACATGGTAATTGTCTTGGAAAAAGACACAAATCCTGTCGTCCATGTGCAGCAGTTACCGATAACATCAAAATTAATTCAGGACTTCAATTTTGTTTTAAAAGGTCTGACTCAGTTCGAGTCACGGTCAAATATGCAATTAATCTGACTTGAATATGATTCAAGTATAACTGCAATGCAACATGAATCTGTCTATACCAGAATTCAATCTATATCAATCTGACTCGACCGAACCGAACCATGGATATACTCTGGTTACATGTCTCTCCATTTATATCCATTCCATTTACATGATATCATGGTTTCGGCAAGTCGAACAATCTATTACACAAACAATGCACATCAATACAATAAGACATTACGGGGCTTTAAAGGGGTAGACTGGTACGGAATGTGTTAGAAATGGCACGAGACGGTCACTTTAATACACCTAACCTGAATATCCATTGTCGTTGTACCGTGGATGAACGGTTCCTTGTGCTCTGTATACCTTAGACTCCGGAATAGTGGGACTCCTCTCGTATACACTGACATATTCTGTACCAAGTTACAAACAACTGCGTTAACATTATAATCAAACATTACTAGTCATACTCTCTTTCTGTCTATTCTATCTCCTATTTTTGAGACTTACCGAGCGATTGTTCGCTGACGACATTCCTTTTCTTCTTTCTTTGGAATGTTTTCAGGTGGATCGGACTCACTAGAGATCGAGCCCAGTACTAAGGACTTGAAGCAGTTTGCCATCGATCCCAGTACTAAGGACTTGAAGCAGTTTGCCATCGACCCAGAGCTATAGGCACTTGTATATACTTTCATTTTCAGTTATGCCATTGTTTAGGCATTGCTTTCCATTCATGTATTTACATTTCCAGTTGTACTTGTAAAGAATTGTTAAATAAATAAAAGTTGTTCATTTATATTCATGTCTCTTGTATACATTTTACTTATATTGCTTAGATATGCTTAGCGTGTTTACTTCTGAGTAAATATATAGCGAACCTAGTCGCGTCCCCTTGCCCATACTCCGGGAAACGGGGCGTGACAGTGTTGCTCCTTTATAAGTCGTAAGGATCTCACGCGAGGATTTTCACCTCACAAGGTCGAGAGGACTTTGCGAGTGCAGTTCATCTCTTTTCACGAGTTTGCGCCTTTTCGGGTTTTCACAAACTTGCCGGCAGTCCTGCTGTTTTTACTCACGGAGCCCTTTCGGATTTTCACTCGTGTCTGTTATGCTTGTGGACATACCTTTTTTTTTCCTTCATCGCCGGTAGAACTTCAGATGTAGTCTCGCCGGTAGGACCTAGGAGAGATAGGGGTTATATGCGCCCGTGGATTGTATACGGTTTTACAGGATGTATGATCCAGACTGTAAGGCCGGTGTGCTCAATTCGTCTGCGACTTGGAGCATTCACGCGTAATATTTTGTGAGATATCACCCATTGATGAGTGGCTTGGGCCTTTCTCCCTCGGCATTTATCATCTGGTAGGATCTTCCAACAAACACTTTCTCGATGACATACTGTTCAGTCGAAAATATCGCACTTTTGATATAACATTTTCCTTACTTTTCTTAAATATCTAAACGTGTTTATTATAAATATGACACATATAAAGGTTTATCTGTAAAATATCTATTATCATATGCTTATGTATTATAATTAACATTATGAAGGAAAATGTATGCATATAATATTTATATAATATTTTGATAATTTAAATATGGATATCATATCAAATATCCTTAATCAATATTCTTAAAATATAATATCATATAAAATGGTTAGGATAATATCTCAAAAATACCAAATATTACTAAAATTATTCATTGAGATATTGTGCAAAAATTACATCAGGACTAGAATCAAGAAAATCCGAGATATCGAGATCAAAACTGCCGAAATATTAAAGTAAATCGAAGAATCAATACTGGCAGAGACTCGGAGAAGATTTCGAAAATCCAGATATTCAAAAGATCATCACATGTCAACAAGATGAAGCTCCAGAATTTTGAAGCCAAGATCCTACCAGATGGCCTCCCAACCACGGCTAAACCCTACCTAATGTGGCAGATCCGCGGCTATATGGAGGACTTGGAATGTGGGATTTTCTGTGTAGGATCGTCTCAACAAACCCTAATTTATGGAATCTAGAGATTGCAACTTCTGTGACTATAAATAGAACCCAGAGCCCCTCTTGAAAGTTCATCAAACCAAAGAAATCACAAAGTTCAAGTTGACTCACGCATCCAGGTTGATCAATCAGCTGTTCATTTATCTCCTTCAAGGTAGATCGAGAAGCAAACCAGAATTTGTATTCCACTTTCTAAAGGAACAAAAAGTGTAATTGATCAAGTTGATTAATAAAGGTAGTTTTTTTTATTCTTATTGCATTTATTTTCTATATTCACATCATGATCTCTATCCGTTCTTCTATCTCCATCATACATGAGTAATTCACCGCTTGATAGGGTACGTAGGATTAGGGTAGATCAATGGAATATGAAAAATTTCTTAACTTCTTTTAAGTCTTATGAAGTTTATAAAGTTTAGCAAAAGAATCGTTAACATCCTAATCGGGCGAGCTATCAATTTATTGATAGTCTTTACCGCGATTTGAGATTTGATTAACAATTGTTTTGTTAAGGGCTGAATAGAGTTCAATGAAAGGACAAGGGTCAATAGTGTGGAAACACTAGCTTCTTCCAAAAAACCCTAATCCTCATTCATCACTATCGATCTAGTTTTAAATCTATCAAAATATAAAAGGAGTCATCTTTTGTATTCATCCATTACTACTAAATCCTAACGAACCCTACAAGCCCTCTTCTGATATAAAATCTATATCCGTCTTTAAACTAGATCTATATTCTGCATCCATATTTAACATAGATCTAGAATGTATAACTATTCTTCACTATTTTCTATTCTCCTTTCTATTTCAATCAACACGTCTAAAGTAAGATTAAAAGATTTAACGTTTCCCTGGGGACGACCTATACTCATCTCAGCTAGCTACACGCGACACCGTTATTGATTGCGGTTATTTACTACACTCCTCTAGAAAATCAATCAAATGGCGCCGTTGCCGGGGATACGTGCGTAATATTTTTTTCTTACTATTTGTGTTGAATTCTTATTCGATCCATATCATAAAAAACAGCAAATTGTGTATTTAACGATTATTGTGCAAATTTTGCAAGGGAATCTGGAGCCACTGTAGTGAGGAGATAAAGATTCAGAGACATTCATTAAGATCCAGAGGTGCAAGGGAAGCCACCGTAGCAAAACTTTTCAAGCAATCTCTCAACTCCGCGGCGGAACCGCGACAAGAAGTGCATTTTAGCGGCGGAACCACGGCATAGTTGGGGAATTAGGGCTCCAAAATTCTCTGGTAACTTCCTCTGTACTTTCTCTCTCTTCTAGAAAATCCAATAATATATTTTTCTGCAGGATTCTTTGCAAAAAATATCACTGCCAAAAATCTTTTTCCGTGTTTTCTAATAGGTTTGTGCATATTTTAATACGGACATTGAGGGGCAAAGACCAAATTCAGATTAGGAGGGGATTTCATCACCCTTCCTAGGCCCCACAAATCACAAAATGAGCATCTGCATCACTTTACATTAATTAAAAAATATCTAGACCAAGACTCTGAGGATCGTCGCGCTTATTAGGACAGAGGAAGGTCGTGTGTAATCTATCGCTTATCCGCATTTTTTGTGGTGTCTAGGGAAGTATGTTTAGGCAAGTGGTTATTTAATTAGGCCCGCTATTTTCGGTGATTCGTGTAGTGGATACCTCCCACTTACCTGGCACTTACCTAGCCACAAGAGTTATAAAGAGGTGGTAGAGGATTGAGCCTGCGGCTTGTCCTTTGGAAGTCTAGGAGCGGTCTAGAGAATTGATCTAGGTAACCTTAGTTCTAGGGTTGATTGTGCATTTTTTTGTGATTTGTCTCACGTCTGACACTTTTCAAAACAAACCAATTTTAAATCACACACACGCTGCCACTTGCGCTAAACCCACTTAGTGCATGCTTGGCTGGACATGGGATTCTAGTGCCCGTCTTGTCCGCGTTCCTGCTATTGACTCCGAAGTCGGTACTTCTTCATCTTATTTTTTCCCTCCACCCACCACATCGACCGAGATGGATGGTTCTCCATCAGATTATAACACCACCTTGCCACCACGCATCGATGCGCAGAATCCACCGTGCATTCTCTCCAAGAGAGATGTTATCCAATACGCGGTCCCCTTCCTACCTATCTATCCCTTCCACCAGCCAATGCGGATAATTTTGTAATTAAACCCCACTTCATCAACCTATTTTCCAAATTTCACGGGCTTGAGTCTGAAGACGCATACATTTTTATCACCAAATTCGAAAACGTATGCACAATGATGGCTACTTCACAACTTTCAGTGGATGCTACGCGCTTGCGTCTTCTCCCTTTTATTTTGTGCGATCTATCAGAAAAATGGCTTTATAACACTGTCACACACTCTATTACTAATTTTGATGAATTCATGATAGCATTCCTTAAGAAATTTTACCCCAATCATAAGACCGCCCGTGTTCAGAGCGAAATCAACCAGTTTACCCAGCTTCCCAATGAACTATTTTGGAAATGCTTTGAACGGTTTAGGGATCTGCTTGTCCAATGTCCTCATCACGAAATAAATAGATAGGATCTGTGCGGAATTATATATGAGGGCATTAATCCAGCGACAAAGCAGATGCTTGAAACCACTTGTCAATGCAATTTCATGTCCAAAGACGATGGTGAAGCTTGAAAATTTCTGAAAGATCTCGCTGAACACACTTTGCAGTGGGAAAGCGTTAGACCATCAGCTCGATGTCTCCATCGCAGTAAAACCCGAAATGGAAGCGATGCAAAAGAAACTCGACGCTTTTGAGAACAAATCCTCATCAACCTCCCTAAACCAGGTTACGCTTCGCAAGACCGTGTGTGGTTTTTGTTCTGACCCATCACATCTAACGGAAGAATGTCCTTTGAATGCACCATTTCAAGGTCAAGAACACACTAATGCTACTTTTCAGCAGCGACCTAGAAACGATCCTTATTCTTCCACATACAATCAGGGATGGAGGAATCATCCTAATTTTGCTTGGAATCAAAACCAAACCCAAAATCAAAACCAGTTCCCAAGAAATTATCAAAGACCTCCTCCACAGTAACAGCAACCACACCCCTAGAGTCAGCATCCCTTTCAATCGCAACCATTTCAAAATCCGACCAACAATTCTACACCTTATAATAATTCTTTCCAAACGGCTGGCACCGAAAACTCATCTGCACTCGAACGAAACGTGGATATGTTTATTAAACATTCCATGCAATCTATGGATGATATAAAGTCTTCTATCCGAGCATTAACACAGACCACCACCTCCCACGGTGAAAGTATAAAATCGATAAAAGCACAACTTGCACAAATAAATACCGCCATGAGTGCGAGAGAAAAAGGGAAACTTCCATCTCAACCCCTACCTAATCCTGGCCACTCACAAAGTCATAATGTGAGTGCCGTTACCACGTTGAGATTAGGAAGAGTGTTTAACAACTAAGTGTATGAGCAGATTGATGATGAGGAATCAATTGAAACCCCAGCTTCCACTTCTTACCCTAATTCGTCTAGTCTCACACCTTCTTTCGAGCCTATTCTCCGTTTTCTCCAAGGCTCGAACACTCCGCATACTTTCTCGAGTCAACTTAAAATGATCCCCACTCTAATTCTGGGATCGATTCTATCCCCACAAACTTCTCCTCAAATGTTGGACCCAAAACTTATTGATAAAACTCCGTTTCCGAAGAGGTTGAGGGCCAACAAACCTAACACACAAATGGAGAAGATAGTGGAAATGTTTAAGCAAGTTAACATAAATATCCCTCTCCTAGATGCTATTCAATAAGTTACATCTTATGCAAAAATCCTTAAAGACTTATACACTAGGAAGAGAAAACTCAAGTGCCGAAAAAGGTATTCATGACAAGTAACGTGAGCACATCTTTTACCCAACAATTACCTAAAAAACGTAAAGACCCCGGTTGTCCTACAATATCTATAACTATTGGGGGTAAAAACATCAATCGTGCTCTACTTGACCTCGACGCTAGTGTTAACTTACTACCATATTCCATCTATGAGCAGCTAGGTATAGGAGAGTTGAAACCTGCCTACTGCACTCTCCATATGGCAGACCGATCTATCGCCCAACCTAGGGGTGAACTAGAGGATGTGTTAATTAAAGTCGGGGAATTCATATTCCTTGTGGACTTTACTGTTTTAGATACACATCCTGTGGCGAACCCACACAACCAAATCCCGGTGATACTCGGTCGACCTTTCCTAGCAACTTCCAACGCTGTCATTAATTGTCGTAACGGTTCTATGAACTTTTCCTTCGGGAAGATGACAATTGAGCTTAATATTTACAAGCTAGGAAGTCAACTATCTGAACCTTCTGCTCATCTAATCGATGTCTGTTCTATCAACGAGATAGCTTCCGAAAGCTGCGAAGCTGAAGTACTTTGCTATGATGATCTCGACAACACTAGTGCGATATTGTTTGATCTGGCAAATTATTATAGTGAGGATATCTTCGATGAGTCCATCCTAGAGTTTGAATCCTTTGACTCGTCACAAAAGTCAGTAGCGCTTTCCGTGTCAATATCCTACGGAAGTTATGAACCTCTTAGGGAGTCTGAGTATCATTCCTTTACCCCACCATCTATCGTCTCTCCGCCGACACTAAATCTCAAACCGCTACCTTCTTATCTTAAATATGCATATTTAGGTGAGAATGAGTCTTTTACCATGATCATATCCTCTTCTCTAGCTTTAGATCAAGAGAACGCACTTTTGGCGGTATTGAGATCAAACCGGCAAGCATTTGGTTGGACAATGGCTAATATCAAAAGGATTAGTCCCATGATTGTTGAACATTATATACATTTGATGGATGAAGCCAAACCAACCCGAGACCCACAAAGACGGTTAAATCCCGTTATGAAGGAGGCGGTAAAGAAAGAAATCGTCAAGTGCCTACATAGTAGTATAATTTACCCAATATCTGATAGCCAATGGGTAAGTCATATTCATGTGGTCACTAAAAAGTATGGCGTCACGGTCATAACTAATGAGGCTAATGAGTTGATCCAAACACGCACCCAAACTGGGTGGCGCGTATGTACTGATTACAGAAAACTCAATACGGTAACGAGGAAAGATCACTTCCCTCTACCTTTCATTGACCGGATGTTAGAACAATTAGCTGGACATGAATAATATTGTTTCTTAGACGGATACTCTGGGTATAACCAGATCTCCATCACCGAAAAGGATCAAGATACAACAACATTTACTTGTCCTTTCGGTACTTTTTCTTATAGACGCATGCCCTTTGGGTTATGCAATACCCCCACTACATTTCAGCGGTGTATGATGGGGATATTCTCAGACATGGTCGAGAATTTTCTGGAGATATTTATGGAGGATTTCTCCATATTTGGGGACTCTTTTGAGGAATGCCCACATCATCTTGACACGGTTTTTACCCGTTGTAAGGATAAGAACATAACTTTAAATTGGGAAAAATGTCATTTTATGGTCCAAGAAGATATTGTCCTTGGACATATCATTTCACAAAAAGGCATTGAGCTAGACAGGGCTAAAATAGATGTCATCCATAACCTTCCTCCTCCCAAATGCGTCAAAGATATACGATCTTTCCTTAGTCATGCAGAATTTTATAGGAGATTCATTAAGGACTTTAGCAAAATTGCTAGACCCCTAACTCTTCTCTTGGCTAAGGATACAACATTTCACTTCGATTCGGATTGTGAGGCTTCTTTTGAATCACTTAAAACATCTCTCACTACAGCCCCGTTCTATCATCCCCAGATTGGACCTACCCGTTCGAGCTTATGTGAGATGCATCAGATTTTGCTATTGGTGCAGTCTTAGGACAGTACATTGATAAGATACCACATGTAATTTACTATGCAAGTAGGACATTGAACGATACCCAAATTAATTACACAACTACCGAGAAAGAACTCTTGGCAGTTGTATTTGCATTAGAAAAATTCAGGCCCTACTTGATAGGCTCGGCAATAGTGGTTTACACCGATCACTCCGCCCTACGACGCCTTTTATCGAAGAAGGGTGCTAAGGCCAGACTAATACGTTGGATCATGTTGTTTCAAGAATTTGATCTTGTCATACGAGACAAGAGTGGATATGAAAACGTTGTAGCCGACCATCTTTCACGCATCAATTCTTCACCAACGTTGACCGTGCCAATAAACGACTCCTTCCCTGATGAACGGCTCTTGACCGTATCCTGTGAACCTTGGTTCATTGATATTGTGAATTAGCTAGCGACGGGACTTATTCCTAGCGATTGGTCGAAACAAAACAATCTTCGATTTCTATCCCAAGTAAAAAACTTTTACTGGGATGAACTTTATTTGTTTAAGTATTGTTCCGATCAAATCATTCGCAGATGTGTCCCTAACGATGAATTCGAGAGTGTACTGTTTTTTTGTCATGATCAGGCATGTGGCTGTCACTTTGGTCCATGTAAAACGGCGGAGAAAGTTTTGCAGTATGGCTTTTATTGGCCAACATTATTTAAAGATGCAAATGATCATTGCAAAACTTGTCATCGGTGTCAACACATGGGTTGGATTTCACGAAGAAATGAGATGCCGCTCCAATCTATCTTGGTTGTGGAGATATTCGATGTTTAGGGTATTGATTTTATGGGTCATTTCCCCAACTCTTCTACGAATTTATATATCTTGTTAGTGGTTGATTATGTCTCAAAATGGGTGGAAGCAATACCGTGTTGCACTAATGATAACAAGGTTGTTATTAAGTTTCTTAAAGAAAATATCTTTTCGCGATTCGGGCACCCTCACGCTATAATTAGCGACAACGGGATGCATTTCTGTAATCGGTCTTTCGAGGCTTTGATGCGGAAATATTCAATCAACCACAAACTTTCTACGCCCTATCATCCCCAAACGAGCGAGCAAGCTCAGATTTCCAATAGGCAGATCAAACAAATTTTGGAGAAGACGGTTTCTAAAAACCGTAAAGATTGGTCAACCAAATTGACGGATGCTCTTTGGGCATTTCGCACCGCTTATAAGACCGATCTTGGTATGTCTCTATACCGTCTAGAGTTTGGAAAGGCATGCCACTTTCCTGTCGAGATCGAACATAAAGCAATGTGGGCTATTAAAGAGCTTAACTTGGATTTTGATCAAGCTTGCAGCTATCGGAAGCTGCAATTAAATGAGCTAAGCGAACTTCGCGATGAAGCTTACGATAATGCGGTTATAGTAAAGAACCGGACTAAAATGTTTCACGATAAAAACCTTTTTATAGAAACCTTCACACCAGGACAACAAGTCCTTCTTTACGATTCCCGTCTCATCTTCATCCGGATAAGCTAAAATCTCATTGGAAAGGACCTTTTGTGGTGCAGTATGTATACCCACACGGGGCAGTAGAAGTTGAAAATATTAAAAACGGTTCAATTTTTAAATTAAATGGGTATAGATTGAAACCGTATTTTTCTGCTGACCCAGCGGAGGAGCTCCTGTTTTTACAGGAGCTGCTTTATTATAACTAAATTTCCTCCGCCTCACCTCCATGTTTCGGTAACATTGTCTCATTTTAAGAATGGAGGTGGAGGTGAGTGAAAAGGGACTTAACTAAATATCCGTGCGTGCTAAAGTACAAGTTTGGAGGTAGTTTTCATTTAACTATTATTTTACCATAGGTCTATGCGCTCAAAGAACAACATCAGTGAGGACACTGCTGAAAACAAGTTTGGGGAGAGGTTTGTATTCACTGAATTATCTTTTGGCATTAGGCACTATACAAAAAAAATTTGATAGTTAAAGATTAGAAAGTGAAAATTTACATATGTAAGATTGGAATAGTTTAAGAAAAGCAAGAAAATTAGATGTTTTCTTAAATGAAACTAGTAATAAGTAGTTATGAGCCGTCGTCCCAAGGGGTAGTAAGATGAAGGAAATTACTAATCTGAGAAAAAAATAAGTCTGAAAATAGTCCCTATTCTTGAGGCCAAACATTTGAACGTTAATACCCTACTATACGCACTTGCACACATCTTGAAACTTGGGATAGTAGAGAATAACTTGAAATGCTCTTATCTAAAAGCATTGGTATGAAGAAAAAAAAGTATAAGTGGTGAAGAATAAAATAAACACTGGTTTTGTAATTACCGAGGCAGGATAAAAAAATATAGCGAGGGTGTTATATCACCTAGTGCCTTAGACCAACTGGTTTGGGAGCTACTGCTAAGCCTTAGGTGTTGCAAGACGAGAAATTACGTATAAATGCGCGAGCACATTTTGTAATTGGTTGGTTAGTACCTCAAGAAATATTAACGGTCGCATGAAGAATGTGTGAGCAATTCTATATAAAATATTCACCGACTAAAGAGTGCTGAGGAAGATGGACAAGAGTACGATAGCTTGAATTGAATTCTCTAAGTGTAGGGATGTTTTTTACACACACGTAGGGGTATGTGATCGACGTTTTGAAGAAAGGCAGGGAGGAAGAAGAAAGGCAATGTTTTATTGAGAGATGATGTGATTTCTAACATCTTTTCACGACTATTAAGATAGGGCTCATAGCAACCAAAAAGCTAGTGTAGTTTCTTTTATAATTCTTATCTTTGTACGTAACTTTCATCTTCTTTCTTTTATTATAGGATTTTGTAGGTGTAATTCGCTGAAAACGCTCAGGAGACAACACTCCTCCTACTAGGGACACCTAGAGATTTACAGGCTTGTTGCACGTGCTCAGTGCAATCGTGTTGGCTACGAAAGTGTGCTACTTAGGTTTTTCTTTTTTTTTCTCCCTCTCTTGAATAAACAGTTTGCTCGGAACGATCAAAGTTAAGTTTGGGGGTATTTGTTCAGTCGAAAATATCGCACTTTTGATATAACATTTTCCTTACTTTTCTTAAATATCTAAACGTGTTTATTATAAATATGACACATATAAAGGTTTATCTGTAAAATATCTATTATCATATGTTTATATATTATAATTAACATTATGAAGGAAAATGTATGCATATAATATTTATATAATATTTTGATAATTTAAATATGCATATCATATCAAATATCCTTAATCAATATTCTTAAAATATAATATCATATAAAATGGTTAGAATAATATCTCAAAAATACCAAATATTACTAACATTATTCATTGAGATATTATGCAGAAATTACATCAGGACTGGAATCAAGGAAATCCGAGATATCGAGATCAAAACTGCCGAAATATTAAAGTAAATCGAAGAATCAATACTGGCAGAGACTCAGAGAAGATTTCCAAAATCCAGATATCCAAAAGATCACCACATATCAACAAGATGAAGCTCCAGAATTTTGAAGCCAAGATCCCACCAGATGGCCGCCCAACCGCGGCTAAACCCTACCTAATGCGGTGAATTTGCGGCTATATGGGGGAGTTGGGATGTAGGATTTTCTGTGTAGGATCATCTCAACAAACCCTAATTTATGTAATCTAGGGATTGGAACTTCTGTGACTATAAATAGAACCCAGAGCCCCTCTTGGAAGTTTATCAAACTGAAGAGATCACAAAGTTCAAGTTGACTCACGCATCCAGATTGATTGATCAGCTGTTCATTTACCCACTTCAAGATAGATCGAGAAGCAAACTAGAATTTGTATTCCACTTTCTAAAGGAACAAAAAGTGTAATTGATCAAGTTGACTAATAAAGGTAGTTGTTTCATTCTTATTGCATTTATTTTCTATATTTACATCATGATCTCTCTTGTAATTGATCAAGTTGACTAATTGAGATTAGATTAACAATTGTTTTGTTAAGGGTTATACATAAATAGAGATCAATGAAAAGATAAGGGTCAATAGTGTGAAAACACTAGTTTTTTCCAAAGAACCTTAATCCTCATTCATCACTATCGATCTAGTTTTAAATCTATCAAAAGATAAAAAGAGTCATCTTTTGTATTCGTCCATTACTACTAAATCCTAATGAACCCTACAAGCCCTCTTCTGATATAAAATCTACATTCGTTTTTAAACTAGATCTATATTCTACATTCGTGTTTAACATAGATCTAGAATCTATAACTATTCTTCACTATTATCTATTCTCGTTTCTATGTCTAATCAACACATCTAAAGTAAGATTAAAAGATTCAACGTTTCCCTGAGGACGACCCGTACCCATCTCGGCTAGCTACACGCGACACCGTTATTAATTGTAGTTATTTACTACACTCCTCTAGAAAATCAATCGCATATGGTCCTTCCTATTTTGGCTCGAATTTTCCTTTGGCATGTCGATTGGGGATGATCGGTCTTTTGAGGACCAATACCAATTCGCCTTTCTTAAAAGCACGGAAACGGGTCATCTTGTCATAGGACTATGAAATTTGGGCTCGGTACAGTTCCAAAATTTGTTGTACCATGAACCTCTTTTCTTTGAGGGCGTTGAGCTCTTCGAGCCGAAGAAGAACGTTTTCCTCCTCCGTCAACTCGTGCTGGATGGCCATTCTTAGGCTTAGAAATTCGACTTCGAGGGGGAGAATTGCCTCCACTCCGAAAAGTAATGGAGTGGACTGAGTTGGAGTATGGTGTGTGGTACGATATGCCCACAACGTCTCGTGGAGCTTAAGATTCCAGTCTCTCTTGTTGGCGGAAACATTTTTCTTCAAGTTCTTGCATAAAGTTTTATTGAAGGCTTCGGTTATCCCATTGGCTCTTGGATTATAGATGGAGAAATATTTCCAGTCTATCTTGCGCTGAGTAGCGAACCTTGAGACTTTGAAGCTCTTAAAAGAAGGCCCGTTGTCAGAAATGATTCTCCTAGGTGTAACGAAATGGTATAGAATATTATGCCAGAATAACGTCAGAATATCATCTGTCTTGATTTCTTTTAGCGAGACAGCTTCAGCCCATCTGGAGAAGTAATCAGTTGTGGCCAATATGAACCGGTGGCCTTTGGATGACGGAGGATCAATTGGACCAACTATATCGGTGCCCTAAACTTTGAAAGGCCATGACACCACCGTAAGATGCAGCAGATTGGGGTGTTTGTGAATGAAGTCACCATGAATTTGGCGGAGATGACACCTCTTCGCATGCTCTTCGCAATCCCTTATCATGGTGGGCCAGTAATACCCAAGCCATTTAATTTGAAGCCGCATTTCCGGGCCAGATTGGTGAGCTCCACAGACTCCCGAGTGAACTCCTTTCATAACTTTTTGGGCTTCGCATGATGATAGACACCTGAGCCAGAGTTGGTCATATGATCTGCGGTATAACATATTATTTACAAACACGTATCGGAGAGCTCTCTTCTTCAGCTGAATCCTCGCGGATTTTTCTTCGGGTATCTTGTCGTATCGGAGGACTCTATGAAGGGTTCTCTTCAATCGAGCTCGTCTTGAATGATCAGAGCTTTTTCGGCAGAATTGTTCTCTTGTTCTATGCTTCCTTCTTCACACAAAGTGACTGGAGGTAGAATTTGCCGGTTTCTGACTGTTATCAGAATTTCATCCATATCGGGATCAGCCAGCTCATTGGCTAAGCGATCGAGTACGTCAGTTTTTCCATTCAACGCCCTAGGAACTCTCATCAGTTAAATGTGGGTGAACTGTATTATGAGCTTCACCATCCGGCTTCTGTACTGAGCTAATTTGGGTTTTTATATCTTATAGTCGCCTCTTACTTGGTTGACAACAAGCTGGGAATCACTGTAGACCCGTAGCCGAAAGATTTCTATTTCTATGGCGAGCTCCAAACCAGCTATCAGAGCTTCGTACTCAGCCTCGTTGTTTGTACGAGGCTCGGTGAGAGCAAAAGAACATCGTAGGGTTCCCATAGATGGCGTGATGAATACTAATCATATCCCTGCTTTTATCTGTGGGACGCTATATTTGCTGGAGGTCCTTATTGATGAGGCTCTGTCGAAGTAGAGCTACCAATATAGCTCGTCATCCTTGAGGTGCAGCACTTGTTCGTTGGGTAATTCACAATTGAGCGGCGACCCTTGTGGTATGGGATGAGCAGCAAGAAAGTCGGCGAGGGCTTGCCCTTTTACTGCTTTCTGAGGAGCATAGATTATGTCGATTCAAGCAGCATCATAGTCCATCTTGCCATTCTACCAGTTAGGCTTGCCTTGGTCATTTAGTGTTTGAGCGGGTCGACCTTGGAGATCAGCATAACCCGATGAGCGAGCAAATAGTGCCTCTGCTTCTTCACAACAAATATCAGAGCCAAGCATTGATTTTAGATCGGGGAATAGTTGTGTTCCGCCCCGACTAAAGTTCAATTGAGGTGGTAGAGGGAATTTTCTTTTCCCTCCTCGTTGTTCTGGGTGAGGAGTGCACCGAGTAACTCATCTAGCGCGGCAGCATAGAGAATCAACGGTTTGTTTGGAATAGGGGCAGCAAGTATTGGAGGGTGCAACAGGTACTGTTTGATGCTTTCGAACGCTTCTTGACATTCGATATCCTAGACAAAGGAGCTCCCTTCTTCATGAGTTTTGAGAAAGGCGACATCTCCCCGATAGGTTCGAGATGAATTTTCGTATGTAAGCAAGTTTTTCTTGAAAAGATCTTAACTGCGTTAGATTCTTTGGAGGAGGCATCTTCAGGATGGCCTTTATATTTGATGGGTCAACTTCGATCCTCTGATGTTGGACCATGAAGCCCGAGAATTTTCCCGACGATATGCCAAAAGCGCACTTCAGAGGATTCATCTTCAGATCGTGTTCTCTCAGTCGGGTGAAATCATTCCTGAGATCTCGGATGTGATCGGCCTTAACTTTAGTCTCGACGACCAGATCATCAACATAACATTCAACGAATTTATGGATTAAGTCATCAAAGATTTTTGTAACGCCCCACGTCCCAGTACAGATGGTATTGTCTGCTCTGGCCGAAACTGTACGGTTTTGCCCTCACCGGATCCGACTGGGGGCCACTTCCCAGGAGGTCACCCATCCCAAGACTTCCCTGGCCCGAGCATGCTTAACTATGGAGTTATCAAGCTCTTATAGTGCCGATTCACTTAAAAGGCACCTCTGTAATTGTGGGTGGTATTATTACATTTATAATGCAGTTCGGTCCTCTTTCAGAATGTGTTCCGAAAATTCCTCATTGTTCTACAGTGGGTCCCACGGACTCAAGAGGTGTCCCCCACGGATCTAAGAGGTGGACCCCGCCCCCTTGGCATAACAATTGGCGTGGCACTTTATTCCGTGTGGCACTTTTTTCTGTGAGCAAGAACCGGGTCCTGACATTCTCCCCATCATTGAACAATGGTTCGTCCTCAAACCACAGACCTAATACCGAGGGACCTGCATGGACTACCATAAATATAATGCCCCACGCCCCAGTACAGATGGTATTGTCCGCTCTGGCCGAAACCGCACGGTTTTGCCCTTTTAGGGCGAACCGGACCCGACCAGAGGCCACTTCCCAGGAGTTCACCCATCCCAAGACTTCCCTGGCCCGAGCACGCTTAACTATGGAGTTCTCTAGCTCCTGTAGTGCCGATTCCCTTAAAAAGTGCCTCCGAAGATTCCCCATTGTTCTACAGTGGGTCCCATGGACTCAAGAGGTGGCCCCCACGGATTCAAGAGGTAGCCCCCGATCCCTTGGCATGACAATTGGCATGGCACTTTGTTCCGTGTGGCACTTTGTTCCGTGAGCAAGAACCGGGTCCCAACAATTTTGGTCATTGCCCTTTAATATGTTGCGTCCGCATTCTTCAGTCCGAACGGCACCACCTTGTAGCAGTATATCCCGATCGAGGTTCAAAATGTCGTGTATTTCTCATCATCGGGTAACATCTTGATTTGATTATATCCAGACGAGCCATCCATGAAGATGAACAGCTCGTAATTTGAGGTATCGTCGACCATCATTTCCATAACCGGTAACGGGAAATCGTTTTTAGGGCATGCCTTGTTAAGGTCTCTGAAATCGACGCAAACTCGGATCTACCCATTTTTCTTCTTTACTGGGACGATGCATGCGATCCAATCCGCATATTTCTCTTCTCTCTGATGAAGCCAGTATCGATAAGTTTCTTAGTTTCCTTGATGACCTTTTCGTCTAGCTCCTTTCTCATTTTTCGAGGAGCTTGTTTGACTGGCTTGGCATCAAGAGATATAGCCAGCTTATGCACGACCACTTCAGGAGAGAGACCAGGCATTTCTTTGTACATCTACGCGAAGAAGTCAGTGAACTCATGCACATGGCGACTATCTGCTCTTTCATTTCCTCTGACAAGAGAGAGATGATGTAGGTCGGCCTTGGATCATTGAGCGTTCCCAAGTCAATCTCGGTTAGCTCATCGAAGGTTGCTTGTCCGCTATCTTCGAGTTCTCGAGGGGCTTCTTCTGGCTTGGCTAGCTCGCCGTCGTCATTTGACCTTTCGCTGAATTCACCAACATGGATCATATAGCATACTTTGGCATTAGATTGAATGAAACATACGCCCCGTCTATCTGGGATTTGCCCATCGATGAGTGCTCCGAATTGAGGCAGATGCCACAACCCCTTATAAAACTTCACTTTGGTGTCTGTTTGATATAACCGACACCTGCAATTTTTAAAATATTCCCGCATCTCGGGCGCGTAATATCTGGGGTTTAGGACGTCTCTTATGCCTCTTTCATAGGGAAAGCACGTGATAAACAAATCGTTCGGGTGCACGACAGGATTTGACCCATAAAACAGGATGCCTTCCTGTCCACTTTTCCTTCCGGGAACGTAGAAAGTTAGCAGTTGGTTCACGGTAGAGACCAACAAAGCATCTGGCTCTTTGCACATCTGTCCCGGCACCCTTGTGGTAGCTAAGGACCCTTCTGTAATCTCGATGGTTTCTCTTAGCTTTGCTTTTTGCATGAGGGCCCAATCTGTATAGCCGTTGCAAGGCGGGTCCTCTTCTTCCAACTCTTCAGTTTCACTGCCGAAATGAGGGCGAGTTTTGTTGCCGGATGGGCCTTCCGTATCAGGCTCGTTCGTATCGCTACCGAAATGAGGGCGAGTTTTACGGAAGGATGGAATTCCAGTGTCGGGCTCATCAGAGTCACTACCGAAACGCGGGCGCACTTAGGGGTTTTTGCTTTTGAAAGTAACAGCCAGCTCAAATTTGCTTTTGAGTTTCGGGATCGCTCTGTCCTCGGTTAGTTGTGGCTTATCATTTTGGGGGTTCACAAAGTACCGAGAATCTTCATATCGGACTTCATGCACATCAAACGGCTGGATGTCTCCATTGATGCATCTTTCATCGCCATTTTTGGTATGCTTCATGTATTAATGGAGAGTTGACGGAACGATACCGTAATCGTGGAGCCACGGCTATCCCAGTAGAATCTTATAAGACGTGTCGGCGTCGATCACGTATATCTTGGCTTCGGTTTGTAGCTCCCCGGACCTGATTGGCAGAGCTATGGATCCCAGAACTTGCTGGCAATTTTGATTGAAAGCTTGAATGACAATCCTTTCCCTTGACAGGTATCAGACGTCCATTGACAAACTCTTCAGAGTCTGCAAGTTCATGATGTTCACTGAGAATCCCGGATCAATCAATATGCGATTAATCCGATCTCCATCGCTGTACCCGGTCACTTAAAGCGGTCGGTTATACTCAGTTGTTCCCAGTAGCAGGTCTTCATCCTTAAACGTGACTGCGACGGTATGCAGAGTGTACTGGGCTTCTTTCATATTAATTTCTGCAAAGCGAGCCTGGTACCGCTCGGGGTTTTATAAAGCGTGAATGAGAACATCTTTAAGCTCCTTAGATATGACTAAGGCATCGTAGATGCTCAGGAGAGACAGAAGCTTCCGGAGATGGGCCAAGACATTGTAGTCCACTGAGGAAGGACTCGAGTTTTCATAGGCCGGCTCTCTGTCGTCTTCTTCATTAGCGACTTGTTTTTTCTTTTCTTTTGGGGCGTTGCCCTGATTTGGCGGTAGAGCCTTACCGTTTCTGAGTTGGATTTGGTTGGCCTTTATGGTGAGCTCCTAGTCCTCTTTGGAAAAATATAGCTCTTCCTCAGAGTCGCTACTAAGATGGACGACGTAGCAGGTCACTATAGTGATCTTGTCATTGGAGTCTTCTTCTAACTCCTCCAGAATCTCAGCTGCTTCTACGAGGAAGAACTTCTTTAATTGAATTAGAGTTCTTCCTTTTGTTCATAGTCTTTAAGGAATTCGATATATTTTTGAATGGCCAATCTCCTTGCAGACTTTTTTCTGCTTCGAGCCGCACCTTTCCTTTTCTTCTTCTTTTGCTTTTTAGATTTTGAGCCCGATTGAGCCGAAGTGGTATCTGGAACGGTGGGCTCCTTCTGCCCCTCCCCTTCTATTCTGGGCTCTTTCTAAAGTAGTTTTTGCATAGTCTTCGTCTTATTAGATATGTGCGTACTCCATGAAGGCTGCGGTGAGTCGGACTCATTTCTCGGGACAGCGGATTCAGCCGTCTACTCCCAGAAGGCTTCATCTTCTGTCTGTATAAAGTTTGTAACGACTCTGATTTTACTGTACGAAAATTTTTAAATTACTGTACAGAATGGATTTTGCAAGCATGGGTACAATTTATAAGTTATTTTTGTTTAAGAACAGCAAAAAACAATTTGTAGCTCATTGGTAAACCTTTTCACTGTTGTGGCATATGTAACGACTCCAATTTCTTTGTACAAAAATTTTCAAGTTAAGGTACATAATAGAGTTTCAATCCTGAGCACAAGTTATAAATTAAAATTGTTTAAGAACAGCAAGAAAGTACTTGTAGCTCATTGGTAATGCCTTGCACTGCTGTGACGTAGCCCCTGTGTTCAAATCCTCTCGGCCACATATTATTTTTTATGATTTTTCTTATAAACTTTTTGGAAGCCCAAAAGTTTACACATGTAAAACACGTAAAAATGAAAAGTCACAGAAAACAAACATGTGGAAAATGTTATATGAACAGAGTAGAACACGTAGCATTCATCCAAGACCCCACACCCCTAAAACGACCGGCGGAGATTGCTTTATGGCAGGCGCCGCCGGGCCCCCGTCAGGATTGCTCTCATTTTTTACCCCAGTCCCTTAGCCTACCTCTACTAGCCCAGTACAGTTTAATTTCTCTGTAAATTAACAGAGAGATTAAAATCACCCATTAATCCAAGTTTAAATGCATTTTCAATTCTCAAAACCCTAATTCTACCCTATAAATACAACCCCACACCTTATCCCTCTTCATTCTGAAATCTTTTGTCAAAAATTCTCAAATTTTTCCAAGTCAACGAAGAGTACAAGTGGAGTTAGCCCAAGGTCACTTTCCGGCAATGATTCGAGACGATTCCGTCGACCCCGTGACTCCACGAAACTTCCAAATCCTTCCTCAACCTCCCCTCTCTCATTTCATCTAGTAAGTCCCATATCTTCTCCTCTCTTCCTAAATTAAAAGGTTCTCTTTTCAAAGATCGTCGGAAGTGGAGTTATTTCGACATCCGTTTCTAAACTCGTTAAAAACACAACTTTTCTTAATAACCATTCATCCATGTTATTATAACTTGCTTAGTAATCTTAAAACAATTATTGAGAACAAGTTTCATCTTAAAATACCATGCTATGTAAATTTTATTACACATTTTCGTTTAAATACCACAAACTTTACATATGACACATTTTAATACTTTTTGCTCATATTACCTTTGGAAAATCTTACGAGGTAATGACCTACCTCTCACAACACGCATCATGACATAGCACGATTTTCTTTTAACAATATTTTGGGGCAAATACTACTGTTACATTAAAATACCATAAACTATTAAAAACCGTATTCTTTAAATTTGTATTATTTACATTCCTTGCAATTATGCCTCTACAACCCATTTTGGGGAAGCCGATCGGGATGGTGTGGGTTATCGCACATTCTCGGAACTAGTAGAGTAAGATGCAGACCTCCTCATGGAGCATCCGATCTCGATAGAATTTTATTGCAATTTTTAAGGAAAACGTGATTTTCTATTTAATAAATAAATTTTACTTTTAATAATTATATATAAATATTATCGAATCATATATTTTAAAATATATAATAAATTCCATGTTTTTCCAAACAAAAGAAAAGAATTACAGTTTCAAGAAAATACCATAAAGAATCCATACAAGCCAAATTTACACAAAAATAACATGTATTATTCAAGCTAGATATTTATTCACTAGAATACCTCACTTTTAAAATTTACATCCACGAATACCATAAATACGATAAATAAATACTTGAGGATTATTTTGAGATTATACTAAAAATATTTTTCATAAAACCCCCCAAGTTATATTAAATTATAATAAGGACCCTGGTAAATATAAGTTTATGCGGGACCAATTCTCTTGAGCCTCAGAGAGCCGGAGAAAGTGGATGCTTATCTATTTTAGGTAGAAAACTAAAACGGGGTTATCAATGGTAATTGGCTTGGAAAAGTCACAAATCCTGCCGTCTATGTGAAGTAGTTACCGATAACTCCAAAACCTAATTCAGAAATCCAATTCTGTTTAAGTGTCTGACTCGGTCAGAGTCTCGGTCTAATCTGAATATAATCCATACATGAATACAATTCAAATATAACTCCAATATAACATGAATCCATATATACTGGAACTTGAACATGAATACCAGAATATTATCAAATATCAACATGATTTGATTTGACCGAACCATGGATATATATTGACTTGACTACATAACTATTCGTTTATATCCTTATCCATTTACATGAACAATTTATACCATGGTCTTGGCAAGTCTTACATCTATAAAAAACACAATATACATTACAGAGTTTTTAAGGGGTAGACTGGTACGGAATGGATTAGAAGTGGAATGAGACGGTCACTATAATACACCAAACCTGAATATCCATTGTCGTTATCCTATGGGTTTTGACGGGGCCTTATACTCTATATGCCTTTGTCCGCAGAATAAGTTAGACTCCTCTCATATACACTGATATATTCTATACCAAGCTACAAACAACTACGTTGGTATAATAAAAACAGATAAATTACCAGATCTGTTCCTTTTACTTGATCTATCTCTCTTTTGGGATTTATCGAGCGATTGTTCGCTGACGACATTCTTTTCTCTTCTTTCTTTGGAATGTTGTCAGGAGGACCCGACTCTCAGGAGGTCGAGCCCAGCCAGGACGATTTAGAGCAGTTCATTGAGGACCAAGAGCACTAGTCTACTTGTACATACTTTTACTTTCGGTTCATATGCCATTATTTAGGTATCGCTTTCCGGTATTGTATTTACTTTCCAATTGTATTGTAAAGAATGTTTAATCAATAAAAAGTTTCTGTTTATTTATATCTCTTGTCTTTTCTTGTGTACTTTTATTATATTGCTTATTTACGCTTAACGTATTTACTTCTGGATAAATACGTCGCGTCCCTACCACGTCTCCTTATCCGTACGTCGGAAAGTGGGGCGTGACAGGTTTTGTTGGTGGCCCATGCAGCTTTGTTCTGCATGAAGTCATACCAAGCAGGGTCATTTCTGCATGGAAACCTAAGCAATTTATCACAAGAATTATAAGAATCAGCAACTAAACATTCTTTAAATTTCATATTCCTTGAATCTATCCTAACCCTATTTTTCTTTCAAGTTTATGGATTCACCAAACAATACGAGCATGAACGTCAACGGCAATACACCACCTCTACCACTTACACCTACCGTAGCAGCTCCTATCAACGAGCAGACGGTGTTGCTTGAGGCCTCTTGGAGGGACAGTAGCAGCAGATTGCTATACTCTTGAACCGCCCAGAAGCTGAGGCACCCGGTGTGAAACAATTCCGGGCACTGCACCCTAAACAGTTCTCTAGGAAAGAGAGCCTTTTGGAGGCAGAGGAATGGGCTCAGTCCATCGAAGAAGACCTGGCAGCAGCACAAGTGCCAGAGATCGCTTGGGTAAGGGTTGCGAAGTTGCAACGAACTGACAATGCCAGGGTATGGTGGAAGGCGGAAGAAAGCCGTCTTACCCAGCCGATTGAAAGGAAGATTTTTCGCGAGATGTTTGACGCGAAATATTTTCCCGAAACTGCCCGTTTTGATATGGAGCAGCAATTCATCCACCTGCAACAAGGTTCGATATGGACCAAATCTGTGGATGAGTATGACACTGAATTCACCATGCTGAGCAGGTAAAATATGTCTCAAATATTCAATTCCCTTATGTCACATACTATATAGCTAACATAAGACCATAACTGATTCGCAGCACATCTCATACCGACTGCTGAAATCAGAGCACGACGATTTCAGCAAGAGTTGGACCCGGAGATCCAAGCTGCTCTAGCTACAGGGGATTTCCCAACCCATGATTTGGTTTTGAAGGCTGCCCAAAGATATGAGGCAGTGGTGAAGAAGAAAAGAAGACCACAATCTGTCAGTATGAAGCCCCCTGCTCCTCAGATAGCAGGAGGAGCCTCTTCTAGGCCACCATTTGTACCCAGGAGACCGGGAGTAATTTTTAACCAGCCCAGTCCAGATTTCTACTTATTTTGCAAAAGGAATGGACACCTGGTGAAGGATTGCAGGCGTGCAAATCGTCTATGCTTAATCTGTGGCTCATCCACACATGATGTTGGATCTTGTCCTCATAGACTCAATCCAAACCCTGCACCCAGACCAGCAATCACCTATCCGTAGCGGCCAGCTATCCAGACACCTGCTCCTCGGCTTGCTCTCCAAGATCCACCTCTTCATGGACCACCTATTGCACCTCCTCCTCGTTAGTTCCATCAAGCACAGAGGAACCTACCTCAAGGATAGAGAAACGGACAAAGGAATGCTCCCCCAGCAAGGAGGAACGTACCTAAGCATCAGGCTTTCACAATGACTGTGGAAGAGGTTGAAGCCACTGGCCAAGTCATCACTGGTAACTTTTCATCTTTCAAATCTGTTCAATACTTGTTTACATCCATATATATCTTTTCCTATACTTAAACATATTTCACACAACTTAGGTACAATCTTAGTAGCCTCCCTACCTGCACTAGCACTCTTCGATACTGGAGTATCACATTGCTTTATGTCGCAATGATTCATCCGAATTCATGCGATTCCAGTTAAACCGCTCATATCCAGCTGGAATGTCGGTTCAAGGAACGACATCCTAAAAGAAACTTTGGGATACGACATGTGTCCAGTAGTCGTCTGCAGTAGAGAATTTTATGCTGAATTCAAGGTGCTAGACATATCGAAGTTCGATGTGGTCTTAGGTATGGACTGGTCAGGAACTTTCTACGCTACCATCGACTGTCATCAAAGGAGGGTAGTGTTCGAGATTCCAGACCATCACGTCTTTTATTTCAAGAGTGGAGACCATACACTGGAGCCTAGCACTTATAAAGCTAAACCGAAGAAGGCAATGATTGCAACAACACAAGTTGAAGAAAACAAGCCAGAGCTAGTTCGAGAGTTCGAAGATGTATTTTCTGAAGACATCTCAGGTTTGCCTCCCGATATAGCTCTTGAATTCAGTATTGATTTAGTACCTGGTGCACAACCGGTGATCAAAGAACCATATCGCTTAAGTTCTGAAGGATTGAAGGAGATCCGTACTCAGCTGGACGAACATAAGAAGAAAGGATAGATTCATCCTAGTACTTCAAGTTGGGGATCTCCAGTTCTGCTTGTGAAGAAGAAAGAAGGTTCATACAGAATGTGCGTTGATTATAGAGCTCTGAACGAAGTCACGATAAAGAACAAGTACCCACTACCATGAATCGACGATCTGTTCGATCAGCTAAGGGGATCTCCAGTTCTACTTGTACATACTTTTACTTTCGGTTCATATGCCATTGTTTAGGCATTACTTTCCAGTATTGTATTTACTTTCCAGTTGCATTGTAAAGAATGTTTAATCAATAAAAATTTATTGTTTATTTATATCTCTTGTCTTTTTTATGTAATTTTATTATATTGCTTATTTACGCTTAACGTATTTACTTCTGTATAAATACATCGCGTCCCTGCCACGTCTCCTTACCCATATGCCGGGAAGCGGGGCGTGACAACGTAGCCCTGTGTTTGAATCCTATTATGCACATTATATTTTTCTGATTTTTCTTTTAAACTTTTTGGAAGCCCAAAAATTTACACGTGCACTACATATAGAAATGAAAAGTCAAGGAAAATAAACATGTGCACAATGTTATTAACAGCGAGTAGGACACGTGGCCAAGATCCTCCAGCCCTCCTCACACATTGGACCAGTGAGATTGATCAATGGGCCGGCAGGGACGAGTCGACCGTAGCAAAAGGTCCTCGTGCTCTGCAGACAAGACTCTTGGCCTACCCTTATTACCCCTGCACTGATTGATTTCTCTAAAATTAAACAGAGAATTCAATTTCACCTTAAAATCAAATTTAAATGCATTTTAATTCATTTTTTCAATTCCAAAACCCTAATTTCACACTATAAATACTAGCCCATGCCTTAACCCCTCCTCATTCTAAAAATTCTAGCCAAAACTATCATATTTTCTCAAGTATAAGTGGAGTAGAAGTGGAGTTAGCCAACAACCAACTTCCGGCGAGGAATCGAGGTTTTTCCGGCGACCCCGCGACACCACAACGAGAACCCCCTCTTCTTCTACCTCTCCTTAAACCAAATCAATCGTTAAGTCCTTTCCAATCCTCACTCTTCTCCTCTAAAACTTCTTTTTCAAAATATATGTCGGAAGTGGAGTTACTACCGACATTTTCTTCTATTCTATATCAAATCCGATTTTTCTTACATATTTGACATCCATATTTTTACTCTATGTATATAACTATAAAATTAATGTTTATAATCAACTTCCACTCAAAAATATCATGAAATTTACATGAAATGTAAATTTAATTTAACATTTACATTAAAATACCATTACCTTTAGATATGTCATATTATATTCTTTCGCTTACATATACCTTTAGAAAACTTCACGGAGTAATGACCTACTCCTTACAAACACACATGGTTTCTATAGCACGATACTCTTTTAGCATATTCTTGGTTACAATTACAATATTTCATCAAAATACCATGAACTATAAAAAAACCGGTTTTCTTTTGAATTGTATTATCAAAACTCTTTGCAAATATGCCTCTACAACCCTTTTTAGGGAATCCGCTATTAGATGTTGCGGACTATCACACATTCTTTGGCTAGTAGAGTAAGATGCAGACCTCCTCACGGAACATTCGGTCTCAAAAGATTTTTAATATGATTTTTAAGAAAAAATAGATTTCTATTTAATAATAAAATAATTTTTTTATAAAATTATTAAACCACATATTTTCAAGATATAATAAAATTCTATGTTTTCTAAAAAATAATAAAAGAATGACAAGTTTCATCAAAATACTTTCAAGTTATCCAAAAATCAAGCTTTACAGTAAAATACCTTGAACTATTCAAGTTAAGATATTTATCACTAAAATACTTCAATTCTTAAAATACACATCCATGGAAACCCTAAAGAATATAAATAACTTCTCAAGATTATTTTGAAACTATATATTAAAAATATTTTTCATAAAACACTCTCGAGCTATATAAAACACCGTTAAGGACTTTAGTAAAAATACGTTTAAGTGGGATCAATTCTCTTGAGCCTCAGGAAGCCGGAGAAAGTGAGTGCTTGCCTATTTAAGGTAGAAAAACTTAATGGTGTTGTCAATAGTAATTGTCTTGGAAAAAGACACAAATCATACCGTCCATGTGCAGCAGTTACCGATAACTCCCGAATATAACTCAGGATCCAAAGCAGTTCTAAGTGTTTAACTCAAGTCTGAGTCTAAATAAAACTTGAATTCAATCCAAACCAGAATCCTATACGAACATGAATCTAAACTCTAACATGTTTACTTGAACCTGAATCTGAATACCAGAACCATATCAACATGCTGATATGACTTGACTTGACCGAACCTTGGTTATAACTTGACTTGATTACATGACTACTTGTTTACATTCTGAACCTGATTACATGAACAACTTGTATCCATGGTCTCGGCAAGTCTGATATTTATAATCTATATAAATCACATTACGGGGTTAAAGGGGTAGATTGATACGGAATGTGTTAAAAGTGGCATGATGATGGATACTATAAGACACCTACATAAACACTCGTGCCGTTGTCCCGTGGGTTTTGACAGGGCCTTGTACTTACATGTTACCATAGTCCACGGTATAGTTGCACTCCTCTCGTATACACTGATATATTATGTACCAAGTTACAAACAACTACGTTAGTATAATAAATATATACCTGTATAATCACCAGTTCTTTCTCTTTACTTGTTCTATTCCATTCTTACTTCTAGGACTTACCGAGCGTTAGTTCGCTGACGACATTCCTATTTCTTTCTTTCTTTGGAATGTTCGTCAGGAGGACCAGACTCTCAGGAGATCGAGCCCAGTCAAGACGACTTGGACCAGTTCACAGAGTAGCCAGACTTCTAGCTTTTCCTTGTACTTACTTTTCATTTCATATGCCACTGTTTAGGCATTGCTTTATATCCTTGTACTTTCCTTTTCAAAGCAATGTATTGTAAAGATGAATGTTAATAAAAGTTGCTGTTTATTTTACATCTCTTGTTATTCTTGTGCATTTTATTTATATTACTTATTTACGCTTAACGTATTTATTTCTGAGTAAATACGTCGCGTGCCTCGCCACGTCACCGCTTACGTACACCGGGAAGCGGGACGTGACAGGTTTTATTGGTAGCCCATGTGGGTCAATTCTGCATGGAATCCTAAGCAATATATCATAAGAATAATAACAATCGGCAACTATACATTCTTTACATTTTAAATTCCTTGAATCTATCATAACCTTTTCGTTTTCTATCAAGGTCATGGATTCACCGAACAAAACGAGTACCAACGTTAATGGCAACACCCCACCACCCACTCTACCTCCACCACCTACCGTTGCAGCTCCCATCAACGAGCAAACTGTATTGCCTGATACGATCAAGAGTCTCTTGGAGGATCAGCAGCAGCAGACTGCCATTCTCATACAACGCCCAGAAGTCGAGGCATCCGGAGTCAAACAATTCCGGGCACTGCACCCGAAACATTTCTCTGGAAAAGAGAGCCCACTAGATGCAGAGGAATGGGCTCAGTCTATTGAGGATGACCTGGCAGCAGCACAAGTGCCAGAGATTGCTTGGGTGAGAGTTGTGAAGCTGCAACTAACGGATAACGCCAGAGTATGGTGGAAGGCTGAAGAAAGCCGACTCGCCCAACCGATTGAATGAAGGACATTTCGTAATATGTTTGACATGAAATACTTCCCTAAGATTGCCCGATTCGACATGGAACAGCAGTTCATCCACTTACAGCAAGGTTCAATATGGAACAAATCTGTGGATGAATACGATGCTGAGTTTACCATGCTTAGCAGGTAAGATATGTCTCAATATTCAATTTCCTTATATCACATACTACACTGCTAACAAAAGGTTGTAACAGGTTCGCGGCACACCTGATCCCAACTGCTGAGATACGGGCACGGAGATTTCAGTAAGGGTTGGACCCGGAAATCCAAGCTGCGCTAGCTACAGGGGATTTCCCAACCCATGATCTTACACTGAAGGTTGCTCGACGCTATGAGACAGTGGTGAAGAAGGACAGACCTCAGACTGCCGATGTGAAACGCCCTCCCACTCAGATGGCAGGAGGAGCCTCTTCTAGGACAATTTTTGCACCCAGGAGACCGGGAGTAACTGTTAACCGGCCCAGTCCAGACTTTTGCTTCTATTGCAAGAGGAATGGACACCTGGCGAAGGACTAAAAGCGTGCAAATGTCCTGTGCTTAGTTTTTGGCGCATCCACTCATGCTATTGGAGCTTATCCTTATTGTCTCAACCCAGCTTCTGCACCCCGACCAGCGATCACTTTTCCGTAGCGGCCAGCTATCCAGGCTCCTGCACCTCATCTTACTCTACCTGCTCCACCTCCACATGGACCTCCCGCACAGCCTCCTCATCGGTTCCATCAGGCCCAGAGGAACATGCCTTAAGGGCAGAAGAACATGTCCCGGGGATAGAGGAATGTGCCTCCAGTAAGGAGGAATGTACCCCGACATCACGCTTTCACCATGACCGTTGAGGAAGCCAAAGCCACTGGCCAAGTTATTACTGGTAATTTCCAATCCTTTCATCTTTTCAATCCTTGTATATCCCTATATTTTTCCTGTATCTAAACCCACCTCACACAACTTAGGTACTATATTAGTAGCCATCCTTTCTGCACTAGCACTGTTCGACGCTGGAGCGTCACACTGCTTCATGTCCTAACGATTTGTGAGAACACATATGATACCCGTGAACCCACTCATTTCAAGCTGGAATGTCAGTTTTGGGAATGGAGTTTTGAAGGCAACTATAGGATTGGATCAATGTCCAGTTGTAGTTTGCAGACGAGAATTCTGCGTGAATTTCAAAGTACTGGACATCGCAAATTTCGATGTTGTGTTGGGAATGGACTGGCTGGGAGTTTTCTATGCTACAATTGACTGCCATTAAAAGAGAGTGGTATTTGAGATACTAGATCACCCAGTCTTCTACTTCAAGAGTGAAGACAGAACTTTAGAGCTAGGAATATTCCGTGCCAAGCCGAAGAATGCAGAAGTATTTACTCTACCGGCGGAAGAAAAAAAACCAGAGGTAGTTCGGGTGTTCGAGGATGTGTTCCCTGAAAATATAACAGGTTTGCCTCCCGATCGAGCTCTTGAATTCAGCATTGATTTAGTACCTGGTGTGCAACCGGTAATCAAAGCTCCATACCGGTTAAGTCCAGAAGGATTGAAGGAGATCCGCATTCAGTTGGACGAACTCCTGAAGAAAGGTTGGATTCGTCCCAGTACTTCAAGTTGGGGATCTCCAGTTTTGCTTATGAAGAAGAAAGAAGGTTCATACAGAATGTATGTAGATTACCAAGTTCTGAAAGAAGTGACGATAAAGAACAAGTATCCACTACCGCGCATCGACGATCTGTTCGATCAGCTAAGTAGGTCTTGCATATTCTCAAAGCTAGATCTTCGTTCGGGTTATCATCAGGTGAAGGTCAAAGAGTCTGATATTCCTAAAACGGCGTTCAGGACTCGCTATGGTCATTACGAATATCTTGTGATGCTATTTGGAGTGACCAATGCACCTGCTATATTCATGAATCTGATGAACCAAGTTTTCTGAGAGTACTTAGACAGGTTCATTGTCATTTTTATCGACGACATCCTGGTGTATTCAAAGAATCGAAAAGAGCACGCCGAGCATTTACGGATTTTCCTGGAGATATTACGACAGCATCAACTCTACGCCAAGTACAGCAAGTGTGAATTTTGACTAGATCAAGTCGGATTTCTCGGACATATTGTTTCAGGCGAAAGAATCTCAGTAGATCCAGCTAAAGTATTAGCTGTCAGTGAATGGCCGACACCGAAGACGATGAAGGATATTCGAAGTTTCTTGGGCTTAGCAGGATACTACCAAAAATTCATCGAAGGTTTCTCGAAGATTGCAGCACCTCTGACCAAGCTCACACGTAAAGATGAAGCGTTCGTGTGGTCAGAAGCATGTGAACAAGCTTTTGTAGAACTCAAGTCAAGATTGACATCAGCTCCTATTCTCATAATACCAGATCAATCTAGAGGTTTCGTCGTACATTGTGATGCGTCCGGTAAGGGATTAGGATGTGTTCTACACCGGCATGAAAAAGTTGTAGCTTTTGCCTCAAGACAGCTAAACGTTCATGAGCGCAACTATCCAACGCATGATCTGGAGTTGGCAGCCGTTATCTTTGCACTTAAGATTTGGCGCCACTATCTTCTTGGAGAACGAGTGGATATATACACGGACCACAAAAGTCTAAAGTATGTATTTACTCAAAAGGAGTTAAACATGCGGCAGAGAAGATGGCTAGAACTCATGGCGGACTTCGACATCAACCTACAGTATCATCCAGGGAAGGTGAATGTAGTTCCTGATGCACTTAGCCGTCAGCCATTATCAATGAATCTCATCGCCCAGTGGAAACTTCAGCAGGAATTGCACGAGATGGAGATCGAAGTAGTTATGCCAGGTAATGCTTCAGAGTTGATGAACTTATAAGTTCAGTCTACTATTGTCAATCAGATCAAAGCAGCTTAAGCAGGTGATGCCAAGCTGCAAAAGATCTGAGAACAAGTAAAAGGTGGACTTCGAACCGACTTCATCATCCACGAAGATGGATCCTTAAGATATGGAAGTAGATTGTGTGTACCACAAAGTCCTGTTCGAGAAGAGTTGATGAAAGAAGTTCACGGCTCTCCATACTCAGTACACCCCGGTGATACCAAAATGTATAAGGATCTATGGCAACACTACTGGTGGCATGGAATGAAGCATGAAGTGGCCAGAAGCGTAGCCAAGTATTTGGTGTGTCAACAAGTAAAGGATAAGCATCACAGAACTGCTGGTCTATTTCAGCCGTTACCAATCCCAGAATGGAAATGGCAGCACATTACCATGGATTTCGTGACTGCTCTTCCTCGCAGTACGAAGGGTAACGACGCGGTATGGATTATTATGGATCGACTCACCAAGTCGGCTCACTTTATTCCCTTTCGGGTTGGCCAATCTACCGAGACATTACCAAAAAAGTATATGGAGGTAAGCATGAATCTAAAGTAAGATTTAACTTCAAAATTTACTGTTTTGATATCCATGAACCCATGCAGGAGATCGCGAAATTACATAGAGTACCAGTTTGCATCATCTCTAATCGTGACACCAGATTCCGAAGAGTTTGCAAGCTAGCCTGGGAACGAGTCTGAACTTCAGCATAGCTTACTGGTCCCTCATAAAACATCAGGAAAAGCCCCAATGGGGCATCACGTGCCCACACGTGATGGGCCTTTAAACACCCTGAAAGAGATTAAAAGATATAATAAAACAGCAAGGAATACCCCAATGGGGTATCACGTGTCCATACATGACCAGAGGTCACGTGCAGACACGTGATGGGTTCCTAAGCTCTCTGCTTAATAGAATTAAATTCAAATTAAATAATCAAATAATGGGGTCACGTGCCAACACGTGATGGGCCTTTAAACCCACTGGAAAGGGTATAATAAAACAACAGGGAAAACCCCCAATGGGGCATCACGTGCCCACACGGGACCAAGGGTCACGTGTTGCACGTGATAATTCCTAACCTCTTTAAAACAGCAGAATTAAATTCTGGTTAAATGCTTAATCAGAGGGTCACGTGTCAACACATGATGGGATCCTAAGATCTCTGAAATAATAGAATTAAATTCTAATTAAATGGTCAATCAGAAGGTCACGTAACAGGCTCTTAAGCCTTCTGAACTAATAAAATTAAATTCTAATTAAGAGGGAATCAAGAATCCTAACTGGAAAAATACTTCTCTAAATCTTTCCAAACAAAAAAGATTGCGCTCTGTAAAGTGGAGTATCGTTGGATTAAAAATCCAATGGTGATTAAAAATCACCAATTTATAGAAAGATTCTATACAAGGAAAGATTTCCCTGAAATTCACCAAGAATAACAGACAGAATATCTTTTGGATTAAAAATCCAATGGTGAATAAAATTCACTGAGTGATCTAAAAGATCATATTGGTTACAAAATCAATTAAAATCTTTCAATAAAAGATTGACTAAAAAAACTGATTCTTTTCTTTCTCCTATAAATAAGAGCCAAGAGAGAACAACAAAAAAAAGAGGATACAACAACACCAGAGAGAAACAAGAAGAAGAGAAGAGTAGGAGAAAAGAAGAAGAGAAAGAAACCCTAGGTGAGAAAGGAAAAGAGATCTAAGCACCATAAAACAAAAAGAGAATTTAATTCTCAAATTAAGAGTTTAACTCTTCTGAATAAGAACTTAGTTCTTCCTTTGGTTGAAGATCTACAAAAGCAGATCTCCCCATAAGTTGAGAATTTAATTCTCATCAGGGAGATTCTGCCATGCAGATCCAAAACTTAGAAGGAGAATTGAGTTTAGCGAATTTAATTCCTCCAAATACTTAGGAATTTAATTTCTCCAACAGAAACAGGGTTTAACCCTTAAAACAAGAACTTAGTTCTTCTTCATGGTTGAAGATCTGCAGAAGCAGATCTCCCCATAAGTTGAGAATTTAATTCTCATCGAGAAGATTCTGCCATGCAGATCCAAAACTTAGAGGGAGAGTTGAGTTTAAAGAA
This sequence comes from Agapanthus africanus, assembly GCA_030015575.1. Lineage (NCBI taxonomy): Eukaryota > Viridiplantae > Streptophyta > Magnoliopsida > Asparagales > Amaryllidaceae > Agapanthus > Agapanthus africanus. The sequence continues at coordinate 450,925,859 of CM057349.1, read as the reverse complement.
TTTAATTCTTTCAAAACACATGGGAATTTAATTCCTCTAAATGAAATTAGGGTTTAACCCTATAAAAGAATTTAATTCTTAAACTTTCCATGCACGTAAACCTGATCACGTGGTAACACGTGGCCCTAACTTCAATGATCAGAAAAGAACGAATGAGACATGGTCATGTGCCCCCACGTGACCCTTAAATAGACTCCTTAAGATGAGAAAGAAAACATCTTGGAGGCAATGCCTCACGTACTCACACGTGACCCTTGAACAACACTTTTTTTAAAAGGGCAAGTAAGGGGAAACAGAGGAATTAATACCCAATACATCGGCACTATCACATGTCCACACGTGATGATTATAAAGGCTAAGTGTTTAACACTTATTTGCAGATTTTGAGAGTAAAATAAAGGAGGTTTGGCCCAATTCTCAGGCGCCTCACGTGACCCCACGTGACTACCTCATTTTTAGTGTTTAACACTGTTTTGTGCATTTTGTCCCTAGTGTTTAACACTGTTTTAAGCACATCACTTGGGAACACGTGATCGCCAAATATGTGCTAGTGTTTAACACTATATTCAAACTGGTCTTAGCCTAAATTGGCTGAGTCTTCCAAAGGCAGGACTCCCCTCCAATTGAACCTCAAAATTGATCAGTTCATATGATATGCAAAGTAAAGTCAGCTATAATGAATGGTTAGTGCTCAGCCAAAGATAAAATGTTGTCAAAGCCCCAAACCCCTGTTTAGCATTGGTAAATAATGGGGGGCTGAACCCAGACAAACGTTCAACAGTACAAACAAAAGTCCAACATTTCAAACCTAATTGGACTTAGCCCAAGTTGGCCATAAGTCCTCAATTCAGATTCAACTGAGCCCATGTGCTCATAATCTAATTAATTGATCTTAGTCCCAAATTGGACTACAGATCTCCCAATCAACATTGGTTCAAGGGTACATCTCTTCACTCCTTTGATATTTGTCGTTGTAATCCTTCAACGTCTTCAATGAGGTGACGGGTCCCGATAACCAATCATTCCATGGACTATGATGTCCTTAACCTCGGACTGTGGGGTCCTTTAAACCCATGGACTATGATGTCCTTAACCTCGGACTGTGGGGTCCTTAAACCCATGGACTATGATGTTCTTAACCTCGGACTGTGGGCTCCTTAAACTCATGGACTATGATGTCCTTAACCTCGGACTGTGGGGTCCTTTAAACCCATGGACTATGATGTCCTTAACCTCGGACTGTGTGGTCCTTAAACCCATGGACTATGATGTCCTTAACCTTGGACTGTGGGGTCCTTAAGCCCACGGACTATGATGTCCTTAACCTTGGACCACCATGTCCTTAAACTGGTAATAGACCGCAATATCCCTAAACTAAACAATAAAGCCCAAATACTCTTTTGTTGGATCTAAATGATCCTATTAAGTTGATCTTAGTCTAAAATTAGACTAACGTGTTCTTAACAAACGTTTAAGTTGATCTTAGTCTCAAATGAGACTAACGTATCCTTAAACCCAAACCCAAACCCAAATTTAAGAAAGTACGGATTTGGACTAATTCACGCCCTACGGGCGACAACATAAATTAGTCTCTGTATACAATCCACGGGCAACCAAAAATAAAACAAACACATACGACACGAAGTGACCATATGGAGAAGGAGAAAGTTGTTACCGCGATGCGGTAGCGTAATTAACTACAGGGGCTTGCGCCTGCAGGGAAAAGCGTCCCCACAATCAAAAACCCCTCAAATGAGGGAGAATCTAACGAAGTCTGCTACAACGGCCGCATCCGTCTAAACCTCTGATACACGGTGCCATAAATCAACTTGGCATCTTCGGAGAGGTGGACGGATAAATCCAAATAGCATCTGCCCCCAAATTCAGGCAAGACAAACCTACGCGGTCGCGTCTCTGTGTTCGGCGGAGAACAGATTCCGGCACGCCCGGTGGGACCTCTTCCTCTTTCCACTCCACACTTCGTGTGTCGTGTTCGCGAACGAATCGCGGTTTAATATGGTTGCCCTTAGGTTCAAGGTACTAAGATTTGGTTTTTCTCTCATGCAGAAAAAAGAACATCAATAGCCACTAACTTCTCCGGCTGCAACCGTAACTCCCGTGCCGACTCATCTGGAGGTGTAACCTATGGGCCCCAAGCGGTCTCCCTTTTCACAATGCCAGTGGAGCAGGTAACTCAAGCCACCACTGGGCTATTCTTCAGGACCATGCTCCCACCGATGAACTTCAACGCCCCTGTACCAGTGCAAGAAGCTCCGAAGAGCTTGGTCTTTAATCGGCTCACAACTACTGCGGCCCCTCTCAACGGGTCGTCCAGCTCCAACGCCTCAGTCTTTAACAGACTGGGCCAAAGATCGTTTGGGCCCATGAAGAAGCTCGCGATACCAGAAAGGGTTATCCCTAAGCGGATAGCCATTCCTGCTCATGAAGTCGTCAAGGCGGCTTCTCCTGCCAAAGGGTCGGTCTTCACAAGACTGACTGTTTCAGCTCCTGTTCCAGGAGAAATTGTCAAGGCTGCTTCCCCTGCTCGGAAGTCTGCCTTTGATAGGTTGGTTATCCCCACTCAGCAGACATCAGTCTTCAATAGGCTGACAACGACAACTTCTGACCAACACAGGGGGCATGAGGAAGTCACCCCTACAGCTAAGACAATACCAACGGCTCGACACGCTCGACGTCGCCACTGGCGCCGAGTAAGGAAGGTTGGGGGCAACTCTCCTTCCGGACTCACTCTACCGGCTCCAACGGTGGAAATCGATACTGCTGTTCCAACTGGGAACAACTTTGAACCACTAATGAGGGTGCGCAAAAACTCTCCGACTGCCGTGCTGAAGAGATCTCCTCCACCCGTGGAGAACGCTACTAAGGAGAAGCTAGAGCAGCCCCCTCAGCGGCTGTCTTCTAAAATTTATAAAGTTTAGCGACAAGTACAGGACTCGATGATTGATCAAGATTACTCTCGCCAACAGAAAAAGGTGAAAGTTCAGCGAGAAGAGGACCATCCTGTCAACCCACAAAAGGTGACAGCTACTTGGGTGCCCACTGCAACGGCCCCCTGAACTTCGACCGCTCACAAGAGGAGAAAGCTGGAGAAAATTTCGGTGTCTGCGGCGAATCGCAAGAACATTGAATCTAAACGCCCCAAGTCTGGGGGCATGGTGGTGCACACCATATATATGGCATTCGGAAAAGAGGATAGCCGTATCTCTACAGGTCATCGACCGCTTACGCGATCAGTGACTAGGGCTCAGGAGCAACAACAACAAAAGCTCCATGAAATGCTAACAGCTATGGCCGCACTTACGGGACCGAAAGCAAGCTCGGAGACATCCTCGGAGCAGCGCCGTGAGCAGGAAACTGATGCTGAATTCCTTCAGAGAATGCTTAAGAAGAAGGACAAAAAAGCTGCGAAACAAGCGGCCAATATAAAACAAATAGCCCTTCTATTCCAAGATATGGTGGGCATGATGATCCAGCCAGACCCTCCAGCCGAAGACCCTCCCGTAATAATTGAAGATGATAGAGGAGAAATATCAAATCCTCTGTCGGCTCTGTCAACAGCCAAGGAGGAGACAATCTCTAAAGCTGCCTTGGATGATTACATCGCTCAGCAAATATGAGTTCATCAGGCGAATGAAGCGGCTGGGCAAATTGTTAAAACGGGACGACCCTATCCGGGTTGGTATGACCAAATAAAGTACCCGCATGATACACGACCCCCAAATTCCACGTATATAAGGGGACGGGAAATCCGCATCAGCACGTCGCTCAATTCAGAGCCTTATGCGGAAACACTGGAAGTGACGATAAGCTACTGCTCTACCAGTTTGTTGGCAGTTTGTCGGAGACGGCATTCGAGTGGTATTCCGAACTCTCAAATGACTCTGTCAAGACATTCGCAGAGATGGAGTTGCTATTCACCCAGCGTTTCACAAATGCTAGTGAATGCACCCCAATCATGGCATTGATCAATGCCAGGGTGAAGCCTGGAGAAACGTGGGTTCAGTATGCAATACGGTGGTGGAATCTATGGTCGAATTGCGGGCAGCGCATCGAAGAAGCGCCTGCGGTAGGCATATTCGTGGGGACCCTTGATCCTCAGGCGACCATTTCACAATTCATGATGTTTTTCAAGCCGACCACTTTCCAGACCTTGATTGACAAGTTAGCCCAAATGGACCAGATGGGCCACAGGCCTTCCTCTTCGAAGCCGGAGCCACGAAATGAAAAAGGGAAAGGGAAAGCGACCTTCATCGCAAATGCTCAACAGCAGCCCAGTGGCCCAAAACCTACTGATCTCTTGGATGAGAGACGGCGATTCTATAATGAGAAAATAAAGCGCCCTTATTCGTTTCCTCGGGACAAAACAAGGAGACTGTTTGAACTATTGGTGCGCAACAGGCTCATCAATCTACCGAATCTGAAACGCCCATTGCAGCCCGGTGAGGCTAATAATCCCAATTATTGCCCCTATCACCAAGCGATAGGCCATCCAATTGAAGATTGCTTCGTCTTTAAAGGCTGGATTGAAGATCAATACCAACATGGAAAATTTTCCCTGTCCGAGAATTGGAAAGTGAGCCCGCCTCAACCGCACGCTCTTAAAAGGGGGGACACACCAGGGGCATCGTGCTCTTTTGTCGAAGAAGCTCCATGGGAGGTAGCTCTTTCAGCCAAAACCAAAAGAATGCTGAAGGATCTCCAAACATGCCCGGCGATCAAATGGAGAAGTCCGCTGGAACCCGAGATCATCGAGGGAATGCTGAAGCCGCGCCCAACTCCAAAGATTAGTGGTGATAGTCAAAGCGCCCACACCCAGCCGTCAAAGTCTTCGAGGAAGAAGAAGAAGACCAAAAAGCCCGTGAACCTGGTGATAAGCGAACGGGCCTACAAAAATATATCGACGCTCTGGAAGAGTATAATCAGAAGGCACGGACCCCAGTCCACACTCCAAGAATTTCTCAGCCACGTCCTTGAGGACGGAGATGACGACAATGGAGAAGACTCGTCGGATGAACCTGAAGATTATGTGGCAAGCTGCTATGTAATCTCTCACTCGTTAAGAAACAATGGAGAAGCTCTGGATACAGAGAAACCGGAGGCAGATCCTGAGCCTGAACTTCTAGGACCATCAGACGAAATGATTGATGCATTCCTAAACGAAGCTCTTTTGAAAAGCAAAGCTGACTGGGAGCGTGAGATGGCCATATTTGAAAAAGCCAAACGCCGGCGACTGGACGAAAGGGTTGAAATGCTCCCACCAGATCAAAGTACATTCGCCGCAAATAAAAACAGGTCCAAGACAAGGAAAAGGTTCGTCAGAGCCCTATCAATGGGAATGAAATCGCCCTCGTTCAGAGGAAATTATCCTGGCGATATACCTCTTGATGAAGCAGACACACATCCTAACTTTTGCTTATACCATCAGAGGATTGCACACCCTACTGAAGAATGCATGGTCTTTAAAAACTAGTGGCAAGAATATGTTGCCCACCGACAACACGTTCAGCGAATGAAGCGCAAGGCTCGTCGGGAACAAAGGAGCACAACTGATGAGCATAAAAGAACAGCCGGCAACTGTCACATGATTGATAGCAGGGGATCGCAAGTTCTCACCTTCGGGAGCGACTCTGACAAAGAAATGACTCTCGGCCCTCTCTTCAAAGAATCCACCTCAGGAAAAGAGGAAGAACCGAAGAGCTGTGAGAACATTCAGCTGTGCAATCGCACATTACCTGAAAAGAATCTCGGACCCATGAACAAGGGATCGAACAAAAAGGATAAGGGAAAAGAAAATGTCCCTGAAGATATCATCCTCGATGACCAAGACGTCGAAGAGCTGACAGTCAAGGACCCGCCCAAGAAAAGTAAGGTAGATTACAACGTTCTGGCACACTTGAGGAAGATACCCTCGCAGCTAAGCATTCTCGACGCCCTTCTGTTATCCAAAGAGGCGAGAGATTCTTTGATCAAGACACTACAAGAGCCTGAGCAATTCCAAGCTTTCCTCGCCGAAGAAAAGATGAAGGACAAGCTGGAAGAAGTGCACAAAGCCGATATCACCTTCGGCAATGAAGATCTCCTCCTCGGGACGCGTGAACATAACCGTCCCCTTTATGTCTCTGGATACTGTCATGGCATTAAGATAGGCAAGATCCTGGTTGACAATGGTGTAAGTCTACGGTAGCGCCCCGGTCGTCTTTCAGACGCCAAATGCGGAACAAAAACTTTTATAACTGGCGCTATCGCATACTATAACCCGGATCTGCCATTAACGCTAAACTAACAAAATACAAAGTGGGTAGAAAGGTTATACCGAACGATCCGAGTCCTTCATTCTTTAACCATCATCCTACGCTCCGTTGCGGCTGCTCCGATCTCCTAGCTCCTCGTCCAGGTGGCACCACGTCAACGGATCTTTAAACGGGCTCCCGCCTCTGACCCTAGGCAACTCGGTCATCAAGTTTTCTAAAAGAGATAACCAAGATTGATGTAAAGAATGAGTAGAACACTTTGTCTCACTTCGTCCAAAGCCATGGACGAACGGTTAATGAAGTTGCCTTTTGGAATGATATGAAATGAGAAATGAGCTATGAAATTTCCATACACCAAATCACATAAACTTTTTAATCAACAACCATCTATTTTCTCACAATGAATCCCTTATCATTTCAAAGAGGGGCCGTCCAAATATGTCATGCCCCACCCCCAATACAGAGAGTATTGTCCGCTCTGGCCGAAACCGCATGGTTTTGTCCTTCGGGGCTAACCGGACCCGACCAGGGGCCACTTCCCAGGAGGTCACCCATCCCAGAACTTCCCTGGCTCGAGCACGCTTAACTACGGAGTTCTCAAGCTCCTGTAGTGCCGGTTCACTTAAAAGGCGCCTCTGTATTGAAGAGTGGTATCATTCCATATATAGTACAGATCTGCCCCCTTTCGGAATGTATTCCGAAGAGTCCCCATTGTTCTACAGTGGGTCCCACGGACTCAAGAGGTGGCCCCCACGGATTCAAGAGGTGGCCCCCGCCCACTTAACATGACACTTGGCGTGGCACTTTGTTCCGTGTGGCACTTTGCTCCGTGAGCAAGAACCGGGTCCTGACATTCTCCCCACCTTTGAACAATGGTTCGTCCTCGAACTACAGACCTACTATTGAGGGACCAGCTCTGATACCATTCTGTCATGCCCCACCCCCAATACAGAGAGTATTGTCCGCTCTGGCCGAAACCGCACGGTTTTGTCCTTCGGGGCGAACCGGACCCGACCAGGGGCTACTTCCCAGGAGGTCACCCATCCCAGAACTTCCCTGGCTCGAGCACGCTTAACTACGGAGTTCTCAAGCTCCTGTAGTGCCGGTTCACTTAAAAGGTGCCTCTGTATTGAAGAGTGGTATCATTCCATTTATAGTACAGATCTGCCCCCTTTCGGAATGTATTCCGAAGAGTCTCCATTGTTCTACAGTGGGTCCCACGGACTCAAGAGGTGGCCCCCACGGATTCAAGAGGTGGCCCCCGCCCACTTAACATGACACTTGGCGTGGCACTTTGTTCCGTGTGGCACTTTGCTCCGTGAGCAAGAACCGGGTCCCGACAAAATATATGTGAGAGGAGGGGTGAGTACAGGAGCAAAAAGGGTGACCATAAGCAAAAGATCTTTAGCAAATACAAAGAAGAGTTAATGGAAAAGAATGAGTCACCTAAACACATCATCATCCATTTAATGCAACCAATGAATCATATAACACCTCACTAACCTAGTCACCATTTCTAGAATCTTCTAGAAGCACTCCCATGACTCACCCTCATGAAGAAAAGATAAATCCGCATTAAACCAAATGTTTAAGACGGGTGATAGAAAACTGGCAACTTCCAAAAGCGATCCCGAAACGAATTTCAGGATAACCCCGTAACTGTATAAATATACCCGCATTTGTATTACGATCGAATAAAAATGCAACTAAAACAAAGATATTATATCTACAAAGTATAATACATGGATCCAGCTTAAACCAAAGCCCACCAGTATTATCTGCCCGAAATATGACACGTGCGTAAACGCACGTGCATTTTTCGAACCCAGCCATAAAACCATACGGCCTCTACAACGTTTCGTCCGAACTTGGGAAACTATCTGTGGGGGACTCTAATGACTCGTCAGTACTCTGGCAGTGGGTTTAACCGCAAGCCGTCAACGACACAAGCTGTGCGTAATGGCTTCCCATGTACTGACCTCAAGGGTAGCCGATGAGCGAACTCATCCTGAAACCCTACTAAGCCTAACAGTGACAATATGCATACAATCCGGTCCGTTCGTCTATGAGTATTGCATATCCGGCCTAGGGGGCTGGTAACGTCAGACCCCCAATAGTGGTATAAGTCGTGTCGGAGACAAGCCCTGAACACCCTGAGATACTACTGGAGTACCTACCAGTAAATCTCACCTGCCTTGGCCAAGGACTTGGTGTAATGGCTTTCCTAGACACAACGCGATCTCACCCCCAATACCGGGAGAGACGAATCCCCTGCCGATCCGCTCACTTGCCTCCATGTGGCTCGGGACTGTACCCAAAAAATACCTGTTTGCACGACTCCTTTGAGCCGTGGTAGGGTAGAAATCAAAGCACAGTGGGAACTCACACGAGACAAATAACGACCTCAGGTCGATGAACTAACCTGTACACATGTCACCAGAGAACTGCTATCTGACGATAGGTATAATACCAACTAGCAGGTTCCCGGCAAGTCCTGTCCGGTGTACTCATAACCCAATGAGCACCTGTATACATCTTAGGTGATCCAACTGACACTAGTGGTTTGTGAGACCGGCCACCGTCTCTCGTCGGGGTCTCGACTGTATACACTAGTCTACTCCGAAGTATCGATGCCCTGTCTCGAAACTCCCACGACTAGGGACCACTTTTAAGGATGAGCTTATAGACTACCCAACTCTCACGTATATGATCGCCATCATACTGTTGGTAGTCAAGCAAGATCCTAAGGGCTCTATCAACGTGTAATCGTGATCAGTCACCTGAACCTATACACGACTGATAAAGGCAAACCAGATAGCATACTATCATCTCGAGTAAGACTGTGCTGCCGGTATAGGTCTTCCTCAATCATTGCAATCACGGACCTGCGATCCAATAATTGACTTTGAGGGCACTATATCCAACAATCTCCTACTTGCACTTAAGACTAATTATTGCGATGTCGTATACTCACAGCCCGTGTGATACCGAGCACCCAACTCCTCTACTAATCAGTTTCATAAAGCCCGTTTGTAAAACTCTTGTGTTCGAGAAATAGCCTCAATGAGTGGATCCGCCCCGATGTCTCTTTCTATGTCTCTCTTAATCTTAAGTTCGCGGAGAAAGCCATCTCCCAAATTGAGTAATACATGTCTTAGAATATGTCTGGATATCTGATGGGACCTAGTTCATAAATGAACTCCAAATCCAAACTTCTTAGACTGTATCGATAACTGAACCTAATCAGTATCCTGCACCATGCCTCCCACAGTATCCTCTTGGACCACCCGTCCATAATACTGCCCCCTTCGTCAGAGGGAAATCTATAACTCTGACAATCACTCTGTCATCCATGTCACCTTTGAAGCCTGGAATGATAACCGTCTCCCGAAGAAGGCTACCGTCATCAAATCCATAGAACATGCACTTATGTTCTAAAACTGCTTCCTTATGTTTCTCCAGGATTGGATTAATATAAACTTATTGCATCTAGTGCAAAAACAACATCTGGTGTGGTACATGACATCTCACGATTGACTCAATTGCCTAAGCAAGTGATCTGCCAATCATGCGCATCCCTCTCCCCTTTAGTCTGTAAGACACCTTTAGAGAGGGTGACTCCATCACCTGCAGGTACACCACCATGCCAGGAGTCATCTATTCTAAAAACTATTAGAATACTGTCAAAGTACCCACATTGGGAAACTACCCAAATCTAGATCTAAAACCATAGATCTAGAAACCAGAATGTCTGATATTATATCCATATCCTGTCTGGAGAAACAACTGTGTGACGACCACAGTACAACCGATCGTAGTATAGGAATTTTACTTCCTACTCTGTGTATGTCATCCAAATACCAGGACATCACACCCTACTACCTTCTTAACAGATCCATCCCCTATTCTGATGAAGTCAAACCCATGACTGTCATATCAAAATTAGATGATCTATCTCCGCTATAACTGCTCAAGTCTATAAATAGACATAAGCTACTTGCCCACTATGCTTCCGCTGCTCCCACTGACCACAACAACCCTCTGGCAGAATAATATATACGTGCACTTCTAAAGCTAGTTTAGAACGGCGCTATACTTAACCTCCTGCCTGGTCTCATAGCCTGGAACAACAGTAGTGTCAAGTCTGGGTAAACAAGACTCTCCCTGTCACCGTCCTTGAGGCTACCAGAGTACCTCTCGGGTGTCTGAGGTTACCCACCATATCTGCGGAGTGGCTATTGGAATGTCAAACCTGATTGAATCTTTAGGTCCTATTAAATTTTCCGTAATCGTTTGCGGTTCTGGAATCACTTCTAGTTCTACCATACTCCCACTACTGTTTTCTGAAAAAATCCATTTTACTAAAACTGTGGCGAGTCAAGAACAATATCACTATTGATCTTCCAGATGGTAGAAAGTCAACCCTCGATATAACCTGGGCCAACCCACAAACTGCCATTACAGAAACGTGCCTTGAGTTATCCAGAGTCTGGTCTTAAGCATAAGCCGGACAACTCCCCGTACCTTAACATCGTTAAGATATGAACCATTCTATATCCAATATAGAAACTTTGGCACTGATTTAATTGGAACCAGATTCTAATCATGTAGCTGTCTCCAGTGCATATCAACTTAATGGAGAGAGGCTAATCAGCATTACTCAACTTAGGAATCCATCCAATTATGAGTAACCTGAAAGAGAAACAAGTTTCTCAAAAACCATTACTTGAATACCAATCACAAGAATCTACATCTCCGATCCTTTTGAAGAATCCCGATACTTGCGACACCTGGTTCTTTACTTTATTCTTATACCCACAACTTCTCAAAACTTAGACATTGTATTTCTATGAAACACTTGTCTAAAAACTAGAGAAGTCATAAGTGAACAGAACATAGTACGAGAACCAACCCCTTTGTCCTGATGGACACTGGACAACATACAATACTCTGTATAAGTCCGCTGAGTCGAATAACTCAAAACCTGTGCATCGTAGGTTGAAAACTGTACTTATGGTTAAGAACTACTCCGCTGTTCAATGCTCCTTACCCAATCTCCAACTGATATAGGTAAATGTCATCGACATAATATCAATAAGTTATATCTCATTTTATAAAAATAAACATACAGATATATCATTTTGAAATTGGTGCACAACAACGGATACTCAAAACCAAGTAGATGCCTGCCGGCAATAACCTAAGCGACTTCCTCAAATATCACCAATTACAACGAATTCCGATATAATGAGGATAATCACCTAATTCCCAATAACTTCCTCCCACTCATCATCTGTAAAACCATACAGATGTGAGAATCATACCTGGTAAATATATATCCTGGAGTAAGTATCTAATCGGGAAATCAGTTTTCCTTTAACAATGCATAGTGAAACTAAAACATGAAAATGTTTCGTAGGGGTATCCTGGTATTCCTAGTAATGCCTCTTCCATAATCCAATTCATGACTATAACCGTATATTTCATTGCCATCTCTCCAAATCCCTTTATTTGTCTTTAGTCGTTACCTTCTGTACACCATCGTTATGCTAAATGGTTTTCTTCCTTCCCTACCGTTCGGCACCAGCCTATGGTTTGGAAGAAGACTATCCAGTAAGCATAATAAGTGTACTCTCCTAAACTAAGGATCCCTCGCAACCTGAGAGAAGGTGATGATAAAAGACAACTGAATAATACCTTATTCTATTTCTCCCGAACTGGGGAAAAAAGCAAAGGTGAAATAGGAGTGGCGATGAAGTACGCGGTTTGGTCGTGAATGATAACAGTCGCAATTTACTTTGCCCTCTTTCTAATCCCTTTATTTTGTCTTTACATATTACCTTCTGTACACCCTACTTAGGCTAATTGGTTTTCTTCATTCCCCACCTTTCGGCACCTGCCTATGGTTTGGAATAAGACTATCCAATAAGCGTAATAGGTGTACTCTCCTAAACCAAGGAGCCCTCGCAACCTGAGAGAAGGTGATAATAAAAGACAACTGAATAAACCAATTCTATTTCTCCTGAACCTGGATCCATCCTCGAAGAAGTCCCTTCGAGTTCGTATATAACCATACGATGGATCTATCCAATGGAAGTGGATGTCCGTAATAATATGGGGTGTTCTGAGAAATTCAAAAGGTAGAAGAAGGAGTGGCAATGACTTATGCAACTCAGACAATCCAAAAGCCAGTATTTTAAGAAGGTTCGGTCAACTTGGTCACTGAGTCATAATCTAGGGTCGGTCAAAGGTCGCTGCCAAAGAGAGAGAGAAAAGAAACACTCTGCGTGCACTCTAACCTAGATCAGAATGGTTATCACTTTATCTAATCCGGAAACCTCCCACTGTACTGTCAAATTCTCCTCCAAACCTGAAAGAAGAATCAATCGGGATCACCCGAAGAGTAAACCAACTCATCAGTGGGAATCGGGATCCAACTCTCATCGCATGATAACGTGACGGAATCCACTCACGTTATCACACTCCAGAAGGTATGCGCATGCCTGGCAAGTTTCAGTTTCTTTAGAAACTCCCGATATGATTTTTACCCCATGTTCTTATGACCTTGACGAAGGCCAACAAATCATAAGTCACATGTCAAGTTCTGCCCGTCATTATCTTGTTGATTCGAACCCACCCGTACATACCCTTGACGAAGGCCAACAAGGTAATACGACTGTCCCAAACCAACTCATCTATCTATGCAACAAATGAATACCCCAGCAGCTACCAAACACTATGCCTTGACGAAGGCCAACAAACATAGCTTGAATACTACTGACCATCCATAAGAAATGACGGAGGGCTACGGCTGGTTTTTGGCGAAAAACCTTTAACGTAATGAACTTGATCTCGTTGAAGGAACCTGATAGCTTTTTATAAAAATATAGTGGCGAAAACCTTTGCTAAAGAGGTCACTCCCGGTGAAGGGATCTCGGCTCTTTCCTCGTGGAATGAGGTGCAGGATATTCCAACTGAATACCGCGATGCAAAGCAACATGTAATCGACTATAGTGAAGTTATTACCATGATATAAACTTCTGCCCAAGGGGTCACTCCCGATGAAGGGATCTCGGACCTTGCCTCGTCGAATGAGGTGCAGGATATTCCAACCGAATATCACTGTGCAAAACAAAAGAAAACGTCTTTGTAATAACACTTTTTAAAACTGTTCCAACAACATCCAAACAGGTTTGTTTTCCTTTGCATTGATCAGAATCAACACAGTCACATCAATTAATTACACCAGAAAAGAACGAAAAATAAAATGTACGTATATGCCATCCGCATTCGTCACTGGGTCCCGTCATTTACCCATTAAGTTACTTAACTAACGACAGAGCGGTGACTGGACTAGTGCGAGTGCAAAACATATACAACATCTACTAGTATATACACCAATATACAATAATCGCTCCAGGCATGATAATATGCAACATTACAGAAAAGTAATAAGCATCACAGAACAATACAGATAATCTGGGATCCCCGGGTTTCACAGAGCCGCTGCTGAAACCCGACGTTCCCCAGGTCGTATGGATAGCCTGTGCAATGAAACCTAGACCCCTACGGGTGCGGCAAGTTACCCGCCAAAACCTAAAGCGAGGCAGCCCCCTACAGCATAGTGAATGGACCACCCTACACTTCACGGAATCTGGTAGCTTGAGCACCCCTCCTTGGGTCAACCTGTACCCTCTACGAGTGCGGTGAATAGTCTGCCAATTCTAGAGTGAGCCCCTCTGCCTCTCAAAGCCATGAGATGCGGACCCGTTGCCCTCCAGAACCCATCTATCCGTGCACTCCGTCGCGGGGTAAAACCTAGTACAGAAATGAAAAATATGTACAACGGGTACATCGACCTCAGCCCGGTCGTGCCCCAAAAGAATATTATACAAACAGGCAGTGACGGCAGTCCACATATTGGACGCTCGCCCCGCAATATAAAATATACAAATAAATCCAAACTGCACTACCATTGCACACTGCTATCCACCACGACAAATCCGCAACATCACAGCACAACACAGAACATCAACGCGAATGTCACGTTCGTAAATCCGTATAAAAGGACTATAGCAATTAGACGCAATTTACCACTCGAATGACATTCATGGTCGGAGATATAATGTAAGTACTGTAAACTAACACGTTTAAATTTCGATCGACAAAATTTCCCGAGGTGGGCCCCACGTACATCTGCTGTACAGTAACAAAATCTGGGCCCAAAAGAACTATTCCAGAAACCACAATTTTCAATGTAGAACCTACTGTAGAAAAATGGTTTACTGTAGCTTTAAAACGGCGGCGGAACCGCGGCCAAACTAAGGTTTGTGCGACGGTTCCGCGGCGGTTTGGAAGCTTCAGTTGACCAAATTTCACCAGAATTCTTAGAAAAGCCTGCTCGATTTTCTGAGATGCTCAAAATGATTTTTAGACCTGTTTTAAAATTCGACAGAAACTTTTTAAAGAAAATTGCGATTTTTGAAATTCCGTTCGATCGATATTTTAAACGCGTTAGAACAAATTAGTAAAGCTTAATGGCGTGGCTCTGATACCATGTAAGTCTACGGTAACGCCCCGGCCGTCTTTCAGACGCCAAATGCGGAAAAAAAAACTTTTATAACTGGCGCTATCGCATACTATAACCCGGATCTGTCATTAACGCTAAACTAACAAACTACAAAGTGGGTAGAAAGGTTATACCGAACGATCCGAGTCCTTCGTTCTTTAACCATCATCCTACACTCCGTTGCGGCTGCTCCGATCTCCTGGCTCCTCGTCCAGGTGGCACCACGTCAACGGATCTTTAAACGGGCTCCCGCCTCTGACCCGAGGCAACTCGGTCATCAAGTTTGCTAAAAGAGATGACCAAGATTGATGTAAAAAATGAGTAGAACACTTTGTCTCACTTCGTCCAAAGCCATGGACGAACGGTTAATGAAGTTACCGTTTGGAATGATATGAAATGAGAAATGAGCTATGAAATTTCCATACACCAAATCACATAAACTTTTTAATCAACAACCATCTATTTTCTCACAATGAATCCCTTATCATTTCAAAGAGGTGCCGGCCAAATATATGTGAGAGGAGGGGTGAGTGTAGGAGCAAAAAGGGTGACCATAAGCAAAAGATCTTTAGCAAATACAAAGAAGAGTTAATGCAAAAGAATGAGTCACCTAAACACATCATCATCCATTTAATGCAACCAATGAATCATATAACACCTTACTAACCTAGTCACCATTTCTAGAATCTTCTAGAAGCACTCTCATGACTCACCCTCATGAAGAAAAGATAAATCCGCATTAAATCAAATGTTTAAGACGGGTGATAGAAAACTGGCAACTTCCAAAAGCGATCCCGAAATGAATTTCAGGATAACCCTGTAACTGTATAAATATACCCGCATTTGTATTACGACCGAATACAAATGTAACTGAGACAAAGATATTATATCTACAAAGTATAATACATGGATCCGGCTTAAACCAAAGCCCACCAGTATTATCTGCCCGAAATAAGACACGTGCGTAAATGCACGTGCATTTTCCGAACCCATCCATAAAACCATACGGCCTCTACAACGTTTCGCCCGAACTTGGGAAACTATCTGTGGGGGACTCTAATGACTCGTCAGTACCCTGGTAGTGGGTTTAACCACAAGCCGTCAGCGACACTAGCTGTGCGTAACGGCTGCTCATGTACTGACCTCAAGGGTAGCCGATGAGCGTACTCATCCTGAAACCCTACTGAGCCTAACAGTGACAATATACATACAGTCCGGTCCGTTCGTTTATGAGTATCGCATATCCAGCCTAGGGGCTGGTAACGTCAGACCCCCAATAGCGGTATAAGTCGTGTCGGAGACAAGCCCTGAACACCCTGAGATACTACTGGAGTACCTACCAGTAAATCTCACCTGCCTTGGCCAAGGACTTGGTGTAATGGCTTTCCTAGACACAGCGCGATCTCACCCCCAATACCGGGAGAGACGAATCCCCTGCCGATCCGCTCACTTGCCTCCATGTGGCTCGGGACTGTACCCAAAAAATACCTGTTTGCACGACTCCTTTGAGCCGTGGTAGGGTAGAAATCAAAGCACAGTGGGAACTCACACGAGACAAATGACGACCTCAAGTCGATGAACTAACATGTACACATGTCACCAGGGAACTGCTATCTGACGATAGGTATAATACCAACTAGCAGGTTCCCGGCGAGTCCTGTCCGGTGTACTCATAACCCAATGAGCACCTGTATACATCTTAGGTGATCCAACTGACACCAGTGGCTTGTGAGACCGGCCACCGCCCCTCGTCGGGGTCTCGACTGTATACACTAGTCTACTCCGGAGTATCGATGCCCTGTCTCGAAACTCCCACGACTAGGAACCACTTTTAAGGATGAGCTTATAGACTACCCAACTCTCACGTATATGATCACCATCATACTGTTGGTAGTCAAGTAAAATCCTAAGGGCTCTATCAACGTGTAATCATGATCAGTCACCTGAACCTATACATGACTGATAAAGGCAAACCAGATAGCATACTATCATCTCGAGTAAGACTGTGCTGCCGGTATAGGTCCTCCTCAATCATTATAATCACGTACCTGCGATCCAATAATTGACTTTGAGGGCACTATATCCAACAAATGGGTCCTCCGTCAATCTCCTCAATGTAAGAGTGTTGAAGGAAATCTGCATGAGCGTTCAGCACCTCGCTCGTGATAAAATCACCATCTCCGGGTTTGACTCCCAGTCATCATGGACGCTCGGGTTTGTGATATTGACATTACGCTTTGGCTGCTCGTCACGGACATCAAATTTCATGTCATTGACCCTAAGACATGTTACAATGCTTTGCTCGGCAAGCCTTGGTTACATGAGTACAACATCATCCCTTCTACACAACATCAGTGTATGAAGAATTTCAAGGATGGTCTCGAGTATACCATGACAGGGGAGCTGAACCTATTCTCCGTGAATGAAATCCGAAAGTACGAAAATGCAAAATACTTCTTACCAAATGTCGAAGACACGGAAAGATGTCACAAACTGAAGAATAAAACTATTACCACTATTCCAGTCTTTGGGAGTGATACCGAAGAGGAAGAAGAGATAGTTTATTCAGGGCCGCCCCAATGCAACAATCCAAGACCGTCCAACCCTATTCTGGTCTTCGGCAGTGACTCGGAAGATGAGGTCAATGCCGTATTCTCTGCTCGGCCATCGATACAAGCCTTCGCTAATGAAGATAAAAGTTTGCAAGTTGTCATGGTTCCGTAAGAGCATTACAAAAAGCTTGATGCACTTGAAACTTATAGTGTGCAAGAACTGCAGACATTCTACGTCCCTCCCAGGCGAAGAGATGAAAAAGCGATCCTCTTTTATCGATCAACGGAGACCAAAGTGGAAAAAGAAATTTGGCATGGTGCCAATTCTACACTTGACAAGCTCCAGCCCATCCGTCTGCTAAGATACTACACAGAAGGATTATAAAGGCTGTTGAAGCGTCAAGGTGTACCCTTCAAATAGACTGCTCGACAAGCTCAGTTCTATAACAGGATCTGGAGCGTCCCTGGAACTCAGCGAAAATTGCCCAACGGGAGAATGGAAATGATCGGGCTTGGATATGTTCAATCCAAGAAACGGGAGCGATTCCATATGATGGAGGTCCTTTTCAGGTCTCCATCAGATGTTGTCTTCCGTTGATCTCCCGGTGGATTTTGGTGGTGATCTTCTGTTGCGTGTGGATTTCAATGGGTTTTGGTGAGAAAGGTGATATGAGGAGTTTGGCGCCAAGTACCTGCAAAGAAGTCCCGGGGTGGTTTGGTACCACCGAGGACCCTCTGACGATCAAGTTAGTAATGAGATCCGAGCAGAGTAATAGCTCGGTAGAGTAAAAAATGTCTTACTTGACCCCTCCGTGATGGGGGTTTATATAACGGTGATGGCATGCAGCAGCAGGCGCGAGAATCTCACCAGCAGTTACGCTCCTGACGTCACGCCCGCGTAGAGAGCAGATCGCCCATTAATGGGGATCGCGGAGGCGTGGAACGTGGGATGTTGCTGGCGGAGAATCCATGCATGGCGAGATTCACGGAGCGGCGGTTACGCCTGTGAGTAGTAGAGCTAGTCGGAGGGACCGAGGAAGATGGCCTCGGCTGGGGAGCTCGGGGCGAGCCGAGGAGGCCAATTCCCAGAGGGCTCTGAGGCGAGCCTGCTTGTGCTTGCAGGTCGAGTACACGGGCGGCCTGGTCGTTCCCTGTGGGCCCTTTCTTCTGAGTCCTGGGATACGTCATCTGCCACATGTCCTGATCCTGGAGATCGCCAATATTGAGCATCATCATTAGCCCCCTTGTCTTGTCCCGACCAGCTAGCGGGTTGGATCAGGAGTGGGCTGCCAGACCTCCCAAGGCGAGCTCCTACCTAAGGCTTCGTCGGGACGAGTCCTCGGGCTGTCAGTTTTCTTCTCTGCTAGCGAATCAGGGAGAGATCTCAGCAATTAAATAAGGTGCGCCGGTTTGTACACTCTGCCACTGAAGCGACGGTCCCGTGTCAAGCGTCGATTGGCCGACGCGACGTATGCAGGCCTACGACGACTGATGGGAGGCTGTCCAGCGCAGGATCGACACGTGGAGCGATCTGAGCCGCTGGACGCGAGGGGTCGTTTCGGCGGGAGATGACGGGCGTCATTGGATGAGGCCGCTTACAGCAATAAGTAGGGATAGGGCCCGCCCTTGGGCCCCTACTTCTTTATATTTCCCTCTTCTAAGTCCTGGTTGCTCGGCGCTCGCCTTCTTCCCCGCTTTCGGCTCCCGAAGATTCCCTTTCCAAGGTTAGATGTCTTCCTTTGTAGAGTCGGTAGGTGTTGTAGAGGTAGGTTCTAGGGACCCTTTAGTTGTGTCCGAGTCCCCCCGGGGAGCAGGGGTCAGATCCTCTCCCCGGGATCGCAAGGCGTGGGCAGCCCCCAGCGAGGAGGCGGCAGATGCGGCCCCCAGCTCCTCGTGCTGGGTGAGGCATGAAGACGAGCTCGCCAATGCTCGGGATTGCTTCCACATCCCTTTGTGCTACACGCTCCGACTGGCCAAGGAGGGAGAGAGGACGGATCAAGTACAGGGCATGGAAATCGCCCTGTATTTGGAAGCTTTTTGGGGCGGAATACGCCTGCCCTTTTCTCGCCAGCTCATCGCTGAGCTGAATTTTTTCGGTTTGGCCCCCGGCCAGTTAGTGCCGAACTCGTGGAGGATCCTCCTCGGGTTCTTGATCCGTCTGAAGTTACAGGCGGTTCCCTTCAACCTTTCCCTTCTCAATTCTTCTCTCGTCTTCAAAAGTCACCCTGGTAGTCGAGCGGGCGACCTGAGATGGGACTATCTCTCTTTCAGAAAGCGGCCGGGGGGCGCTGCCGAGACCAAGGTCATGGCCTTTCCCTCTTCTATTCATGATTGGAAAAAGAAATTTTTCTTCGTTTCCCCTCCCGAGGGCGAGGACTGGCCCGTGCCTACCAAGTGGTAGAGGGAGAAATGTTTGCCGGGGAACCAGTCCAGTGACCCCGCCACGGTGAAAGTGGTGTCGTGGGAGCCTATCCCCAGACCCGACGTGCTGCTGTCTGAGAGGGTCCTGAGCTGTGCCGGGCTTAGCCCCGTTGAGTTCGTCGGTAAGTTAGGCTTGCTTTTTGGCTTGTGTTTTGCTTGTGTCGCTGATTTGTTGGGTATTTGTTTTGTGTAGGATCCATGGACTTCGACTCGCTTAAAACCTCCATGCGCCAGCCGAGGAAGGCTACGAAGGCTAGGGGCGCCATCTCTTCTCGTGCAAAGCCCGCCCCGGCTCCTACTGCTCCAGTGGTGGTGTCCCGCGAGCGCTCGGGGGCGGATCCCGCCCCGGGTCCCAGCAGAGTGTCGGGCCGGAAGCGGGCCCTGATTCTGAAGGACCCGGTCTCGGAGGAGGAGATCGACTCTCCCTCAGAGCCGCTCAAGAGGAGCTCCCGGAAACCTTCCCGAGGCCGGTCCTCGCCGACCATGGTGGAGGAAGGGGGCCTCCGGTTCGCGGTGCCATCGGGGCTATCCGTCACGGATAGCCTTCTGCATGAGATAGAGACCTCGGCAGGGGGTAGAGTCCCCGGGGGGACCTTCAGGGCTCAGCTGGCGTCCATCGCCCAGGAGTCCGTGCAGGTAAGTTTTTGGTTCATTGTGAGATTCGATGCCTCCTTCATCTTTCTGATCTTTTCCGTGTCTCCCAGGTTCTCCAGCACGTTGCCCTCGCCTTGCGTATGGAAGCCGAGGTGGTAGCCCCGGCGCAGGAGACTGCAGGTTGGCTCACCTCGCTGCAAGAGAGCTCCAGGCGGGAGCTGGAAGCGATGACGGCGAGGGTCGCCGCCTTGGAAGGCAAGGTGGAGGCCAGGAAATGGGAGGTAGCCCGGCACCGCGAGTCTGCCATGATTGCCGAGGTCAAGCTCGAGGACGCTCAGGTGTTTGCCGGCAACCTGAAGAGGACGGTGAAGACCCTCCGGAAGGAGCTTGGGGCGGCGGCCGAGACGGCCAAGTCGGCCGAACTGAAGGCGGTGGAGAGCTATAAGAAGTCAAGGGACTTTTATGATGACTTGACCGTGGCCACAACTCGCATTTGGCACGACGCCCTCGATGCCGTTAAGGCCCGGATGCCGGAGTTTGCCGACGGAGATCTCCGGGCCGAGTTCCCCCTCACGGACGCCGATGAGCAGGGGGAAGAGGTTCCTGGAGAGGAAACCGCCGAGGACCCCACGCGTCACGTGGTGGAGGTCGAGGACCCCGAGGTCGTACCTGGCCCAGAGGTCTAGAGCCCCCTTTTTCCTCCTTTTTATTTTTGTTTTTTGAATTTTGTAAGGCTGGAGACCCCCAAAAAATACCCTCTGTAAAGTCTTTGTCTTTGGTAATAATAAAATTTTTCTTTGGCTTCATCGAGTCACGCTCTACCGTCTATTTGTGAAGAATGCTCGTAAGATATCTCCGCTTGCACCGTTGTGTTTTCATGTCAGGTTGGCCATCTGTCTGGCGATCACCCGTCGGGTTGATTTCGATCACTTGCCGACGAGCATGCCAAGCACTGCCGAGGAGGTTTCTCCATAGGCCCCAAAGTCGAGTGGAGATCGTTTAGACCTGGATGGACCTGATACCCCTCACTGTGGTCTTGGATCCTCTGCAGGTGACGGGCAGAACGCTGTTCGCCATATTTGTGCTGAGCGTGAGTGGGAGGTTGCTCGGTGACCCCAGGTGGGGTGCCATCTTTCGACTTCTGGCAATGCGAGCGTCGACCACCAGCCGGAGTAAACCGAGCAGGGCAGCTGCTCGGTTGCCTCTTATGAGGGCTTTGATCCTTAACGTTGGAGGGGCTGTAAGAAGCCCACTAAGGATGATCGGGCAGTGAAGCTGCGCGGTTGCCTCTTGGTGGGGACTTTGATCCCTATCGGTTGAGGTAGGAAGCTACCAGTCGGGGATAGCCGATCAAGGACCCGACTGCCTCTGAGAGGGCTTTCTGATCCCTAGCGTTGCGGTAGGGAAGCTACCCGCCAGGGACGACCGAGCAGGGTAGCTGCTCGGTTGCCTCTTGCGAGGGCATTGATCCTTAGCGTTAGAGGGGTTGTAGGAAGCCCACTAAGGATGACCGGGTAGTGAAGCTGTGCGGTTGCCTCTTAGTGAGGGCTTTGACCTCTGGCATCATGGGTAGGCAACTACCAGCCTAGGATGAACGAGCGGAGCAGCCGCTGTGCCTCTTGCGAGGGCTTTTGATCCCTGGCGTCATGGGTAGGGAGCTACCAGCCGGAGATGACCGAGCAAGGTAGCAGCTCGGTTGCCTCTTGCGAGGGCTTTGATCCTTCAGGACGGGGACCGAGCAGGGTATACTGCCCAGTGACTCTTGGCGAGGACTTTGATCTCTGTCGGTTATAGTAGGAAGCTACCAGCCGGGGATAGCCGAGCAAGGACCCGACTGCCTCTGCGAGGACTTTGGTCCTTGGCACGGGAGGGGCTGTAAGAAGCCTACCAAAGACCCTTGGCCGGGCAGAGTTACTGCCCGGTGCCTCTGGGCGAGGGCTTTTGTACTGAAGGATAGCCGAGCGAGGGACCTCGGGCTCGACTGCCTCTGGGAGGGCTTTTTGATCCCCGGCGTTGCAGCAGGGAAGCTGCCCAATGGGGATAGCCGAGTGAGGGATCCTCGGGCTCGACTGCCTCTGGGAGGGATTTTTGATCCCCGGTGTTGCGACAGGGAAGCTGCCCACTGGGGATAGCCGAGCGAGGGATCCTCGGGCTCGACTGCCTCTGGGAGGGCTTTTTGGTCCTTAGCGTTGCGGTAGGAAAGCTACCCGCCACTGTTGTAATTTCCTCTTCCTTTTTGCATGTATGGCCGAGGAGCCCATAATACCTTTTGAATAAACAAGGTTTTTCCTTTTTTTTTGCAATGTTCCATTGATCTTTATTAAATTAACAACAGACCGTAGGAAAAGTTTGCATTGCTCTAAAAGAAAAGTACAGGCTAGTAGATGACTTTCTTGGCTCGGCCCGAGCTCCCTGAAGGACTGTAGGCCCCTGAGCTTGGCACATGGTACGGGGCTCTCTGAGTTCCGTGCTGGTCGTCCGCCGAAACGAGCATGATCTGACCGAATGTAAGGTCAGCGGGAGGACGATGCTGCTCCTGCTCGCGGTCGGCCTGCCGTTTGTCCCTCAAGTATGTGGCGAGGTGTCCTGATCGGATGAGCTCTTCGATGTAGTCCCTGAGTTGCTTGCAATCCTCCATGGCGTGGCCCAGTGTCCGGTGGAAAGCGCAGTAAGGGCCCCGGGTCCGCTTTGTGGCCTGACGCGGGATTGGAGGGAACTTGAAGAACCCCTCGTTCTGGGCCTCCTCCAGCAATACTGCGAGGGAGACGTTGAAGGGGGTATACTCCTGGAACTTCGGATGATAGGGCTGCTAATGCTCCGGCCTCTCCTCCCGAGCCCTCTTCTTCTTGTCGGATCGTTCTGCTCGGGGGAGGTTCGCGTTCACCTCAGATTCCACTGAACCTCATGCTCGGTCCACGCCTTGACCTCGGCCATGGTCTTGGGTTGCTCCAATGTGAAGGAGCGTAACCACTCCTTGTGCCTCAGACCAGATCTGAGCGCCGTGATGACGGTCTCATCCCGGTGCTCGGGGACCTCGAAAAGGGCATTGTAGAAGCGGGTGATGTAGGCCTTGAACGTCTCCTTGTCCCCGCTCTTAACCGTGAAGAGGTGCTCGACCGTGCGCTTCTGCCGACGGTTCCCAACGAAATGGCCAAGGAACTGAGTAACCAGTTCGTCGAAGGTCGAGATTGAGCGGGGCTCAAGCCCCCGGAACCAATCCCGACCTGCGCGGATGAGGGTGGCCGGGAAGGCCCTGCACTGGGCAGCGTCAGAGTGGTCCTGGAAGCTCATCCCCGCGGTGAAAGCGTCCAAATGGTCCTTCGGGTCAGTTTTCCCGTCGAACAGAGAGACCTTTAGGGGATTGTTGCGTAAGGAGACATGGACGGCGAGCAATCCCTCGGTGAACGGCTTTGTGAGCGGATCGGAGGCATATTTAGCCCCGTCGCTCGAGAGGTGAGCCTCCCGGTGCATGCCCTCGATCTTCTTCTCGAGGACATCGAGACGACCGTGGTATCCTAAGGAATCAGTGCCTTGGGACCCCTAGCCTCCGCTGCGGGTGACCTACGTCTGGGAGCGGCCCCGGTTCCTCTCGATGAGGTGGTGCCTCAGATCCCCGAGCGAGGAGGATCTCGTGCCGCCGGTATGAACCCCTTCTGTGCGGCCCCGCCGAGAGGGATGGCGTCGACCATGCCTGTGGACAGGCAAGGTGACTGACATCTCCTTAGGGGGATAAGGGTCGCGAGGAGGCCCGAGGAGAGGCGTCCTGGTAGTGGACCTTGGTGTGGAGTCGTGGGGAGCCCAGCAGGCCTCAGGGAGTACTAGCGCGAGAGATCTGTGGCCAGGAGTCGTATCCTGCTGGTGGTTAGCCGTCTCGACGGAGGCAGAGCCTTCTGGAGGCGTTGGAGCGGTGATTTGGGGCCATGCCCGGCTGCTTGGACACGGACGAGCGCCTCCACAAGAGACTGTAGCCGATCTATCCGGCTGGCGAGGGCGTTAATGATGGCCGCTGGAGGAGGCTCATCTACGCCTTCGGTGAGGGGAAGACGGCGGCTGGTACCGAGATCTTCAGAATAGTTGCTTGCCATGCGAACGGAGATCGGAAAGCCAACTTTGTTTTTGTGGAGTTTGCGTTCCCACAGATGGCGCCAACTAATGGAGTTCCTTTTCAGGTCTCCGTCAGATGTTGTCTTCCGTTGATCTCCCGGTAGATTTTGGTGGTGATGTTCTGTTGCGTGTGGATCTCAATGAATTTTGGTGAGAAAGGTGATATGAAGAGTTTGGCGCCGAGTACCTGCAAAGAAGTCCCGGGGTGGTTTGGTACCACCGAGGACCCTCCGACGATCAAGTTAGTAATGAGATCCGAGCAGAGTAATGGCTTAGTAGAGTAAAAAATGGCTTACTTGACCCCTCTGTAATGGGGGTTTATATAACGGTGATGGCACGCAGCAGCAGGCGCGAGAATCTCGCCAGCAGTTATGCTCCCGACGTCAAGCCCGCGTAGAGAGCGGATCGCCCATTAATGGGGATCGCGGAGGCGTAGAACGTGGGATGTTGCTGGCGGAGAATCCGCTCATGGCGAGATTCGCGGAGCGACGGTTACGCCTATGAGCGATGGAGCTGGTCGGAGGGACCGAGGAAGATGGCCTCGGCTGGGTAGCTCAGGGTGAGCCGAGAGGCCGAGGAGGCCAATTCCCAGAGGCCTCCGAGGCGAGCCTGCTTGTGCTTGCAGGTCGGGTACACGGGCGGCCTGGTCGGCCCCTGTGGGCCCTTTCTTCTGAGTCCTGGGACACGTCATCTGCCACGTGTCCTGATCCTGGAGATCGCCAATATTGAGCATCATCATCATGACTGCTACGTTATACATGACTTCGATGAAGAAGGAAATGCTTTTTTAGAAGACGATAACCCGGAACCAAAACGAGGTCCCGCCATGAAAATGCCAAGTCCGTCGTTTGAAGAATAGATGGACAAGCTAATAAGGGAAGCGGGTCAGAAATTCCGGGACAACCATAGCCGCGAAATGGCCATTTACGAGAAAGCCGGGACGCAACGCCTCCTTCAACAGGTCATGGAGAATGAAAATGCTCTTTGTCGCCAACCTGTCATACAAAAGACCCGGCGCAGAGGCAAAAATAAACCAAAGAACGGAAAAAAACGTTCGACAGCGGCAAAGCGGGTCTAAGAAGCCACTCGATCAAGAATCGAGCAGCCGGGATCCGTCTCTTATAAAGAAGATGGGTCGAGAATATTCTTTTCCCCAAGACAAGACAAAGAAGATATTCAATTTTGTCGTAAAACATCAGATGATGACACTCCCGGAGTCCAAGCACCCCGAGCAAGCAGACTAGGTCTCTCACCCAGACTATTGCTCCTATCATAGAGCAATACGACATCCTCTCGAAAACTGCTTCACCTTTAAGAACTGGGTCGAAGACCAATATCAACAAGGCAGGTTCGCTCTATCCAGCAGTTGGAAGGTAAGTCCGCCACGAAAACATGAATCAAAAGCCACTTATGCGATGAGAGTAGAACCAGACCAACATCGATCTTGGAAGCGATCTCGTACCTGTCACGTAATAACGCTGTCAGAAGAAGAACCCGAGAATATGGATGACCTTTCTTGGTGCTTCGAAAACAAAGAAGATGGGTTGATCTCAGAATTTCCACCGGCGCCCAAAGAGCTGGAAGATAGGATACATACTACTACAGATGACCTTAGAAAAATCGACTTGGGAACGACAAACAACCCACGGCCGACGTTCGTCAGTGAACTGTTGTCTGAAGAAAAGGAGGCTACGCTTAAAGACGTGCTCATGCAGTATAAAGATTGCTTCGCATGGAACTATTCAGAGATGCCGGGATTAGATCCAGAGATTGCTGTGCACAAATTGGCGATATCTCCGGACATCAATCCGATCAAACAAGCACTGAGAAGAATGCGGCTCGAGCTTGAGATGAGCATCAATGCCGAGGTCAAGAAGCTAATCGACTCCGGCTTTATCCAAGAGGTTCAGTATCCTGACTGGATCGCCAACATCGTCCCAGTGATAAAGAAAAATGGGACGGTACGCATATGTGTGGACTTTCGGGATCTCAACAAAGATTGCCCGAAGGACGACTTTCTAGTACCAGTCACCGAGCTGATGATAGATAACACGTCCACTCACGAAGTCTTCTCTTTCATGGACGGCTCATCAGGATACAATCAGATAAAGATGCATCCCGAGGACCAGAAGCATACCGCTTTCCAGACCCTTTTGGGCATATTCTGTTACAAGGTGATGCCTTTCGGTCTGAAGAACGCCGGTGCCACCTATCAGAGGTCCATGACGAAGATTTTCGATGACCTCATACATGAAATCGTCGAATGCTATATCGACGACCTCGTAGTTAAAATCAAATCATACGAGGAACATTTAAAGCATCTGAAGATCATGTTTCAGCGCCTTCGGAAATACAACTTGAAGATGAACCCTCTCAAATGCGCGTTCGGAGTTTCCTCGGGCAAGTTCCTAGGATTCGTCGTCCGACACCGAGGCATCGAGATAGACCCATCGAAGATCAAGGCGATCATGTAAATACCTCCGCCAAGGACTCTCAAGCAACTGCGGTCTCTCCAAGAGAAGCTCGCGTATATCCGGCGATTTATAGCTAATCTCTCAGGCAAGTGCCGTCCTTACAGTCACCTAATGAAGAAGGGAACCCCGTTCGTCTGGGATCGCAAATGCCAAAGCACACTGGACGAAATTAAGCAATAACTGCAGAATCCGCCAGTATTGGCTGCTCCCGTTAAAGGAAAACCTCTCGTCCTGTATACAACAGCCCTCGAAGGTTCCTTAAGCGCGCTGTGGGCACAAGAGAACAACCAAGGGAAGGAGAGAGCTCTCTACTATTTGAGTAGAGTTCTCCTAGGGGCAGAAAACAATTACTCTCCCATTGAAAAACACTGCCTGGCGTTGATCTTCGCGATAACGAAGCTTAGGCACTATGCGTTGGCACATGAGGTCCATCTCATATCAAAGGTGGATCCTCTCAAATATTTGATGTCAAAAGCCATATTAACGGGACGGCTCGCTAAATGGGCCCTACTCTTAATGGAGTTCTCGATAACTTATCGTCCCCTCAAGGCAGTGAAAGGCCAGGCCATCGCCGACTTCCTCGTTGAGCATCCAATACCTGTCGACTCTCTCTTGAACTGTGAATTGCCAGACGAACACGCGTTTGACACGATCGATGGGGAGAGAAGAGAGAATGATACCCAGTGGGAACTTTACTTCGATGGAGCATCTTCCATGAAGAAGCGCAAACAAAGCACCCCCATAATCAAATCAGGAGTAGGTCTCATCTTCATGACTCCACAAGGAGGGATAATGCGCTTTGCCTTCTCCTTGACAGAGCCGAGGACGAATAATGAAGCCAAATATGAAGCTTTGATAGCAGGTCTTGAGATCGCTGTCGACATGGGAATCGAAAACCTCCTCATATAAGGAGACTCCCAACTGGTCGTTAGTCAAGTAAACGGCGACTATCAAACGTGCAAGCCAGAGCTGGTAAAGTGTGGCGAGAGAGTGCAGCAGTTACTGACTCAAATTCCTTCCTACGCCCTAGAAAGCATACCACGCGCGGAAAATAGCAAGGCGGATGCATTAGCCAAGCTCCCTAAAGAACTGGCTGACGAGAACCTCGACGACGTGAGGATCGTTGTGCAAAGCCGTCGGGTTCTTGCACTGGCAGAAATATCTCCGGAGTTGTCCGAAGAAAAGGGAGCGACCGAGCAAACGGCTTTACAAATAAAGGACCAGGAAAAGGCTATGGATTAGAGAGAAGTCTTTATAGACTACTTCAAATCCCGTCGAACACCTGAAGATGCGTCCTCAAGACATCAGCTCATGAAACGAGCTCTATCTTTTGCCTTCGTCAATAATACTCTGTATAAGAGATCATTTGATTATTTATGGCTAAGATGCCTGGGACCCGAAGAGGCAAAGAGAGTAGTCCAATAAACTCACGACGGACTCTGCGGTTCTCACCAAGCCGGGCCGAATATGAAATTAAAGATCAAAAGGATGGGCTATTATTGGCCTACGATGGTCTAAGACTGCCTTGAATACGCGAAGCAGCGCCACTCGTGCCAGTTTCACGGGGACTTTATCCTCCAGCATCCAAATCCGCTACACCCGACGGTGGCTAGCTGGCCATTCGAAATGTGGGGAACTGACATAATCGGGCCCATCGAACCAGCATCGTCCAGAGGACACCGATTCATATTGGCGACGACTGATTACTTTTCTAAATGGGCAGAAGCCGTACCACTAAGAGAAGTGAAGACGGAGAATATTCTCCATTTCTTCAAGACACGCGTCATTTATCGGTTCGGCACTTCGCGACGGATTATCTCCGATAACGGGCCAGCCTATAGAAGCCACAAGATCAGCCGCTTCGCACAACAGTATAACATAGACTGGAGATACTCTTCGGTCTGTAATCCCCGAGCTAACGGTCTAGCTGAGGCTTTCAACAAGACCTTGACGAAGATAGTGAAAAAGACGGTGTCTCGAAATAAGAAGGACTGGCATGAGAGACTGCATGAAGCTCTCTGAGCGTATCGAACTACGTTCAAAACAGCCATAAACACAACGCCGTATGATTGGTATTCGGCACAGAAGCGGTACTCCCCCTCGAGATAGAGTTACCCTCTTTACGAGTGGCAGTTCATTACGAGCTAACGGACGAAGAGAATGCTCACCGTCGGCTTGAGGAGCTTGACGCCCTTGATGAAACCCGGCTCATGGCGCAGCAAAACTTGGAGGCTTATAAAGCGAAGATGACGCGCTCATATGAAATATTAACTAGGCCGAAAACATTCGGCCAAGGCAAACTCGTGTTAGTGGTCAAAAGACCTATGATCCTCAATCGTGCTAAGCGGGAGAAATTCGAGCCGAACTATAAAGGCCTGTACATCATAGACAAAGTTTACCAGGGTGGAGCCTATCTACTCATAGACATGCATGGCGAAAGACCTTTCAGGCCAATAAACGGTGGCTTCCTAAAAAAATACTGCGCCTAACGAGTCACGGCCTAGGTCAACGATAGATGGCAACGCCTATGTCCGCTCACTATCTTCCTAAGCCCAAACTCTAGAAGTAGTAGCCGACTATCGGACCGAAACGTCCTTAAACTAACGATGGACCACTATGTCCTAAAACTGGCTATTGACCGAGACGTCGATAAACTACTACGGACCGCAGCATCCCAAGGCTGACGCAAAAAGAAAGCGGTATGTCCATAAGCAAAATGGGCACGGATGAAAACCCGAAAGGGCTCCGTGAGTAAAAACAGCAGGGCTACCGGCGAGTTTTGTGAAAACCCGAAAGGGCGCAATCTCGTTAAAAGACACTTGCAAGGCCCTCTCGACCTTGTGAGGAGAAACCACCTGCGTGAGATTCTTACGACTCACAAGGGGATCCCCACACTTAGGGATCCCCACGATTCCTAAGGAGAAAATAAACTTACGAGATCCTCAAGACTCGTAAGGAGAATTCCCCTTTGAGACCCTCACGGCTCATAGGATTCAAAAACCTTAAGCTACAGGGATCTGAACCTGTTCTTAAGCCATCACAACCTCCAGCATTGCCCTACAAGCGGTTCAATATTGACCCTTGTATACAATCCACGGGCGTGAATAAACATTTACCTGACAAAGTCTCACCAGCGACTAGGAATATGCTCACACGGTGAACGACCCTTGTAAGTCCTCTCGACTTATAAGGAGAAAGCACTCTTGTAAGATCCTTATGACTTATAAGAGACCATACACTTAAGACTCCTCACGATTCTTAAGGAGAAAACGCACCTACGAGATCCTCACGACTCGTAGGGAGAAATACCTTTATGAGACCCTTACGGCTCATAAAGTTAAAAAGCCTTAGTTAACAGGATCCTAATCCTGTTTACTAAGCCACCTTTGTTCGACATCGACAAAGGCAAATGATGATTCCCTCCTGGCAATATCCCAGTTGTAGCGATGTTGATGCCTAAATCGGTATCAAACCCCAAACTCGCAGCAAAGCAAATGCATATGAAATAGCCGAAATGATGGGGCAACTTGCAACAAAATCATCAAGTAAAAATATATGCATGAAAAAATAGCCGAAATGATTGGGCAACTCGCAATAAAAAGCAGTGAGTAAAAATAAAACAAATAGCCGAAATGATTGGGCACCGCGAAAAATAGCCGAAATGATTGGGCAATCGCGACTTTCACGATATAAAAGCTGAAATGATAGAGCATCGCGGAAAGAAAAATATATAAAATGAAACCTTTTACCCTACAGGTGAGATCACATCGATCCCTGTATACAATCCAGGGGCACCAACAAAGAGGGAAACATACCTT
This sequence comes from Agapanthus africanus, assembly GCA_030015575.1. Taxonomy (NCBI): domain Eukaryota; kingdom Viridiplantae; phylum Streptophyta; class Magnoliopsida; order Asparagales; family Amaryllidaceae; genus Agapanthus; species Agapanthus africanus. Next base: position 450,895,055 of record CM057349.1, on the reverse strand, counting down.
CCCACCAGGCTCCATCAGAAAAAGAAGCCAAATCTCGACGGTTCACAGACATCCTGGAGATCATCTCAACATTCGTCTCATTACAACAGACGCAACATCAGCAAAGAGGAACCGCGGCAATTCCCAGTTCCATGACTCGGCGGTGCACAGACAACCGAGAGTCAACCCCCGACTCCGTGAAATGCGGATAAAGTCAACTCCTGACTCCGTGAAATGCGGATAAAGTCAACTTCTCCTGGTCTCGTGGAACACGGATTATGTCAATTCTAACCCCATGGGAAGTGTCCAGAGCAAATCCCGGTCCTGCGGAACACGGCTAATGTCAATCTTAACCCCGTGGGAAGCGTCCAGAGCGGATCCTGATCCTGTGGAACACGGCTAATGTCAATCTTGACCCCGTGGGAAGCATCCAGAGCAAATCCTGGTCCTGTAGAATGCGGCTAATGTCAATCCTGACCCCGTAGGAAGCGTCCAGAGCGGATCCTGGTCCTGTAGAACACGCCTAATGTCAATCTTGACCTCGTAGGAAGCATCCAGAGCGGATCCCGGTCCTGTGGAACACGGCTAATGTCAATCCTGACCCCGTGGGAAGCATCCAGAGCGGATCCTGGTCCTGTGGAACACGGCTAATGTCAATACTGACCCGTAGGAAGCGCCCAGAGCAAATCCTAGTCCTGTGGAACACGGCTAATGTCAATCCTGACCCCGTGGAAAGCATCCAGAGCAAATCCTGGTTTTGTGGAACACGGCTAATGTCATCCTGACCCCGTGGGAAGCGTCTAGAGCAAATCCTGGTTTCGTGGAACACGGCTAATGTCAATCCTGACCCCGTGGGAAGCGTCCAGAGCGGATCTAGTCCTGTAGAACACGGCTAATGTCAATCCTGACCCCGTGGGAAGCGTCCAGAGCGGATCCTAGTCCTGTAGAACACGGCTAATGTCAATCCTGACCCCGTGGGAAGCGTCCAGTGCGGATCCTGGTCCTATGGAACACGGCTAATGTCAATCCTGACCCCGTGGGAAGCGTCCAGGGAGGATCCTGGTCCTGTGGAACACGGTTAAAGTCAATCTTGACCCCGTGGGAAATGGCCAGAGCAACTCCTGACTCCGTGAAATGCGGATAAAGTCAACCCCTGACTCCATGAAATACGGATTATGTCAACCTCATCCATCACTTACGGGTCCTCATGACTCGTAAGGGAGAAAACTCTTTTGTGAGATCCTTACGACTCTCAAGAGAGAACGCACTTAGGAATCCTCACGATTCTTAAGGAGAAATTACACCTGCGAGATCCTCTCGACCTGTAGGGAGAAAATTCTTTATGAGACCCTCACGGCTCATAAAATTGAAAAGTCTTAGGTGGTAGATTCTAACCCTGTCTCCCAAGCCATCGTTGCCTTGCAGAAAAGTCAAGGTAGATTTTCTACGGGCCACACTCTCCGACAAGAAAGGAAACAATCACTTACGAGTCCTCTCGACTGGTAAGCAAGGAAAACTCTCTTGTGAGATTCTTACAACTCTCAAGAGAAAATACACTTAGGAATCCTCACGATTCTTAAGAAGAAATTACACTTACGAGATCCTCATGACTCGTAAAGAGAAATACCTTTATGAGACCCTCACGGCTCATAAAGTTGGAAAGCCTTAGGAGGCAGATCTGAACCTAACTCCTAAGCCATCACTGTCCTCCAAAGAGATCAAAATAGATTATCCACAAAATGCGTTTACTAAAAAAGGACACACCATCATGAAGCAAAATATGTCTTTATTCATGAATCAAAATGAATACAAAGTACAATTTATGAAAGAATAAAAAAATATATATACTCTCATTCAGGAGTATGTACGAAAGAAGAATAAAAGAAAAATATATAATTCTTTAAGCCGGTGGACGATTTAATAGATTTGCCAGTTCATCCTTTTTCCGCTGGGCCTCGGCTTCATGATTCATTATCGCTAAAAGACGGGCCTCCACTTGAAACTGTTGGGCCTGGTACGAGGCAAACCGACTTTCAAGCTCCTTTTCGGTAACTTTATGGGCTTCGACCATTTTGCGAGTGAAAATGACGGCTTTATCAATGGCTACCACCTCCCTGATAGCTTCTTGAAGCACTCACCAAAGTTCATACGCCCGAGTGGTCTTGGCCGTAAGATTAGCTTGAAGTTCCCCCAGCGCTTTGGAAGCCAGCTCCCTCTCCGAAAACTTTCGGTTGAGCCACTTCTCGCATGACAGCATATTTGCGGCGCACCGTTCAATCAGCCCCCGCAAGCTCGCCTTTGCAGCCATGACCTCTGAGGGAAGGCATGTGCACTTGAGATCATGTAAACAGACCTCCATTCGACGCCAATCCTCGATCCAAAACACGCACAAGCTATTTTCTCTTTTTGGTAACAAGGAAAGTTTTCGTGTTCGTACTTAAAGAAAATTTCCAGGGGTCAAGTATGAAGCTCGTGTACACAGGTAGGATGCACGTACGAATACACATTAAGCAGAAAAAGCCAACAGAGAATATTCAACGATTAATGATAAGAGAAAATACATTGATATTACTCTAAAGGAAAGAGATCACCAAACAAGGGATCGGAAATACAAGGGTTAACAAAGTAAAACACAAAATTTTCCAGCTCCCTCTCCGCCTTCTCCAGCACGTCAAAACGATGGTTTTCGCGAGAAGTTGCTCCCCGTCGGTTAGCGCCGTGCTCATCAGCGAAAGCGGACATGATGGCCCGTCGGGCCCTTATCTGACTCAGTATATGAACTGAATGATCCTTCAGAGCTTGAGTGATTAGACATGCCTCGTGAAAGCACTCGAACTTGTCCCTCGCCGTGTCAAGGATCGCCGAAGTCATCTCCGCCGGATGAGGGGGTATATCGGCAAGCACAGACAGAAAGATCATCCGGAGCCAAATGGAGCCCATGGGAAGAGGAGAGCCCCGACAAGTCAGAAGCTCATACATCACCGTGTCACATTGAGCGTCGGTGAGGAGGGGATCTGCCAGCCGCGTAGCAAAGCGAGGGATTATCTCCTCAATGGGCACCTCCCATGGTTGCCGACGAGCGTGGGGACGATTGCAAGCCATAGCAATTGATCGGTTTCTCAAAGATGATCACCATAAGGTATAAATGGGTTTCTCTGTGAGGAAAGGAAGAAAGGCACAGCTTTAGTTTATAAAGGGGAGCATTCAATGCTATGCACAGAAAATGTTGTGCATGGTGGAACTATTCCCAAGGACCGAGAAAAAGGGAGAGCGTTGGAAATGAAAATAGGTGACTCGTTGAAATCAGTGCAAGGAGACGAAGCGACCCATCAAGCAGCGCCTCACGCGCCAAACATGTGAGCACCAACAACAGCGTGATAAAGCTTAATAAAGAACGCGTGTAAACATAAAAAAGGGAGAAGATGAAGGAGTGGAGGTACTGCTGAAGAGACCCCTGCATTTATAAGATATGATGGGAAACGGTTCATCTTCCCTATTCCCTAAACAGAGCCAACGACCACAAAAGTTACAGCGCTGCACTCACGTGCAAACACATAAGAACAACGCTGTGGGGGCATTTGTTCCCTCATAAAACATTAGGAAAAACCCCAATGGGGCATCATGTGCCCATACGTGATGGGCCTTTAAACCCCCTGAAGGGATTAAAAGATATAATAAAACAGCAAGGAATACCCCAATGGGGCATCACGTGTCCACACGTGACCAGAGGTCACGTGCAGACACGTGATGGGTTCCTAAGCTCTCTGGTTAATAGAATTAAATTCTAATTAAATAATCAAACAATGGGATCACGTGTCAACACGTGATGGTCCTTTAAACCCACTGGAAAAGGTATAATAAAACAACAGGGAAAAACCCCAATAGGGCATCACATGCCCACACGTGACCAAGGGTCACGTGTTGACACGTGTTAATTCCTGAGCTCTTTAAAACAGCAGAATTAAATTCTGGTTAAATGCTTAATCAGGGGGTCACGTGTCAACACGTGATGGGATTCTAAGATCTCTGAAATAATAGAATTAAATTCTAATTAAATTGTCAATCAGAAGGTCGCGTGCCAACACGTGACAGGCTCTTAAGCCTTCTGAACTAATAAAATTAAATTCTAATTAAGAGGGAATTGAGAACCCTAACTGGAAAAATATTTCTCTAAATCTTTCCAAACAAAAAAGATTGTGCTCTGTAAAGTGGAGCATCGTTGGATTAAAAATCCAATGGTGATTAAAAATCATCAATTTATAGAAAAATTCTATACAAGGAAAGATTTCCCTGAAATTCACCAAGAATAACAGACAGAATATCTTTTGGATTAAAAATCCAATGGTGAATAAAATTCACTGAGTGATCTAAAAGATCATATTGGTTACAAAATTAATTAAAATCTTTCAATGAAAGATTGACTAAACAAACTGATTCTTTTCCTTCTCTTATAAATAAGAGCCAAGAGAGAACAACAAAAAAAAGAGTATACAACAATAACAGAGAGAAACAAGAAGAAGAGAAGAGTAGGAGACAAAAAGAGGAGAAAGAAACCCTAGGTGAGAAAGGGAAAAGATCTAAGCTCCATAAAACAAAAAGAGAATTTAATTATCAAATTAAGAGTTTAACTCTTCTGAATAAGAACTTAGTTCTTCCTTTGGTTGAAAATCTACAGAAGCAGTTCTCCCCATAAGTTGAGAATTTAATTCTCATCGGGGAGATTCTGCCATGCAGATCCAAAACTTAGAGGGAGAATTGAGTTTAGGGAATTTAATTTCCTCCAAATACTTAGGAATTTAATTCCTCCAACAGAAACAGGGTTTAACCCTTAAAACAAGAACTTAGTTCTTCTTCATGGTTGAAGATCTGCAGAAGCAGATCTCTCCATAAGTTGAGAATTTAATTCTCATCGAGGAGATTCTGCCATGCAGATCCAAAACTTAGAGGGAGAGTTGAGTTTAAAGAATTTAATTCTTTCAAAACACATGGGAATTTAATTCCTCTAAATGAAATTAGGGTTTAACCCTATAAAAGAATTTAATTCTTAAACTTTCCATGCACGTAAACCTGATCACGTGGCAACACGTGGCCCTCCCTTCAATGATCAGAAAAGAATGAATGTGACATGGTCACGTGCCCCCATGTAACCCTTAAATAGACTCCTTAAGATGAGAAAGAAAACATCTTGGAGGCAATACCTCACGTGCTGACACGTGACCCTTGACCAACACATTTTTTAAAAAGGCAAGTGAGGGGAAAGAGGAATTAATACCCAATACATCGGCACTATCACGTGTCCACACGTGATGATTATAAAGGCTAAGTGTTTAACACTTATTTGCAGATTTTGAGAGTAAAATAAAGGAGGTTTGGCCCAATTCTCAGACTCCTCACGTGACCCCACGTGACTACCTCATTTTTAGTGTTTAACACTGTTTTGAGCGTTTTGTCCCTAGTATTTAACACTGTTTTAAGCACATCACGTGGGAACACGTGATCGCCAAATATGTGCTAGTGTTTAACACTATATTCAAACTGGTCTTTTCCTAAATTGGCTGAGTCTTCCAGAGGCAGGACTCCCTTCCAATTGAACCTCAAAATTGATCAGTTCATATGATATGCAAAGTAAAGTCCAGAGCTATAATGAATGGTTAGTGCTTAGCCAAAGATAAAATGTTGTCAAAGCCCCAAACCCCTGTTTAGCATTGCTAAATAATGGGGGGCTGAACCCAGACAAACGTTCAACAGTATATACAAAAGTCTAACATTTCAAACCTAATTGGACTTAGCCCAAGTTGGTCATAAGTCCTCAATTCAGATTCAACTGAGCCCATGTGCTCATAATCTAATTAATTGATATTAGTCCTAAATTGGACTACAGATCTCCCAATCAACATTGGCCCAAGGGTACATCTCTTCACTCCTTTGATATTTGTCGTTGTAATCCTTCAACGTCCTCAAAGAGGTGACGGGTCCCGATAACCAATCATTCTATGGACTATGATGTCCTTAACCTCGGACTGTGGGGTCCTTTAAACCCATGGACTATGATGTCCTTAACCTCGGACTGTGGGGTCCTTAAACCCATGGACTATGATGTCCTTAACCTCGGACTGTGGGGTCCTTTAAACCCATGAACTATGATGTCTTTAACCTCGGACTGTGGGGTCCTTTAAACCCATGGACTATGATGTCCTTAACCTCGGACTATGGGGTCCTTAAACCCATGGGCTATGATGTCCTTAACCTCGGACTGTGGGGTCCTTAAGCCCACGGACTATGATATCCTTAACCTTGGACCACCATGTCCTTAAACTGGTAATAGACTGCAATGTCCCTAAACTAAACAATAGAGCCCAAATGCTCTTTTGTTGGATCTAAATGATCCTGTTAAGTTGATCTTAGTCTAAAATTAGACTAACGTATTCTTAACAAACGTTTAAGTTGATCTTAGTCTCAAATGAGACTAACGTATCCTTAAACCCAACCCCAAACCCAAATCTAAGAAAGTACGGATTTGGACTAATTCACGCCCTACGGGCGACAACATAAATTAGTCTCTGTATACAATCCACAAGCAACCAAAAATAAAACAAACACATACGACACAAAGTGACCATATGGAGAAGGAGAAAATTGTTACCGCGATGCGGTAGCGTAATTAACTGCAGGGGCTTGCGCCTGCAGGAAAGAGCGTCCCCACAATCAAACCCTCAAATGAGGGGGAATCTGACGAAGTCTGCTACAACGGCCGCATCCGTCTAAACCTCCGATACACGGTGCCATAAATTAACTTGGTATCTTCGGAGAGGTGGACGGATAAATCCAAATAGCATCTGCCCCCAAATTCAGGCAAGACGAACCTACGCGGTCGCGTCTCTGTGTTCGGCGGAGAACACTTACCATCCACAAACGGTCGGACAATCTGAGCGAACAATTCAGATTCTGGAGGTGTCACGTCCCACTTCCCGGTGTACGGCAATGGGACGCGGCGAGGCCCGCTACGTATTTACTCGGATGTAAACACGCTAAGCGTATCTAAGCAATATAAAGTAAATGTAGACAAGAAAAATGACAATAGATGTAATTGAACAGCAATTTTATTTATTAAACATTCTTTTACAGGTACAACTGGAAATGTAAATACAAGTCTGGAATGCAATGCCTAAACAATGGCATAACTGAAATGAAAAGTATGTACAAGTGACTATGGCTCGGGGTTTTCAGTGTACTGCTCCAAGTTCTCCTGGCTGGTCTCGATCTCTAGTGCGTCCGATCCACCTAACAACATTCCAAAGAAAAAGAGAAATAGGAATGTCGTCAGTGAAAAATCGCTCGGTAAGTCCCAAAGAAAGAGAGAAGTAGAATAGACAGAAAGAGAATATAACTAGTAATGTTTGATTATAATATTAACGCGGTTGTTTGTAGCTTGGTACAGAATATGCCAGTGTATACGAGAGGAGTCCAACTTACACCGTGGACTTTGGTAACCCGTAGTACAAGACTCCGTCGAAAATACCACGGAACAACGGCATAGATGTAATTACGTCTTTAGTGACCATCTCGTACCACCTTTAACATGTTCCGTACCAGTCTACCCCTTTAGAAACCCCATAATGTTTATTGTATTGATTATATTGAATGTATTGATTGTATTGTATTGTTTTGTAGTAAATAGAAGACTTGCAAAAACCATGATATCGGTAAATGGAATGGATGTAAATGGATAGTCATGTAAACAGAATATATCCATGGTTCGGTTCAGTCATGTTCATGTTGTTATGGATTGTATCCTGGTATAGACAGATTCATGTTGTAAATGGAGTTATACTTGAATTGAATTCAAGTCAGATTGATTGTATATTTGCCCATGACTCGAACTGAGTCAGACTTTTAAACAAAATTGAAGTTCTGATTGTTTTGGAGTTATTGGAAACTGTTGCACATAGACGACAGGATTTGTGTCTTTTTCCAAGACAATTATCGTATTGATAACACTGTTTATTAAATTGCCTGCCTTAGATAGGCAAGCACCCACATTCTCCGGCTTTCTGAGGCTCAAGAGAACTGGTCCCGCTTAAACCTATATTTACAAGGGTCCTTATTGTAATTTAGTATAACTTGAGTAGGTTTTATGTAAAAATGGTTTTGATATATTTTCAAAATACACCTCAAGTATCTAATTATCGTCTTTTTAGGGTTTTCATAGCTGTATATTTTTATAAAAGTGAAACTTTATAGTGAGTAGAACCTAGTTTCCATTGTATATGGTATTTTAATTAAAATGGGAATTTGTATTGTATTGAAATGGTACTTTCATGTAATTGTGATTCCTTTGATTTAGAAAACATGGAATATTTATATAATGTATTTAAAATAGATCTTTTGATAATATTCATATATATATATATATATATATATATATATATATATATATATATATATATATATATATTAAATAAACTTTATTTATTTTGTAGAAATCTCATTTTCTTAAAAATAACATTAAAAATTCCATCGAGATCGAATGCTCCTTGCGGAGGTCTGCATCTCGCTCTACTAGGCCCGAGAACGTGCGATAACCCGCACCATCCCGATCGGGGTTCCCCAAAATGGGTTGAAGAGGCGTATTTGCAAAAAAATTAAATAACACTCTTTGTAAAGAAAACGGTTTTGTAATAGTTTAGGGTATTTTAATGTAACTCATAATATTCCCACAAATATTGTCCAAAAGTAAATCATGTTATGTCCAATATGTATGTTGTGATGAGGTAGGTCTTTACCTCATGAGTTTTCTAAAGGCAATACAAGTAATTATGTTGAAATGTAAAGTATATGGTATTTTACCGTATAAATGCTATAAAACTTGCATAAAAAATTCTTTTGAGATGAAACTTATTCTAATATGTTTATTTATGTTTATTAAAGCTTATGAGAGAATATGGTTGTTTCCCCCAATCAGAGCAAAGCTCTGTTCAAATTCCAAGGCGGAAAATGAAGCAACGCCTCTGTTTCCCCTAATCAGAGCAAAGCTCTATCTGAATTTCAAAATTCAAAAATTAAAGCAACGCTTCAGATCCCTTGCGCTGTGCGCCACGTGTCAAAAGCAGACACGCCAGCGCAAAGAGTGCTGCGCCCAAGGCAGCGCACCCCCAATCAGAGCAAGGCTCTGTTTTAAAATTCAAATTTTAAATAAATGAAGCAACGCTTCAGATCACTTGCGCTCTGCACTGCGCGCCACGTGTCAAACAGTGGTGCGCTAGCGCAGTTGCGCTGCGCGACACATGTCAAGCGCAGGCGCGCCAGCGCAGGCACGCCAGCGACACGTGTCAAGCGCAGGCGCGCCAGCGCAGTTGCGCTGGAATTTAAATAATAAATTATTTAATTAATCAGAATTAAAATTCTAGAAAGATCTTTCCAATCTTATTAAAATAAGAAGATTGTCTTCTGTAAAACAGAGGCCTTAGGATCAAAGATTCAACGGTGGGGAAATATCCCCAGATCAATCAGAGAAAGATCTCTGTAACTAACTTAACAAACCAATTGGCCCTATATAAAGACCCCTAGACTCCAAGTCTCAGACATACAGAGATACAGAAGAGAGAGAACCCTCTAAAAACTTTGAGAAAAACTCAAAGAGAAGAAAAGGCAAGCCTTTGAAGAAAGAAGATCATCTTCTTCATCTTTAAAGGTAAAGAATTTGATTCTTGAAGAACAGAGATGAAAACACCTCACAAAAAGAAGAATCTCTTCTAAAAAGATCAAAGATCTAAGAACAAGATCAAGATCTTCATTAAAAAGAAAAAGATCAGAAAGATCTAATCACAAAAAATTTAAAGAAGTATTACCTCACAGATCATTTGATCTATATAAAGGCACAGCCTTTTGATGAGAATCAGAACTATTGGTTCTTGAATCTTGAGGTAGAACCTCTTTAGAACAAGAAAAACTTGTTTCTTTGATCTGAATTGGATCAAGATGCGCTCTGCGCTATTGGACAATGCCTTGCACTTTTAAAATGCGCTTTTGCGCTTATTGGATTGGCGCACTGCGCCAGAGCGCGCCACGTGTCAACCACAGACACAATCTGCGCTTTGCGCTTCTAAAAACAGTGCACCGCGCTCTTGGAATGGCGCACTGCACCAGAGCGCGCCACGTGTCATTCACTGGCTCAGCACACTGGCGCAGCGCACTGCGCTAACGACTTGCGCTTAACGCAGAGCGTGACACGTGTCACCTGCGCATGCACTAGCGCATTGCGCTCTTTAATTGGCGCAAAGCGCCTGACAAGCCACGTGGCGCACTATCAGACCACTAAAATGCTATGCATTTAATCACAGAGCCCAATGCTATGCATTAATAAAAGGGCCGAGCCCAAATAAAAGCAAAACAGCCAGAACAATAAAATGTTCAACTCATATCAACTGAGCCCATATGCTCATAAACCTTCAAACAGACTTTAGCCCCAAATTGGACTATAGATCTCCCAACTAACATTGGTTCAAGGGTACATCTCTGAACTCCTCTGATATTTGTCGTTGTAATCCTTCAACGTCTTAAGGGAGGTGACGGGTCCCGACAGCCATACATTTCACGGACTACAATGGACCACCATGTCCTTAAACTATCAATCGACCGAAATGTCCGTAAACTAAACGATAAAGCCCAAATGCTCTCTTGTTGGATCTAAATGATCATGTTAAGTCGATCTTAGTCTGGAAATTAGACTAACGTATCCTTAACAAACGTTTAAGTTGATCTTAGTCCAAAATGAGACTAACGTATCCTTAAACCAAAACCCCAAACCCAAATCTAAGAAAGATACGGATTTGGACTAATCCACGTCCTACGGGCGACAGCACAAATTAGTCTCCGTATACATTCCACGGGCAACCGAACACAAAACAAACACCCACGACAGGAAGTGACCATCTGGAGAAGAAGAAAGTTGTTATCGCGATGCGATAGCGTAATTAACTGCAGGGGCTTGAGCTTGCAGGGAAGAGCGTCCCCACAATCAAAAACCCCTCAAACGAGGGGGAATCTGACGAAGTCTGCTACATCGGCCGCATCCGTTTAAACCTTCGATACATGGTGCCATAAATCAACTTGGCATCTTCGGAGAGGTGGACGGATAGCACCAATTAGCATCTGCCCCGAATCTCAGGCAAGACGGACCTGCACGGTCGCGTCCCCGTTGTCCGGAGGGGAACAGATTCTGGCACGCCCGGTGGGACCTCTTCCTCTTTCCACTCTACACTTCGTGTGTCGTGTTCACGAACGAATCGCGGTTTGCTATGGTTGCCTGTGGATTTGAGGTACTTAGATTTGGTGTCTTGCTCCGTGCAGAAAACAGAAGATCAATGGCTTCAAACTGCACTACCTGCAACTGCAACTCTCACTCCGTCCTCACCGGAGGAGTGACCTACGGGCCTCAAGCGGCCTCCCTTTTTAAGATGCCAGTGGAGCAGGTAACTCAGTCCACCACTGGGCTGTTCTTTGGGACCATGCTCCTACCAATGAGCTTCAATACTCCTGCGCCATTACAAGAAGCTCCGAAGAAGTCGGTCTTTGATCGGCTTGTAACTTCTGCGGCCCCTCTCAACGGGTCGCCCAATCCAAATGCTTCAGTCTTTACCAGATTGGGCCAAAATCCATATGGGCCTATGAAGAAGCCTGCAATTCCGGAAAAGGTTATTCCAAAAAGGATAGCCATCCCTGCTCAGAAGTCTGTTTTTGACCGGTTGGATACCGCTTCTCAACGAACATCAGTCTTCAACAGGATGACGCCAGCAACAGCCCCTCACCTGGATAGAGGGAAAGACAAAGCCATCCCCATCACCAAACCAACACCATCGGCTCGGCATGCTCGACGTCGCCATTGGCGCCGAGTGAGGAAGGCTAGGGGAAACTCCCCCTCTGGGCTAACTCCACCAGCCCCAACGGTGGAAACCAATGCTGCTATTCCAACCGGGAACAGCTTTGAGCAGTTGAACAAGGTGCGCAGGAACTCTCCCACCGCCATACTGAAAAGATCTCCCTCTCCAGTGGAGAATGTTACAGAAATGAAGCTGGAGCAGCCCCCTCAGCGGCTGTCCTCAAAGATTTACAAAGTCTGGCGTCAAGTCCAAGAGTCGGTGGTTGATCAAGACTATCCCCGCCGGCAGAAGAAGCTGAAGGTCCGACAAGAAGAAAACCGTCCTGTTAAGCCACAGAAGGCGACGGCTAGTTGGATGCCCACTGCAACGGCCCCCTCAACTTCGACCGCTCATAAGAGGAGAAGGCCGGAGAAAATCCCCATGCCTGTGACAAATGTCAAGGGCACTGAGCCTAAACGCCCTAAGTCTGGAGGCATGGTCCGGAAAAGAGGATAGCTATATCTCCACAGGTCATCGACCGCTTACGCGATCCGTGACAAAAGCCCAAGAGCAGCAGCAGAAGCTTCAAAAGATGATGACTGTGATGGCCGCACTCACCGGGCCAAAAGAAAGCCCGGAAATATCATCAGAACAGCGTCACGAACAGAAAACTGACGCTGACTTCCTACGCAGAGTCCTCGAAAAGAAGGACAGAGAGGCAGCAGAACAAGTTGCCAAAATAAAACAAATAGCGCTTCTCTTCCAAGACATGGTAGGAATGATGTTACAGCCGGACCCTCCAGCTGAAGACCCTCCGATCATTATTGAAAACGATAAAGAGGAGACATCTAATCCTCCTCCAGCTCATTCAGCAGCCAAGGAGGAAACCATTTCCAAAGCTGCACTAGACGATTATATAACTCAGCAGATACGAGTTCATCAGGCGAATGAAGCGGCTGGGCAAATTGTTAGAACCGGACGACCCTATCCGGGCTGGTATGACCAAATCAGTTACCCGCCGGGATATACGATCCCTAAATTCCATGTGTACAAGGGGACAGGGAATCCACATCAGCATGTCGCTCAATTCAGGGCCTTATGCGGCAACACTGGAGGCGACGACAAACTGTTGCTTCGCCAATTCGTCGGCAGCTTAGCAGAAACGGCCTTTGAATGGTATTCAGAGCTACCTAACGACTCTGTCAAAACATTTGCGGAGATGGAACTACTGTTTACACAAAGATTTGCGAGTGCTAGTGAACGCACCCGATAACGGCACTAATTAATGCTAGGGTAAAGCCAGGCGAGACATGGGTCCAATACGCAATACGGTGGCGAAACTTATGGTCGAAGTGCGAACAACGCATTGAAGAAGCACCTACGGTAGGCATGTTCGTGGGCACTCTTGATCCGCAAGCGACCATCTCACAATTCATGATGTTCTTCAAGCCTACTTTCCAGGCCTTGATCGACAAACTGGCCCAAATGGACCAGATGGGTCACAGACCGTCTCCTCCAAAGCCAGACTCTCGAAATGAGAAAGGAAAAGGAAAAGCGATCGTCGTCGCCAATACTCAACAACAGCCGAGCAACTCAAAGCCGGTTGTTCGCTAAAACAACGTGCGTCCACGCCCATCCCTCGAGGAGAGACTGGGACGTCCTTACTCGTTTCCTCAGGATAAAACGAGCAGACTGTTCGAGCCGGCAGTGCGCAACAGACACATCAATCTGCCGAGTCCGAAACGTCCGTTGCAGCCAGGCGATGTCAACGTTCCTAATTACTGCCCTTACCACCGAGCAGTAAGCCATCCGATCGAAGATTGCTTCGTCTTCAAAAACTGGGTTGAAGACCAATACCAACAAGGCAAGTTCGCGTTATCCGAAAACTGGAAGGTGAACCCACCGCAGCCTCATGCTCTTAAAAAGGTGGACACGTCGGGGGCATCGTGCTCTTTTGTTGAAGAGGTCCCATGTGAAGTGGCCCTTTCGGCCAAAACCAAAAAGATGCTGAATGATCGCCAGACATGCCCGGCGATTAGATGGAAGAACCCGCTGGAACCCCAGATTATCGAAGGGATGCTGAAGCCATGCCCAACTCCAAAGATTGGTGGTGATAGCCAAAGTGCTCACACCCAGCCGTCGAAATTTTCGAAAAAGAAGAAGAGATCCAAAAAGCCCGTGAAGCCTGGCGACAAGCGCACGGAATTGCAGAAACAGTTCGACGCGCTGGAGGAGTATAATCAGAAGGCGCGGACTCCCATCACGCTCCAAGAGTTCCTCAGCCACGTCCTTAAGGACAAAGATGATGGAGAAGGCTCGTCGGATGAATCTGAGGATTACGTGGCAAGTTGTCATGTGATCGCTCACTTCGTTTATAGACGATGAAAAGGCTTCTTGCACAGAGAAACTGGGGGCAGACCCTGAACCAGAACTTCTGGGGCCGTCAGATGAAATGATCAACACATTCCTCAACGAAGCTCTCCTGAAAAGTAAAGCTGATCGGGAGCGTGAGATGGCCATATTTGAAAAGGCCAAACGCCGGCGACTGGACAAAAGGGTCGAAACACTCCCACCAGATCAAAGTACATCCGCCGCAAATGAAAGCAGGATCAAGACAAGGAAACGATTCGCCAAAACCATATCGATGGGGATGAAGCTGCCCTCTTTCAGAGAAAATTCTTCTGGTGGTATACATCTTGATGAAGCGGACGCACATCCTAACTTCTGCTTATATCATCAGAAGATCACATATCCTACTGAAGACTGCAACTCCTTTAAGTGTTGGTGGCAATGGTATGTCGCATACAGGCAACACTTCAACAGGACAAAGCGTGAAGCTCGTAAACAGCAGAAAAATGCGACAGATGAGCGTATAAGAATTGCCGACAATTGTCATAAGGTTGACCCCGAGGGACCGCGAGTTCTCACCTTCGGGAGTGACTCCGACGAAATGTAGCCCTCAGCCCTCTCTTCAAGAAATCCATCTCTAAAACGAAAGAATTGAGAAGTTGCGAGAACATTCAGCCGTGCAATCGCACGCTACCCGGAAAGAATCCTGGACCCGCAAACAAGAGATGGAACAAAAAGGATAAAGGGAAGGAAAAAACGGCCTTCGTCGCCAACACTCAACAACAATCGAGTGACTCTAGACCAGTTGTTCGCTAAAGAAACAGACGGCAACCCCTCTATGAGAAATTGAAACGTCCTTACTCATTTTCCCGGGATGAAATAAGGAGGCTGTTCGAACTAGCAGTGCGCAACAGGCTTATCACTCTACCGGAGCTGAAATACCAGCTACAACTGAATGATGTCAACAATCCTAATTACTGCCCTTACCACCAAGTATTAGGCCATCCGATCGAAAACTGCTACGTCTTCAAAAACTGGGTTGAAGACCAATACCAACAGGGCAAGTTCGCGCTGCCCGAAAACTGGAAGGTGAGCCCGCCATAGCCTCATTCTCCTAAAAAGGTGGACACGCCGGGGGCATCATGCTCAGTCATAAGGAAAGCCCCATAGACCGAGAAGTCAGTAAAATAGAGATTCGCTTCAAATACGGCGACGGTGGACCACTATGTCCTAAAACTGGCTACGGACCGAAATGTCCCTAAACTAACAATGGACCACTATGTCCTAAAACTAGCTGTTGACCGAGATGTCAAGAAGCTACGGTGGATCGCAGCATCCCGAAGCTGATAAAAATAAATAAATAAAAGAAAACGGTATGTCCATAAGCAAAATGGGCACGGATGAAAACCCGAAAGAGCTCCGTGAGTAAAAACAGCAGGGCTACCGGCGAGTGTTTGTGAAAACCAAAAAGGACGCAACCTCGTTATCAAAAAAAAAGGAGAGAATAAAAAAAAAGAAAAAAGAAAACGGTATGTCCATAAGCAAAATGGGCACGGATGAAAACCCGAAAGGGCTCCGTGAGTAAAAACAGCAGGGCTACCGGCGAGTGTTTGTGAAAACCCAAAAGGGCGCAACCTCGTTATCAAAAAAAAAGATAGAGAATAAAAAAAAAAGAAAAAATAAAACGGTATGTTCATAAGAAAAATGGGCACAGATGAAAACCCGAAAGGGCTCCGTGAGTAAAAACAGCAGGGCTACCGGCGGGTGTTTGTGAAAACCCGAAAGGGCGCAACCTCGTTAAAAGACACTTATAGGGTCCTCTCGACCTTGTGAGGAGAAACCCTTTTGTAAGATCCTTACGACTTACAAGGGGCAATACACTTAGGAATCCTCACGATTCTTAAGGAGAAATCACACTTGCGAGATCCTCACGACTCGTAAGGAGAACTCTCTTATGAGACCCTCACGGCTCATAAGATTTGAAAGTCTTAAATTACAGAGACCTGAACCTGTTCTTAAGAAACCCCCACAACCTCCGATACTGCCCTACAAACGGCTCAATACTGACCCTTGTATACAATCCACGGGCGCGAATAAACATTTCCCTAACCAAGTCCCACCCGTGACTAGGGATATGTCCATATGGTGAACAACCCTTGTAAGTCCTCTCGACTTATAAGGAGAAAACCCTTTTATAAGATCCTTACGACTTACAAGGGAATATGCACTTAGGAATCCTTACGATTCCTAAGGAGAAAACACACCTACGAGATCCTCACGACTTGTAGGGAGAAATACCTTTGTGAGACCCTTACGGCTCATGGAGTTAAAAGCCTTAGTCGACAGGACCCTAACCCTGTTTACTAAGCCACCTTTGTTCGACATCGACAGAGGCAAATGATGATTCGCTCCTGGCAATGTCCCAGTTGTAGCGGTGCTGATGCCGAAATCGGTGTTTAATCCCAAACTTGCAGCGAAAAGCCAGCAAGCCACACATTCATACAAAATAGCCGAAATGATGGGGCAGCTTGCGACAAAATCAGCAAGTAAAAAATGTATGCATGCAAAATAGCCGAAATGATGGGGCAGCTTGCGACAAAATCAGCAAGTAACAGCGAGTAAAAAATAAGATAGAAAGCCAAAATGATTGGGCACCGCAAAAAATAGCCGAAATGATTGGGCAATCGCAACTTTCGCGATATAAAAGCTGAAATGATAGAGCATCGCGGGAAGGGAAAAAAACTTATGAAAGAATGAAACTTTTGCCCTACAGGTAATATCACAGTAGTCCCTGTATACAATCCAGGAGCGCAAACAAAGAAGGAATCACACTCCCCCCAGGCTCCATCAGAAAATGGAGCCAACTCTCAATGGTCACATCTGCATCCCAGAAAACCAACAACAGTGTTCCTCCTTATGCCAGCAAGGCACGGAAGCGACACAACGAAACGGAGCCACGGCATAGTCCCTAGTTCCAAATCTTAACGGCAATATCTACAGCCTAAAAATCAAAAAAAGGTGATCCTCCTCAGTCCAACAGGACTCGGATGCGACATCACCAAACGGAGCCACGGCTTAGTCCCTAGTTCCAAACCTCGATGGTTCGCAGACAACCTAGAGATCATCTTGACATGCGTCTCGTTAAAACAGACGCAACGTCAACAACGGCGTTCCATCGCAAGTCCACCAGGATGCAGATGCAACTTCAACGAAAGACCTCACGGTTAAAACAACGAAGCCACGGCAAAATCCCAGCTCCACCGCAACATTCGTCTCGATACATCAGACGCAATGCCAGCAAACGAAGCGAAAGCCAAATTCCTAGCTTCAGGGTCTTGACAGCAACTCATATAAAACCTGAAAGACAATCGGAGATCATCCCACATCCACATAGAGTGGTCACCACCTCGACATTCGTCTTGATACAGCAGACGAGATGTCACCACAGCGTTCTTTCTCCAGCAGGATTCAGACGCGACAATCAAACAACAGAGCCACGGCAAAATCCCAGCTCCACCGCGACATTCGTCTCGATACATCAGACGCAATGCCAGCAAACAAAGCGAAGGCCAAATTCCTAGCTTCAGTGTCTGGACGGTAACTCATATAAAACCTGAAAGACCATCGGGGATCATCCCACACCAGCATGGAGTGATCACCACCTCGACGTTCGCCTCGACACAAGAGACGAGATGTCAATACAGCGTTCTTCCTCCAGCAGGATTCGGACGAAGCGAAGGCCAAATTCCTAGCTTCAGGGTCATGACGGATTCGGACACGCTAAAGCAAACGAAGCGAAGACCAAATTCCTAGCTTCAGGGTCTTAACGGCAACTCATATAAAACCCAAAAGACCACCAGAGATCACCCCACACCAGCGCGGAGTGGTCACCACTTCGACGTTCATCTCGATACAGCAGACGAGATGTCACCACAGCGTTGTTCCTCCAGCAGGATTAAGACGTGACGATCAAACAACGGAGCCACGGCAAAATCCCTAGTTCCAAACCTCGACGGTTCACCAGCAACCTAGAGACAACCGTGACATTCATCTCGATACAGCAGACGCAATGCCATCAAACGAAGCAAAGGCCAAATTCCTAGCTTCAGGGTCTTGATGGCAACTCATATAAAACCTGAAAGACTATCGGAGATCATCCCACACCAGCGCGAAGTGGTTATGACTCATCAGGGCTTTCCAAAATGAGCCTAACCCTAAGTAAAAAGCGGCATGGCAAAATTCCTAACGCTTGCTCTTCCGACGGTCAAACTGCCTAGGAGGATTGCTTGAAGACGTCTTGTCCAGCCCCCGGAGGGATCAGAGACACGACAATCGCAAAGCTACTCGAACAGCAAGGTTGCCTATCGAGGAATACATCAGCCGACGCGACGGTACGATGGACAAAACCCTAGTACCACAGACCCTAACGGACCTCTGTCGTAAAGAGCAGAGGTTAACTGTGACGTTAGGATATGCTTGCGAGAAATGCTCAATTCGTCTCGACTCGTGAGGTAAAACCTTAGGCAGCGGGGATTAAAAAACCTGTTTCCTAAGCACTGGGGCCCTACAAGTCGGTCCAAAACGGACTCTTGCATACTATTCACGGACTACACTCTCCAAAGTCGAATCTCGACAAGGAGGGAAACAACCACTTACGAGTCCTCTCGAGTTGTAAGAGGGAAAATTCTCTAGTGAGATCCTTACGATTTTCAAGAGAAAACGCACTTAGGAGTCCTCATGACCCCTAAGGAGAAAATGCACCTACGAGATCCTCTTGACTCGTAGGGAGAAAAGTCTTTATGAGACCCTCACGGCTCATAAAGTTGAAAAGCCTTAGGTAGCAGATCTGAACCTGCTTCCTAAGCCATCACTACTCCCCGAAGTATTCAAGACGGAATGTTCTATATCACCTACAGGCTATGCTTACTTAAGGAATATGCCAATAACAAAGCAGAAAATAAAAGGAAGGAGGCAAAAGATTTGTCATTCATACTGGGAAAATTCTTACATCAATAAAGACAATAAACAAAAACAGCATTATTGAAATGTTTATAATGGCAAAACCTCAAATTCAGGATATGGATTGAGGAACTCGAAAGTGACCTTGTCCAGGACTTTCCAAGCCTGGCGAACCATCCTAGTGTGCTTTCTTTCGCGAGCACGAGCATCGGGATCCCCACTGATGTTCTCCACCCTCCGATAGGCAGCAAGTATGGCAGACTGTTGAAAGGCCTGGTGCAGGAGATCGACAAGATTGTCTCGCCGTCTCTTCGAGATTAGGTTCATCAGATACACCGAGTGCACCTTATCTTCAGCAGCATCTAATGCTCTAAGTGGCACGCCGGTACAGAATAAGGGAAGCGCTTCCCAGATGACTCCCACGATAAACTTCAGGAGAGAGGAACGTCGAGGAAGAAGTTGGCCGTTATATGCGTTAAAGCGACTCATAATTTCGGCACACTCGGCGTTTGTGAATTCTCAATTCTGAGAACGGCCGAGTCGGCGGATGTCTCCGTAAGAGATGATCTCATCAAGGTTATACATGTGGGCGTCCATTACTCTTGTAAAAGAAAATCAACGAAATTAGCAGATAGATTGATTAAGCAAGATGATATAATTCATCAAAAGATAAAATGTCATCTTTAACCTCCAAGATCCATGAAAAACTCTTAAGAGTTCTTCTATATGATTTAGAAGGAGCAAAGCTCCATTAATGAATTAAGAAAATACAAGAAAAATCCTTTTAGAGAGCAAAGCTCTATTAATGGAACCCTAATAGGGTTCTCTTTAATTCTCTTTAGATCCCTTTAGACCTATAGAGCAAAGCTCTGCTAAGTGAAACCCTAAATGGGTTTTCTTTAGATCAGGGATCTATTAAGAGCAAGGCTCTTAAAATTAATTTAATTTAATCTAATTTAATTTTTACCTAAAAATTTTCTATAGTTCTAACTCTTAAAAGTTCTTGAACGAAAGAGCAAGGCTCTGAATAAAAATTCTCAAGGAGGAGATGAAAATCATCTAAGGGACCAAAGGTCCTATTTATAAGCATTGAGAGACGTTTTAACTTCCAAAAGTTGACCCAACGGTTGCGATTCTGCCACCGTTGCACTCACGTTTGGGGCCACGTAAGCGCAACGGTGGGAGGGCATTTGTTTCCCCCAATCAGAGCAAGGCTCTGTTCAAATTCTAAGGCGGGAAATGAAGCAACGCCTCTGTTTCCCCTAATCAGAGCAAAGCTCTGTCTGAATTTCAAAATTCAAAAATTGAAGCAATACTTCAGATCCCTTGCGCTGCGAGCTGTGCGCCACGTGTCAAAAACAGACACGCCAGCGTAAGGAGCGCTGCGCCTAAGGCAGCGCACCCCAAATCAAAGCAAGGCTCTGTTTTAAAATTCAAATTTTAAATAAATGAAGCAACGCTTCAGATCACTTGCGCTGCCCGACACGTGTCAAGCGCAGGCGCGCCAGCGCAGGCGCGCCAGCGACACGTGTCAAGCGCAGGTGCGCCAGCGCCAATTGCGCCAGCACTGGAATTTAAATAATAAATTATTTAATTAATCAGAATTAAAATTCTAGAAAGATCTTTCCAATCTTATTAAAATAAAAAGATTGTCTTTTATAAAACAGAGGCCTTAGGATCAAAGATCCAACGGTGGGGAAATATCCCCAGATCAATCAGAGAAAGATCTCTGTAACTAAATTAACAAACCAATTGGCCCTATATAAAGGCCCCTAGACTCCAAGTCTCAGACATACAGAGATACAGAAGAGAGAGAACCCTCTAAAAACTTTAAGAAAAACTCAAAGAGAAGAAAAGGCAAGCCTTTGAAGAAAGAAGATCATCTTCTTCATCTTTAAAAGTAAAGAATTTGATTCTTGAAGAACAGAGATGAAAACACCTCACAAAAAGAAGAATCTCTTCTAAAAAGATCAAAGATCTAAGAACTGTAGGGTTCCTAGGCACACTAATGATGTCTCACAAGGCATCAACCATGCCAATTTCAAACTTTACGGGTGCCGAGAAACCCTAATACGGATCGTTAACTAGATATATAGGCGAAACATGCAACTAGTTAACAACTTAACTACAAGAACGGAAATACAACCTTTGTAGATCCGGTCCTCCACCTCCATAGCTCCGCAATGAAGTCTCCTCGCTGTCCAAATCGAATCCCGGGCTCTAGCGTCGGCTTCATCGGAGAAATGGGCGGGCTAAGTCATCGACTACGATGCCGAAGCTGATCTACGTCGAGGCATCACTAGATCAAGCTCCCACTTCACCAAGTCATGAAACTTGTGAAGAAAACACCCTATACTACTTGGCAAGAGGTAGAGGATGAAGAAATAGGAAGTGGGTTCACTTTAGAATTGGATTTCTCACTCATTTTCAAGAGTTGCCATTGTTGGTAGCAAGCTTCTTCATGTTGAAGATGAAGAAGAAGAAGAAGAGAATTATGATAAGTTCTTTTTAAAATAGAAAAGAAAATCAATACTTATCATAATCCAACCATGGTCAAGTGTAGAGATTGAACTAGGGTTAAGTGGAGTGGTTAGGGTTAAGCATGAGACAAAATGGTCACTTAGTCAAAGCTTCATGAAGCTTCAAGATGCAAACAAAGAAAGCCACCATTTTTCTCATTATGCCATTTATTTTCCAAAAAGAATAAATAAATAAATAAATGAATAAGAAAATAAAACCCTAACCATTCATATAACCATGGTTTAATCTTTACACAAACCCAAGTTTTCATGTATCATCAAACATGATACAAACTTGTGCACAAAAAATATATCACATATACAATATGCACAAACAAGTGAGAAAAACCATTTAAAGTGAACCAATATTAGTTAATGCAAAGTAATATATCAGATATATAATTATACATTAAATCATTAAATCAACACTTGATTTAACGATCCGGTCATATCGCATATAACCGACTAATATCCAATGTATCGGCTTATCGAATCAATGCTTGATTCGATAACTAGGTTATATCGCATACAACCAATCGATACATTCATCACGAGAATACAATACGGTATCACATACACTCATTATTCTCGGTCCCGCACATATCTCATATGCGCTCATATTTCGTTTTGCTTGAGCCAGGAAACCTCTGTGTAGGACTCTAAAGACTCGTCAATACGCCGGTAGCAGATGATGATCATATCAAACACCCACAAGCCGCAAGCGGTCTGCTAAACATAACGGCCACCCGGGTATTGAGCGATCAGAAGATCGACGAGCAAGCCCGCTCACACTCCTGTGAATCCAACCAGTAACACTTACCGTATAGTCCGGTCTCGTCGTCTGATATGTCGCGTATCTTGCCTAGGGGTGGTAAACGTCAGACCCCAGTAGCTCGATAAGTCGTGTCGATATGAGGTCTATAACAATTCGAGAAACTACTGGTAACACTTACCAGTAAATCTCAACAACCCTGACCAGGGATTTCCGGTTATAGCCAATCGAACACAGCGCAACATCAACCCCCTATACCGGGAGAGACGAATCCCCTCCTATCGCTCATTGCCTCCATGTGATTCGGGACTGTACCCAAAAACCACCGTTTTGCATGCCCTCTTGGACGTGGTAAGGTGGAAATCAAAGCACAGTGGGAACCACACAAGACTCTATGACGATCTCGGGTCAACAGACTACTCTGTACCAGTGTCACCAGAGAACTGCCATCTGACGTAAGGTATAATACCATCTGGGAGTTCTCGGCGAGTCCGTCCAGTGTACCCAGTCTCCACTGAGCACCCGTATATCATCTCTGATGTCAAACACCAATGGATATGGGATCATCCATCGCCCATCTGTATGGGTCGAGAAGGTATACGCTAGTCTACTCTGGTATCGATGCCCCGTCTCGATATACCCACGACTAGGGACTTTGAAGGATGTACTTATGGATTACCATGTCCCCACTAGTATGATCCGCATCATAGTCCAGGTAGTCAAGTACACATCCTAAGGGCTTTACCAACATGTAACAGAGAGACAATCAGTGTACACGTTAAGGTGAAGATCAACCAGATAGCATACTATCATGTCGAGCAAGAAAGTCCTCCCTATATATGTCTAAGCATCCACTACAATATACATCCTATGTACAGTAATGGCCTCTAGGGCATACATATAACTAACAAGAACAAGATCAAGATCTTCAATAAAAAGAAAAAGATCAGAAAGATCTAATCACAAAAAATTTAAAGAAGTATTACCTCACAGATCATTTGATCTATATAAAGGCACAGCCTTTTGATGAGAATCAGAACCATTGGTTCTTGAATCTTGAGGTAGAACCTCTTTAGAACAAGAAAAACTTGTTTCTTTGATCTGAATTGGATCAAGATGCGCTCTGCGCTATTGGACAGTGCCTTGCACTTTTAAAATGCATCTTTGCGCTTATTGGATTGGCGCACTGCACCATAGCGCGCCACGTGTCAACCACAGACACAATCTGCGCTTTGTGCTTCTAAAAACAGCGCACCGCGCTCTTGGAATGGCGCACTGCACCAGAGCGCGCCTCGTGTCATTCACTGGCTCAGCGCACTGGCGCAGCACACTGCGCTAACGACTTGCGCTTAACGCAGAGCATGACACGTGTCACCTACGCATGCGCTAGCGCATTGCGCTCTTTAATTGGCGCAAAGCGCCTGACAAGCCACGTGGCGCACTATCAGACCACTAAAATGCTATGCATTTAATCACAGAGCCCAATGCTATGCATTAATAAAAGGGCCGAGCCCAAATAAAAGCTCAACAGCCAGAACAATAAAATGTTCAATTCATATCAACTGAGCCCATATGCTCATAAACCTTCAAACAGACTTTAGCCCCAAATTGGACTATAGATCTCCCAACTAACATTGGTTCAAGGGTACATCTCTGAACTCCTCTGATATTTGTCGTTGTAATCCTTCAACGTCTTCAAGGAGGTGACGGGTCCCGACAGCCATACATTTCACGGACTACAATGGACCACCATGTCCTTAAACTGGCAATCGATTGAAATATCCGTAAACTATACGATAAACCCTAAATGCTCTCTTGTTGGATCTAAATGATCCTGTTAAGTCGATCTTAGTCTGGAAATTAGACTAACGTATCCTTAACAAACGTTTAAGTTGATCTTAGTCCAAAATGAGACTAACGTATCCTTAAACCAAAACCCCAAATCCAAATCTAAGAAAGATACGGATTTGGACTAATCCACGTCCTACGGGCGACAGCACAAATTAGTCTCCGTATACAATCCACGGGCAACCGAACACAAAACAAACACCCACGACACGAAGTGACCATCTGGAGAAGGAGAAAGTTGTTACCGCGATGCGGTAGCGTAATTAACTACAGGGGCTTGCGCCTGCAGGGAAGAGCGTCCCCACAATCAAAAACCCCTCAAACGAAGGGGAATCTGACGAAGTCTACTACATCGGCCGCATCCGTTTAAACCATCGATACATGGTGCCATAAATCAACTTGGCATTTTCGGAGAGGTGGACGGATAGCACCAATTAGCATCTGTCCCGAATCTCAGGCAAGACGGACCTGCGCGGTCGCATCTGTTAGTTATATGTATGCCCTAGAGGCCATTACTGTACATTGGATGTATATTGTAGTGGATGCTGGGACATATATAGGAAGGACTTTCTTGCTCGACATGATAGTACGCTATCTGGTTGCACTTTATCTTAACATGTATACTTTCTGTCTCTCTGATTACATGTTGATAAAGCCCATAGGATGTGTGCTCGACTTCCAGGACTATGATGTAGATCATACTAGTGGGGCCTGGGTAGTCCAAGAGTACATCCTTGAATTGTTCCTAGTCGTGGGAATATCGAGACGGGGCATCGATATTCCAGAGTAGACTAGCGTATATCTTCTCGACCCATGCGATGGGCGATGGATGATCCAATATCCATTGGTGCTTGACATCGAAGATGGTATGCGGGTGCTCAGTGGAGACTGGGTACACTGAACGGCCTCGCCGAGAACTCCCAGATGGTATTATACCTCACGTCAGATGGCAGTTCTCTGGTGACACTGGTACAGCTTAGTCTGTTGACCCGAGATCGTCATAGAGTCTTGTGTGTCTCCCACTGTGCTTTGATTTCCACCCTACCACGGCTCTACTGAGTTGTGCAAACAGGTGGTTTTTGGGTACAGTCCCGATTCATATGGAGGCAATGAGCGATAGGAGGGGATTCGTCTCTCCCGGTATTGGGGGTTGATGTTGTGCTATGCTCGACTGGCCATAACAGGAAATCCCTGGCCAGGGTTGCAGTGATATACTGGTAAGAGTTATCATAGTTTCACAAATGTTATGGACCTCAAGTCGGCATGACTTATCGAGCTATTGGGGTCTGACGTTTACCACCCCTAGGCGAGATATGCGACATATCAGACGAACAGACCGGACTATACGGTAGTGTTACTGGTCGGATTCGCAGGAGTGTGAGCGGGCTTGCTCGTCGATCTTCTGATCGCTCAATACCCGGGTGGCCGTTACGTTTAGCAGACCGCTTGCGGCTTGTGGGTGTTTGATATGATCATCATCTGCTGCCGGCGTATTGACGAGTCTTTAGAGTCCTACACAGAGGTTTCCTGGCTCAAGCGAAACGAAATAGGAGCGCATATGAGATATGTGCGGGACCGAGAATAATGCGTGTATGTGATACCGTATTCCATTCTCGCGATCTATGTATCGATTGGTTATATGCGATATAACCTAGTTATCGAATCAAGGATTGATTCGATAAGCCGATACATAAGATACTGGCCGGTTATATGCGACATGACCGGATCATTGAATCAAGTGTTGATTTGATGATTTAATGTATAATTATATATTTGATATATTACTTTGCATTAACTAGTATTGGTTCACTTTAAAAGGATTTTCTCACTTGAATTGTGCAAGTTGTATATGTGATATATTTCTTTGTGCACATGATTGTATCATGTTTGATGATACATTCTTGTTTGGTTTTGTGTAAAGTATTAAACCATGGTTAGTTAGTGATTAGGGTTTCATCTTATTCATTTATCTTTTTATTTTATTTATTTCAAAAGAAAAGGAAAATGAGAAATGAATGGTGGCTATTTTTGTTTTTAGTTGAAGATTCATGTAGCATTGTTTTAGTCACCATTCTTGTCTCATGCCTAACCCTAACCACTCATCTAACCTAAGTTAAGTCTCTACACTAAACCATGGTCAAAGATATGATAAGTATTGTATTTTCTTTT
The DNA here is from genome assembly GCA_030015575.1 of Agapanthus africanus. Classification (NCBI taxonomy): domain Eukaryota; kingdom Viridiplantae; phylum Streptophyta; class Magnoliopsida; order Asparagales; family Amaryllidaceae; genus Agapanthus; species Agapanthus africanus. Next base: position 450,868,602 of record CM057349.1, on the reverse strand, counting down.
CTTTTTTAATTTAACTTATCATATCTTCTTCTTCTTCATCATCTTCTTCAACATTGAAGAAAGCTTGCTACTCCAATGGCAAGTCATGAAGTCTAGTGAGAAATCCAAAACTAAAGTTTACCCACTTCCTATTTCTTCATCCTCTACCTCTTGCCAAGTAGTATAGGGTGTTTCCTTCACAAGTTTTTCCGACTTGGTGAAGTTGGAGCTTGTTCTAGTGATGCCTCGACGTAGATCATCTTCGGCATCGAACCGACGATCAAGCCCGCCCATTCTTCGATGATGCCGACACTAGAGCCCAAGACATAATTTGGACAGCGAGGGGACTTCATTGCGGAGCCGTGGAGGTGGTGGACCGGATCTACAAAGGTTGTATATCCGTTCCCTTAGTTAAAATGTTAACTAGTTTATGTTTTTCGCCTAAATATCTAGTAAACGATCCGTAGTCGGGTTTGTAGGCACCCGTAAAATTTGATTTGTGCATGTTTGATCACTTGTGAGACTTCACTAGAGTGCCTAGGAACCCTACAGCATCCCCGTTGTTCGGAGGGGAACAATGGTATTTTAGGGTTTAAGAAAAATAGAATTTTTAAAGAAAAATGAAACGGAAGTCGGATTAGCTCCGCTTCCGTCGGGTTTTAAAATGAAAGTTTTTAGAATAGGAAAAGAGAGGGGGAGAGGGGACTTACTGGCTACAAGGATAGAGGGGAGAAGGGGGAATCTTGGGAAAGTGTCGGGACGTCGTTTCGTCACCGGAATCTCTTCGGAACTTCGTCCTTTGCTAACTCCACTTGCACAACTTCTTGGATTTGAGAATTTTGGAGAGTTTTGGCACTTGATTTCAGAATGAGGAATGCCAAAGGGTAGGGTTGTATTTATAGGGTAGGATTAGGGTTTAGGGTATGAATTTAAGAATTAAAATGCATTAAATCATGGAGTAATGTTCAATTTTAATTCTCTGGAAAATGTGCAGAGAAAATAAACAGCATGAGAGAAATGGGGTAGGGCAAGGGGTGCTCGGGTGAAAAGATGGGGAGCATCCCTTACGGACGGCCCGGCAGTGTCGGTCCCCAACTCAAGCGACGTCGATCGATCCCCGGTGGGGAATCTTGGATCTTTGGCCACGTATTGGTGTCGCTTGGTTTTCTTCAGTGCACATGTTTGTTTATTCTGTAACTCATCATCTTACGTGTAGTGCATGTGTAAACCCTTGGGCTTCTAAAAAATTAAAAGAAAATAAAATAAAAAGATAATGTGGCTGGGGGGATTCGATCAGAGGGGCTATGTCATAGCAGTGCAAGGCTTTACCAATGAGCTATAAGTGTTTTCTTGTTGTTCAAAAGCAAATAAAATTTATAACTTGTGCTCAGACTTAGGTATTCCTTTCTGTATTTTGGAAAAAATTTGTACAGAAAGTTTAGGGTTGTTACAGGAGGACATGATAAGAGCTTTTATGTTAGACTTCGGATGTTCGTGGGAAGATCGCCTACACCTTATGGAGTTTTCATACAACAACAGCTATCAGGCGAGTATTGGAATGGCACCATTTGCAGCTCTCTATGGAAGGAAGTGTCGTTCACCACTAAGTTGGGATGACATCGGAGATCGTGAACTCCTTGGATCAGAGATGATCGTGGCAACTATGGACGTAGTTCGCATGATTAGGCTAAGAATGCGCATGCCCAAGACCGACAGAAACATTGGGCTGATATAAAGCGTCGACACTTGGAGTTCCAACCTGGAGATCATGTTTTCTTAAAGATCTCTCCAAACCGAAGAGTAATCTGCTTTGACAAGAGGGGTAAGCTCAGTCCCAGATATATAGGACCGTTCGACATTCTTGAACTAGTTGGAGAAGTTGCATATCGTTTAGCACTACCACCCTTATTGGAAGGAGTGCACAACGTCTTCCACATATCCCAGCTTCGAAAATATGTGAGCAACCCCAGCCATATTTTTGATCACTCCGAGCTTACTGTACAGACGGACCTAACTTGTGAGTAACAACCCGTTGAAATTCTGGACAGAAAGGTAAAGATACTTCGGAGCAAGGAAGTAAACTTGGTCCGAGTGATGTGGAGAAAAGATTCGCCAGGAGAATCAACGTGGGAATGAGAAGATGACATGCGTGCAATATATGCTTACTTATTTGTAAACTAGTCCTTATATAATTGTAAATTTTGAGGACGAAATTTTTATAAGGAGGGTAGAATAAAACGACTCTGATTTTACTGTACGAAAATTTTTATGTTAATGTACAGAATGGAGTTTGCAAGCCTGGGTACAATTTATAAGTTATTTTTGTATAAGAACAGCAAGAAACAATTTGTAGCTCATTGGTAAAGATTTGCACTACTGTGATATAGCCCTGTGTTTGAATCACATCAGGCACATTATATTTTTCTGATTTTTCTTTTAAACTTTTTAGAAGCCCAAAATTTTACACGTGCACTGCACATAGAAATGAAAAGTCAAGAAAAATAAACATGTGCACAATGTTATTAAAAGCGAGTAGGACACGTGGCCAAGATCCACCGGCCTCCCTCATACATTGGACTGGCAAGATTGATCAATGGGCCGGCGGGAACGGGTTGACCGTAGCAAAAGGTCCCCGTGCTCTGCACATAGACTCTTGGCCTACCCCCATTAACCCTGCACTATTTGATTTCTTTGAAATTAAATAGAGAATTCAATTTCACCTTAAAATCAAATTTAAATACATTTTAATTCATTCTTTCAATTCCAAAATCCTAATTTTACACTATAAATACTAGTTCATGCCCTAGCCCCTCCTCATTCTGAAAATTCTAGCCAAAATTATCACATTTTCTCAAGTACAAGTGGAGAAGCTTTACCAATTGAATTCTCTGTTTTTCCGGAAAGGAATCGAGGTTTTTCCGGCGACCCCGCAACACCACGACGAGAACCTCCTCTTCTTCTACCTCTCCTTAAACCAAATCAATCGTAAGTCCTTTCCAATCCTCACTCTTCTCCTCTAAAACTTCTTTTCAAAACATATGTCGGAAGTGGAGTTACTACCGACGTTTTCTTCTATTCTATATCAAATCCACTTTTTCTTACATATTTGACATCCATATTTTTACTCTATATTTATAACCATAAAATTAATGTTTAGAATCAACTTCCACTCAAAAATATCATGAAATGTAACTTTAATTTAACATTTACATTAAAATACCATTAACTTTAGATATGTCATATTATATTCTTTTGCTTACATATACCTTTAGAAAACTTCACGGGATAATAACATACCCTTCACAAACATACATGGTTTCCAAAGCACGATGCTCTTTTAGTATATTCTTGGTTACAATTACAATATTTCATCAAAATACCATGAACTATAAAAAAATGGGTTTTCTTTTGAATTGTATTATCAAAACTCTTTGCAAATATACCTCTACAACTCTCTTTAGGGGACCCGCTATTGGATGGTACGGATTATCACACATCCTTGGGCTAGTAGAGCGAGATGCAGACCTCCTCACGGAGCATTCGGTCTCGAAAGATTTTTAATACGATTTTTAAGAAAAACTAGATTTCTATTTAATAATAATAATAAATTATAAATATATAAATATTATTAAACCACATGTTTTCAAGATATAATAAAATTCCATGTTTTCTTTAAAAAAATAAAAGAATGACAAGTTTCAACAAAATATCTTCAAGTTATCCAAAAGTCAAGCTTTACAGTAAAATACCTTGAACTATTCAAGTTAAGATATTTATCTCTAAAATACCTCAATTCTTAAAATACACATCCATGGAAACCCTAAAAAATATAAATAACTTCTCGAGCTTATTTTGAAACTATATATTAAAAATATTTTTCATAAAACGCTCTCGAGCTATATAAAACACTGTTAAGGACTTTAGTAAATATAGGTTTAAGCGGGATCAATTTTCTTGAGCATCAGGGAGTCGGAGAAAGTGAGTGCTTGCCTATTTAAGGTAGAAAAACTTAATGGTGTTATCAATGGTAATTGTCTTGGAAAAAGACACAAATTCTGTCGTCCATGCGCAGCAGTTACCGATACTCCCGAATCTAACTCAGGATCCAAAGCAGTTTTAAGTGTCTGACTCAAGTCTGAGTCTAAATAAAACTTGAATTCAATCCAAACCAGAATCCTATTCGAACATGAATCTAAACTCTAACATGTTTACTTAAACATGAACCTGAATACCAGAACCATATCAACATGCAAACATGACTTGACTTGACCGAACCATGGCTATAACTTGACTTGATTACATGACTACTTGTTTACATCCTGAACCTGATTACATGAACAACTTGTATCCATGGTCTCGGCAAGTCTGATATTTATAATCTATATAAATCACATTACATGGTTAATGGGGTAGATTGGTACGGAATGTATTAAAAGTGGCACGATAATGGACACTAAAAGATACCTACATGAACTCTCGTGCCGTTGTCTCGTGGGTTTTGACGGGGCCTTATACTTACATGTTACCATAGTCCAAGGGATAGTTGGACTCCTCTTGTATACACTGATACATTCTGTACCAAGCTACAGACAACTACGTTAGTATAACAAACATATACATGTATAATTACCAGTTCTTTCTCTTTACTTGTTATATTCCATTCTTACTTCTCGGACTTACCGAGCGTTATTTCACTGACGATATTCCTGTTTCTTTCTTTCTTTGGAATGTTCGGCAGGAAGACCGGACTCTCAGAAGATCAAGCCCAGTCAGGACGACTTGGACCAGTTGACAGAGCAACCGGACTTCTACCTTTTCCTTGTACTTACTTTTCATTTCGTATGCCACTGTTTAGGCATTGCTTTATATCCTTATTCTTTCCTTTTCAAAGCAATATATTGTAAAGATGAATGTTAATAAAAGTTGCTGTTTATTTTATATCTCTTGTTATTCTTATGCATTTTATTTATATTGCTTATTTACGCTTAACATATTTATTTCTGAGTAAATACGCCGCATGCCTCGCCACGTCACCTCCTCCGTACACCAGGAAGCGGGGCGTGGCAAAGTTGGTGGTTGCAGCTTGATTGTTCAATAACACACTCTTGGATAGCTCGATCTCCCCAGTCTTGTACTGCTTCTCAACGCAGTCTTTGAAAATATAGCAATCATCGATCGCATGGCTCACTACTCGGTGGTGCGAGCAATATAAAGGATTGCCGGTCATTTTTTTTCGTTAGGTCTTTTCGAGGCAATTGTAGACCGTTGTTCAAGGCATCTTTGAATATTTTGCGCATCTTGTCCCTTCTGAAAGAGTAAACCTTGTTCTTCTTCTCCTCTAGGAAAGGCTCTTCTCCTCCTAGCATGGGCTTTCGAGCCCGGACTGTTTTTGATCCGCCCGCCTTTCTCTTATCCTCACCGTCATATGCATTGAAGGTATTAGTCTTGTTGGAGCTCCCATTTTTACGGTTGTCGTCTTTTCTGACCTTCCAAGACTTGTCACCTTGAGACTCTTACTTCGAGCGTTCCAATATTTGTACTCTCTTGGTCAGCTCTTGAAACATCTTGAGGCCTACTGTACATAAGAATGGGACTATCCAATTGTTGAGGTTCCTAATGAGAAGGCTGACGGACGGGTCCTGTTCCGGCGGCGGTTCGCACTTAACCGTAAGATTACACCATCGGGCGATAAAGTCTGTGTTGCTTACGTTCTTCCCCGGCTTGGTCCTCACAAGGTCAGTAATGGAGATTTTATCACTGACACTCATGAACCTTTGCTGAAACGGAGACTCCATTTGGGAAAAAGTAGTGATGGACCCGTCTGGTATGCTCGCGTACCAGTCGAAAGCGACACCGGTCAGGCTGTTGACAAACTGACGAAGAATGAGTGCATCATTACCTCTTGTATTTCCGCACGATGCTTTAAAGTGGACGACGTGTTGATTTGCGTTTCCCGTCCCGTCAAATCTTCCGAACTTAGGAATGACGTAGCCGCTAGGGAACTCGATCAGATCGTACTGTGCGGGATATAGCCACCCACTACTGCCAATTTATTTCTGAGCTTCGGCTTCGGCCACCAATGTTTTAACCTTGTTAGTGACCAAATCCATTATCCGATCTTGTGTTAGCGGGATGGTGCCATCTTGGGCCAAGGCATCCCTAGAAGTGGAATATGGCCGACTTTCGCATGGCACGCCTATACTCAGACCCAAAGTGAAAGGCATTGGTTGGTTCGGGTCATTATCACCCAACTCATGAGTGGAAACTTGGGCTTGATTGGATGGCGTCCGGGAAATTTGAACCATGAACTGCATCACAACATTCGTCAAGTCGTCGATTTTGGAGTAAAGGTTGGCCATCTCTTTATCTTTGCTCCTGAGTTGTTTTCGGAGCTCTTGAAGCAACTCTTGCTCTGCAGTCCTGGGGCGGAAAGTCGGCTCTTCCTCGTTGTCCGAGCTTGACTCCAGATGAACTGAGGGGTCTTTCTTCCTATCAGTTTTATCGAGAGGGTTTTCATCATCCAGCGAATGTGGCTGATCTTGGGAAGCGGCAACCACATTCAAGCCAGATTGGGCTTGGGATGTGGTGGCTCCATCCTTGCTTTTGCTGCGCAAATTTTTGCTGGGATGCATGCCCGCCATATAGACTGTATGGATAACATATCTGGCCGTCCTTTCATCCTTGGTAGCTGATTTTGAGGACTGATGTCATGGCCCTTCTATTTCGGTAATGGACAATCGATTGAAGATGGCTAGCCTGACCGGGTTCTGGAGTGGTGCTGGCACTTCTTTTTTGAATTTGCCCCGCTGCTTTCACGTAGCACAGAGTGCCCGATAGAATCTTGAAGAGACAGTGTCATACTTTCTCTGTTGGGGCTAGGACACGTCTCGTTGTAGCATTGTTCGGACTGTTGTCTTCTTGATTCTAGCGGTCATGGCGTTTTTCTGAACCCATTTCAGAGGTTCAAAGGAATTGCTGACTTTTACGGCCGACTCAGCCGTCGTCGCGGGGTAACCTTGTCCTTGGAATTTCATAAAGTTCCACTTGGCCGTAGTCCTGGCCCTCTTGTTAGCTCTATTTCTGAGCCGCTTCTGCCTTAACTTTTCTGTTTTGAGCACTTGGCAGGCATTAGCTCTTCGGGAAGACGCCATAGACCGATTGACAGAGAGTCCAGAGTGTAAGTCCACGGTAGCGTCCCGGCCGTCTAACAGACGCCAAATGTGGAACAAAACTTTTTTTCAACTGGCGCTATCGTGTACCGTAACCCGGATCTGCCATTAAAGCTAAACTAACAAACTACAAAGTGGGTAGAAAAGTTATACCAAACGATCTGAGTCCTTCGGTCTTCAACCATCATCCCACGCTTGTTGCGGCTGTTCCGATCTCCTTGAACTCCGGTCTTCTCGTCCAGGTGGCACCACGTCGACGGATCTTTAAACGGGCTCCCGCCTCTGAACCGAGGCAACTCGATCGTCAAGTTTGCCAAAAGAGACGACCAAGATGAAGTAGAGAATGAGTAGAACACTTTGTCTTGTTACGTCCAAGGCTATGGACGAACGGTTAATGAAGTTGTCTTTTGGATCGATACGAAATGAGAAATGGAGTATATCGATTTCCATGAACCAAAATCCTTAATCTTTTCAAACAACAACCATATCATCCTCTCAAGGAGGTGGCCGGCCATATAAAGGAGAGGGGGGATGAGTGTAGGAGGAGGGATGGTGAGAATAAGCACTAATACAAATGAATGAGTCATAATGCACCTAGTATGAACTCATTAAATGAAATAATGATTCATAACCATAGTCATCAACTCAATTAATACACCATTAATGAACAAAGTCACCTCACTATCCTAGTCACCATCCTTGTCACCTCTTCTAGAAGCTTCCACACAAATCCCAAGAAAAGATAAATCCGTATTTAACCGACTGCCAAATACGGCTGATAGAAAACTGGAAACTGGCAACTTCCAAAAGTGATCCTGAAACGAATTTTAGGATAACCCCGTATCAGTATAAACATACCCGCATTTATATTACGACCGAATACAAATGCAACTGAGACAAAGATAGTATATCTACACAGTATAATACTGGGTTCTGGCTTAAACCAAAGCCTACCAGTATTATCTGCCCGAAAAACGACACGTGCAAAAACGCACGTGCTTTTTCCGAACCTTGCCATATCACCATACGGCCTCTACAACGTTTCGCCCGAACTTGGGAAAGTGTCTGTGGAGGACTCTAATGACTCATCAACACACTGGCACTGGGTATAACCCCTAGCACGTCAGAGGTACTAGCTGCACGTAACGTTTTGCCTATGTATTGATTGGAAGGGAAGCTGACGAGCGAACCCATCTATAAACCCTACTGAGCCTGACAGTGACAATGTATATACAGTCCGGTCCATTCGTCTAAAGAGTATCGCATATCGAGTCTAGGGGGGTGGATAAAGTCAGACCCCTAATAACGCGATAAATCGTGTCGGTATGAAGCCCATCACCACCTGAGAAACTACTGATCCAAATCAGTAATTCTCCACTACCTCGGCTGAGGATTCCCAGTGATGGCCACCCGTGCACTGCGCGACATCAACCCCCAATACCGGGAGAGACGAATCCCCGACGATCCGCTCACTTGCCTCCAATGTGGCTCGGGACTGTACCCAACTAAAACCTGTTTGCACAACTCCTTTGAGCGTGGTAGGGTAGTAATCTAAGCACAGTGGGAACTCACATGAGACAAATGACGATCTCAGGTCAACGAACTAACCTGTACACATGTCACCAGGGAATTGCTATCTGACGATATGTATAATACCAACTAGCAGATTCCCAGCGAGTCCTGTCCGGTGTACTCATAACTCAATGAGCACCTGTATACATCTTAGGTGAACCAACTAACACCAATGGCTTGTGAGACCGGCCATCGCCCCTCGTCGGGGTCTCGACTGTATACACTAGTCTACTCTGGAGTATCGATGCCCTGTCTCGAAACTCCCACGACTAGGGACACTTTTAAGGATGTGCTTACAGACCCCAGCTCCCACGTATATGATCGCCATCATACTGCTGGTAGTCAACCAAGAATCCTATGGGCTCTATCATCATGCAATAGTGAACTAAAGCATATATACGATGATAAAGACAAACCAGATAGCATACTATCATCTCGAGTAAGACTGTCATATCGGTATAGGTCCTGCCTCAATCATTGCAATCACGTACCTGCGATCCAATAATTGACTTTGAGGGCACTATCTCCAACAATCTCCCACTTGCACTTAAGGCTAATTATTGCGATGTCGCATACTCACAGCCCATGTGATACCGAACATCCAACTCCTCTACTAATCAGTTTCACAAAGCTAGTTTGTAAAACTCTTGTGTTCGAGAAATAGCCTCAGTGAGTGGATCCGCCCTGATGTTTCTTTCTATGTCTCTCTTAATCTCAAGTTCACGGAGAAAGCCATCTCCCGAATCGAGTAATACATGTCTTAGAATATGTCTGAATATCTGATGGGACCTAGTTCATAAATGAACTCTAAATCCAAACTTCTTAGACTGTATCGATAACTGAACCTAATCAGTATCCAGCACCATGCCTCCCACAGTATCATCTTGGACCACCTGTCCATAATACTGTCCCTCGTCAGAGGGAAAACTATAATTCTGACAATCACTCTGTCATCCATGTCACCTCTGAAGCCTGGAATGATAACCGTCTCCCGAAGGAGCTGCCGTCATCAAATCCATAGAACATACACTCATGTTCTAAAACTGCTTCCTTACATTTCTTCAGGATTGGATTAATATAAACTTATCGCATCAAGTGCAAAAACTACATCTGGTGTGGTACTTGACATCTCATGATTGACTCAATTGCCTAAGCAAGTGATCTGCCAATCATGCATATCCCTCTCTCCTTTAGTCTCTAAGACACCTTTAGAGAGACACCTTTAGAGAGGGTGACTCCATCACCCGCAGGTACACTACCATGCCAGGAGTCATCTATTCTAAAAACTATTAGAATACTGTCACAGTACCCACATTGGGAAACTACCCAAATCTTGATCTAAAACCATAGATCTAGAAACCAGAATGTCTGATATTATATCCATATCCTTTGTGAAGAAACAACTGTGTAACAACCATAGTACAACCGATCGTAGTATAGGAATTTTACTTCCTACTCTGTGTATGTCATCCAAATACCAGGACATCATACTCTACTACCTTCTTAACAGATCCATCCCCTATTCTGATGAAGTCAAAGCTATGACTGTCTCATCAAAATTAGATGATCTAATCTCCGCTATATTTGCTCAAGCTTATAAATAGACATAAGCTACTTGCCCACTACGCTTCCGCTGCTCCCACTGACTACGACAACCCTCTGGCAGAATAATATACATGTACACTTCTAAAGCTAGATTAGAACGACGCTATACTTATCCTCTTGCCGGGTTTCATAGTCTGGAACAACAGTAGTGTCAAGTCTGGGTAAACAAGAACCTCCCTGTCACCGTCCTTGAGACTACCTGAGTACATCTCGGCTGTCTGAGGTTACCCACCATATCTGCGGAGTGGCTATTATAATGTCAAAACCTGATTGAATATATAGGTCCAATTAAATTTTCCGTAATCGTTTGCGGTTCTGGAATTACTTCCAGCTCTACCATACTCCCACTACTGTTTTCTGAAAAAATCCATTTTAATAAAACTGTGGCGAGTCTAGAACAATATCACTATTGATCTCCCAGATGGTAGAAATGTCAACCCTCGTCAAAGCCAGGGTCAACCCAAAAACAGCCATTACAGAAACATGCCTTGAGTTACCCAGTGTCTGGTTTTAAGCATAAGCTGGACAACTCCCCGTATCTTAACATCGTTAAGATATGAACCATTCTATATCCAATATAGAAACAGAGGCACAAATTTAATTGGAACCAGATTCTAATCATGCAGCTGTCTCCAGTGCATATCAACTTAATGGAAAGTGGCTACTCAGCATTACTCAACTTAGGAATCCATCCAATTATGAGTAACCTGAAAGAGAAACGAGTTTCTCAAAAAACCATTACTATCATCTGAATACCAATCACAAGAATCTATATCTTCAATCTCTTTAAAGAATCCTGATACTTGTGACATCTGGTTCTCTACTTTATTCTTATACCCACAATTTCTCAAAACATAGACATTGTATTTCTACGAAACACTTGTTTAAAACTAGAGAAGTCACAAGTAAATAGAACATAGTGCGAGGACCTACCCCTTTGTTCTGATGGACACTGGACAACATACAATACTCTGTATAAGTCCGCTGAGTTGAAATAACTCAAAAGCTGTGCGTCGTAGGTTGAAAACTGTACCCAGGCGATTTTCTCAAATATCACCAATTACAACGAATTCCGATATAATGAGGATGATCACCTAATTCCCAATAACTTACTCCCACTCATCATCTGTAAAAACAATACAGATATGAGAATGAAACCTGGTAAATACATACCCTGGAGTAAGTATCTAATCGGGAAATCAGTTTTCTTTTAACAATGCAGTGAAACATGAAAAAGTTTCGTAGGGGTATTCTGGTATTCCTAGTAATGCCTCTTCCATAATCCAATTCATGACTGTAACCGTATATTTCCTTTGCCATCTCTCCAAATCCCTTTATTTGTCTTTATTCATTACCTTCTGTACACCATCATTAGGCTAAATGGTTTTCTTCCTTCCCTACCGTTTGGCAGCAGCCTATGGTTTGGAAGAAGACTATTCAGTAAGCATAATAGGTGTACTCTCCTAATCCTAGGAGTACTCGTAACTTGAGAGAAGGTGATGATAAAAGACAACTGAATAATACCTTATTCTATTTCTCCCGAACTGGGAAAAAACAAAGGTGAAATAGGAGTGGCGATGAAGTACGCGGTTTGGTCGTGAATGATAACAGTCGCAATTTACTTTGCCCTCTTTCTAATCCTTTTATCTTGTCTTTACATATTACCTTCTGCACACCCTACTTAGGCTAATTGGTTTTTTTCATTCCCTACCTTTCGGCACCAGCCTATGGTTTGGAATAAGACTATCCAATAAGCGTAATAGGTGTACTCTCCTAAACCAAGGAACCCTCGCAACCTGAGAGAAGGTGATAATGAAAGACAACTGAATAAACCAATTCTATTTCTCCTGAACCTGGATCCATCCTCAAAGTAGTACCTTCGAGTTCGTATATAACCATACGATGGATCTATCCAATGGAAGTGGATGTCCGTAGTAATACGGGGTGTTCTGAGAAATACAAAGGGTAAAAGAAGGAGCGGCAATGACTTATGCAACTCGGACAATCCAAAAGTCAGTATTTTAATAAGGTTCGGTCAACTTGGTCACTGAGTCATAGTCTAGGGTCGGTTAAAGGTCGCTGCCAAAAAGAGAGAGAGAAAAGAAACATTCTGCGTGCACTCTATCCTAGATCAGAATGGTTATCACTTTATCTAATCAGGAAACCTCCCACTGTTATCTCAAATTCTCCTCCAAACCTGAAAGAAGAATTAGTCGGGATCACCCGAAGAGTAGACTAACTCATCAGTGAGAATCGGGATCCAACTATCATCGTATGTTAACTTGATGGAAACCACTCAAGTTATCACACTCCAGAAGGTATGCGCATATCTGGCAAGTTTCCTGTATGTTTGAAACTCCCGATGTGATTTTTGCCCCATGCTCTTATGACCTTGACTTTAGTCAACAAATCATAAGTCACATGTCAAGTTCTACCCGTCATTGTCCAGGTTAATTTGAAACGACCCGTACATACCCTTGACTTTAGTCAACAAGGTAATACGACTGTCCCAAACCAACACATCTATCTATGCTACAGATGAATACCCAGCAACTACCAAACACTATGCCTTGACTTTAGTCAACAAACATAGCTTGAATACTACTGAATACCCAAAAGAAATGACGGAGGGCTACGGCTGGTTTTTGGCGAAAAACCTTTAACGTAATGAACTTAATCTCGTTGAAGGAACCTGATAGCTTTTTATAAAAATATAGTGGCGAAAACGTTTTGCTAAAGAGGTCACTCCCGGTGAAGGGATCTCGGCTCTTTCCTCGTGGAATGAGGTGCAGGATATTCTAAATGAATACCGCGATGCAAAGCAACTTGTAATCGACTATATTAAAGTTATTACCCTGACGTAAACTTCTGCCCAAGGGGTCACTCCCGGTGAAGGGATCTCGGCCCTTGCCTCATCGAATGAGGTGCTGGATATTCCAACTGAATACCGCTATGCAAAACAAAAGTAAACATCTTTATAGTAACACCTTTTAAAATTTGTTCCAACAACATCAAATATAGGTTTATTTTATCCTTGCATTGATAAGAATCAATACAGTCCTATCAATCAATCACACCAGAAAAGAACGAAAATATAATGTACGTTGGGTCCCGTCATCACCCGTTAGGTTACTTAACTAACGACAGAGCGGGGGCTGGACTAGCGTGGGTGTAAAACATATACAACATCTAATAGTATATATACCAATATACAATAATCGCTCCAGGCGTGATAATATGCAACATTACAGAAAAGTAATAAGCATCACAGAACAATACAGATAATCTGGGATCCCCGGGTTTCACAGAGCCGCTACTGAAACCCGACGTTCCCCTTGGTCGTGTGAATAGCCTGTGCAATGAAACCTAGACCCCTATGGGTGCGGCAAGTTACCCGCCAAAACCTGAAGCGAGGTAGTCCCCACAGCATAGTGAATGGAACACCCGGCACTTCACGGAATCCGGTAAATTGAGCACCCCTCCTTGGGTCAACCTGTACCCCCTACGAGTGCGGCGAATAGTCTGCCAATTCTAGAGTGAGATCCCTCTGCCTCTCAATGCCATGAGATACGGACCTGTTGCCCTCCAGAACACGGCTATCCGTGCACTCCTTCGCGGGATAAACCTAGTACAGAAATGAAAAATATACAACGGGTACATCGACCTCGACCCGGTCGTGCCCCAAAAGAATATTATACAAGCAGGCAGTGACGGCAGTCCACATGTTGGACGCTCGCCCCGCAATATCAAATGTATAAATAAATCCAAACTGCACTATCATTGCACCCTGCTATCCACCACGACATATCCGCAACATCACAGCACAACACAGAACATCAACGCGAATGTCACGTTCGCAAACCCGTCTAAAAGAACTATAGCAATCAGACGCGGTTTACCGATCAAATGACATTCCCGGTCGGAGATATAATGTAAATACTGCATACTAACAAGTTTAAAATTTCGATCGACTAAATTTCCCGAAGTGGGCCCCACGTACATCTGGCGTACAGTAACAAAATTTGGGCCAAAAAAAACATATACCAAAAAGCACAATTTCCCATGCTAAACTCACTGGAAAAATTTGGGGCACTGTTCCCACAAAAGCGCGGCGGATCAGCGGCCAAACCCTGGTTTGAGCCGCGAATCCGCGACCATTCTGTGGGATCACGTGACCAAATTTCACCAGTTTGCTTAGAATTGCCTGCTTAGTTTTCTGTGATATGTCAAATAATTTTATGACCCTTTTAAAAATCGACAGAAACTCAGGGTTCATGAAAATTGTGATTTCGGAAATTTCGTTCGATCGATCTTTTAAACGTGTTAGCACAAGTTAGTATAGCTTAATGGTGAGTCTCTGATACCACTGTAAGTCCACGGTAGCGCCCCGGCCGTCTAACAGACGCCAAATGCGGAACAAAACTTTTTTTCAACTGGCGCTATCGTGTACCGTAACCCGGATCTGCCATTAAAGCTAAACTAATAAACTACAAAGTGAGTAGAAGAGTTATACCGAACGATCCGAGTCCTTCGGTCTTCAACCATCATCCCACGCTTGTTGCGGCTGCTCCGATCTCCTTGAACTCCGGTCTTCTCGTCCAGGTGGCACCACGTCGACGGATCTTTAAACGGGCTCCCGCCTCTGAACCGAGGCAACTCGATCATCAAGTTTGCCAAAAGATACGACCAAGATGAAGTAGAGAATGAGTAGAACACTTTGTCTCGTTACGTCCAAGGCTATGGACGAACGGTTAATGAAGTTGCCTTTTGGATCGATACGAAATGAGAAATGGAGTATATCGATTTCCATGAACCAAAATCCTTAATCTTTTCAAACAACAACCATATCATTCTCTCAAGGAGGTGGCCGGCCATATAAAGGAGAGGGGGGTGAGTGTAGGAGGAGGGATGGTGAGAATAAGCACTAATACAAATGAATGAGTCATAATACACTTAGTATGAACTCATTAAATGAAATAATGATTCATAACCATAGCCATCAACTCAATTAATGCACCATTAATGAACAAAGCCACCTCACTATCCTAGTCACTATCCTTGTCACCTCTTCTAGAAGCTTCCACACAAATCCCAAGAAAAGATAAATCCGTATTTAACCGACTGCCAAATACGGCTGATAGAAAACTGGAAACTGGCAACTTCCAAAAGTGATCCTGAAACGAATTTCAGGATAACCCCGTATCAGTATAAACATACCCGCATTTATATTACGACCGAATACAAATGCAACTGAGACAAAGATAGTATATCTACACAGTATAATACTGGGTTCCGGCTTAAACCAAAGCCTACCAGTATTATCTGCCCGAAAAACGACACGTGCGAAAACGCACGTGCTTTTTCCGAACCTTGCCATATCACCATACGGCCTCTACAACGTTTCGCCCGAACTTGGGAAAGTGTCTGTGGGGGACTCTAATGACTCATCAACACACTGGCACTGGGTATAACCCCTAGCACGTCAGAGGTACTAGCTGCACGTAACGTTTTGCCTATGTATTGATTGGAAGGGAAGCTGACGAGCGAACTCATTTATAAACCCTACTGAGCCTGACAGTGACAATGTATATACAGTCCGGTCCATTCGTCTAAAGAGTATCACATATCGAGTCTGGGGGGTGGATAAAGTCAGACCCCTAATAACGCGATAAATCGTGTCGGTATGAAGCCCATCACCACCTGAGAAACTACTGATCCAAATCAGTAATTCTCCACTACCTCGGCCGAGGATTCCCAGTGATGGCCACCCGTGCACTGCGCGACATCAACCCCCAATACCGGGAGAGACGAATCCCCGACGATCCGCTCACTTGCCTCCAATGTGGCTCGGGACTGTAACTAACTAAAACCTGTTTGCACAACTCCTTTGAGCGTGGTAGGGTAGTAATCTAAGCACAGTGGGAACTCACACGAGACAAATGACGATCTCAGGTCGATGAACTAACCTGTACACATGTCACCAGGGAATTGCTATCTGACGATATGTATAATACCAACTAGCAGATTCCCGGCGAGTCCTGTCCGGTGTACTCATAACTCAATGAGCACCTGTATACATCTTAGGTGAACCAACTAACACCAATGGCTTGTGAGACCGGCCATCGCCCCTCGTCGGGGTCTCGACTGTATACACTAGTCTACTCTGGAGTATCGATGCCCTGTCTCGAAACTCCCACGACTAGGGACACTTTTAAGGATGTGCTTACAGACCCCGGCTCCCACGTATATGATCGCCATCATACTGCTGGTAGTCAAGAAAGAATCCTATGGGCTCTATCATCATGCAATAGTGAACTAAAGCATATATACGATGATAAAGACAAACCAGATAGCATACTATCATCTCGAGTAAGACTATCATATCGGTATAGGTCCTGCCTCAATCATTGCAATCACGTACCTGCGATCCAATAATTGACTTTAAGGGCACTATCTCCAACACAGAGAAGATGCCCGCTCGCGCTATTGTCATGGGAACCGTCTGAGCTTGCTGGAGATGCTTCGTAGCTTCATTGGTGTTGACGGCCTTGCCCCCAGTCGGAATAGTGGAGAGCCGTTCGAATACGGATTTGCATTTGGGGTGGAATGCTTTGGCGATCACAACGTTTGACCTTCTGCCCCTTGAGGTCGGTTTGGCCGCTTGGTTTGCCAGGATCTCCGCCAAATGAGCACTTCTGGCAGGGTAGATGATGACGAAACCAAATTGGCGGGGCAGTTCCTCCTACTGCCGACTGAGACTTGCGGGGAGAATCACGCGAGCATTGATCTTAACCACGTACAGGATCGGGGTCATGTTAGAAGCTGAATTCATCTTAGGAGACACCGTCGTTGAAAGTTGATTGCTGCACAGAAAAGCATTATTTCAGTACAAATATCAGTATATATGTTAAATGAGTTCGCATGAATACTTGACCCAAGATATGGGAGGAGAGAAAGGTCCCTCCGGGCGTACCAGAATCTATAGGGTGTTTTTCGTCACCCTATTGAGATGGGAATGCACGCGCTTATCAGGCGTATGCAGATTCCCTCTGCCTAGGGTAGGCTGAGGTTTATTTATTGTGGGGATCTAAATCTCCGACAGCCACGAACTAAGCTACCGTTAATTACCCCTCGCCTTTAAAGCGAAGGAACCTCCGATTGATGGGTCAAACTAGTCATTCGAACTCAATGTGCAGTGTGCATGTGTTGTGTTTTGGAGGGGACTTGGATGTATCAGGGAACACGCAGAGTTTACGGGAGTTCCGCTACCTGGATAGCGGGCTGGGGGTCAAGGGGGCTAGCAGCCCCTTTACGAGGTACGTGGCAGCGCCCCGTTAGAAAATTTTTCTAATGGGGGACGTATTTTGAGTATGGAGTGTATCGGAAAATAAGGTGAGTAGCGTCCTAAGGACGGGTGAGCGCTGGGCGCCAGCACCTTGTTAGTTATATGTATGCCCTAGAGGCCATTACTATACATAGGATGTATATTGTAGTGGATGCTTGGACATATATAGGGGGACTTTCTTGCTCGACATGATAATATGCTATCTGGTTGCTCTTTACCTTAACGTGTACACTGATTGTCTCTTTGTTACATGTTGGTAAAGCCCTTAGGATGTGTACTTGACTACCTGGACTGTGATGCGGATCATACTAGTGGGGACATGGTAGTCCATAAGTACATCCTTCAAGGTCCCTAGTCGTGGGTATATCGAGACGGGGCATCGATATACCAGAGTAGACTAGCGTATACCTTCTCGACCCATACAGATGGGCGATGGATGATCCCATATCCATTGGTGTTTGACATCAGAGATGATATACGGGTGCTCAGTGGAGACTGGGTACACTGGACGGACTCGCCGAGAACTCCCAGATGGTATTATACCTCACGTCAGATGGCAGTTCTCTGGTGACACTGGTACAGGTTAGTCTGTAGACCCGAGATCGTCATAGAGTCTTGTGTGATTCCCACTGTGCTTTGATTTCCACCTTACCACGTCCAAGAGGGCGTGCAAAACGGTGGTTTTTGGGTACAGTCCCGAATCACATGGAGGCAATGAGCGATAGGAGGGGATTCGTCTCTCCCGGTATAGGGAGTTGATGTTGCGCTGTGTTCGATTGGCTATAACCGGAAATCTGTAACAACTCCAATTTTTGTATACCAAAATTTGATTTAAAATTGAAGTATACTTGGAGTATTAATGTTGCTGATAACACTTTAAGTATCTATCTCTTTACAATAATTACAAGAAGGAGCTTGTAGCTCATTGGTAATACCTTGCACTGCTGAACTAAGCCACCAGAGTTCGAATCCCATACCCCACATTATTTTTATTATTGATTTTTTAGAAAACCTTTAGAATACCAAGAGTTTACACGTGCATATCTCACAAAAACCCCACTACACCCAAAGATGTAACACTTGCAGAGGGTAGATGAACCGTCGGGGGAGATCCAGGTCACCGGACTCGGTCGGGAATCGGCCAACTCGGCCTTGACTCGGCCGACTCAGTGATCCGACCGAGTCACGGACGAGTCACCCCCTTTTAGGCCGATTCCGGCAAGGGTCACAACATGAAAGTTGTGTCTTTTGGTATTCCCTACTCACCTGCAAAGTTTCAGCCCAATACCACTTCCAGAGCTCTTTAAAACCCCCAATCACTCCACTTTTAATACATTTTTATTACATTTTATCACATTTTTATTTTTTAACTTTTCATCTACCCTAACCCTAACCCTAGCCTAGCCCTATATAAAGGCCCCTACCCTCTACCTTTTCCCCTCACAACTCTAAGCATACTCTCTAAAACTCTTGAGAACTTGGTGCAAAGAGCGAGAAGCGAAGCGCTGCCGAAACCGACGACGGATTCCGGCGACCGGATCAAGACCGACGTGACGTTTCCGACGAATCGGCAACCACCACACCTTTTAGAACGCTTAGCTTGTCCAAACCCGTAAGTCCCAACCTTCTACCTCTCTTTTCTATATTTGCAAAATACGACTTTTTGAAACCCGACGGAAATCGGACAAACCGATTTCCGATTCGGTTTTTCTTAAAAATTCCACTTGTCACCTAATACATATTATCAACCCTCTTGCATGTTGACTATTAATCACCCTTAAGTCAAATTTAATTGTACTTTTCCACATGAAATGACAAGTTCTTTAGAAAACCGTATTTCTTGCATAAAAATACCATCAAGTTAAATTTTAATGTTCTATTTAGATACCCCACTCCTAATCATGTTTATTTTGATAACAAAACTTGTTTCATTCAATTTGGATGAAATTTCACACATGAAATGATAACGTTTATGAATACCGTATTCTTGCACCTTAATACCCTTAAGTTTAACATAGCTTATTTCACCTTGAAATTTCACCAAAATTTAATATAAGTCACGGGGTAATGACCTACCCTTACACACACTCATTATAACCCTAATTGATAAATAACAAAAATACAGAATACGATATTATAGGACTTTTTCACTAAAATACCATAACCTTTATAACTTTTAGTTTAACCTTTAAATTGTAAACTTTTCTAAATAAAACTTATATAAAATGAAAGCACGATTGGTCATGGACATCGATCGTTTATCTAAACTGTCTTGTGGGTCTAGGCAAGTGTGTCTAAGGCTAGTGGTTTTTAATTAGGCCCACGACTGTGGTTCCTTCCCACTTACCTGGCACTTACCTGGCTGCATTCGACGGTGAAGAGGCGATTTGAGGCTTCTAATGACTCATCGTTTAGACCATAGAATATAGGTTAGATGGTCTAGGAAACCCTAACAACTAAAATATGGAGAACTATATACTTTTACAAATAAATACCCTATATTTAGAAAACATTTTCCCTAAATTAAAAGTATTTATAAAAACCTGAGCAAAGTGCCATTACAACCCATCTTTGGGGAACCTGTTAGGGATAGCACGGTTCATCGTGCACCCGCAGGCTAGTAGTGCGAGATTCAGACCTCCGCAAGGAGCATTCGGTCTCGAAAGGTTTAAATACAATATTTAAGGAAAGTAATATTTTTTGTAAATAAAATATTCATTTAAAAATCATTTAAGTGTTTTATTATATATAATTATCATTTAAACACTTATTTTGTTATAATATCAAGTTTCCACTTTTTCCTAAAAATCATAGATTATAAGTTACATTAAAATACCACGAATTTCAAATAAACAATTAATACTTTTATTAGGATATATTCACTAGAATAACACAAATAAAATTCACATCCATTACAATAATAAAGACGATTATTAAATACTTGAGGTATATTTTGAAAACTATACAAAAGTACTTTTTACATAAAACCCCCTCAAGTTTCACAAATTACAATAAGGCCCCTAGCTAATATTGAACTTCAAATTATCTTTCTTTTAGTCTGACTCGGGTTAGAGTCTGACTAATTCTGACTTGAATATAATTCAAGTCAATCTATATTTCAATCATATTCCAACACAACTTGAAATCGTGAATCCCTGAATACAGTTAACAATATATTCATTTTTGACTGAATCAAACCATGGATATTCATTCCATTATCCTGATATTCCATTTACCTGATTATACAGTTGCAACATGTTTACTGATATCATGGTTTTGGTCAGTCACTCAATTTACATATTCCATTACTACAACACTGTTAAAACATTACGGGGTTTAAAGGGGTAGATTGGTACGGAAGATGTTAAAAGTGGAATGAGGTGGTCAGATTAAGACACCTAACATGAATACTGTTGCTGTTGTACCGTGGCATAACGGTTCCTTGTACTCTCCGTTTGCACTGATCTCTAGCATATAGAGATCCCCCTCGTATACACTGGCATTCTTCTGTACCAAGCTACAAACAACTGCGTTAAACAATATTCCATAATATTCTACAACATAATACTCTAGAAAATACTGTTACTCTGCCATTCTCACTCCACTTTTCTTTGGGACTTACCGAGCGACCTGTTCGCTGACGACATTCTATTTCTTTCTTCTTTGAATGTCGTCAGGTGCGTTGGACCAAGTTGAGACCGAGCCAACAACTGAAGATTTGGAGCAGTTCCAAGAAGATCCAGAGCTCTAGACTTTGTACTTGTTCTTTCCAGTATTTCCTTTTATTATTATGCCACTGTTTAGGCATTGCTTTCTTTTTTTTCATTCCAGTTGTATTTTCATTTCATGCATTGTATAAAGAATGTTATTAATAAAAGTTGCTGTTATCTCAATCTTATTTGTCTCTTGTGATTATTTTATATTGCTTAGTTACGCTTAGCGTATGTACTTCTGAGTACATACGTAGCGGGCCTCGTCACGACCACTTCGCCGTACATTGGGAAGCGGGGCGTGACAGGTTTTGTTGGTGGCCCATGCAGGTCAGAGCTGTATGAATCCCTATCATGCAGTTCTGGTCTGCGTGAACAACCTAAGCAATGTAACACAAGAAACAGCAACTAAAACATTCTTTACAATTCATTTTATTTGAATCTTACAAGTCTTTATTCCTTGAATCTTATCATTTCATGTATTTGAATCTGTCCTAATCCAAATTTTTCTTCAGGATTATGGATTCCCCAAACAATTCCCCGAACAACACCAGCACCAATGCCAACAACACCCCTTCAGCACTACCTCTCACTCCAGTTGTTCCCGCACCATCCACTGAGCAAACCATGCTTTTCGATGCGATCCGCAGTCTGCTAGAGGGACAGCAACAACTTCTGAGTCGTCCTGAGACAGATGCACCGGGAATCAAACAGTTCAGAGCGTTGCACCCGAAGCAATTCTCGGGAAAAGGGAGCCCTCTCGAAGCAGAAGAATGGGCGCAAAGTATTGAAGATGATCTGGCAGCAGCTCAAGTGCCAGATAATGCCTGGGTCCGTGTAGCGAAGCTACAGCTCACGGATAACGCTCGAAATTGGTGGAAGGCGGAAGAGACCCGTCTAGCCCAGCCGATTGAATGGAAAACATTTCGCGAGAAGTTCGACGCGAAATATTTCCCTGTGACCGCCAGGTTCGCTATGGAACAGCAATTTATTCACCTACAACAAGGATCTATGTGGGAGAAATCTGTAGATGAGTATGATGCTGAGTTTACTATGTTGAGCCGGTAAGATCTGTCACAGTAGTTCAATTTTTTTAATCTCACCTACTACACAGCTAACACAATCTTTAAACAGATTCGCGGCACACCTGATACCGACGGACGAGATCAGAGCCCGTCGTTTTCAGCAAGGTTTGGACACCGAAATCAAGGCTGCTCTAGCCACCGGGAAGTTTTTGACTCACGAGGAAGCCCTGGAAGCTGCCCGCAGTTACGAAGGCAGTGATAAAAGAGAGGGGAAGACCTCACTCTGTAGGAGTCAAACGTCCTGCCAACCAGATGGCAGGTGGAGCCACGTCCAGACCACCCTTCGTGCCGAGGCGACCCGGAGTACCAACTCATCACCCTAGCCCAGCCTTTTGCACCTACTGTGAGAGAAAGGGACATATGATGAAGGATTGCCGTCGAGCCAACCGCCTTTGTTTGATCTGCGGTTCAGCCACTCATGACATTGGATCTTGTCCTCAAAGGCAGAACTCAGTTGCTGCAAACCGGCCAGCAAACAACTATCAGCAGCGACCAGCTCTTCCAGCACCTGCTACCAGACTTGCACTGCCTGCCCCACCTAGAGGACCACAAGCTGCACCACCTCCTCGACAGTTCCATCAAGCACAAAGAAACGTTCAGAGGAATGCTCCTCAGGCCAGGAGGAATGTGCCGAAGCGCCAGGCTTTTATGATGTCTGTTGAAGAAGCTGAGGCCACTGGCCAAGTCATTACTGGTAAATTTCCTTCCCAACTTTATCTTCTAGTTTTGGTTACCTACACACTTTCCCTATACCTAAAACCTATCCCATATACCTTAGGTACAATTCTAGTAGCTTCACTACCTGCACTTGCACTGTTTGATACTGGAGCATCCCACTGCTTTATGTCGCAACGGTTTGTCCGAACCCATGCGATTCCAGTCTCACCGCTTGTATCCTGCTGGAACGTCAGTTCTGGAAATGGTGTTCTAAAGGCAACTATGGGATACAGCATGTGTCCGGTCATCGTCTGCAGTCGAGAATTTTACGCTGACTTCAAAGTACTGGACATACCGAACTTTGATGTGGTTCTAGGAATGGACTGGCTTGGAACCTTTTATGCTACCATCGACTGTCGCCAAAGGAGGGTAGTATTTGAGATTCCAGATCATCCGATCTTTTACTTTAAGAGTGGAGACCGTACATTGGAGCCAAGCACTTACAAAGCAAAGCCAAGGGAAGCAATAGTTGCGGCAGCTCATGCAGAAGAAGAAGCAAGACCGGAGGTAGTTCGAGAGTTCGATGACGTATTCCCTGACGATATATCAGGTTTGCCTCCTGATCGAGCTCTTGAATTCAGTATTGACTTAGTACCAGGAGCACAACCAGTAATCAAAGCACCATATAGACTAAGTCCAGAAGGTTTGAAGGAAGTACGAACACAGTTGGACGAATTACTGGCGAAAGGATGGATTCGTCCCAGCACTTCAAGTTGGGGAGCACCTGTGCTACTGGTGAAGAAGAAGGAAGGTTCATATAGGATGTGCATCGACTATAGAGCCTTGAACGAAGTTACTATTAAGAACAAATACCCACTTCCGCGCATCGACGACTTATTCGATCAGCTAAGTGGATCTTGTGTCTTCTCTAAACTAGATCTTCGTTCAGGTTATCATCAAGTGAAGGTCAAGGAAGCTGATATTCACAAAACAGCTTTCAGAACTCGCTATGGACATTACGAATTTCTAGTAATGCCATTTGGAGTGACCAATGCACCAGCAATTTTCATGAATCTTATGAACCAAGTCTTCCGGGAGTATTTAGACAGGTTCGTTGTCATCTTCATCGACGACATCCTGGTATATTCTAAGAACCGGAAAGAGCATGCGGAGCACTTACAAATTGTCCTGGAAACTCTTCGACAACATAAGCTTTATGCCAAATACAGCAAGTGCGAGTTTTGGTTAAAACAAGTTGGTTTCCTTGGACATATCGTATCAGGAGAAGGGATTTCTGTGGATCCAGCAAAAGTTTCAGCAGTCAGCGAATGGCCTACACCAAAAATCAGTGAAGGATATTCGGAGTTTCTTGGGTTTAGCTGGATATTACAGAAGATTCATTGAAAGCTTTTCGAAGATAGCAACACCCCTGACCAAGCTCACACGAAAAGATGAAGAATTTGTGTGGTCAGAAGCATGCGAGCAAGCTTTTGTAGAACTCAAGTCGAGGCTGACGTCTGCACCTATTCTTGTATTACCGGATCAATCTGGAGGATTCGAAGTACATTGCGATGCATCCGGTAAAGGATTAGGATGTGTTCTACATCAGCACGGTAAGGTTGTGGCTTATGCTTCAAGACAACTGAAGACTCATGAGCGCAATTACCCGACGCATGATCTAGAGTTGGCAGCCGTTATTTTTGCTCTTAAAATTTGGCGCCACTACTTACTTGGTGAACGAGTGAACATCTACACAGATCATAAAAGTCTGAAGTATGTGTTTACCCAGAAGGAGTTGAATATGCGGCAGAGAAGATGGTTAGAACTTATGGCGGACTTCGACATCAATTTGCAATATCATCCAGGAAAGGTGAACGTAGTACCTGATGCTCTTAGTCGCCAACCATTAGCAATGAATCTCACCGCCCAGTGGAAGCTTCAGCAAGACCTACATCAGATGGAGATCGAACTAGTCATGCCAGGTGATGTTTCAAATTTGATGAATCTACAAGTTCAATCAACCATTGTCAATCAGATCAAAGCAGCTCAAGCCAGCGATGCTAAGTTGCAAAAGATCAGAGAACAAGTGGAGAATGGACTCAGAACAGATTTCATCATCCATGAAGACGGATCTTTGAGATACGGCAGCAGATTGTGTGTACCAAAGGGTCCTGTTCGGGAAGAGTTAATGAAAGAAGCTCACAGCTCTCCCTATTCAGTACATCCTGGAGGTACCAAAATGTACAAAGATCTACGTCAGAATTATTGGTGGCATGGAATGAAGCGTGAAGTAGCCAGGAGTGTCGCAAAATGTTTGGTGTGTCAGCAGGTAAAGGCTGAACATCATAGGACAGCTGGACTACTTCAACCGTTACCAATCCCAGAATGGAAGTGGCAGCACATCACGATGGACTTTGTAACTGCTCTTCCTCGCAGCACAAAAGGTAACGATGCGATTTGGGTCATTGTGGATCGACTCACAAAGTCGGCTCACTTCATCCCATTTCGAGTTGGCCAATCAACTGAGACATTAGCAAAGAAGTACATGGAGGTAATAATCTAATTTAGATTTAAAAACTCTTCATAATGTACTATCTCTGATACCCATGAACTCATACAGGAAATTGTGAGACTTCATGGAGTACCAGTCTGCATTGTCTCCGATCGTGACACCAGGTTCCGATCACAATTTTGGCAAAGTCTGCAAGCTAGCTTGGGAACAAGTCTGAACTTCAGCACGGCTTATCATCCACAAACAGATGGTCAGTCGGAACGAACTATTCAGATCTTGGAGGATATGCTCAGAGCATGTATGCTCGACTTCAAAGGATCGTGGGAAGATCACTTGCATCTTGTGGAGTTCGCGTACAACAACAGCTACCAAGCAAGCATAGGAATGGCACCTTTTGCAGCATTATATGGAAGGAAGTGTCGATCGCCATTAAGTTGGGACGACATCGGAGATAGGGAACTCCTTGGACCAGAGATGATAGTAGCGACCGTTGATGTGGTTCGTACTATCAGAGAAAGAATGCGCATAGCCCAAGATAGACAGAAACATTGGGCTGATGCAAAGAGACGACACTTGGAGTTCCAGCCAGGAGACCATGTATTCTTGAAGATATCTCCGAACCGCGGAGTGATCAGATTTGGAAGACGGGGAAAGTTGAGTCCGAGATACATTGGACCGTTCGATATACTCGAACGAGTCGGTGAAGTGGCATACCGATTAGCGCTTCCACCCTCATTGGAAGGAGTGCATAACGTGTTCCACATATCCCAACTCAGAAGGTATGTGAGTGACCCCAGCCATGTACTTGATCATTCCGAGCTTACGATACAGCCCGATTTGTCTTGTGAGCAACAACCTGTGGAGATCCTGGATAGAAAGGTAAAGACACTTCGGAACAAGGAAGTTAATTTGGTCCGGATAATGTGGAGAAAAGACACTCCAGGAGAATCCACGTGGGAAAGGGAAGATGAGATGCGTGCAAAATATCCGCACCTTTTTGTAAATTAGTCCTTAAATAAAAGTTGTAAATTTCGAGGACGAAATTTTTTGTAAGGAGGGTAGATTGTAACAACTCCAATTTTTGTATACCAAAATTTGATTTAAAATTGAAGTATACTTGGAGTATTAATGTTGCTGATAACACTTTAAGTATCTATCTCTTTACAATAATTACAAGAAGGAGCTTGTAGCTCATTGGTAATACCTTGCACTGCTGAACTAAGCCACCAGAGTTCGAATCCCATACCCCACATTATTTTTATTATTGATTTTTTAGAAAACCTTTAGAATACCAAGAGTTTACACGTGCATATCTCACAAAAACCCCACTACACCCAAAGATGTAACACTTGCAGAGGGTAGATGAACCGTCGGGGGAGATCCAGGTCACCGGACTCGGTCGGGAATCGGCCAACTCGGCCTTGACTCGGCCGACTCAGTGATCCGACCGAGTCACGGACGAGTCACCCCCTTTTAGGCCGATTCCGGCAAGGGTCACAACATGAAAGTTGTGTCTTTTGGTATTCCCTACTCACCTGCAAAGTTTCAGCCCAATACCACTTCCAGAGCTCTTTAAAACCCCCAATCACTCCACTT
This sequence comes from Agapanthus africanus, assembly GCA_030015575.1. Classification (NCBI taxonomy): domain Eukaryota; kingdom Viridiplantae; phylum Streptophyta; class Magnoliopsida; order Asparagales; family Amaryllidaceae; genus Agapanthus; species Agapanthus africanus. Next base: position 450,841,372 of record CM057349.1, on the reverse strand, counting down.
TTAATACATTTTTATTACATTTTATCACATTTTTATTTTTTAACTTTTCATCTACCCTAACCCTAACCCTAGCCTAGCCCTATATAAAGGCCCCTACCCTCTACCTTTTCCCCTCACAACTCTAAGCATACTCTCTAAAACTCTTGAGAACTTGGTGCAAAGAGCGAGAAGCGAAGCGCTGCCGAAACCGACGACGGATTCCGGCGACCGGATCAAGACCGACGTGACGTTTCCGACGAATCGGCAACCACCACACCTTTTAGAACGCTTAGCTTGTCCAAACCCGTAAGTCCCAACCTTCTACCTCTCTTTTCTATATTTGCAAAATACGACTTTTTGAAACCCGACGGAAATCGGACAAACCGATTTCCGATTCGGTTTTTCTTAAAAATTCCACTTGTCACCTAATACATATTATCAACCCTCTTGCATGTTGACTATTAATCACCCTTAAGTCAAATTTAATTGTACTTTTCCACATGAAATGACAAGTTCTTTAGAAAACCGTATTTCTTGCATAAAAATACCATCAAGTTAAATTTTAATGTTCTATTTAGATACCCCACTCCTAATCATGTTTATTTTGATAACAAAACTTGTTTCATTCAATTTGGATGAAATTTCACACATGAAATGATAACGTTTATGAATACCGTATTCTTGCACCTTAATACCCTTAAGTTTAACATAGCTTATTTCACCTTGAAATTTCACCAAAATTTAATATAAGTCACGGGGTAATGACCTACCCTTACACACACTCATTATAACCCTAATTGATAAATAACAAAAATACAGAATACGATATTATAGGACTTTTTCACTAAAATACCATAACCTTTATAACTTTTAGTTTAACCTTTAAATTGTAAACTTTTCTAAATAAAACTTATATAAAATGAAAGCACGATTGGTCATGGACATCGATCGTTTATCTAAACTGTCTTGTGGGTCTAGGCAAGTGTGTCTAAGGCTAGTGGTTTTTAATTAGGCCCACGACTGTGGTTCCTTCCCACTTACCTGGCACTTACCTGGCTGCATTCGACGGTGAAGAGGCGATTTGAGGCTTCTAATGACTCATCGTTTAGACCATAGAATATAGGTTAGATGGTCTAGGAAACCCTAACAACTAAAATATGGAGAACTATATACTTTTACAAATAAATACCCTATATTTAGAAAACCTTTTCCCTAAATTAAAAGTATTTATAAAAACCTGAGCAAAGTGCCATTACAACCCATCTTTGGGGAACCTGTTAGGGATAGCACGGTTCATCGTGCACCCGCAGGCTAGTAGTGCGAGATTCAGACCTCCGCAAGGAGCATTCGGTCTCGAAGGTTTAAATACAATATTTAAGGAAAGTAATATTTTTTGTAAATAAAATATTCATTTAAAAATCATTTAAGTGTTTTATTATATATAATTATCATTTAAACACTTATTTTGTTATAATATCAAGTTTCCACTTTTTCCTAAAAATCATAGATTAAAAGTTACATTAAAATACCACGAATTTTCAAATAAACAATTAATACTTTTATTAGGATATATTCACTAGAATAACACAAATAAAATTCACATCCATTACAATAATAAAGACGATTATTAAATACTTGAGGTATATTTTGAAAACTATACAAAAGTACTTTTTACATAAAACCCCCTCAAGTTTCACAAATTACAATAAGGCCCCTAGCTAATATTGAACTTCAAATTATCTTTCTTTTAGTCTGACTCGGGTTAGAGTCTGACTAATTCTGACTTGAATATAATTCAAGTCAATCTATATTTCAATCATATTCCAACACAACTTGAAATCGTGAATCCCTGAATACAGTTAACAATATATTCATTTTTGACTGAATCAAACCATGGATATTCATTCCATTATCCTGATATTCCATTTACCTGATTATACAGTTGCAACATGTTTACTGATATCATGGTTTTGGTCAGTCACTCAATTTACATATTCCATTACTACAACACTGTTAAAACATTACGGGGTTTAAAGGGGTAGATTGGTACGGAAGATGTTAAAAGTGGAATGAGGTGGTCAGATTAAGACACCTAACATGAATACTGTTGCTGTTGTACCGTGGCATAACGGTTCCTTGTACTCTCCGTTTGCACTGATCTCTAGCATATAGAGATCCCCCTCGTATACACTGGCATTCTTCTGTACCAAGCTACAAACAACTGCGTTAAACAATATTCCATAATATTCTACAACATAATACTCTAGAAAATACTGTTACTCTGCCATTCTCACTCCACTTTTCTTTGGGACTTACCGATGCGACCTGTTCGCTGACGACATTCTATTTCTTTCTTCTTTGAATGTCGTCAGGTGCGTTGGACCAAGTTGAGACCGAGCCAACAACTGAAGATTTGGAGCAGTTCCAAGAAGATCCAGAGCTCTAGACTTTGTACTTGTTCTTTCCAGTATTTCCTTTTATTATTATGCCACTGTTTAGGCATTGCTTTCTTTTTTTCATTCCAGTTGTATTTTCATTTCATGCATTGTATAAAGAATGTTATTAATAAAAGTTGCTGTTATCTCAATCTTATTTGTCTCTTGTGATTATTTTATATTGCTTAGTTACGCTTAGCGTATGTACTTCTGAGTACATACGTAGCGGGCCTCGTCACGACCACTTCGCCGTACATTGGGAAGCGGGGCGTGACAGGTTTTGTTGGTGGCCCATGCAGGTCAGAGCTGTATGAATCCCTATCATGCAGTTCTGGTCTGCGTGAACAACCTAAGCAATGTAACACAAGAAACAGCAACTAAAACATTCTTTACAATTCATGTTATTTGAATCTTACAAGTCTTTATTCCTTGAATCTTATCATTTCATGTATTTGAATCTGTCCTAATCCAAATTTTTCTTCAGGATTATGGATTCCCCAAACAATTCCCCGAACAACACCAGCACCAATGCCAACAACACCCCTTCAGCACTACCTCTCACTCCAGTTGTTCCCGCACCATCCACTGAGCAAACCATGCTTTTCGATGCGATCCGCAGTCTGCTAGAGGGACAGCAACAACTTCTGAGTCGTCCTGAGACAGATGCACCGGGAATCAAACAGTTCAGAGCGTTGCACCCGAAGCAATTCTCGGGAAAAGGGAGCCCTCTCGAAGCAGAAGAATGGGCGCAAAGTATTGAAGATGATCTGGCAGCAGCTCAAGTGCCAGATAATGCCTGGGTCCGTGTAGCGAAGCTACAGCTCACGGATAACGCTCGAAATTGGTGGAAGGCGGAAGAGACCCGTCTAGCCCAGCCGATTGAATGGAAAACATTTCGCGAGAAGTTCGACGCGAAATATTTCCCTGTGACCGCCAGGTTCGCTATGGAACAGCAATTTATTCACCTACAACAAGGATCTATGTGGGAGAAATCTGTAGATGAGTATGATGCTGAGTTTACTATGTTGAGCCGGTAAGATCTGTCACAGTAGTTCAATTTTTTTAATCTCACCTACTACACAGCTAACACAATCTTTAAACAGATTCGCGGCACACCTGATACCGACGGACGAGATCAGAGCCCGTCGTTTTCAGCAAGGTTTGGACACCGAAATCAAGGCTGCTCTAGCCACCGGGAAGTTTTTGACTCACGAGGAAGCCCTGGAAGCTGCCCGCAGTTACGAGGCAGTGATAAAAGAGAGGGGAAGACCTCACTCTGTAGGAGTCAAACGTCCTGCCAACCAGATGGCAGGTGGAGCCACGTCCAGACCACCCTTCGTGCCGAGGCGACCCGGAGTACCAACTCATCACCCTAGCCCAGCCTTTTGCACCTACTGTGAGAGAAAGGGACATATGATGAAGGATTGCCGTCGAGCCAACCGCCTTTGTTTGATCTGCGGTTCAGCCACTCATGACATTGGATCTTGTCCTCAAAGGCAGAACTCAGTTGCTGCAAACCGGCCAGCAAACAACTATCAGCAGCGACCAGCTCTTCCAGCACCTGCTACCAGACTTGCACTGCCTGCCCCACCTAGAGGACCACAAGCTGCACCACCTCCTCGACAGTTCCATCAAGCACAAAGAAACGTTCAGAGGAATGCTCCTCAGGCCAGGAGGAATGTGCCGAAGCGCCAGGCTTTTATGATGTCTGTTGAAGAAGCTGAGGCCACTGGCCAAGTCATTACTGGTAAATTTCCTTCCCAACTTTATCTTCTAGTTTTGGTTACCTACACACTTTCCCTATACCTAAAACCTATCCCATATACCTTAGGTACAATTCTAGTAGCTTCACTACCTGCACTTGCACTGTTTGATACTGGAGCATCCCACTGCTTTATGTCGCAACGGTTTGTCCGAACCCATGCGATTCCAGTCTCACCGCTTGTATCCTGCTGGAACGTCAGTTCTGGAAATGGTGTTCTAAAGGCAACTATGGGATACAGCATGTGTCCGGTCATCGTCTGCAGTCGAGAATTTTACGCTGACTTCAAAGTACTGGACATACCGAACTTTGATGTGGTTCTAGGAATGGACTGGCTTGGAACCTTTTATGCTACCATCGACTGTCGCCAAAGGAGGGTAGTATTTGAGATTCCAGATCATCCGATCTTTTACTTTAAGAGTGGAGACCGTACATTGGAGCCAAGCACTTACAAAGCAAAGCCAAGGGAAGCAATAGTTGCGGCAGCTCATGCAGAAGAAGAAGCAAGACCGGAGGTAGTTCGAGAGTTCGATGACGTATTCCCTGACGATATATCAGGTTTGCCTCCTGATCGAGCTCTTGAATTCAGTATTGACTTAGTACCAGGAGCACAACCAGTAATCAAAGCACCATATAGACTAAGTCCAGAAGGTTTGAAGGAAGTACGAACACAGTTGGACGAATTACTGGCGAAAGGATGGATTCGTCCCAGCACTTCAAGTTGGGGAGCACCTGTGCTACTGGTGAAGAAGAAGGAAGGTTCATATAGGATGTGCATCGACTATAGAGCCTTGAACGAAGTTACTATTAAGAACAAATACCCACTTCCGCGCATCGACGACTTATTCGATCAGCTAAGTGGATCTTGTGTCTTCTCTAAACTAGATCTTCGTTCAGGTTATCATCAAGTGAAGGTCAAGGAAGCTGATATTCACAAACAGCTTTCAGAACTCGCTATGGACATTACGAATTTCTAGTAATGCCATTTTGGAGTGACCAATGCACCAGCAATTTTCATGAATCTTATGAACCAAGTCTTCCGGGAGTATATTTAGACAGGTTCGTTGTCATCTCATCGACGACATCCTGGTATATTCTAAGAACCGGAAAGAGCATGCGGAGCACTTACAAATTGTCCTGGAAACTCTTCGACAACATAAGCTTTATGCCAAATACAGCAAGTGCGAGTTTGGTTAAAACAAGTTGGTTTCCTTGGACATATCGTATCAGGAGAAGGGATTCTGTGGATCCAGCAAAAGTTTCAGCAGTCAGCGAATGCCTACACCAAAAAATCAGTGAGAGGATATTCGGAGTTTCTTGGGTTTAGCTGGATATTACAGAAGATTCATTGAAAGCTTTTCGAAGATAGCAACACCCCTGACCAAGCTCACACGAAAAGATGAAGAATTTGTGTGGTCAGAAGCATGCGAGCAAGCTTTTGTAGAACTCAAGTCGAGGCTGACGTCTGCACCTATTCTTGTATTACCGATCAATCTGGAGGATTCGAAGTACATTGCGATGCATCCGGTAAAGGATTAGGATGTGTTCTACATCAGCACGGTAAGTTGTGCTTATGCTTCAAGACAACTGAAGACTCATGAGCGCAATTACCCGACGCATGATCTAGAGTTGGCAGCCGTTATTTTTGCTCTTAAAATTTGGCGCCACTACTTACTTGGTGAACGAAGTGAACATCTACACAGATCATAAAAGTCTGAAGTATGTGTTTACCCAGAAGGAGTTGAATATGCGGCAGAGAAGATGGTTAGAACTTATGGCGGACTTCGACATCAATTTGCAATATCATCCAGGGAAAGGTGAACGTAGTACTGATGCTCTTAGTCGCCAACCATTAGCAATGAATCTCACCGCCCAGTGGAAGCTTCAGCAAGACCTACATCAGATGGAGATCGAACTAGTCATGCCAGGTGATGTTTCAAATTTGATGAATCTACAAGTTCAATCAACCATTGTCAATCAGATCAAAGCAGCTCAAGCCAGCGATGCTAAGTTGCAAAAGATCAGAGAACAAGTGGAGAATGGACTCAGAACAGATTTCATCATCCATGAAGACGGATCTTTGAGATACGGCAGCAGATTGTGTGTACCAAAGGGTCCTGTTCGGGAAGAGTTAATGAAAGAAGCTCACAGCTCTCCCTATTCAGTACATCCTGGAGGTACCAAAATGTACAAAGATCTACGTCAGAATTATTGGTGGCATGGAATGAAGCGTGAAGTAGCCAGGAGTGTCGCAAAATGTTTGGTGTGTCAGCAGGTAAAGGCTGAACATCATAGGACAGCTGGACTACTTCAACCGTTACCAATCCCAGAATGGAAGTGGCAGCACATCACGATGGACTTTGTAACTGCTCTTCCTCGCAGCACAAAAGGTAACGATGCGATTTGGGTCATTGTGGATCGACTCACAAAGTCGGCTCACTTCATCCCATTTCGAGTTGGCCAATCAACTGAGACATTAGCAAAGAAGTACATGGAGGTAATAATCTAATTTAGATTTAAAAACTCTTCATAATGTACTATCTCTGATACCCATGAACTCATACAGGAAATTGTGAGACTTCATGGAGTACCAGTCTGCATTGTCTCCGATCGTGACACCAGGTTCCGATCACAATTTTGGCAAAGTCTGCAAGCTAGCTTGGGAACAAGTCTGAACTTCAGCACGGCTTATCATCCACAAACAGATGGTCAGTCGGAACGAACTATTCAGATCTTGGAGGATATGCTCAGAGCATGTATGCTCGACTTCAAAGGATCGTGGGAAGATCACTTGCATCTTGTGGAGTTCGCGTACAACAACAGCTACCAAGCAAGCATAGGAATGGCACCTTTTGCAGCATTATATGGAAGGAAGTGTCGATCGCCATTAAGTTGGGACGACATCGGAGATAGGGAACTCCTTGGACCAGAGATGATAGTAGCGACCGTTGATGTGGTTCGTACTATCAGAGAAAGAATGCGCATAGCCCAAGATAGACAGAAACATTGGGCTGATGCAAAGAGACGACACTTGGAGTTCCAGCCAGGAGACCATGTATTCTTGAAGATATCTCCGAACCGCGGAGTGATCAGATTTGGAAGACGGGGAAAGTTGAGTCCGAGATACATTGGACCGTTCGATATACTCGAACGAGTCGGTGAAGTGGCATACCGATTAGCGCTTCCACCCTCATTGGAAGGAGTGCATAACGTGTTCCACATATCCCAACTCAGAAGGTATGTGAGTGACCCCAGCCATGTACTTGATCATTCCGAGCTTACGATACAGCCCGATTTGTCTTGTGAGCAACAACCTGTGGAGATCCTGGATAGAAAGGTAAAGACACTTCGGAACAAGGAAGTTAATTTGGTCCGGATAATGTGGAGAAAAGACACTCCAGGAGAATCCACGTAGGAAAGGGAAGATGAGATGCGTGCAAAATATCCGCACCTTTTTGTAAATTAGTCCTTAAATAAAAGTTGTAAATTTCGAGGACGAAATTTTTTGTAAGGAGGGTAGATTGTAACAACTCCAATTTTTGTATACCAAAATTTGATTTAAAATTGAAGTATACTTGGAGTATTAATGTTGCTGATAACACTTTAAGTATCTATCTCTTTACAATAATTACAAGAAGGAGCTTGTAGCTCATTGGTAATACCTTGCACTGCTGAACTAAGCCACCAGAGTTCGAATCCCATACCCCACATTATTTTTATTATTGATTTTTTAGAAAACCTTTAGAATACCAAGAGTTTACACGTGCATATCTCACAAAAACCCCACTACACCCAAAGATGTAACACTTGCAGAGGGTAGATGAACCGTCGGGGGAGATCCAGGTCACCGGACTCGGTCGGGAATCGGCCAACTCGGCCTTGACTCGGCCGACTCAGTGATCCGACCGAGTCACGGACGAGTCACCCCCTTTTAGGCCGATTCCGGCAAGGGTCACAACATGAAAGTTGTGTCTTTTGGTATTCCCTACTCACCTGCAAAGTTTCAGCCCAATACCACTTCCAGAGCTCTTTAAAACCCCCAATCACTCCACTTTTAATACATTTTTATTACATTTTATCACATTTTTATTTTTTAACTTTTCATCTACCCTAACCCTAACCCTAGCCTAGCCCTATATAAAGGCCCCTACCCTCTACCTTTTCCCCTCACAACTCTAAGCATACTCTCTAAAACTCTTGAGAACTTGGTGCAAAGAGCGAGAAGCGAAGCGCTGCCGAAACCGACGACGGATTCCGGCGACCGGATCAAGACCGACGTGACGTTTCCGACGAATCGGCAACCACCACACCTTTTAGAACGCTTAGCTTGTCCAAACCCGTAAGTCCCAACCTTCTACCTCTCTTTTCTATATTTGCAAAATACGACTTTTTGAAACCCGACGGAAATCGGACAAACCGATTTCCGATTCGGTTTTTCTTAAAAATTCCACTTGTCACCTAATACATATTATCAACCCTCTTGCATGTTGACTATTAATCACCCTTAAGTCAAATTTAATTGTACTTTTCCACATGAAATGACAAGTTCTTTAGAAAACCGTATTTCTTGCATAAAAATACCATCAAGTTAAATTTTAATGTTCTATTTAGATACCCCACTCCTAATCATGTTTATTTTGATAACAAAACTTGTTTCATTCAATTTGGATGAAATTTCACACATGAAATGATAACGTTTATGAATACCGTATTCTTGCACCTTAATACCCTTAAGTTTAACATAGCTTATTTCACCTTGAAATTTCACCAAAATTTAATATAAGTCACGGGGTAATGACCTACCCTTACACACACTCATTATAACCCTAATTGATAAATAACAAAAATACAGAATACGATATTATAGGACTTTTTCACTAAAATACCATAACCTTTATAACTTTTAGTTTAACCTTTAAATTGTAAACTTTTCTAAATAAAACTTATATAAAATGAAAGCACGATTGGTCATGGACATCGATCGTTTATCTAAACTGTCTTGTGGGTCTAGGCAAGTGTGTCTAAGGCTAGTGGTTTTTAATTAGGCCCACGACTGTGGTTCCTTCCCACTTACCTGGCACTTACCTGGCTGCATTCGACGGTGAAGAGGCGATTTGAGGCTTCTAATGACTCATCGTTTAGACCATAGAATATAGGTTAGATGGTCTAGGAAACCCTAACAACTAAAATATGGAGAACTATATACTTTTACAAATAAATACCCTATATTTAGAAAACCTTTTCCATAAATTAAAAGTATTTATAAAAACCTGAGCAAAGTGCCATTACAACCCATCTTTGGGGAACCTGTTAGGGATAGCACGGTTCATCGTGCACCCGCAGGCTAGTAGTGCGAGATTCAGACCTCCGCAAGGAGCATTCGGTCTCGAAAGGTTTAAATACAATATTTAAGGAAAGTAATATTTTTTGTAAATAAAATATTCATTTAAAAATCATTTAAGTGTTTTATTATATATAATTATCATTTAAACACTTATTTTGTTATAATATCAAGTTTCCACTTTTTCCTAAAAATCATAGATTAAAAGTTACATTAAAATACCACGAATTTCAAATAAACAATTAATACTTTTATTAGGATATATTCACTAGAATAACACAAATAAAATTCACATCCATTACAATAATAAAGACGATTATTAAATACTTGAGGTATATTTTGAAAACTATACAAAAGTACTTTTTACATAAAACCCCCTCAAGTTTCACAAATTACAATAAGGCCCCTAGCTAATATTGAACTTCAAATTATCTTTCTTTTAGTCTGACTCGGGTTAGAGTCTGACTAATTCTGACTTGAATATAATTCAAGTCAATCTATATTTCAATCATATTCCAACACAACTTGAAATCGTGAATCCCTGAATACAGTTAACAATATATTCATTTTTGACTGAATCAAACCATGGATATTCATTCCATTATCCTGATATTCCATTTACCTGATTATACAGTTGCAACATGTTTACTGATATCATGGTTTTGGTCAGTCACTCAATTTACATATTCCATTACTACAACACTGTTAAAACATTACGGGGTTTAAAGGGGTAGATTGGTACGGAAGATGTTAAAAGTGGAATGAGGTGGTCAGATTAAGACACCTAACATGAATACTGTTGCTGTTGTACCGTGGCATAACGGTTCCTTGTACTCTCCGTTTGCACTGATCTCTAGCATATAGAGATCCCCCTCGTATACACTGGCATTCTTCTGTACCAAGCTACAAACAACTGCGTTAAACAATATTCCATAATATTCTACAACATAATACTCTAAAAAATACTGTTACTCTGCCATTCTCACTCCACTTTTCTTTGGGACTTACCGAGCGACCTGTTCGCTGACGACATTCTATTTCTTTCTTCTTTGAATGTCGTCAGGTGCGTTGGACCAAGTTGAGACCGAGCCAACAACTGAAGATTTGGAGCAGTTCCAAGAAGATCCAGAGCTCTAGACTTTGTACTTGTTCTTTCCAGTATTTCCTTTTATTATTATGCCACTGTTTAGGCATTGCTTTCTTTTTTTTCATTCCAGTTGTATTTTCATTTCATGCATTGTATAAAGAATGTTATTAATAAAAGTTGCTGTTATCTCAATCTTATTTGTCTCTTGTGATTATTTTATATTGCTTAGTTACGCTTAGCGTATGTACTTCTGAGTACATACGTAGCGGGCCTCGTCACGACCACTTCGCCGTACATTGGGAAGCGGGGCGTGACAAAATCCCTGGCCAGGGTTGCTGAGATTTACTGGTAAGTGTTACCAGTAGTTTCTCGAACTGTTATAGACCTCATATCGACACGACTTATCGAGCTATTGGGGTCTGACGTTTACCACCCCTAGGCGAGATATGCGACATATCAGACGACGAGACCGGACTGTACGGTAAGTGTTACTGGTTGGATTCACAGGAGTGTGAGCGGGCTTGCTCGTTGATCTTCTGATCGCTCAATACCCGTGTGGCCGTTACGTTTAGCAGACCGCTTGCGGCTTGTGGGTGTTTGATATGATCATCACTTGCTGCCGGCGTATTGACGAGTCTTTAGAGTCCTACACAGAGCTTTCCTGGCTCAAGCGAAACGAAATAGGAGCGCATATGAGATATGTGCGGGGCCGAGATTAATACCAGTATGTGATACTGTATTCTATTCTCGCGATATGTGACATTGATCGGTTATATGCGATATAGCCGGGTTATCGGATCAAGTGTTGATTCGATAAGTTGTTACTATTGATATTAGTCGGTTATATGCAATATGACCGGATCATTAAGTCAAGTGTTGATTTAATGATTAATGTATAATTATATATTTGATATATTACTTTACATTAACTAATATTGGTTCACTTAAGATGTTTTTCTCACTTGATTGTGCACATTGTATATGTGATATATTTTTGTGCACAAGATTGTATCATGTTTGATGATACATGCAAACTTGGGTGTATGTTTACTTTAAACCTTGTTTAAGTGAATGGTTAGGGTTTTGTTATCTTTTCTTAATTATTTATTTTATTTATTTATTTTAGGGCAAGAAACAAAATGGTGGCTTCTTTTGTTTCTACCTTGAAGCTTCATGAAGCTTTGACCATTTTTGTTTCTTTCCTAAACCTAACCATTCACCTAACCCTAGTTTGTTCTCTACACTTGTTAAACTAACCCAAGGTTGCATATTGATAACCATCACTTTATTTTCTATTATTGATAATTCTTATGATATTCTTCTTCTTCTTCTTCTTGATGAAAAAAAAGAAAACCTTTTTCTTGAAAATGATCAAGTGATGATTTCAAGTGAGAAATCAAAATCCAAAGTGAACCCACTTCCTATTTCTTCATCCTCTACCACTTGCCATGTAGTATAGGGTGTTTTCTTCACAAGTTTCATGACTTGGTGAAGTTGGAGCTTGATCTTGAGTTGCCTCGACGTAGATCATCTTCGGCATCGAAGTCAACGACCTAGCCCGATCTTTTCTCCGATGAAATCACCGCGAGAGTCTAGGATCCGATGATCGCAGCGAAGGGACATCATCACGGAGCTATGGAGGTGGAGGACCGGATCTACAAAGGTTGTATTTCCATTCACTTAGTGTAAATGTGATTTACTTTCATTTCGTTTCGCCTAAACTCTAGTTAACGATCTCGATTAGGGTTTCTCGGCACCGGAAAATTTTAATTTACCATGGTTGATGCCTTGTGGAACCTCTTGAGTGTGCCTAGGAACCCTACAGTGGTATCAGAGCCTAGCTAGAGCTTTAGGCGATGTGTAGACGATGTTAGAAACCCGATCGAACCCGAAACCCTAATTCAAAACCACTCTCTGTACATTTTCTGAAAAAGTGGTTTTTTCCATATTAAAAATATGCAGAAAAATAAGCAGGGTTTTATATGAATTACTGTGCAAAACGGGGTCCTAACTCCATCAAACTGCCGCGGAACCGCGGCCTTACCCCACCTGGCGCGGCGGTTCCGCGGCCATATTGTTGCTTCGTTGACTAAACTTTGCACAGTAATGTTTCTATTTGACTCCTGTGTTTTCTGGGTAATTTTAATCTTTACTCAAGAGTTGAGTTTTCTGGGTTGTATTGGGGATTCGATGATTCGATCGGAATCTTTAACTGCGTCTATGAGTTTTTCCGGGTAATTTAGAATATGTTAAAAAGTTCGACCGGATATAAATACCCAATTTTTCCCCTGTCGGAAAATTTCCAAGTGTTGGATCTTTCCGTAGTTTAAGAACGTTCGAAGTAGTGCAAGTAACGCGATGGACCCTCTAGAAGACAACAAACCTTAACTCGATTATGTGACCGTCTTGAACTGCCCTTTGAACCTTAGGGTTTGGGGCAGTACGGCGTGCCACATGTGAGGCGTTGGCTTGACCCTTCTACGGCTGGACCGTTGGTACTGTGGCACGAAGTGAATGTTCTTAAACTTATTTCATGTGTTGAGCTGTTTCGGGAAAACTTGGGTGTTTGATTGTTCGATCGGAAAGTTTAACATTTTCTATTTATCTGGAATGTGATACAATATTTGGAATCCACAAGTAGTTATGAGATAACTGAATGAATGTTATAAACATAGCAGTTTAGTCTCACTTGATCGGTTGCCACGGAATTTTGATTTGATCAAAAGTCCGTCGCAATCACGTAGCGTACGCGGATACTCGCCGGGTAAACTTAATAGACAATCTCACCCCATAGTCCCGACCAAGTGACTGTAGGAGAACCCCGTCGCCGAAAGCATCCGTTCGGGTGCTCGCGGTAGCGGTGTTCCGCCTTAGTGCACTTCGTCGACGGTACCGGGGGTGTGGCCGTCTACTAAAGTTTGCGACGAGCATTCGATCATATGTCGGGAATCTTGTTGAATTGCCCGACTTGATATTGAAAAGAGTTTTCGATAATGAGACTAAAATGCGGGGTTTATAATTGTTAGGCATGTGATGTCTAAGGAATTTATTTGATTAGGCATGCGATGTCTAAAGAGGTTGCGGATTCCAACTGTTGTAGTTTTACACTTTCTTTTCTGCGACCGTTAGTGTAATATGTGATATCGCCGGTTTCGTTGCTATATGTCAACGACAATTGGGATACGCATGTTTACTTACGTTGATGACATGTGATGTTATGTGTTGCTGGATATGTTATATTGGATCGTCGTGTTTGAATAGCCGGGGGGGTTTTATGTGAGATGAGTGTTTTTCATTTTCATTCATGTAAAAACTTGTATGCAATATTCTTTTATTGGGGCACTTTCAGGTTGCGGAAGATGTCACATTTTGTATATTATTTACTTTTCCGCACTAGGATAGACCCAAAGAGGAGGGCACAAGTAACCGGGTTCTGGAGTCCAGTGGGAGACCAACTCGAGGAGTCGAGTCCGGGTATCCTAACTCTAGAATTGGTAGGGTTGCTTGCCGCTCTCATAGGGGTCTAGGGGTGTGGGTTTGGCTATTCATCGCGACCGTGGAATCCGTGTTTTATACTGGCTCGTATTGAAAACACGGACGTCCTAGTATATCCAAGTTTCATATGATTCTTCTGCTGCGATATCTGTGATGTGATCATTTGATATGTTGTGATAGATATTGTATATAGTATATATGATATATTATATAGACGTTACTTATGTTTTACACCCGCACTAGCCCTGCCCCGCTCTGCCGTTAGTTACCTAACCTAACGGTGCACGAGGGGACATCGAGGCGAATGCGGATGGCATAAGTGTACGTCGTATTTATCTGTGATGTTTAGGTACTTTAATGATGGGACTTCATTAATATGATTAATGAAAGTAAAAGAAAGCTAAAGATGTTGTGGAATCGAATTTCAAAAATAAAACAGGTAGCTACAGTTCTTGCTTTGCACAGCGGTATATATGATATATCCTGCACCTTATTCGATGAGGAAAGGGCCGACGATCCCTTCACCGGGAGTGACCCCTTTAGCAATAACTGGCAGATGCAACACACTCGGTTTGTATTTTGATAGCTTCTATAGTTTCTGCTTTGCACAGTGATATATATGATATATCCCGCACCTCATTCAACGAGGAAAGGGCCGACGATCCCTTCACCGGGAGTGACCCCTTTAGCAAAACTAGAAAAGCCTCAAAAACACTCCATTTCAAAATTCATTCGATTCTACAACGATATCAAGTTCATTACGCAATAGGTTTTCAGAAAAACCTGTCGTAGCCCTCCGTCATTTCAGATAAGTACTATTTAGTATTCGTGCTGCGGTAGTTTGGCATGCGTCAAGGCGTAGTGTACGGTAGCTAACTAGTGCTTATCTGCTAGCATATGATGCGATTGGATTAGGGTATTCGCACGGCGTTGTTTGGCATGCGTCAAGGGTCGTGCGGGTGGGTTTAATTCAATCAAGAAATGTACGGGTTGAACTTGACTAGCGGACTATGGGTTGTTTGGCATGCGTCAAGGTCATAGCACGCTAGGGGCAAAATATTATCAGGAATTTCGAGTGTTGAAATTTGCAATGAGATTGCATACCTTCTATGAGATAGTTGGATCCCGATACCCACTGCGAGTAAGAGTTACTCCTGGGAGAGTTTTACACATTACAATTAACCGATTAATTAGGTGTCTAGAAAGGTGTTAACGAGGTTACGCCTCTGGAAAAACGAGGTTTACATTAATTAGGTTCGTGCGAAAGCACGGGGGACCTCCTTCAAAGTACCAACACTGGCCTGGCTGAAAGATTGGCGAACTTGTAGTGTGTAATTAATCCCGGCTAGTCTTTCCTTTTAGGGTTTGAAGGAAGATTTGATAAAAACAGTGGGAGCCATCCTGATTAGATAAAATAATAACCAATCTATTCTTGCAAGAGTGCACGCTGAGTGTTTTCTTCTCTCTCTCTCCAGGTAGCGACCATATCACACCTTAATCAAGATAATAAAACGGATATATTGACCGAACCCGCTTGTTATACTGAGCTGGGGAACGTTGGTCCCGCTCCAACCTATAAATGTTATAAGACAGAGTAGGAAATTGGGGAATACCTGAATTCCTATGCCGCCCAAACGAAGAAAGTGCATATGATGCATCTCCTTCGGGTGTGTTCATTACAAAGAACTGTTTCTCTGTATTCTCTACGTCCTGGGTATTAGATACCGGATCAGGATCCCAGATATGTAATCTGATACATAGGGCTACAGAAAGGTAGATAACTGAGAACGGGTGATAAGTTTCATAAGACAGAAAACGGTGCAAGTGTTGCAGCCAAGTCTGTTGGTCACTGTCACCCTGTATTCCAAATACATTGATTCTGAACGAATGTTATTAGATACCGAACCTGAAAAACAAAATCATATCAGTCTCTTTATTAGTAAAGAAATGATAAAATTTTGTATTGTTGGATAATGTTTTGAACATTTCTTATATCAAAAGTTGATCGGTTCAGGAACGTTATCTAAAAGCATTGATGTTCTAAATCAAACTACAGTTCTTAGTATACAGAACACACACAAGAGGAAGAGTTCAGAAATGAACGGATCTTTCTTGAGGTATTGTAGACTAGGTCATACCAATGCGACCCGACTAGCTGAAGTTGCATTTAGATGCATATTTAAATCTGTTTGAATTTACATCATATGAAACTTGCCAGTCATGTCACAAAGATTAGATGACCATAGCTCCGTTTATTGGAAACAGAGAAAGAGTTAGTGAACTCTTGGGATTGATACATACTGATGAAGGTCCCCTGTCTATACATACCAAGACCGGTTCTTTGTACTTCATTACATTCTCTGATGATCTCTCAAGATTCAGTCATATGTTCCTGTTGAAACACAAGTCCGAACCTTTTGAGATATTCACAGAATATAAGTTAGAAGTAGAGAACCAAAACGGGTATAAGTATTATGTCCTTTGATGTGATCAAGGAAGAGAATACTTGAGCACGGAATTCTTGGACTTTTCTAAAGGAGAATGAGATTCTCTCTCAGCATTACTCCTCCGTATACACCATAGCACGATGGTATATCGGGGCGGAGCAATTGCACCCTATTCGATATGATGCGCTCTATGATGAGTACTACTGAGTTACCTGTTTCCTTTTGGGGGTTATGCACTTGAGAAGCTGCATACCTATTGAATTAAGTTCGAATCAGATCACAGCCTACCACTTCATATAAGATATGGTATGGGAAGAGCCCATGTCTTAAGCTAGTTAAGATTTGGGGTTGACCGGCCTATGTCTAAAAGCAAAATCCGGACAAGCTCGAGGCAAGGTCTGTAATGTAGAACTGGAAAGGTTCCAGCTATATAAACTACAGCAGATGATTTGATAAAACCAAAGGATTCAATAGTTACCAACGAACCTCAGCCTCTCCGCCGATCTAGTAGGGTTTCTCACCCACCTAAAAGATACTTTTGTTTCTCTATGACAGTGGGAGCGAGGATTGCATCATGAGATGATG
Organism: Agapanthus africanus; assembly: GCA_030015575.1. Classification (NCBI taxonomy): domain Eukaryota; kingdom Viridiplantae; phylum Streptophyta; class Magnoliopsida; order Asparagales; family Amaryllidaceae; genus Agapanthus; species Agapanthus africanus. Next base: position 450,824,241 of record CM057349.1, on the reverse strand, counting down.
ACCCAACTAGTTTCGAGCAGGCCATCGAGAGTAGGGACTCTGTAAGAATGGCTGGATGCTTAGCGATCTGAGATGGAATCCATGTACACCGACAAAGTATGGACTTTGGTTGCTATATCTGAAGGGTTAAATCCACATCAGGAGCAAGTATATCTTGAGAAGATTACTTGGTGTAGATAGAAAAGTTGAGACTTTCAAAGCTAGACTTGTTAAAGGTTTTCGTCATCGACCAGGCGTGGATAATGATGAAACCTTTTCCAGTGGCTATGCTTAAGTCCATCTGGATCCTACTTGCCACGGCTACATACCATGACTACGATATCTGGCGGTTGGGTGTCATGACTGCTTTTCTAAAATGATGTTTTAGAAGAGAGCGTCTGTAAGTACACAGCCAGAGGGCTTCGTAGACAGTGGGAGCAGCGGAAACGTGTACAAGATGCTTTATAGGATAAAGCAGGCATCGCGGAGTTGGAACATCTGTTTTGATGTAGTAGTCAAATAGTTTGACTTCATCAAAATGGTAGATGAACCTTGTATATACAAAAAGATAGTAGGGAGTATGGTGGTGATCCTCGTAGTGTACGTGGATGACATACTCTTGATACGGAAGGAGTTTCCTATGCTACGCTCGGTCAATCTCCGCTTATCACAATGATTCTCCAAATAGGATCAAAGTGATACCTACTAAATCCTAGGTTTTGGATCTATGAGATAGATCTAATTGGATGTTAGGATACTCACTAGATGTAGTGAGAGGGTATCAATCGATCCTGGAGAGAATCACTGGAAAGGTTCCAGGGTGATAAGGACGACTGAATGTCAGTCACAGGCATTGTCTTTACCCTCAGTAGAGGGACGGTATGTTGGAAGAGTTCCAAGCTAGATACCGTGGCATACTAGACGATTAAAGGCAAGATACATCGTTACCAAAGATGCTATCAAAGAGGAAGTCTGGGTGTATATTAGTTCATGAGATGAACTTAGTTCCTCTCATTGTGTGACAATGGAGTTGTGGCTTATGCCTAGGAACGCCCGTCCCATCAGTGATCCAGACATATTCTGAGGCAGTATCACCTGATCATGGAGATAGTTGATCTCCAGGGTGATCGAGGTTAGGAGAGTAGACTCAGAGGATAATACGGCGGATCCACTCACAAAGGCCTTTTCCTAGAGAGAGACTTTTATGGGATGGTTGAGTATGAGATACTACAACCACTGCTATCAGATGGCCCTAGTGCAAGTGGGAGATTGTTAGTTATATGTATACCCTAGAGGCCATTACTATACATAGGATGTATATTGTAGTGGATGCTTGGACATATATAGGGAGGACTTTCTTGCTCGACATGATAGTATGCTATCTGGTTGCTCTTTACCTTAACGTGTACACTGATTGTCTCTCTGTTACATGTTGGTAAAGCCCTTAGGATGTGTACTTGACTACCTGGACTGTGATGCGGATCATACTAGTGGGGACATGGTAGTCTATAAGTACATCCTTCAAGGTCCCTAGTCGTGGGTATATCGAAACGGGGCATCGATATACCAGAGTAGACTAGCGTATACCTTCTCGACTCATACAGATGGACGATGGATGATCCCATATCCATTGGTGTTTGACATCAGAGATGATATACGGGTGCTCAGTGGAGACTGGGTACACTGGACGGACTCGCCGAGAACTCCCAGATGGTATTATACCTCACGTCAGATGGCAGTTCTCTGGTGACACTGGTACAGGTTAGTCTGTAGACCCGAGATCGTCATAGAGTCTTGTGTGATTCCCACTGTGCTTTGATTTCTACCTTACCACGTCCAAGAGGGCGTGCAAAACGGTGGTTTTTGGGTACAGTCCCGAATCACATAGAGGCAATGAGCGATAGGAGGGGATTCGTCTCTCCCGGTATAGGGAGTTGATGTTGCGCTGTGTTCGATTGGCTATAACCGGAAATCCCTGGCCAGGGTTGCTGAGATTTACTGGTAAGTGTTACCAGTAGTTTCTCGAACTGTTATAGACCTCATATCGACACGACTTATCGAGCTATTGGGGTCTGACGTTTACCACCCCTAGGCGAGATATGCGACATATCAGACGACGAGACCGGACTGTACGGTAAGTGTTACTGGTTGGATTCACAGGAGTGTGAGCGGGCTTGCCCGTTGATCTTCTGATCGCTCAATACCCGGGTGGCTGTTACGTTTAGCAGACCGCTTGCGGCTTGTGGGTGTTTGATATGATCATCACCTGCTGCCGGCGTATTGACGAGTCTTTAGAGTCCTACACAGAGGTTTCCTGGCTCAAGCGAAACGAAATAGGAGCGCATATGAGATATGTGCGGGACCGAGATTAATACCAGTATGTGATACTATATTCTATTCTCGCGATATGTGACATTGATCGGTTATATGCGATATAGCCGGGTTATCGGATCAAGTGTTGATTCAATAAGTTGTTACTATTGATATTAGTCGGTTATATGCAATATGACCGGATCATTAAGTCAAGTGTTGATTTAATGATTAATGTATAATTATATATTTGATATATTACTTTACATTAACTAATATCGGTTCACTTAAGATGTTTTTCTCACTTGATTGTGCACATTGTATATGTGATATATTTTTGTGCACAAGATTGTATCATGTTTGATGATACATGCAAACTTGGGTGTATGTTTACTTTAAACCTTGTTTAAGTGAATGGTTAGGGTTTTGTTATCTTTTCTTAATTATTTATTTTATTTATTTATTTTAGGACAAGAAACAAAATGGTGGCTTCTTTTGTTTCTACCTTGAAGCTTCATGAAGCTTTGACCATTTTTGTTTCTTTCCTAAACCTAACCATTCACCTAACCCTAGTTTATTCTCTACACTTGTTAAACTAACCCAAGGTTGCATATTGATAACCATCACATTATTTTCTATTATTGATAATTCTTATGATATTCTTCTTCTTCTTCTTCTTGATGAAAAAAAAAGAAAACCTTTTTCTTGAAAATGATCAAGTGATGATTTCAAGTGAGAAATCAAAATCCAAAGTGAACCCACTTCCTATTTCTTCATCCTCTACCACTTGCCATGTAGTATAGGATATTTTCTTCATAAGTTTCATGACTTGGTGAAGTTGGAGCTTGATCTTGAGTTGCCTCGACGTAGATCATCTTCGCCATCGAAGTCAACGACCTAGCCCGATCTTTTCTCCGATGAAACCACCGCGAGAGTCTAGGATCCGATGATCGCAGCGAAGGGACATCGTCACGGAGCTATGGAGGTGGAGGACCGGATCTACAAAGGTTATATTTCCGTTCACTTAGTGTAAATGTGATTTACTTTCATTTCGTTTCGCCTAAACTCTAGTTAACGATCTCGATTAGGGTTTCTCGGCACCGGAAAATTTTAATTTGGCATGGTTGATGCCTTGTGGAACCTCTTGAGTGTGCCTAGGAACCCTACACACCTCACGTGTCCGGCACATAGGCGCCTGCAAAAAGAAAGGGCTTAGCCCCGGAATTAGAAGTTGAACTCCCGAGGGACTATGGAAACTCCCAGAAAATGGAAGGATTTTTATCTTTATGGAGCTAAACTCCCAAAAGGATTTTGAGTGGAGTTTAACTCCCAAAAAGGATTTTATTTTTGGAGTTAAACTTCAAAAGATTTTGAATGGAGTTAAACTCCTAAAAGAATTTTATTTATGGAGTTAAACTCCAAAAGATTTTGACAAATGGGGTTGAATTCCCAGAAATCTTCGGAGATGATCAAAGGGGACCCTTTCTTCTCCCCTTTAGCCCTGAATCTTCTTTTGAGCCTTGAATCTTCCCGAAGTGTGGTTTTGGAGATGGGACTCCTTCTTCCTCCTCTCTGTTGGCTGGATCTTGGAGAAAGGGGTGAGACTTAAAAATCTCCCCTTTTGGAGATTTGATGGAAGATCCGAGCTCCCCTTCAAGGGTTTTATGGTGAAAAACTGTTTGTTTTTGGAAAAAGAAGAGTTAAACTCTTGATTTAATTCAAAAAAAAGAAGAAGGCTTAGAATCTTGAGGAAAGAGAAGGAGCCACAGAATCTTAATTTTTTTTTTTTAGAGAGAAAAAAGTTCATCTTGATTTTTTCATCATGTTTTATTTTATAGGCTACATACTTTAAATATAACCCCTTGGGTTTTGCCAAATGGCACTTGTGCCACCCCATGCCTTATGTGCTTATTTCATTTTGCACATAAGCCATGGAGTTTATAAAATTTTGGTTTTCTGCCCATTTCTCATACATTTATTTCTAAAAAATTGCATTAAAATAATTTAGTGCTTCAATCTTGGCATGGAGTCGGCCCCTTCCATACTTGGTCCTGACTTGGGCTTGGGCTCACTTAGTTTGGAGGTTGATTGACTTTGACCTAGTCAATCAGGAAGTAACTTTTGACCCCAACACGAAGTTTTTGTGTCGGTGGAACTCCTGTACCTTCTACCTACATTGCCTCAACTGCTAATTCTAGTATTTCTGTTCCCTGGATATTTGACTCAGGTGCCTCACATCATATGAATTTTGATAAATTCTTTCTTACAAACTGTTCTACTATTCATATGGCATACATACATACTGCTAATGGCTCGTCACTTGCAGTAAATCAATGTGGTGATATCACATCTACCACTCACTCTTCTGGCAATCATAGTCTTTCATCTGTATTATATGTGCCTAAATTAACAATGAATCTTTTATCTATTAATCAGATTATTGATTCTGATTGCATCATTACCTTCTCATCCACTTCTTGTATTGTGCAGGATTCAAGCACCGGTCAGAAGATTGGGACTGGTCGTAGAGTGAATGGACCGTACCATGTCACGTCCCGCTTCCCAGAATGCGCTAAGATCGGCACGTGACAGAGCCAACCATGCTACCTATGGTTACGAAATATCCCTCCTCAGTTGTTAGTGTATATGCCCTAGAGGCCATTACTGTATCATACTAGTTTGTATATTACTTAATGGAAGCTTAGGATATTCACCTTGTATAAACAGTCTTGCTCAATATAGTAGTATGCTACTTGGTTTGTTTCTACTTCAATGTGTACTTGTGTTTATTTCAGTATATCACTTATACGCATTAGTGGAGCCCTTAGGATCTTTGCTTGATTACCAGCGTTGTGATGGCAGTCACACTAGTGGGGGCTGGGTAATCTATAGGAACATCCTTATACAGGTCCCTAGTCGTAGGACTATCGAGACTGGGCATCGATACTCCGGAGTAGACTAGCGTATGCGCTTCTCATCCCAGTGTGGGAGATGGTCTGTCCCACAGCCATCAGTACGTCGTACTGGAGATAGTATACGGGTGCTCGTTGGGTTACGAGTACACTGGACAGGACTCGTCGGGAACTGACAGGTTGGTATTATACCTATCGTCAGTTATCAGTTCCCAGGTGACATGAGTACAGCTTAGTCCGCTGACTTGACACTGACACTTCGCCTCGAGTGTGTTCCCACTGCACTTTGATCACTACCCTACCACGGCTCAAAGGAGTCGTGCAAACAGGTGGTGGTTGGGTGCAGTCCCGAAGCACTTGGAGGCAGTGACGGTTAGACAGGATTCGTCTCTCCCGGTATTGGGGGTTGACATCGCGCTGTGTCTAGGAGAGCCATTACACGAGTAGTCCCTGGCCAGGGCAAGCGAGATATACTGGTAGGTTTCCAGTGTTATCTCAGGGTGTTTTGGGCTTCACTCCGACACGACTTGTACCGCTATTGGGGGACTGACGTTTTACCGCCCCCTAGGCCCGCCATGCGATGTATCAGACGAACAGACCGGACTGTACGGAGAATGTCATATTCAGACTCAGTAGGAGTTCAGATGGGGTTTCACCTCGTCAGCCTTCTTGTCGGCATCTACCTGGGGACCGTTACGCACAGCTAGTGCCGCTTGCGGTCTGTGGTTAAACCCACTGCCAGCGTAGTGTCGAGTCTTTAGAGTCCCACACAGAGGGTATTCGCCTCTGGGCAAAACAGAGTAGAGGTCGCATGGTTTTGCGACAGGGTTCGTTCTCATCCGCGCACTTGTGCCCGTTTGGAGTCCGGACGGATATTACCAGCGGGCTCTGGTTTGAGCCGGATACTGGTATAGTATTTGGGGTTGCTTTTATCTCTCAGTATTCATGTTCCTCGGAACAAGAATGCAGGTGTGTATGCACAGTTCTTTTTGAGGAGGAGGAAGATGATTTTTCATTAGGGTTTCGGAACGGGTGCGTATGCACAGTTGACAGTTGTATTTTTCCAAACCCTAATGGATTTATATTATATCATTTAATAATATATAATAAAATGAAATTGTGTCATGGTTAGTTTTTGTTGACTTGTTGACCATGGTTGACTTGTTGACCATGGTTGAACATTTGACTACCATCATTACAAATGCAAGATGCTTTTTCATTCTTGCTTTTTCATTTAATGTTTGTAATGATATTAGTCATTCCTAAACTTTCCATCAAACCTTTTTCATTTTGATTATTATTATTATTTGATTATCCTTTTTTCTTTTGTTATGGTTGCAAAAGGAAAAGAGAAGCTCATTCTATCATTCTCACTCTCTCTCTTCACTTCATCTTCTTCTTCCTCTAGTCAAGAGAAACCTTCTCATGAGTTGAGAATCCTTCTCTTGAAAAACAAAAGTAACCCTTAGACACTCTCTACTCACTCTAGGATCAAGGGTCTAGCAAGCCGGCGATTCTAGTTCACTCCAAGTACGAGAAAGAGCCCAAAGGTCGAGCCTTCGAGGTGGATCCATCTTCGACGGGAGAAGGCGACGTAAAGAGAACCATCAACCTCTACAAGGCTTGAAGAAGAAGGAGTTCAAGTTTAGGTATAACCATCTTCCATAGTAGCTAACTCTCTTTAGCTAGATTGCTAGTTTTAGTTTAGACAACGATCCCGACCAAGTTTAGTCCATGTTGCCTCTTGCGATAAAAATTCGTTTTTTATACCGTTTCCGCCTCCCCGTAAGCACCGGGGGTCGCAATATGGACTTACAGTGCTATCAGAGCCTAACTAAACTTAAACTAGCTTGGTAGTGAAGTGTAACGAAGTTCGGAACCGTAAAAAACCCAAAAACCGTATTTTTTAAAACCTGAGTTTCTGTTGAAATATTTTGGGCTCAAAATGAAAAAATTTATATTTGTAAATTCATCTCAGGGTTTTCTAAAAACACCCATGAAAAACGACACAGAGATTCATCCAAACCGCCGCGCTTCCGCCGCACGAGGTAGGCTCGTGCCGCGGAAGCGCCGCGGTTTGATGTCCTCTCTGCATCGTTTTTCGTGCAGTGTCTTTATTTGTTGATTTTGGGATTTTTAGGATATATATTATATGCCCAGATTTTCCAGAACTAAAATTTACTTTTGGGGGCCTATAATTCCGTATTTTTCCGAACTTCACTGCATTTTGACTATGATGGTTATATCTGTGATGTTTGCATGTATTGAACGTCGGCTAATCGCTATAAGTCGATTAGTCGGGGTTATACATGATCTGTAATGTGCTGGAATGTGTATATGAATGTGTTGGACTGTCGCGGGTGAATAGCCGGGGTGGATGTGAGATGAGCTTTTGTTTTTCTTTCATTCATTGTAAATGTAAATTGATGTAATAATATTATTTGTTTGGCCGCACAACCGGGTCGGGGTTGTAGCCGTCATTGTATAATTCTTTTTACTGTTTTTGCTCCTAGGATAGACCCATGGTGGGGTGCACAAACTACCGGGAACTTGGCGGGTAGTTTGCCGCACCCGTAGGGGTCTTGGGTGGGGTATTTGCTATTCACCGCGACCGTGTTATCCGCTTTTCGTTTCAGGCTCGAAAGAAATGCGGATTGCTAGTATATCCAATGTATTCATCTGTGATCTGTAATGTCTATCGTTGCTTTCTATTTAGGCGTTGCTTATGTTTTACAGCCGCGCTAGCCCAGCCCCCGCTCTGTCGTTAGTTAAGTAACCTAACGAGTGATGACGGGACCCCGTGGCGAATGCGAATGGCATAAGCGTACGTCATATTTTGGTTGTTTTCTGCAATGGTAGGAATTAAATGATGGGACGCATTAAAAGAACTAATGCAAGAATATCACGCATTAAAAGAACTAATGCAAGATAATAAACCAAGTTTAAGTCGATGGAACACTTTCGAAAAACCACTCGGTTCTTTTCAAAACTAACTTTTAAATGCGGAGCTTGAGCCACTCCTTCTAAAAGCTATCTCGTTCCATCGATTATATCAAGTTCACTACGTTCACGGTTTCGCCAAAACCATTCGTAGCCCTCCGTCGTTTCACATAAATAGTCAATAGTATTCAAGCTGTGTTTGTTGGCCAAAGTCAAGGCATAGTGATTGGTAGCTATTGGATATTCATGTGCAGCATAGATAGATGCGTTGATTTGGAACAGTCGTACTGCCTTGTTGGCCAAAGTCAAGGGTATGTACGGGTGGATTCAAATTAACCTGGATAACGACGGGAAGAACTTGACATGTGACTTATGATTTGTTGGCCAAAGTCAAGGTCATAAGAGCATGGGGCAAAAATCCACATCGGGAGTTTCATAAGTACTGAAACTTGCTAGATTTGCATACCATTTGGAGTGTGATGATTATGGTAGGATTCCTTCATTTTCGTCACGCGATGATATTTGGATCCCGATCCTACTGTGAGTATATGCTACTCCTCGGGAAATTTCTCACTAAACGATCAATGCTATAAACCTAGTAGGTGCCTAGAAAGGTGTTAGCGGGGCTACGCCCCCAGGGAAAAGAGGTTCTTAAATTAAGGAACTTCGCGAAAGCGTTGGAAAACCTCCCTCGAAGTACCGACACTGGCCTGGCTGAACGGTTAAGCAAGTATTGTACGGTGGGATTGATCCCGGCTAATTCTTCCTTTGTGGTTTGAGGAGGGATTCGAGAGACAGTGGGAGCCATCCTGTTTAGACAAATTAAAAACCATTCTAAACTTGCAAGAGCATCGTGCTAAGTGTTTCTTCTCTCCCCCTGCAGCGACCAAATCGAAATGACTGGACTTAAGTTACTTCTAGATAAAAACATACTGACAGGGCCAAACTACAAAGATTGGCTCAGGAATGTCAAATTGGCAATCTCTTACGACAAGCTGGGGTATCTTCTTACCACCAAAGCTCCCCCCGTCCCAGGTCCCACCTCCAGCGTCGCGGATAAGGAAATCCGTAAGACTTGGGAGATTGACAGCGCGAAGGCCAGATGCCTCGTACTTGCCTCGATGGACAATGACCATCAGAGGAGGCACGAGAATATGGATTTGGAATCCATATTTCTTCATACAAAAGAACTGTATGGAGAGCAGTCTCGTATCGCAAGATACGAAGTGTCGAAGAAGTTATTTTCGACTAAGTTGGCCGTCGGATCATCGGTAGCGGACCACGTGCTTAAGATGATTGGCTACACTGAGGAGCTCGCGGAACTTGGGACCACGTTGGATAGTGAACTCTACACAGATATAATTCTCCAGTCCCTTCCATCCACTTACGCCCAGTTCATACTGAATTTCAACTTGCAAGAAAAGGAAGTTGAACTTTCAGAACTCCTCAACCTGCTGAGGAGCGCAGAGGGCACCCTACAGAGGGGTAGGGATACATCCACTTTGTTTGTAGGAGGATCTTCTTCTTCTAGGTCCAAGGCGAAAGCCAAGGGAAAGAAGAGGAAAGCCCCCGCCAAACCAAGGGGCGGTGTTAGTAAAGTGGGTGCGAAGGGAAAGGAAAAGGCAACAAAGATAGCGGGGAAGCTTGTTGGTAAAGAGGAATGCTTCTATTGTCACAAGAGTGGACACTGGAAGAAAGATTGCAGGGCTTGGAAAGCCAGGACACAGGAACTGAAGCAGGTTGCAGCTTCAGCTTCAGGTGTGTATGTTATTGAAAACTGTCTTTCTATAAACTCTACTTCCTGGGTATTGGATACCGGATCAGGATCTCATATCTGTAATTCTTTGCAGGCGTTGAGAAACCGTAGGTTTTTGAAGGAAGGTGACATGACCCTCAGAGTTGCGAACGGAGCTAGCATGGATGCTAAAGCCGTGGGGGACTATCACCTAGGAATGTCAGATGGACATGTTTTGGTTTTGCGTAATTGCTTTTTTGTACCCAACGCAACTTGTAATATCATTTCTGTATCTTTGGTTTCTAAAGAAGGTTATGAATTTGCGTTTGTAAGTAATGTTGTTAACATTCACCTTAATCAAGTTCTGATTGGGTCAGGTACATTGAGCAATGGTATATACGTATTAAACCAACCACAGATTTTCAATGTCCAGAATACACACAAAAGAAAGTCACCAGATATTAATCAGACTTTCTTATGGCATTGTAGACTGGGTCACATCAATGAGAGAAGGTTGACTAAGTTACATACAGAAGGATACTTGGATCCATTCGAATATCAATCATATGCCACTTGTCAATCCTGTCTCAAAGGAAAGATGACAAAGACTCCGTTCACTGGACACGGAGTAAGAGCGAGCGAGCTCTTGGGACTCGTACACAGCGACGTGTGCGGTCCAATGTCTACACATGCAAGAAGCGGTTATTCTTACTTCATTACTTTTACGGATGATTTTTCAAGATACGGTTATGTCTTCTTAATGAAACATAAGTCAGAATCTTTTGAAAAGTTCCAGGAATTTAAGAATGAAGTAGAAAAACAGACCGGCAAAAGTATCAAGATTCTAAGATCGGATCGAGGTGGAGAATACTTAAGTGCCGAGTTCCTGAATTACTTAAAAGAGAATGGGATTCTCTCTCAGCTTACTCCTCCATACACTCCGCAACATAACGGTGTATCGGAGAGACGGAACCGAACCCTATTGGATATGGTACGGTCCATGATGAGTAACGCTGAGTTACCGCGATCATTCTGGGGGTATGCACTAGAATCAGCTGCGTACCTTTTGAACCGAGTTCCTACTAAGACTGTGCCTACTACACCATATGAGATGTGGTGTGGGAAGAGACCCCATCTCAGTCACATCAAGACTTGGGGATGTCCAGCTTTTGTTAAAAAGCAGCATGCGGACAAGCTCGAGGCACGCTCAGTACAGTGTAAGTTCGTGGGATATCCAAAGAACTCCAAGGGATATTTCTTCTACTGTGAAGAGGAACAAAAAGTCCTTGTTTCTCGTCATGCCTACTTCTTGGAAACTGAGTTTTTGGAAAACCAGATAAGTGGGAGCACAGTAGAACTGGAAGAAATTCCAGAACCACGGACTATTACTGAAAGCTTAGTGGAACCAGAAGGTTCAAATGAACAGGACATTCCTACGCCGCTCCGCAGGAGTAGTAGGCAGTCTCATCCGCCCGAGAGATACTACGGTTTTCTCATAGACGGGGATCGAGAGGATTGCATCATAGATTATGATGAGCCTACTAGCTTCCAGCAGGCCGTTCAGAGCGTTGACTCGGTAAAATGGCTGGATGCAATGCGGACCGAAATGGAGTCCATGTACACCAACAAAGTATGGACGTTGGACATTGCTCCAGACGGGGTAAAACCCGTAGGATGCAAGTGGATCTTCAAAAGGAAGATTGGTGTAGATGGACAGGTTGAGACCTATAAAGCTAGACTTGTAGCAAAGGGTTTCCGTCAAAGACCTGGCTTGGACTACGACGAAACCTTTTCTCCAGTGGCTATGCTGAAATCCATTCGGATCCTTCTTGCCATTGCTGCCTTCCACGATTATGAGATTTGGCAGATGGACGTAAAAACCGCTTTTCTAAATGGAAATTTAGAGGAGTGTGTCTATATGGATCAGCCAGAAGGTTTCATTCAGAGTGGGAGCAGCGGAAAGGTGTGCAAGTTGCTTAAGTCCATCTATGGACTAAAGCAGGCATCGCGGAGTTGGAACATCTGTTTTGATGAGACGGTCAAGGAATTTGACTTTATCAAAAATCCAGATGAACCGTGCATCTATAGTAGATTTGTAGCGAGAACTGTAGTATTCCTTGTTTTATACGTGGATGACATTCTCTTAATAGGAAATGACATTCCTATGCTACAATCTGTCAAGAGTTTCTTGTCACACAGGTTCTCCATGAAAGACCTGGGTGATGCCTCTTACATCCTGGGGATCCGGATCCATCGTGATAGATCCAAGAGGATATTAGGACTTTCACAGTCCAGGTACATCGACACCGTACTGAAAAGATTCAGTATGGAAGATTCCAAGCGCGGTAACTTACCGGCTTGTCACGGGATCACCCTCTCTAAAGAGATGTCTCCCAAGACTGATTTGGAGAGGGATCGCATGTCTATTATACCCTACGCTTCTGCGGTAGGCTCTATAATGTATGCGATGTTGTGTACCAGACCGGATGTAGCTTATGCACTGAGTGTAGTAAGCCGGTATCAGTCAAACCCTGGGGAGAAACATTGGATAGCGGTAAAGAACATTCTCAAGTACCTGAGGAGGACTAAGGAGATGTTCTTGGTGTATGGCGGAAAAGACCTCCAGATTGAGGCCTTTGCTGACTCCAGCTTCCAGAGTGACAAGGATGATTCCAAGTCCATGTCGGGTTTTGTCTTTACCCTCAATGGAGGGGCGGTGTGTTGGAAGAGTTCCAAACAGGAAACCGTTGCAGACTCGACTATGGAAGCGGAATACATCGCTGCATCTGATGCCGCAAAAGAAGCTGTCTGGATAAGGAAGTTCTTAAAAGAACTTCAGGTGGTTCCGTCCATTGTTGACCCAGTACCTTTGTATTGCGACAACAACGGGGCTATAGCTTTAGCAAAGGAACCCAGGTCCCATCAGAGATCCAGGCACATCTTGAGGCGGTATCACCTGATCAGGGAGATCGTGGATCGCAAGGAGATCGAGGTTCGGAGGGTTGCTTCAGAAGAGAACACTGCAGATCCATTCACCAAGGCCCTACCCCAGACTCAGTTCGAGCGGCTGATCGAGATGATAGGTCTTCGATACGCCAGTACATGGCCTTAGTGCAAGTGGGAGATTGTTAGTGTATATGCCCTAGAGGCCATTACTGTATCATACTAGTTTGTATATTACTTAATGGAAGCTTGGGATATTCACCTTGTATAAACAGTCTTGCTCAATATAGTAGTATGCTACTTGGTTTGTTTCTACTTCAATGTGTACTTGTGTTTATTTCAGTATATCACTTATACGCATTAGTGGAGCCCTTAGGATCTTTGCTTGATTACCAGCGTTGTGATGGCAGTCACACTAGTGGGGGCTGGGTAATCTATAGGCACATCCTTATACAGGTCCCTAGTCGTAGGACTATCGAGACTGGGCATCGATACTCCGGAGTAGACTAGCGTATGCGCTTCTCATCCCAGTGTGGGAGATGGTCTGTCCCACAGCCATCAGTACGTCGTACTGGAGATAGTATACGGGTGCTCGTTGGGTTACGAGTACACTGGACAGGACTCGTCGGGAACTGACAGGTTGGTATTATACCTATCGTCAGTTATCAGTTCCCAGGTGACATGAGTACAGCTTAGTCCGCTGACTTGACACTGACACTTCGCCTCGAGTGTGTTCCCACTGCACTTTGATCACTACCCTACCACGGCTCAAAGGAGTCGTGCAAACAGATGGTGGTTGGGTGCAGTCCCGAAGCACTTGGAGGCAGTGACGGTTAGACAGGATTCGTCTCTCCCGGTATTGGGGGTTGACATCGCGCTGTGTCTAGGAGAGCCATTACACGAGTAGTCCCTGGCCAGGGCAAGCGAGATATACTGGTAGGTTTCCAGTGTTATCTCAGGGTGTTTTGGGCTTCACTCCGACACGACTTGTACCGCTATTGGGGGACTGACGTTTTACCGCCCCCTAGGCCCGCCATGCGATGTATCAGACGAACAGACCGGACTGTACGGAGAATGTCACATTCAGACTCAGTAGGAGTTCAGATGGGGTTTCACCTCGTCAGCCTTCTTGTCGGCATCTACCTGGGGACCGTTACGCACAGCTAGTGCCGCTTGCGGTCTGTGGTTAAACCCACTGCCAGCGTAGTGTCGAGTCTTTAGAGTCCCACACAGAGGGTATTCGCCTCTGGGCAAAACAGAGTAGAGGTCGCATGGTTTTGCGACAGGGTTCGTTCTCATCCGCGCACTTGTGCCCGTTTGGAGTCCGGACGGATATTACCAGCGGGCTCTGGTTTGAGCCGGATACTGGTATAGTATTTGGGGTTGCTTTTATCTCTCAGTATTCATGTTCCTCGGAACAAGAATGCAGGTGTGTATGCACAGTTCTTTTTGAGGAGGAGGAAGATGATTTTTCATTAGGGTTTCGGAACGGGTGCGTATGCACAGTTGACAGTTGTATTTTTCCAAACCCTAATGGATTTATATTATATCATTTAATAATATATAATAAAATGAAATTGTGTCATGGTTAGTTTTTGTTGACTTGTTGACCATGGTTGACTTGTTGACCATGGTTGAACATTTGACTACCATCATTACAAATGCAAGATGCTTTTTCATTCTTGCTTTTTCATTTAATGTTTGTAATAATATTAGTCATTCCTAAACTTTCCATCAAACCTTTTTCATTTTGATTATTATTATTATTTGATTATCCTTTTTTCTTTTGTTATGGTTGCAAAAGGAAAAGAGAAGCTCATTCTATCATTCTCACTCTCTCTCTTCACTTCATCTTCTTCTTCCTCTAGTCAAGAGAAACCTTCTCATGAGTTGAGAATCCTTCTCTTGAAAAACAAAAGTAACCCTTAGACACTCTCTACTCACTCTAGGATCAAGGGTCTAGCAAGCCGGCGATTCTAGTTCACTCCAAGTACGAGAAAGAGCCCAAAGGTCGAGCCTTCGAGGTGGATCCATCTTCGACGGGAGAAGGCGACGTAAAGAGAACCATCAACCTCTACAAGGCTTGAAGAAGAAGGAGTTCAAGTTTAGGTATAACCATCTTCCATAGTAGCTAACTCTCTTTAGCTAGATTGCTAGTTTTAGTTTAGACAACGATCCCGACCAAGTTTAGTCCATGTTGCCTCTTGCGATAAAAATTCGTTTTTTATACCGTTTCCGCCTCCCCGTAAGCACCGGGGGTCGCAATATGGACTTACATCAGTCACATTACGGCTGTCTATAAGAAATCAAGAACAGTAGAAATGAAATAAACTATCTAGTGCATGTCCATATGCCAAAATAAACGAGTTAAGAAATAATATGCGGAAGCAATAAATACAATAAACAATAACATCTGGAAAGTACGTCCCAAATATGGGCTCACATCAGGAAATGAAAATGCTGAAAGAAAACTAACTAAACAAAACTAAATGCTAACAGGATCCTCACTGCTCGGCCTGTCGGCTGAAATACTCCTGATCAGCCTACGAAAGAGATAAAGGATCTGGGCCATGTAAAACCCAGACGTCAATGCGTCATAATATCAAACAATAATAAATGAACAGGATACACGAGATATGCAGGCATAAGTATGAACAGTAATGAGTGTATAACAAGTAACACCGGTATGAAACAGTGAAGTGTATACGTGCGGGTGAAGTGCGGTAAATAATCTAAACTGTGCTACTGGATTATCTATTCTAAAGTTATTCGAAATCAATTGATGTACTCCTCATATAACTCAAAAAATATGTCCCGTTATCCTCCGGGACCACGGATCAGGATATGTGAACCAAGAATGGTTCTGTCCCGTTACCCCCCCCCCCCGAGACCACGGACCAAGCTGTAAGAGTCACGAATGACTCTGTCCCGTTACCCCCCGGGACTACGGATCAAGTAATACCCTTTTAAGTTACACTCGGTTACACCTTTGATTTCTCCATAACCCCAAGGTTATGTGTTCAAGTCAGGTATTGATAAACTGGAGCTAATGCCAACACAGGATTAAGTAGGTATAGATTTGTCTATGCAAACAACAGGATACGTCCGTCAAGACAACATGTCAGGATTGTCGGCATTAGAAACAGGATCAGGTAACAGGTCAAGTAGTGGTGTATCAGGTCATGTCAGATGGTGCACAGGTATCAAACGGATGCTCATAATAAAACTGTAGCAAGTACGGATGCACAATAAAAGTACGGATGCACAGTAAAACACGGATGCACAAATATCTATCAGGAATTACATCTACAACTCCATGACTACGCATGATGCATATTATCAAGCATGGGGTGCTAATATAACAGTAATATGAAATAATATGATATGGCATGCAGCTAGATATACAATAAATGATACGGATGCGAATGAATATCAGAAAAACGGTAAAACTATAACATGGATGCACAATACAATAAATATGCAATATTTTATTAATATAGATGCAAGTATAATAATATAGCATGTATCAAGCTAAGTTGCATGCAACCAGATATGTAATTAATGATATGGATGCGTACAGCTATCCGAAAACAGTAAAACAGTAATATGGATGTACAATGCAGTAAACATGTGATATTTTTATTCATATGGATGCAAAATATATATCATAGCATATAGCAAGATAAACTTGCCTGATCGGATCTCACGACGGGGTGCGTACGACGCATACGATGTCGGTAAATGTTGCGATACACCCGCGGGCGTACAGAACTGAACCGGGCAAAGCAAGAATGTGACCACGCTGGATGGGAACGTCCACTGGGTCTCCCGGATCGTCGGCGGCATCATGGCTCCGGCGATGACCGGAAAACGGAATCCAAGAAGAGATAGAGAAGAGAGAAGAAGGAGAAGAAGAAGAAGGGGGAGAAAGAGAGGGTTGTTCTCTGGTCTTGGGTGCTCTGGGGTCAGAAGTGAGGCGAGGGAGTCATCTACGACGATGAGCCGTCGACGACGAGGTGCAGGCGATGGTTTTCCCAGCTAGGCAGTGGGTTTGCGATAGGTTAGTGGGTGCTAGGTTCTTGGGGTCGAGGATTTCTCGGGTGTGCAGAGGAGAGTCGCAGGTGATGGTGGTGACGAAAGGAAGGCCGACGAGGGTGCCGGCGCTAGAGGCGACGGCGACGATGGGTTCTCGTCGGGGTCGAGTTCTATGGGAAATGGGTTTGGGTGATCAGTTTTGGTGCAGGGTTTGTGTTGTCGGCAGAGGAGAGAGGTCGAGGCGGTAGTGACGAGGTGACGCTGACGGCGGCAATCAGCAGTGAGGTTGCCGGCGACGTGTTGTGCAGGTCGGGTTGGGTTGCGGTGCAGAGACGTCGTGGGAAGAGAGAGGAGTGGAGGAAGAAGAGGAAGGAGGTGAGGTGGTCAAGGAAAGGTCGATGACGACGAAGGTGGAGGCGGCAACGGCGTCGCGCGGAGGGAAGGGCGGCGACGAGCGTGAGTTCGAAGGTTGCAGCCAGGATTTCCTGGGGATGGAGAATAGAAGAGAGGATGAAAGGAGTCGGTGTTGGTGACGAGGAGAGGCCGACGTGGACGTCAGCAGTGGTGGCGACGGCAACGAGCGAGCATGGGCGCGGACGTGGGTTCGAGTTCGGAGGCGGGAAACGAAGAATGAAGAAGATAAGAGGGAGAGAGAGAGTGCATGGAGAAAATATGTAAGTCCATGTCACGCACCCCACGAACTTGCGGGGAGGCGGAATATATGAAAAACGATTATCAAACCTTCATAACACGGACTTGAGCGCATGAATCGTTATCTAAACCATTGCTAACTATCTACTAGAGGTTTAACTACTCGGATTCGAAGTTATACCTCACGTTACATATCCTTCGGGTCTTCATCGCTGTCCTCCACTCCTCGTAGACTCCTTGGAACATCGGCACCTCAACGGCCTCCTCGAATCAAATACGATCCACCCGAAAGCTCCTACGCCAAGCTTAATCTCAAACTTGAGATAACTAGGTTGCTTAAAGTGCTAATCTAAGCTACCTAGGGGATATAGAGTGAGGTTATGGATGTATTAGTCTAGCTAACCCTTGATCTCAACTCATGAGAGGTTAGGGTTAGGGTTTGAAGAATGAGAGAGCTTGAGGAGAGAGAAGGTGAAGATGAGAATGAAATGAGATAATAATCTATCATAATATTTATGAAGCATTATTATTTATCAAATAAATAAATAAATGATTAATGAACCATGATTCATAAATGCATTTGAGTGATTCATCTCCATGAGTCATTAAGCATTTATGATGCATTAATGACATGGATGAATCACACAAATGAGTCACTAATCTCATTTAATGCAATGCCACCTTACCCCCCAAGTCACCATGCTTCTAGAAGCTTCCCGACAAATTACGAGAACGCCCCTCCAATCCGTGAAAACACGGAAAAACTTTAGACTGTATAAATCCAATAACCCGATACTAGAATCTGGCTTAAACCAAAGCCGGCTAGTAAAAACTGTCCGAAAAGTCGTACGTGCGTAAACACACGTACGCGTCCGAACCCTTGTCGTAAAACCATGCGACCTCTATATCGTTTCGCCTGGAGCAGGGAAACTCTCTGTGTGGGACTCTAAAGACTTGACACTACGCTGGCAGTGGGTTTAACCACAGACCGCAAGCGGCACTAGCTGTACGTAACGGTCCCCAGGTAGATGTCGATAAGAAGGCCGATGAGTAAACTCATCCGAACTCCCACTGAGCCTGATGTGACAATCTCCGTACAGTCCGGTCCATTCGTCTAAGACTATCGCATATCAAGCCTATGGGGCGGCAAGCATCAGTCCCCTAATAGCTGTATAAGTCGTGTCGTAGTGAAGCCCATTACACCCTGAGAAGCTACTGAAACCTACCAGTATATCTCGCTTGCCCTGGCCAGGGACTTTGCGTAATGGCTCTCTGACACAGCGCGATATCATCTCCCAATACCGGGAGAGACGAATCCTATCAAACCACTACTGCCTCCAAGTGCTCGGGACTGCACCCAACTGCTACCTGTTTGCACGACTCCATTGAGCCGTGGTAGGGTAGCAATCTAAGAACAGTGGGACACACTCGAGGCGAAGTAGTAGTGTCAAGTCTGCGGATTATGCTGTACTCATGTCACCTGGGAACTGTTAACTGACGATGGGTATAATACCAACCAACAGTTCCCCTGCGAGTCCTGTCCGGTGTACCCGTAACCTAACGAGCACCTGTATACTATCTCCAGTACGACGTACTGATGGCTATGGGACAGACCATCTCCCCAACTGGGATGAGAAGCGTACACACTAGTCTACTCTGGAGTATCGATGCCCTGTCTCGATAATCCTATGACTAGGGACCTGTATAGGATGTTGCTTATAGACTACCCAGCCCCCACTAGTGTGACTGCCATCACAACGCTGGTAATCAAGTAAAGAACCTATGGGCTCTACTAATATGTATAAGTGATATGTTACAAGAAACATATGCACATATTAAAGTAGACACAAACCAAGTAGCATACTACCATTTTTAGCAAGACTGTATATACAACTGTGAATAACCCAAGCTTCCATTAAGTAATATACAATCTAGTATGATACAATAATGGCCCCTAGGGCATATACACTAACAATCTCCCACTTGCACTAGGGCCATGAGCTGGCATATCGTAGACCTATCATCTCGAATAGCCTCTCGAACTGCGTCTGAGGAATGGCCTTTGTGAATGGATCAGCAATGTTATTCTCCGTCTCTACTCTTTTCACCTCGATCTCCCGGCGATCTACGATCTCCCTGATCAGGTGATACCGCCTTAAGATGTGTCTGGACTTCTGATGGGACCTGGGTTCCTTCGCATAAGCTATAGCGCCGTTGTTGTCACAATACAGAGGTATTAGACCAACACTGGAAGGAATCACCTGAAGTTCTGTGAGGAACTTCTTCATCCAGACAGCTTCTTTTGCGGCATCGCAAGCAGCTATGTACTCCGCTTCCATTATTGAGTCAGCAACGGTCTCCTGCTTGGAACTCTTCCAACAGACTGCCCCTCCATTGAGGGTAAAGACATAACCCGACATGGATTTGGAGTCATCTTTGTCACTCTGGAAGCCTGAGTCGGCAAAGGCCTCCATCTGGAGGCCTTTCCGCCATACACCAAGAACATCTCCTTAGTCCTCCTCAGATACTTGAGAATGTTCTTTACTGCTATCCAGTGATTCTCCCCTGGGTTTGCTTGATACCGGCTTACTACGCTCAATGCATATGCTATATCTGGTCTGGTACATAACATCGCATACATTATAGAGCCTACCGCTGAAGCGTAGGGTATAATCGACATGCGATCCCTTTCCAAATCAGTCTTGGGAGACATATCTTTGGAGAGGGTGATCCCGTGACAAGCTGGTAGGTTACCGCGCTTAGAATCTTCCATACTGAATCTTTTCAATATGGTGCTGAACTGCGAAAGTCCCAACATCCTTTTAGATCTATCACGATAGATCTGGATCCACAGAATGTAGGTGGCATCATCTAAGTCTTTCATGGAGAATTTATGTGACAAGAATCTTTTGACTGACTGTAACATAGGAATATCATTTCCTATTAGGAGAATGTCATCCACGTACAAGACGAGGAATACTACAGCTCTCCCTACAATCTTACTGTATATGCATGGTTCATCTGGATTTTTGATAAAGTCAAATTCCTTGACAGTATCATCAAAACAGATGTTCCAACTCCGCGATGCCTGCTTTAGTCCATAAATGGACTTAAGCAGCTTGCATACTTTTCCGCTGCTCCCACTCTGAATGAATCCTTCTGGCTGATCCATATAGACGCTTTCTTCCAAATTTCCATTTAGAAAGGCCGTCTTTACGTCCATCTGCCAGATCTCATAATCGTGGAAGGCAGCAATAGCAAAAAGGACCCGAATGGATTTCAGCATAGCTACTGGAGAAAAGGTTTTGTCATAGTCTAAACCAGGTCTTTGACGGAAACCCTTTGCAACAAGTCTAGCCTTATAGGTTTTAACCTGTCCATCTACACCAATCTTCTTTCTGAAGATCCATTTGCATCCTACGGGTTTTACCCCATCTGGAGCAAAGTCCAAAGTCCATACTTTGTTAGTGTACATGGACTCCATTTCGGTCCGCATTGCATCCAACCATTTTACTGAGTCACCGCTCTGAATGGCTTGCTGGAAGCTAGTAGGCTCATCATAGTCAATAGTGCAATCCTCTCTATCCCCATCTATGAGAAAACCGTAGTATCTCTCAGGCGGATGAGACTGCCTACTACTTCTGTGGATAGGCGCTGGTATGTCCATTTCTTCTGAAACCTCTGGTTCTACCAAACTTTCAGTTGTAGTTTGTGGTTCTAGAATTTCTTCCAGTTCTATTTCGCTCCCACTTGTATCCTTTTCCAAAACCTGATGTTCTAGAAAATGGGCATTACGAGAAACAAAAACCTTTTGTTCCTCTGCGTAATAGAAGTAATATCCATTGGAGTTCTTTGGAAATCCCACAAACTTACACTGTACTGATCGTGCTTCGAGCTTGTCCACATGCTGCTTTTTAACAAAACCTGGACATCCCCATATTTTCAAATGCTGAAGATGGGGTTTCTTCCCACTCCACATCTGATATGGCGTGGTAGGCACAGTCTTGGTAGGAGCCCTGTTTAGAAGATATGCTGCTGATTCTAGCGCATAACCCCAAAAAGATCGCGGTAACTCAGCCTTACTCATCATGGAACAAACCATATCCAATAGGGTTCGATTCCTCCTTTCCGATACACCATTGTGTTGTGGTGTGTATGGAGAAGTAAGCTGAAAGAGAATTCCATTCTCTTTTAGGTAATCTAGGAACTCGGCACTCAAGTATTCACCACCTCGATCAGATCTCGGTGTCTTTATACTCTTGCCTGTTTGTTTTTCCACTTCATTTTTATATTCTTGGAATTTCTCAAAAGCCTCGGATTTATGCTTCATTAAGAAGACATATCCATACCGAGAGAAATCATCCGTAAAAGTAATGAAATAAGAATAACCGCTTCGCGCATGTGTAGACATTAGACCGCACACGTCACTGTGTACGTGTCCCAAGAGCTCGCTCGCTCTTACTCCGTGTCCAGTAAACGGAGTCTTTGTCATCTTTCCCATAAGACAAGATTCACAAGTAGCATAAGATTGATATTCGAACGGATTCAAATATCCTTCTCTATGTAACTTAGTCAACCTTCTCTCATTGATGTGACCTAGTCTACAATGCCATAAGAAAGCCTGATTTAATTCCAGGGACTTTCTTTTAAGTGTGTTCTGGATACTGAAAATATGAGCTTGATTTAATACGTATATTCCGTTTTGTAATGTACCTGACCCAATCATAACTTGATTTAGGTGGATGTGAACCACATCTCTTATAAAAGTAAAATCATATCCTTCTTTAGAAAGTAAGCATACAGATATGATATTACAAGTCGTACCTGGTACATAAAAACAGTTACGCAGAATCAATATCTGCCCAGTTGTCAATCCAAGATGATATTCCCCTACGGATTCAGCGTTCATGCTCATTCCGTTAGCAACCGTGAGGGTCATATCATCTATCCCGATAACCCTACAGTTTCTCAGAGCCTGTAATGAATTACAGATGTGAGATCCTGACCCGGTATCCAATACCCAGGAAGTAGGGTTAACTGACATACAGTTCTCTATCATAAACACACCCGAAGCCGAAGCCACAACATGCTTCGAATCCTGGCTACTGGTTTTTCTAGCCTTGCAATCCTTCTGCCAATGTTCATTCCTGTAACAATAGGAATGTCTCTCTTTTACTACATCCAGTCCCGAAACATTTGCCCTTCTCTTTCCTTCTACTTCCCTGGTTTCCTTCAGGGTAGAAGCTAGAGACTGTAGAATCAAGTCAGTATCTGACCCGTTCTTCAACGTGGTCTCCAGGTCCTGGAGCTTATCAATATAGCTAGTCATTGTAAGGACGTTGTCCCCTACAGATGACCCGACAGCCATCCTCGCTTGAATTAAATCGGTCGAGGTCTCATATCTTGCGATATGAGATTGCTCTCCATATAAATCTTTGTTATGGAGAAAGATGGAAACTAAGTCCATCTTCTTGTGCTGCTTCTGGTATACACCATCAACTGAAGCTGACACGAGGCACTTGGCTTTCGTTTTATCATTTTCCCTTGTCTGACGGATATCCATATCCACGACGGTGGAAAGTGGACCTGGGACGGCGGGATCTTGATTAGTAATAGAGTATTCCGGCTTGTCATAGGCAATGGACATCTGGACAGACCTTTGCCAGTCATATAAGTCAGATTCAGTCAAATTGTTATCTAAATGTAACCTATGTGTGGTCACAAGGTCGCTGCAATTAAGAGAGAAGAAAACACTATTAGCATGATGCTCTTGCAAGTTTAGAGTGGTTTTTAATTTATCTAAACAGGATGACTCCCACTGTTTCTCGAATCCTTCCTCAAACCATAAAAGAAGAATTAGCCAGGACTATTCTCACCGTACAATACTTGCTTAACCGTTCAGCCAGGCCGGTGTCGGTACTTCGAGGGAGGTTTTCCAACGCTTTCGCGAAGTTCCTTAATTAAATAACCTCTTTTCTCTGGGGGCGTAGCCCCGCTGACACCTTTCTAGGCACCTAGTTGGTTTATAGCATTGATCGTTAAGTGACGAATCTCCTGATAAGTAGCATGTACTCACAGTAGGATCGGGATCCAAAATATCATCGTATGATAATGTTGAAGGAATCCTACCAACATTCATCAAACTCCAAAATGGTATGCATCTCTCTGCAAATTTCAGTTTCTTTGGAAATTCCCGATATTAATTTCTGCCCCCATGCTCTTATGACCTTGGCTTTGGTCAAAATGTCATAAGTCACATGTCAAGTTCTACCCGTCATTATCCAGGTTAATTTGAACCCATCCGTACATACCCCTGACTTTGGTCAAATGATAATACGACTATCCCAAACCAACTCATCTACCTATGCAACAAGTGAATACCCAGCAGCTACCAAACACTATGCCTTGACTTTGGCCAAAATACATAGCTTGAATACTACTGAATATCCAAATGAAATGACGGAGAGCTACGAATGGTTTTGGCGAAACCGTGAACGTAGTGAACTTGATATAATCGAAGGAACCTGATAGCTTTTTTAAAAGGAGTGGTTAAAGCTCCGCAATTAAAAATTCTGCTCTTTTAAAATAACCGAGTGGTTTCTTTTAAATTTGTTCCAACGATTAAACTTTGGTTTATTTTCTTTGCATTATAATAATGCGTCCCATCAATTATCTTATCATTGCAGAAAACAACGAAAATACCACGTCCTTCTTATGTCATCCGCATTCGCCACTGGGTCCCGTCATCACCCGTTAGGTTACTTAACTAACGACAGAGCGGGGGCTGGGCTAGCGCGGGTGTAAAACATAAGTGGCGTCTAATAGCTATCATATATAGATATTGTACATTCGTCAGACGCAATAATAAGCATTTCAGATCTCAGATGAACTTTATTGGATTTACTAGCAATCTGCATTTGCTTTAAGCCTGCAATAAAAGACGGATTACACAGTTGTGATGAATAGCCATTACCCCACCCTAGACCCCTACGGGTACGGCAAACTACCCGCCAAGTACCCGAAGTGAAGCGGTCTCCCTCAACAACGTGAGTAGACCACTAAGCACTTCAACGTACCCGGTAGTTTGTGCACCCCACCTTGGGTCTATCCTAGGAGCAAAAACAATAAAAAGAAATAATACAACGGTGGCTACAACCGCAACCTGAATGTGCCCCGCAAAAGAATATGACATCAAATTACATTTATATTGAATGAATGAATATAAAACACATCTCAAACCCCGGCTAATCATCACAACAGTCCAACACAGTTCATATACACAAGCAGTAAACATTTCAGAAATGTGCAACCCCCTGCCAACCGACATACTAGCAGTTAAGGGAGGTTTACGAACACATTAAATATTACAGACAAAAACCCAATTAGCAAATATCTTAGAACATCGATCGAATACCATATTCCGTGTCTACCCCAAAAGCAAAACCTGTACTGAAGAAACCTGGGCAGAAACAGTATATACAGGAAAACAAAACACCATAAAAGATGAATAACAGAGAAAATCGGAGTCAAAACCGAGTTGACTCTGCGGCGGATCCGCGGCCGTCTTGTCATTTTGTGTGCTCGTATTTTCCCAGAATTCATCAAATTCCCTGCTGTGAATTTTAAGGTATGTCAAATATTTTTTCAGACACTTTTAAAATTAACAGAAACTTAGGGTACGGGGCGTTTAGTTTTCGTGTTTTCCGTCGATCGAACTTCTAATTAGTTGCTAACAAGCTAGTAATAGTTTAGTTGGCTCTGATACCACTGTAAGTCTATGTCACGCACCCCACGAACTTGCGGGGAGGTGGAATATATGAAAAACGATTATCAAAGCTTCGTAACACGGACTTGAGCGCATGAATCGTTATCTAAACCATTGCTAACTATCTACTAGAGGTTTAACTACTCGGATTCGAGGTTATACCTCACGTTACATGTCCTTCGGGTCTTCATCGCTGTCCTCCACTCCTCGTAGACTCCTTGGAACATCGGCACCTCAACGGCCTCCTCGAATGAAAGACGATCCACCCGAAAGCTCCTACGCCAAGCTTAATCTCAAACTTGAGATAACTAGGTTGCTTAAAGTGCTAATCTAAGCTACCTAGGGGATATAGAGTGAGGTTATGGATGTATTAGTCTAGCTAACCCTTGATCTTAACTCATGAGAGCTTAGGGTTAGGGTTTGAAGAATGAGAGAGCTTGAGGAGAGAGAAGGTGAAGATGAGAATGAAATGAGATAATGATCTATCATAATATTTATGAAGCATTATTATTTATCAAATAAATAAATAAATGATTAATCAACCATGCTACATAAATGCATTTGAGTGATTCATCTCCATGAGTCATTAAGTATTTATGATGCATTAATGACATGGATGAATCAGACAAATGAGTCACTAATCTCATTTAATGCAATGCCACCTTACCCCCCCAAGTCACCATGCTTCTAGAAGCTTCCCGACAAATTACGAGAACGCCCCTCCAATCCGTGAAAACACGGAAAAACTTTAGACTGTATAAATCCAATAACCTGATACTAGAATCTGGCTTAAACCAAAACCGGCTAGTAAAAACTGTCCGAAAATTCGTACGTGCGTAAACACACGTACGCGTCCGAACTCTTGTCATAAAACCATACGACCTCTATATCGTTTTGCCTGGAGCAGGGAAACTCTCTGTGTGGGACTCTAAAGACTCGACACTACGCTGATAGTGGGTTTAACCACAGACCGCAAGCGGCACTAGCTGTACGTAACGGTCCCCAGGTAGATGTCAATAAGAAGGCCGATGAGTAAACTCATCCGAACTCCCACTGAGCCTGATGTGACAATCTCCGTACAGTCCGGTCTGTTCGTCTAAGACTATCGCATATCAAGCCTATGGGGCGGCAAGCGTCAGTCCCCTAATAGCTGTATAAGTCGTGTCGGAGTGAAGCCCATTACACCCTGAGAAGCTACTAGAACCTACCAGTATATCTCGCTTGCCCTGACCAGGGACTTTGCGTAATGGCTCTCTGACACAGCGCGATATCATCTCCCAATACCGGGAGAAACGAATCCTATCTAACCACTACTGCCTCCAAGTGCTCAGGACTGCACCCAACTGCTACCTGTTTGCACGACTCCTTTGAGCCGTGGTAGGGTAGCAATCTAAGAACAGTAGGACACACTCGAGGCGAAATAGCAGTGTCAAGTCTGCGGACTATGCTGTACTCATGTCACCTGGGAACTGTTAACTGACGATGGGTATAATACCAACCAACAGTTCCCCTGCGAGTCCTGTCCGGTGTACCCGTAACATAACGAGCACCTGTATACTATCTCCAGTACGACATACTGATGGCTATGGGACAGACCATCTCCCCAACTGGGATGAGAAATGTTAGTTATATGTATGCCCTAGAGGCCATTACTATACATAGGATGTATATTGTAGTGGATGCTTGGACATATATAGGGAGGACTTTCTTGCTCGACATGATAGTATGCTATCTAGTTGATCTTTACCTTAACGTGTACACTGTATGTCTCCCTGTTACATGTTGGTAAAGCCCTTAGGATGTGTACTTGACCACCTGGACTATGATGCGGATCATACTAGTGGGGACATGGTAGTCCATAAGTACATCCTTCAAAGTCCCTAGTCGTGGGTGTATCGAGACGGGGCATCGATATACCAGAGTAGACTAGCGTATACCTTCTTGACCCATTCAGATGGGCGATGGATGATCCCATATCCATTGGTGTTTGATATCAAAGATGATATACGGGTGCTCAGTGGAGACTAGGTACACTGGACGGACTCGCCGAGAACTCCCAGATGGTATTATACCTTACGTCAAATGGCAGTTCTCTGGTGACACAGCTACAGAGTAGTCTGTTGACCCGAGATCGTCATAGAGTCTTGTGTGGTTCCCACTGTGCTTTGATTTCCATCTTACCACGTCCAAGAGGGCGTGCAAAACGGTGGTTTTTGGGTACAGTCCCGAATCACATGGAGGCAATGAGCGATAGGAGGGGATTCGTCTCTCCCGGTATAGGGGGTTGATGTTGCGCTGTGTTCGATTGGCTATAACCGGAAATCCCTGGCCAGGGTTGCTGAGATTTACTGGTAAGTGTTACCTGTAGTTTCTCGAACTGTTATAGGCCTCATATCGACACGACTTATCGAGCTATTGGGGTCTGACGTTTACCACCCCTAGGCAAGATATGCGACATATCAGACGATCAGACCGGACTGTATGGTAAGTGTTACTGGTTGGATTCACAGGAGTGTGAGCGGGCTTGCTCGTCGATCTTCTGATCGCTCAATACCTGGGTGGCCGTTACGTTTAGCAGACCGCTTGCGGCTTGTGGGTGTTTAATATGATCATCACCTGCTGCCGGCGTATTGACGAGTCTTTAGAGTCCTACACAGAGGTTTCCTAGCGCAAGCGAAACGAAATAGGAGCGCATATGAGATATGTGCGGGACCGAGAATAATGCGTGTACGTGATACCGTATTCCATTCTCGTGATGAATGTATCGAATGGTTATATGCGATATAACCTAGTTATCGAATCAAGGATTGATTCGATAAAACGATACATTGTATACTAGTCGGTTGTGTGCGACATGACCGGATCATTGAATCAAGTGTTGATTTAATGATTTAATGTATAATTATATATTTGATATATTACTTTGCATTAACTAGTATTGGTTCACTTTAAATAGATTTTCTCACTTGCATTGCACAAGTTGTATATGTGATATACTTTTGTGCACTTGATTGTATCATGTATGATGATACATGCTAACTTGATTAGGTGTATGATTAAACCATGGTTAGTTAATGGTTAGGGTTTCATTTGTTTTATTTATGCCTTTATTTATTTTGTTTTGACAAAAAGAAAAAGGGAAATGAAAACAAAAGGGTTGCTTTCAAAGATGAAGCTTGTTGAAGCTTCATGAAGGTTTGACCAAAGTGACCATTTTGTCTTCATCTCTAAACCTAACCATTCACTAACCCTAGTTGATTCTCTACACCTAACCATGGTTTGTATATGATAAGTATTCATATTCTTTTCTTTTTGAATTAACTTATCATATCATTATCTTCTTCTTCTTCTTCTTCTTTACAAGAAAAAAAAGCTTGACCATCAATGGTGATTGATGAAAAAGAGTGAGAAATCCAATTCTAAAGTGAACCCACTTCCTATTTCTTCATCCTCTACCTCTTGCCAAGTAGTATAGGGTGTTTCCTTCATAAGTTTTCAAGGCTTGGTGAAGTTGGAGCTTGATCTTGTGATGCCTCGACGTAGATCATCTTCGGCATCGTAGTCGATGACCTAGCCCGTCCTTTCTCCGATGAAGCCGACGCTAGAGCCTAAGATCCGATTAGTACAGCGAGGAGACTTCATCGCGGAGCCATGGAGATGGAGAACCGGATCTACAAAGGTTGTATTTCCGTTCTTTTAGTTAAGTTGTTAACTAGTTTCATAGTATCGCCTAGACTTCTAGTTAACGATCCGTATTAGGGTTTCTCGGCACCCGTAAAATTTGAAATTGGCATGGTTGATGCCTTGTGAGACCTCATTAGCGTGCCTAGGAACCCTACAGTGGTATCAGAGCCTAGCTAGAGCCTTAGGCGATGCGTAGACGACGTTTGAAACCCGATCGAACCGAAACCCTAATCTCAAAATGCTCTCTGTACATTTTCTGAAATCTGGTCTTTTTCGAAATTAAAAATATGCAGAATAATCAGCAGGAAATTCTAAGAATTACGGTGCAAAAATTACCTAATGATCTCTCTAAAGTGCGGCGGAACCGCGGCATTAGCATGCTAATGCGGCGGTTCCGCGGCCGTTTTGTCTTATATGGCATCGAATTTTGCACAGTAATTCATAATTTTCAGTTCTGGTTTTCCTGGGAATTTTTAATATTTTTTTCAAGAGTTGAATTTTCTGGGTTGTTTTGGGGATTCGAATGTTCAATCGGATTATCAAATTTTGTCTGTGTGGCTTCCGAATAATTTTTGAATATGTTAAAAAGTTCGACCGGATATAAATACCCAATTTTTCCCCTGCCGGAAAATTTCCAAGTGTTGGATTTTTCCGAGGTTTAAAGACGTTCTAAGTAGTGCAAGTAACGCGATGGTCCCTCTAGAAGACAACAAAGCTTAACTCGATTATGTAACCGTCTTGAACTGCCCTTTGAACCTTCGGGTTTGGGGCAGTACGGCGTGCGACATGTGAGGCGTTGGCTTGACCCTTCTACGGCTGGACCGTTGGTACTGAGGCACGAACTGAATGTTTTTAGACTTGTTTCATGTGTTGATCTGTATCGGAAAACTTGGGTGTTTGAATGTTCGATCGAAAAGTTTAACATTTTCTATTTATCAGGAATGTGATACAATACTTGGAATCCACAAGTAGTTATGAGATAACTGAATGAATGTTATAAATCTAGCGGTTTAGTCTCACTTGATCGATTGCCACGGAATTTTGTTGTGATCAAAAGTCCGTCGCAATCACGTAGCGTACGCGGATACTCGCCGGGTAAACTTAATAGACAGCCTCACTCCATAGCCCCGACCAAGTGACTGTAGGAGAACCCCATCGCCGAAAGCATCCGTTTGGGTGCTCCCGGTAGCGGTGTTCCGCCTTGGTGCACTTCGTCGACGGTATCGGGGGTGCTGCCGTCTACTGAAGTTTGCGACGAGCATTCGATCAGGATGTCGGGAATCTTGTTAAATTGCCCGACTTGATATTGAAAAGTGTTTTCGATTTTGAGACTAAAATGCGGGGTTTATAATTGTTAGGCATGTGATGTCTAAGGTATTCATTTGATTAGGCATGCGATGTCTGTGCGGATTGCGGATTCCAACTGTTGTAGTTTTACACTTTCTTTTCTGTGACCGTAAGTGTAATATGGGATATCGCCGGTTTCGTTGCTATATGTCAACGACAATTGGGATGCGCATATTTACTTACGTTGATGACATGTGATGTTATGTGTTGCTGGATATGTTATATTGGATCGTCGTGTTTGAATAGCCGGGGGGTTTTTATGTGAGATGAGTGTTTTCATTTTCATTCATGTAAAAACTTGTATGTAATATTCTTTTATTGGGGCACTTCCAGGTTGCGGAAGATGTCACCCTTTGTATATTATTTACTTTTCCGCACTAGGATAGACCCAAGGAGGAGGGCACAAGTAACCGGGTTCTGGGGTCCAGTGGGAGACCAACTCGAGGAGTCGAGTCCGGGTCTCCTAACCCTAGAATTGGTAGGGTTGCTTGCTGCTCTCGTAGGGGTCTAGGGGTGTGGGATTGGCTATTCATCACGACCGTGGAATCCGTGTTTTATACTGGCTCGTATTAAAAACACGGACGTCCTAGTATATCCAATATTTCATATGTTTCTTCTGCTGCGATATCTGTGATGTGATCATGTGATGTTCTGTGATAGATACTGTATATAGTATATATGATATATTATATATAGACGTTACTTATGTTTTACACCCGCGCTAGCCCTGCCCCGCTCTGCCGTTAGTTACCTAACCTAACGGTGCACGAGGGGACATCGAGGCGAATGCGGATGGCATAAGTGTACGTCGTATTTATCTGTGATGTTTAGGTATTTAAATGATGGGGCTTCATTAATGTGATTAATGAAAGTAAAAGAAACCTAAAGATGTTGTAGAATCGAATTTCAAAAATAAAACAGGTAGCTACAGTTCTTGCTTTGCACAGCGGTATATGTGATATATCCTGCACCTTATTCGATGAGGAAAGGACCGAGATCCCTTCACCGGGAGTGACTCCTTTAGCAATAACTGGCAGATGCTACACACTTGGTTTGTCTTTTGATTGCTTTTAAGAGTTTTTGCTTTGCACAGTGATATATATGATATATCCCGCACCTCATTCGACGAGGAAAGGACCGACGATCCCTTCACCGGGAGTGACTCCTTTAGCAAAACTAGAAAAGCCTCAAAAACACTCCATTTTAAAATCATTTGATTCTACAACGATATCAAGTTCATTACGCAATAGGTTTTCAGAAAAACCTGTCGTAGCCCTCCGTCATTTCAGATATGTACTGGTTAGTATTCGTGCTGCGTTTGTTGACCTCTGTCAAGGCGTAGTGTGCGGTAGCTGATTAGTGCTTATCTGTATAAGCATATGATGTGATTGATTTAGGGTAGTCGTGCGACCTTGTTGACCTCTGTCAAGGGTCGTGCAGGTGGGTTTACTTCAATCAGGAAATGACGGGTTGAACTTGACTAGCAGCCTATGGTTTGTTGACCTCTGTCAAGGTCATAGGACGCTAGGGGCAAAATATTATCGGGAATTTCAAGTGTTGAAATTTGCAATGAGATTGCATACCTTCTATGAGATAGTTGGATCCCGATACCCGCTGCGAGTAATTGTTACTCCTGGGAGAGTTTTACACATTACAATTAGCCGATCAAGTAGGTGTCTAGAAAGGTGTCAACGGGGTTACGCCTCTGGGAAAACGAGGTTTACATTAATTAGGTTCGTGCGAAAGCACGGGGGACCTCCCTCAAAGTACCGACACTGGCCTGGCTGAAAGATTGGCGAACTTGTAGTGTGTAATTAATCCCGGCTAGTCTTTACTTTTAGGGTTTGAAGGAAGATTTGATAAAAACAGTGGGAGCCATCCTGATTAGATAAAATAATAACCAATCTATTCTTGCTAGAGCGCACGCTGAGTGTTTTCTTCTCTCTCTCTCCAGGTAGCGACCATATCACGCCTTAATCAAGATAATAATACGGAATATTGACCGAACCCGCTTGTTATACTGAGCTGGGGAACGTTGGTCCCGCTCCAACTTATAATTGTTATAAGACAGAGCAGGAAATTGGGGATTACCAGAATTCCCGTGCCGCCCAAACGAAGAAAGTGCATACTGATGCATCATCTTCGGGTGTGTTCATTATACAGAACTGTTTCTCAGTGTCCTTTACGTCCTGGGTATGTGATACCAGATCAGGATCCCAGATATGTAATCTGTTACATAGGGCTACAGCTAGGTAGAGAACTGAGAACGGGTGATAAGTTTCATGAGGCAGAAAACGGGGCAAGTGTTGCAGCCAAGTCTGTTGGTCACTGTCACCCTGTATGACCAGTACATTGATTCTGAACAAATGTTATTAGATACCGAACCTGATATACAAAATCATATCAGTCTCTTTATCAGTAAAGAAATAATAAAATTTTGTATTGTTGGATAATGTTTTGAACATTTCCTATATCAAAAGTTGATCGGTTCAGGCACGTTATCTAAAAGCATTAATGTTCTAAATCAAACTACAGTTCTCAGTATATGGAACACACACAAGAGGAAGAGTTCAGAAATGAACAAATCCTTCTTGAGGTATTGTAGACTAGGTCATATCGATGCGACCCGACTAGCTTAAGTTACATATAGATGCATATTTAAATTAGTTTGAATTTACATCTTGTGAAACTTGCCAGTCATGTCACAGAGATAAGATGACCATAGCTCCGTTTACTGGAAACAGAGAAAGAGTTAGTGAACTCTTGGGATGATACATGTTGATGTATGTAAAGTCCCCTGTCTACAAATGCCAAGACTGGTTCTTTGTACTTCATTAAATTCTCTGATGATCTCTTTTGATTCAGACGTATGTTCCTGTTGAAACACAAATCCGAACCTTTTGAGATATTCACAGAATATAAGTTAGAAGTAGAGAACCAAAATACGGGTATAAGTATTATGTCCTTTGATGAGATCAAGGAGGAGAATACTTGAGCACGGAATTCCTGGACTATTCTAAAGGAGAATGAGATTCTCTCTCAGCATTACTCTTCCGTATACACCATAGCACGATGGTATATCGGGGCGGAGCATTCACACCCTATATAAGGTGTGCTCTATGATGAGTACTACTGAGTTACCTATTTCCTTTTTGGGAGTTATGCACTTGAAAAGATGCATACCTATTGAATAGGGTTCAAATCAAATCAGTTGCCTACCATTTCATATGTGATATGATAAGGGAAGAGCCCATATCTTAAGTTAGTTAAGATTTGGGGTTGTCCGGCCTATGTCTAAAAGCAAAATCCGGACAAGCTCGAGGCAAGATCTATTATGTAGAACTGGAAATGTTCCAGCTATACAAACTGCAGCTGATGATTTGATACAACCAAAGGATTCAATAGTTACCAACGAACCTCAGCCTTTCCGCCGATCTAGTAGGGTTCCTCATCCACCTGAGAGATAGTTCGGTTTCTCTATGACAGTGGGAGCGAGGATTGCATCATGAGATGATGACCCAACTAGTTTCGAGCTGGCTATCAGGAGTGGGACTCTGTAAGAATGGCTGGGTGCTTAGCGATCTGAGATGGAATCCATGTACACCAACAAAGTATGGACTTTGGTTGCTATATCTGAAGGGTTAAATCCCCATCAGGAGCAAGTATATCTTGAGAAGATTACTTGGTGTAGATGGAAAAGTTGAGACTTTCAAAGCAAAGACTTGTTAAAGTTTTTCGTCATCGACCAGGCGTGGATAATGATGAAACCTTTTCAAGTAGCTATGCTTAAGTCCATCCAGATCCTACTTGCCACGGCTACATACCATGACTACGATATCTGACGGTTGGGTGTCATGACTGCTTTTCTAAATGATGTTTTAGAAGAGAACGTCTATAAGTACACAGCCAGAGGGCTTCGTAAACAGTGGGAGCAGCGGAAACGTGTACAAGATACTTTATAGGATAAAGCAGGCATCGCGGAGTTGGAACATCCGTTTTGATGTATTAGTCAAAGAGTTTGATATCATTAAAATGGTAGATGAACCTTGTATAAACAAAAAGGTAGTAGAGAGTATGGGGACGATCCTCGAAGAGTACGTGGATGACATGCTCTTGATAGGGAAGGAGTTTCCTATGCTACGCTCGGTCAATCTCCGCTTATCAAAATGATTCTCCATATAGGATCAAAGTGATACCTCCTAAATCCTGGGTTTTGGATCTATGAGATAGATCTAATTGGATGTTAGGATTCTCACTAGTTGTAGTGAGATGGTATCAACCGATCCTGGGGAGAATCACTGGAAGGGTTCCAGGGTGATAAGGACGACTGAAAGTCAGTCGCAGGCATTGTCTTTACCCTCAGTAAAGGGACGGTATGTTGGAAGAGTTCCAAGCTAGATACCATGGCATACTAGACGATAAAGGCTCGATACATCGCTACTTAAGATGCTACCAAAGAGGAAGTCTGGGTGTATATTGGTTCATGAGATGAACTTAGTTCCTCCCATTGTGTGACAATGGAGTTGTGGCTTATGCCAAGGAACGTCCGTCCCATCAGTGATCCAGACATATTCTAAGGCAGTATCACCTGATCATGGAGATGGTTGATCTCCAGGGTGATCGAGGTTAGGAAAGTAGACTCAGAGGACAACACGGCGGATCCACTCACAAAGGCCTTTTCCCAGAGAGAGACTTTTATGGGATGGTTGAGTATGAGATACTACAACCACTGCTATCAGATGGCCCTAGTGCAAGTGGGAGATTGTTAGTTATATGTATGCCCTAGAGGCCATTACTATACATAGGATGTATATTGTAGTGGATGCTTGGACATATATAGGGAGGACTTTCTTGCTCGACATGATAGTATGCTATCTGGTTGATCTTTACCTTAACGTGTACACTGTATGTCTCCCTGTTAAATGTTGGTAAAGCCCTTAGGATGTGTACTTGACCACCTGGACTATGATGCGGATCATACTAGTGGGGACATGGTAGTCCATAAGTACATCCTTCAAAGTCCCTAGTCGTGCGTGTATCGAGACGGGGCATCGATATACCAGAGTAGACTAGCGTATACCTTCTCGACCCATTCAGATGGGCGATGGATGATCCCATATCCATTGGTGTTTGACATCAGAGATGATATACGGGTGCTCAGTGGAGACTGGGTACACTGGACGGACTCGCCGAGAACTCCCAGATGGTATTATACCTTACGTCAGATGGCAGTTCTCTGGTGACACTGGTACAGAGTAGTCTGTTGACCCGAGATCGTCATAGAGTCTTGTGTGGTTCCCACTGTGCTTTGATTTCCATCTTACCACGTCCAAGAGGGCGTGCAAAACGGTGGTTTTTGGGTACAGTCCCGAATCACATGGAGGCAATGAGCTATAGGAGGGGATTCGTCTCTCCCGGTATAGGGGGTTGATGTTGCGCTGTGTTCGATTGGCTATAACCGGAAATCCCTGGCCAGGGTTGCTGAGATTTACTGGTAAGTGTTACCTGTAGTTTCTCGAACTGTTATAGGCCTCATATCGACACGACTTATCGAGCTATTGGGGTCTGACGTTTACCACCCCTAGGCAAGATATGCGACATATCAGACGATCAGACCGGACTGTACGGTAAGTGTTACTGGTTGGATTCACAGGAGTGTGAGCGGGCTTGCTCGTCGATCTTCTGATCGCTCAATACCCGGGTGGCCGTTACGTTTAGCAGACCGCTTGCGGCTTGTGGGTGTTTGATATGATCATCACCTGCTGCCGGCGTATTGACGAGTCTTTAGAGTCCTACACAGAGGTTTCCTGGCGCAAGCGAAACGAAATAGGAGCGCATATGAGATATGTGCGGGACCGAGAATAATGCGTGTATGTGATACCGTATTCCATTCTCGCGATGAATGTATCGAATGGTTATATGCGATATAACCTAGTTATCGAATCAAGGATTGATTCGATAAAACGATACATTGTATACTAGTCGGTTGTGTGCGACATGACCGGATCATTGAATCAAGTGTTGATTTAATGATTTAATGTATAATTATATATTTGATATATTACTTTGCATTAACTAGTATTGGTTCACTTTAAATGGATTTTCTCACTTGCATTGCACAAGTTGTATATGTGATATACTTTTGTGCACTTGATTGTATCATGTTTGATGATACATGCTAACTTGATTAGGTGTATGATTAAACCATGGTTAGTTAATGGTTAGGGTTTCATTTGTTTTATTTATGCCTTTATTTATTTTGTTTTGACAAAAAGAAAAAGGGAAATGAAAACAAAAGGGTTGCTTTCAAAGATGAAGCTTGTTGAAGCTTCATGAAGGTTTGACCAAAGTGACCATTTTGTCTTCATCTCTAAACCTAACCATTCACTAACCCTAGTTGATTCTCTACACCTAACCATGGTTTGTATATGATAAGTATTCATATTCTTTTCTTTTTGAATTAACTTATCATATCATTATCTTCTTCTTCTTCTTCTTCTTTACAAGAAGAAAAAGCTTGACCATCAATGGTGATTGATGAAAAAGAGTGAGAAATCCATTTCTAAAGTGAACCCACTTCCTATTTCTTCATCCTCTATCTCTTGCCAAGTAGTATAGGGTGTTTCCTTCACAAGTTTTCAAGGCTTGGTGAAGTTGGAGCTTGATCTTGTGATGCCTCGACGTAGATCATCTTCGGCATCGTAGTCGATGACCTAGCCCGTCCTTTCTCCGATGAAGCCGACGCTAGAGCCCAAGATCCGATTAGTACAGCGAGGAGACTTCATCGCGGAGCCATGGAGGTGGAGAACCGGATCTACAAAGGTTGTATTTCCGTTCTTTTAGTTAAGTTGTTAACTAGTTTCATAGTATCGCCTAGACTTCTAGTTAACGATCCGTATTAGGGTTTCTCGGCACCCGTAAAATTTGAAATTGGCATGGTTGATGCCTTATGAGACCTCATTAGCGTGCCTAGGAACCCTACAAGAAGCGTACACACTAGTCTACTCTGGAGTATCGATGCCCTGTCTCGATAATCCTACGACTAGGGACCTGTATAGGATGTTGCTTATAGACAACCCAGCCCCCACTAGTATGACTGCCATCATAACGCTGGTAATCAAGCAAAGGACCTATGGGCTCTACTAATATGTATAAGTGATAAGTTACAAGAAACATATGCGCACATATTAAAGTAGACACAAACCAAGTAGCATACTACCATTTTTAGCAAGACTGTATATAGTGAATAACCCAAGCTTCCATTAAATAATATACAATCTAGTATGATACAATAATGGCCCCTAGGGCATATACACTAACAAAATATGGGTTTAAAAAAAATTAAAAGAAATAATAATATATATATTAAGATTGAGAGAGACAGAGTGGATGAGTTGGGATTTGATTATTTAAAAAAATATTAAAAATATTTATTTGGTTAATCGTATATATAAAAATCAGTATATATATATATATATATATTAAACAGTAAGAGGTATATTAGAATAGAATATTGAATAATTTTGAGATTTTGACTAATACAAAAATTACTCCAAAACATGTCCGGGTCGGATCTAAAATTATGGTTTAAAAATACATATAATATACGTGTTAAATAAAACCAAAATATGATATCCGGGTAACGAAAATGCATGCCCCCAAGAACGGATGCACGCAGCGTGCACGTAGCTATCCAAACGAGTCCGTTTCACCGAACGGGACGAGAACACGAGGTACGGATGCTACCACAGGGTCAGGGGTATCATGCAGGCCATGATAGATATTTTTTAAAAATATTTTATCTGACTTTATTTGTTTTATTAAAAAAAAATGCAGATGTCAGATATAATACAGTTATATAACATGAAAGTGCACGGATTCTCATAACTAGCTGGGATAAATCATAAACAGATATCAAGACGGGTTTCAAGCATGCGGGTCGGGTCGGATGCAAACACAGATACCAACTACATTATTCGCACCCAAAACACAGTAAATCAAGAAATATCCATAAATAAAGAAATACCCAAAAGAACTGGTATAAATGAACTAGGGTGTTACATTATACCCAACTACAAAAGAATTTCGTTCTCGAAATTTCTAGAACAAGAAAAGACAAACAAACATGAATCTATGAGAATAAGTGTGGAAACTTCTGTCGAATCTCGTCTTCTCGTTCCCAAGTCGATTCTCCGTGCAAGCGATTCCCCCAAGAAACAAGTACGAGAGGGATAACCTTGTTCTTGAGGACCTTTTCTCTTCGATCAACAATCGACATCGGTCGTTCTTCATAGGTCAAATCCTCCCTTACAGTCAGCTCTGAATGATCCAGCATGTGTGTTTCATCTCGAACATACTTACGGAGTTGAGATACATGAAACACGTCATGAACACTCACCAAAGATGGTGGTAAAACCAATCGATAAGCCACTTCTCCAACACGCTCAACAATCTCGAAAGGCCCCACGAATCGAGAACTAAGCTTGGCTCGACTCCCAAAACGAATCACTCCTCTAGTCGGTGATATCTTCAAGAATACAAGATCACCAACAGCGAACTCTAGAGGTCTTCTCGATGTATCGGCCCAACTCTTCTGCCGATCATGTGCTGCCTTCATGTGATTCCGGATAGTATTAACCTTCTCTACTGTTTGCACAACAAGATTCGGTCCCAACAATCTCCGTTCTCCAATATCGTCCTAACAAACGGGTGAGCGACATTTGCAACCATACAATGCTTCGAATGGAGCCATCTGAATAGTCGCATGGAAGCTGTTATTGTAAGAAAACTCTATCAAGTGTAGATGATCCTCCCACGAGCTCTTGAAGTCTAACATGCAAGCTCTCAACATGTCTTCAAGAGTTTGGATCGTTCTCTCCGACTGGCCATCTGTCAGAGAATGATAAGCAGTGCTAAATTTCAATCGCATCCCCAAACTTTTCTGTAAACTCCTCCAGAAGTGTGATAAGAATCGGGTATCACGATCGGAAACGATACTTATAGGTACTCCATTCAATCTCACAATCTCCTGCATATACCGCCCCCCTTTCGTCGAGTGCCCCGCCCGGTTCATTGGGCTATCACTTCCGTCGACTGACCAACTCGAAACGGAATGAAATGAGATGCTTTGGTCAATCGATCAACGATCACCCAAACTGCATTGTTGCCCTTTGGACTCCGCGGTAAAGCTGTCACGAAATCCATGGTTATATGTTCCCACTTCCACTGAGGAATCGGAAGTGGTTGCAATAAACCAGCTACTCTTTGATATTCAGCCTTAACTTGCTGACACACCAAGCACTTCGTTACAAAGCGAGCAATCTCGCTTTTCATGCCTTCCTATCAGAAATGCTGTCATAGATCAGGGTACATCTTTGTGCCTCCTGGATGTACAGAATATGAGGAACTGTGCGCCTCCTTTATAATTTCTTCACGAATGTCTCCTTTTGGCACACACAAACGGCTACCATAACGCAACGAACCATCTTCATGAATCAACAAGTCCGTTCGAAGTCCTGCTTCAACCTGTTCTCGAAACTTCTGCAATTTTGGGTCATGCGACTGTGCTGCTTTAATATTATCGATCAACGACGACTATTCTTGTAGCTGCATCAACTGTTCTGAAAAATGCGGTAACACGATCTCCAACTCGAATCTCCGAAAATCCTCGATAAGCTCCTTCTGTGCAGTCAACATCCGAATTGCCGGCAACTGACTAAGCGCATCTGGTACTACATTAACTTTCCCCGGATGGTACTCGAGATCAAGATCATAGTCAGCCATCAACTCCAACCATCTACGCTGCCTCATGTTAAACTCTTTCTGTGTGAACACATACTTTAGGCTTTTGTGATCGGTGAGTACTTCGACCCTTTCGCCCAGCCAGTAGTGTCTCCAAATCTTCAAAGCGAAAATCACAGCTGCTAGCTCCAAATCATGAGTTGGGTAATTCTTCTCATGGGTCTTCAACTGTCTCGATGCATATGCTATAACTTCCCCATGCTACATCAAAACGCATCCCAAATCTTTCCCAGATGCGTCGCTGTGAATCACCAATCCTCCAGAACCGTCTAGTACGGTCAAAATAGGAGCGGTTATCAATCTTTGTTTCAATGCCTCAAAAGCTGATGCACAACAATCCGTCCATACGAACGGTACTTCCTTTCGTGTAAGCTTGGTCAAAGACTCGGCTAAACGAGCAAAATTCTCCACGAACCTTCTGTAATATCCGGCAAGTCCAAGAAAAATTCTGATTTCTGCTACGTTCTTCGGAATCGGCCAATCTTGAACTGCTGAAATCTTTTCAGGGTCAATGGAGATTCCATCTCCGGATACGACATGCCCCAAAAACTTCACTTCTTCAAGCCAAAACTCGCACTTGCTCATCTTTGCATATAATCTTTCTTGCCGCAACGTCTGCAATGTGATCCTCAAGTGTTCTGCATGCTCTTCTAGGCTCCTCGAGTAGACCAAAATATCATCGATGAACACCACTATAAACTGGTCCAAGAATGGTGAAAAGATTCAGTTCATCAAGTTCATAAATATCGCCGGTGCATTCGTGACTCCGAATGGCATCACTAAATACTCGTAATGTCCATGTCGAGTTCGGAACGTAGTCTTGCAAATATCCTCTGATTTAACTCGAACTTGATGATATCCGGATCGTAAATCCAGCTTCGAGAATACCCTCGCGCCACTAAGTTGCTCGAATAATTCTCCAATGCGAGGGATCGGGTACTTGTTCTTAATAGTCACCCGGTGTAATTCTCGATAATCGATGCACATCCTCCTTGTGCCATCTTTCTTCTTAACTAGAAGAACTGGAGCTCCCCAAGATGAATTACTGCTTCGAATCCAACCCTTCTCTTCTTGACTTCTTCTAACTCCACTGGTGCCATCGGATAGTACGCCTTTGAGATTGGCGCTGTACCAGGAATAAGATCGATCGCAAACTCCACATCTCGTTTTGGTGGTAAACCCGAGATGTCCTCGAACATGTCCATAAACTCTCTAACTACAGCTGGCGCTTCCTCCTTATCAACTTCAATCGACAAAAGTACGGCGCCCGTCAGCCTAGCCCTAAACTCGACTGGCCCGACAGAACTGCTACCTCCAGCAAAAACAAACTCCGGATGTTCGGGAATATGGAAAATCACTTTCTTTGCCCTACAATCAATGTAGCGTGGAAAGTGCCGAGAAAGTCCATTCCCAAGACGACATCATAACTGACGGTATCGATCACCAAGAAATCTGCAAATAACTCTCGTCCGCAAATAACAACTGAACAATCTTTGCACTCGCTACTAGATATGATCTTCCCGTTCCCAGTGTGTATGTCCTAACAATAAGACAGGACCGTGCATGCAATCGAGTGTGCAATAATAAACTTGGACGACATACAGCAATGGAATGCACCTGAATCGAATAGTGCTAATACGGGAAAATCATGAACAAGTAGGATACCGGAAACAACTTCATCTGAAGCCAAGATACTGAAGAAGATAAGCATGGTAAACAGGATTCAAGATTGCGATAAAATATGAACTGGTAAGCAATGAAATCGAGAGAAGCAAGGTAATATAACGATCATAAAACAAGGAAATGAATCAAGACTAGGCCTCCAAGTTACTTAAATAGAGTACCGCATTGTAACCATGCTGCAGTTCATAGTTACAATCATATAACTCCGTTCAAGCCGTCCAAATCCTAGTATCAGAATAGAGAGAAACAGTAGGGAACCAGAAGGATTCAAGTCGAGATGCAAAGTTGTTTGCATATCGTCAAGACAAGGGTCAAGAGAAAGATATGATTCAAGAATCACGATAACAATATGGCAGGACATGTTCCTAATTACGAGTATTCTGATTCATGTATTGGGTCCAATACCCAACTACAAAAGAATCAAACCCGATTAACCTAAATTCTATGTCTCTGATATCAAACAAACCCTATCACGCCCCGCTTCCCAGAGTGCGCTAAGATCGGCACGTGACAGAGCCAACCATGCTATATGTTGTTAGGAAACATCCCTCCACAGTCACATTATGGCTGTCTATAAGATATCAAGAACGGTAGAAATGAAATAAACTATCTAATACATGTCCATATACCAGAATAAACGAGTCAAGAAGTAATATGCGGAAACAATAAATCCAATAAACAATAATATCTGGAAAGTACGTCCCAAATACGGGCTCACATCAGGAAATGAAAATGTTGAAAGAAAACTAACTAAACAAAGCTAAATACTAACAGGATTCTCACTGCTCGGCCTGTCGGCTGAAATACTCCTGATCAGCCTGCAAAAGAGATAAAGGATCTGGGTCATGCAAAACCCAGACGTCAGTGCATCATAATATCAAACAATAATAAATGAACAGGATACACGAGATATGCAGGCATAAGTATGAACAGTAATGAATGTATAACAAGTAACACTGGTATGAAACAGTGAAGTGTATACGTGCGTGTGAAGTGCGGTAAATAATCTAAATTATGCTACTGGGTTATCTATTCTAAAGTTATTCGAAATCAATTGATGTACTCCTTATATAACTCAAAGAATATATCCCGTTACCCCCAGGGACCACGGATCAGGATATGTGAACCAAGAATGGTTCTGTCTCATTACCCCCCGGGACCACGGACTAAGCTGTAAGAGTCATGAATGACTCTGTCCCGTTACCCCCCGGGACCATGGATCAAGAAGAATCGCGAATGATTCTGTCCCGTTATCCTCCGGGACCACGGATCAAGCAATACCCTTTTAAGTTACACTCGGTTACACCTTTGATTTCCCCATACCCCCTAGGTTATGTGTTCAAGTCAGGTATTGATAAACTGGAGCTAATGCCACATAGGATCAAGCAGGTACAGGTTTGTCTATGCAAACAACAGGATACGTCCGTCAGGACAACATGTCAGGATTGTCGGCATTAGAAACAAGATCAGGTAACAGGTCAAATAGTGGTGTGTCAGGTCATGTCAGGTGGTGCACAGGTATCAAATGGAT
Organism: Agapanthus africanus; assembly: GCA_030015575.1. Lineage (NCBI taxonomy): Eukaryota > Viridiplantae > Streptophyta > Magnoliopsida > Asparagales > Amaryllidaceae > Agapanthus > Agapanthus africanus. The sequence continues at coordinate 450,780,925 of CM057349.1, read as the reverse complement.
GCTCATAATAAAACTGTAGCAAGTACGGATGCACAGTAAAACACGGATGCACAAATATCTATCAGGAATTATATCTACAACTCCATGACTACGCATGATGCATATTATCAGGCATGGGGTGCTAATATAACAGTAATATGAAATAATATGATATGGCATGCAGCTAGATATGCAATAAATGACACGGATGCGAACGGATATCGGAAAAACGGTAAAACTGTAACATGGATGCACAATACAATAAATATGAAATATTTAATATAGATGCAAGTATAATAATATAGCATGTATCAAGCTAACTTGCATGCAACAAGATATGTAATTAATGATATGGATCCATACGGCTATCCGAAAATAGTAAAACAGTAATATGGATGTACAATGCAGTAAACATGTGATATTTTTATTCATATGGATGCAAAATATGTATTATAGCATGTAGCAAGATAAACTTGCCTGATCGGATCTCACGACGGGATGCATACGACGCGTACTATGTCTGTTAGTGTATATGCCCTAGAGGCCATTACTGTATCATACTAGTTTGTATATTACTTAATGGAAGCTTGGGATATTCACCTTGTATATACAATCTTTCTCAAAATAGTAGTATGCTACTTGGTTTGTTTCTACTTCAATGTGTACTTGTGTTTATTTTAGTATATCACCTATACACATTAGTGGAGCCCTTAGGATCTTTGCTTGATTACCAGCGTTGTGATGGCGGTCACACTAGTAAGGGCTGGGTAATCTATAAGCACATCCTTATGCTGGTCCCTAGTCGCAGGACTATCGAGACAGGGCATCGATACTCCGGAGTAGACTAGCGCATGCGCTTCTCATCCCAGTGTGGGAGACGGTCTGTCCCACAGCCGTTAGTACGTCGTACTGGAGATAGTATGCGGGTGCTCGTTAGGTTACGAGTACACTGGACAGGACTCGTCGGGAACTGACCGGTTGGTATTATACCTATCGTCAGTTATCAGTTCCCAGGTGACATGAGTACAGCTTAGTCCGCTGACTTGACACTGTCACTTCGCCTCGAGTGTGTTCCCACTGTACTTTGATTACTACCCTACCACGGCTCAAAGGAGTCGTGCAAACAGGTAGTAGTTGGGTGCAGTCCCGAAGCACTTGGAGGCAGTGACGGTTAGACAGGATTCGTCTCTCCGGGTATTGGGGGTTGACATCGCGCTGTGTCTAGGAGAGCCATTACACGAGTAGTCCCTGGCCAGGGCAAGCGAGATATACTGGTAGGCTTCCAGTGTTATCTCAGGGTGTATTGGGCTTCACTCCGACACGACTTGTACCGCTATTAGGGGACTGACGTTTACCGCCCCCCTAGGCCCGCCATGCGATGTATCAGACGAACAGACCGGACTGTACGGAGACTGTCACATTCAGGCTCAGTAGGAGTTCAGATGGGTTTCACCTCGTCAGTCTTCTTGTCGGCATCTACCTGGGGACCGTTACGCACAGCTAGTGCCGCTTGCGATCTGTGGTTAAACCCACTGCCAGCGTAGTGTCGAGTCTTTAGAGTCCCATACAGAAAGCTATTCGCCTTTAGGCAAAAGTGTAGAGGTCGCATGGTTTTGCGACAGGGTCCGGTCACATACGTGCACTTCTGTACGTACAGTGTCTGGACAGTTAACACTAGCGGGCTTTGGTTTAAGCCAGATCCTAGTGTACGTTTTGGGATTGGTTTTATCCAGTATGTATTCGTGTTCCTCGGAACGCGGATGCGGGTGTGTATGCACAGTTGACGGAGAGACAGAGGCAGAGGATTCTCATTAGGGTTGTTGACCGTTGACAATTGACTATTGACTTTTTGCTCAACCCTAATGAGAATATGATATGTAATTAACAATGATATTAATTAAGTATTACAGTGACATGGTTGTTGAGGGGTTGACTTTGTTGACTTGTTGACTTTGTTGACCGGTTGACTAGGTTGGACTAGTTGACCATCATGATGACAATGGCTATCATTTCATGGCAAAGACTTTTGCTTGCTTGTTCTCTTGTGCAAAATGAGTGCATGAAATGATATGGCTATTGTAGCTTAAACCATCACTAATACTTGATTGCTATTATTGGTTATGACGGTTTTGGATTATGAGAGCCAAAGGAGAAAAGTCTTGCATATTCTTTCATTTCCTTTCTCTCTCTTGTGTTCTTGAGCTCTCATCTCCTTCCTCTTGCTCTCCCTCTCTTTAGTCTATGGTTCACTTGTCTCATGTGTTGAGAACCAAGAACCATAGAGAAAATCCTAACACACTCTCCTCTACTCACTCTAGTTCACAAGGTTTAGCAAACCGAGTGAACTAGTTTCTTCAAAGCTCGAAGAAGAAGCCAAAGGTAGAAGCTTTCAGGTGGATCGATCTTCGGCGCAAGGAGACGACGGGGTGAAGCCGATCCGGACAACCATCGAGGCTTGAAGACGAAGGAGTTCAAGAAAGAAAGGTATAACCCCCTAACCGAGTAGTTAACAACTCCTAGTTAGGTTGTTAGTTAGATGTTTAACAAAGATCCGGTTTTGAGTCCATGTTACCGCCTCTAGAAAATTGTTTTTCACCAAATTCCGCATGCCCGAAAGTACCGGGAGAGGTAGCATGGACTTACAGTGGTATCAGAGCCTAGTTAAACTCTATCTAACATGTTAGCAAAGTAACTAGAAGATCGATCAAAGAAAAAGTCACGAAACGAACCCGATATGTCAAGTTTCTGCCGATTTTTTTTCTGTTCAAAAATTGATAAATTTCATCTTAAAAATCAGCTCAAGCTTTTTATTGAATAACCACAAAATTTGGACCCATGAACCGATCAAAGCGCCGCGGAAACGCGGCGGGAGCACGCTCCCGCCGCGGTTCCGCGGCCGAGTTGACTCGGCCGAGATCCAAACTTTGTGCAGTGTATTTCTGGGGTTGTTTTGGGATTTTTGAAATATGTCTTTTCAGCCCAGATTTTCCAGAACGAAAATTTTGTATTTGGGGCCTAAAAATCCGTATTTTTGATTGAACTTCTAAAGACTTAAGCTGACGGGTTTTTATCTGTGATGTGATATTTGTATTGAACGTCTGCTAATCGCTATATGTCGATTAGTGGGAGTTATACAAATCTGTGATCTGTAATGTCATTGGAATGTGTATATAAATTCATTGGATTGTCGCGGGTGAATAGCCGGGGGTTGTAAGACGAGAGTTTTCTTTTTTTTCAATTCATGTAAATTTGTAAATTGATGTAATTATTATTTGTATGGCCGCACAACCGGGTCGGGGTTGTAGCCGTCATTGTATAATTTCTTTTTACTATTTTTGCTCCTAGGATAGACCCATGGAGGGGGAGCACAAACTACCGGGTATCCCGAAGTGCCGAGTGGCCTACTCACGGAATTGAGGGAGGTTGCTTCGCTTCGGGTACTTGGCGGGTAGTTTGCCGCACCCGTAGGGGTCTTGGGTGGGGTATTGGCTATTCACCGCGACCGTGTAATCTGATTTTCATTACAGGCTCGTACGAATTGCGGGTTCCTAGTATATCCAATGTGTTCATCTGTGATCTGAAATGGCTATCATTGCAATATATCTATATATGATATTATTTAGGCGTTGCTTATGTTTTACAGCCGCGCTAGCCCAGCCCCCGCTCTGTCGTTAGTTAAGTAACCTAACGGGTAATGACGGGGCCCCGTGGCGAATGCGAATGGCATAAGCGTACGTCATATTTTGGTTGTTTTCTGCAATGGTAGGATTAAATGATGGGACGCATTAAAAGAACTAATGCAAGAATATCACGCATTAAAAGAACTAATGCAAGAAAAATAAACCAAGTAAAAGTCGTTGGAACACTTTCGAAAAACCACTCGGTTCTTTTCAAAACCAACTTTTAAATGCGGAGCTTGAGCCACTCCTTTTAAAAGCTATCTCGTTCCATCGATTATATCAAGTTCACTACGTTCACGGTTTCGCCAAAACCATTCGTAGCCCTCCGTCGTTTCACATGAATAGTCAATAGTATTCAAGCTATGTTTGTTGGCCAAAGTCAAGGCATAGTGATTGGTAGCTATTGGGTATTCATGTGCAGCATAGATAGATGCGTTGGTTTGGAACAGTCATACTGCCTTGTTGGCCAAAGTCAAGGGTAGGTGCGGGTGGATTCAAATTAACCTAGAGAACGACGGGTAGAACTTGACATGTGACTTATGATTTATTGGCCAAAGTCAAGGTCATAAGAGCATAGGGCAAAAATCCACATCGGGAGTTTCAAAAGAACTGAAATTTGCTAGTGTTGCATACCATTTGGAGTGTGATGATTCTGGTAGGATTCCTTCAGTTTCGTCACGCGATGATATTTGGATCCCGATCCTACTGTGAGTATATGCTACTCCTCGGGAAATTTCTCACTTAACGATCAATGCTATAAACCAAGTAGGTGTCTAGAAAGGTGTTAGCGGGGCTACGCCCACAGGGAAAAGAGGTTATTTAATTAAGGAACTTCGCGAAAACGTTGGAAAACCTCCCTCGAAGTACCAACACTGGCCTGGCTGAACGGTTAAGCAAGAATTGTACGGTGAGATTGATCCTGACTAATTCTTCCTTTTTGGTTTGAGGAGGGATTCGAGAAACAGTGGGAGCCATCCTGTTTAGACAAACTAAAAACCATTCTAAACTTGCAAGAGTATCATGCTGAGTGTTTCTTCTCTCTCTCCTAATTGCAGCGACCAATCGACATGACTGGACTTAAGTTACTTCTAGATAAAAACATACTGACAGGGCCAAACTACAAAGATTGGCTCAGGAATGTCAAGATGGCAATCACTTACGACAAGCTAGGGTATCTTCTTACCACCAAAGCTCCCCCTGTCCCAGGTCCCAAAACCAGCGTCGCGGATAAGGAAATCCGTAAGACCTTGGAAATCGATTGTGCGAAGGCCAAGTGCCTCGTGCTTGCCTCTATGGACAACGAACATCAGAGGAGGCACGAGAATATGGACCTCGAATCCATATTTCTCCATACAAAAGAACTGTATGGAGAGCAGTCTCGTATCGCAAGATACGAAGTGTCGAAGAAGTTATTTTCGGCAAGGTTGGCCGTCGGATCATCGGTAGCGGAACACGTGCTTAAGATGATTGGCTACATAGAAGAGCTCGCGGACCTTGGGACCACGTTGGAGAATGAGCTCTATACGGACTTGATTCTCCAGTCCTTTCCTTCCACTTACGCCCAGTTTATCCTGAACTTCAACTTACAAGAAAAGGAAGTTGAACTTTCAGAACTCCTCAACATGCTGAGGAGCGCAGAGGGCGCCCTACAGAAAGGTAGGGAAACATACACTTTGTTTGTAGGAGGATCTTCCTCTTCTAGGTCCAAGACGAAAGCCAAGGGAAAGAAGAAGAAAGCCCCCGCCAAACCAAGGGGCGGTGTTAGTAAAGTGGATACAAAGGGAAAAGCAAAAGCAACAAAGAAAGTGGGAAAGCTTGTGGATAAAGAAGAATGCTTCTATTGTCATAAGAAGGGACACTGGAAGAATGATTGCAGGGCTTGGAAAGCCAGAACACAGGAACTGAAGCAGGTTGCGGCTTCAGCTTCAGGTGTGTATGTTATTGATAACTGTCTTTCAATAAACTCTACTTCCTGGGTATTGGATACCGGATCAGGATCTCATATCTGTAATTCTTTGCAGGCGTTGAGAAACCGTAGGTTTTTGAAGGCAGGTGACATGACCCTCAAAGTTGCAAACGGAGCTAGCATGGATGCTAAGGCCGTGGGAGACTATCACCTGGGAATGTCAGATGGACATGTTTTGGTTTTGTGTAATTGCTTTTTTGTACCCAACGCAACTTGTAATATCATTTCTGTATCTTTGATTTCTAAAGAAGGTTATGAATTTGCGTTTGTAAGTAATGTTGTAAACATTCACCTTAATCAAGTTATGATTGGGTCAGGTACATTGAGCAATGGTATATACGTATTAAACCAACCACAGATTTTCAATGTCCAGAATACACACAAAAGAAAGTCTCCAGAAATCAATCAGACTTTCTTGTGGCATTGTAGACTGGGTCACATCAATGAGAGAAGGTTGACGAAGTTACATACAGAAGGATATTTGAATCTGTTCGAATATCAATCGTATGCCACTTGTCAATCCTGTCTCAAAGGAAAGATGACAAAGACTCCGTTCACTGGACACGGAGTAAGGGCGAGCGAGCTCTTGGGACTCGTACACAGCGACGTGTGCGGTCCAATGTCTACACATGCGCGAAACGGTTATTCTTACTTCATTACTTTTACGGATGACTTTTCAAAGTACGGTTATGTCTTCTTAATGAAACATAAGTCCGAAGCCTTTGGAAAATTCCAGAAATATAAGAATGAAGTAGAAAAACAAACCGGCAAAAGTATCAAGATTCTAAGATCGGATCGAGGTGGAGAATACTTAAGTGCCGAGTTCCTGGACTATTTAAAAGAGAACGGAATTCTCTCTCAGCTTACTCCTCCATACACTCCGCAACATAACGGTGTATCGGAGAGACGGAACCGAACCCTATTGGATATGGTACGGTCCATGATGAGTAACGCTGAGTTACCGCGATCATTCTGGGGGTATGCGCTAGAATCAGCTGCATACCTTTTAAACCGAGTTCCCACTAAGACTGTGCCTACCACACCATATGAGATGTGGTGTGGGAAGAAACCCTATCTTAAGCACATTAAGACATGGGGATGTCCAGCTTTTGTTAAAAAATAGCATGCGGACAAGCTCGAGGCACGCTCAGTACAGTGCAAGTTCGTGGGATATCCAAAGAACTCCAAGGGATATTTCTTCTACTGCGAAGAGGAACAAAAGGTTTTTGTTTCTCGTCATGCCTACTTCTTGGAAACTGAGTTTTTGGAAACCCAGATAAGTGGGAACACAGTAGAACTGGAAGAAATTCCAGAACCACGAGCTATTACTGAAAGCTTAGTGGAACCAGAGGGTTCAAAAGAACAGGACATTCCTACGCCGCTCCGCAGGAGTAGTAGGCAGTCTCATCCGTCCGAGAGATACTACGGTTTTCTCATAGACGGGGATAAAGAGGATTGCATCATAGATTATGATGAGCCTACTAGCTTCCAGCAGGCCGTTCAGAGCATTGACTCGGTAAAATGGCTGGATGCAATGCGGACCGAAATGGAGTCCATGTACACCAACAAAGTATGGACGTTGGACATTGCTCCAGATGGGGTAAAACCCGTAGGATGCAAATGGATCTTCAAAATGAAGATTGGTGTAGATGGACAGATTGAGACCTATAAAGCTAGACTTGTTGCAAAGGGTTTTCGTCAAAGACCTGGTTTGGACTATGACGAAACCTTTTCTCCAGTGGCTATGCTGAAATCCATTCGGATCCTTCTTGCCATTGCTGCCTTCCACGATTATGAGATTTGGCAGATGGACGTAAAGACCGCTTTTCTAAATAGAAATTTAGAGGAGTGTGTCTATATGGACCAGCCAGAGGGTTTCATTTAGAGTGGGAGCAGCGGAAAGGTGTGCAAGTTGCTTAAGTCCATCTATGAACTAAAGCAGGCATCGCGAAGTTGGAACATCTATTTTGATGAGACGGTCAAGGAATTTGGCTTTATCAAAAATCCAGATGAACCATGCATCTATAGTAGATTTGTAGCGAGAACTGTAGTATTCCTCGTTTTATACGTGGATGACATTCTCTTAATAGGAAATGACATTCCTATGCTACAATCTGTCAAGGGGTTCTTGTCACACAGGTTTTCCATGAAAGACCTGGGTGATGCCTCATACATCCTGGGGATCCGGATCCATCGTGATAGATCCAAGAGGATATTAGGACTTTCACAGTCCAGGTACATCGACACCATACTGAAGAGATTCAGTATGGAAGATTCCAAGCGCGGTAACCTGCCGGCTTGTCACGGGATCACCCTCTCTAAAGAGATGTCTCCCAAGACTGATTTGGAGAGGGATCACATGTCTATTATACCCTACGCTTCTGCGGTAGGCTCTATAATGTATGCGATGTTGTGTACCAGACCGGATGTAGCTTATGCACTGAGTGTGGTAAGCCGGTATCAGTCAAACCCTGGGGAGAAACACTGGATAGCGGTAAAGAACATTCTTAAGTACCTGAGAAGGACTAAGGAGATGTTCTTGGTGTATGGCAGAAAAGACCTCCAGATCGAGGCCTTTGCCGACTCCAGCTTCCAGAGTGACAAGGATGATTCCAAGTCCATGTCGGGTTTTGTCTTTACCCTCAATGGAGGGGCGGTGTGTTGGAAGAGTTCCAAACAGGAAACCGTTGCAGACTCGACGATGGAAGCGGAATACATCGTTGCATCTGATGCCGCAAAAGAAGCTGTCTGGATGAGGAAGTTCTTGAAAGAACTTCAGGTGGTTCCGTCCATTGTTGATCCAATACCTCTGTATTGCGACAACAACGGGGCTATAGCTTTAGCGAAGGAACCCAGGTCCCATCAGAGATCCAGACACATCTTGAGGCGGTATCCCCTGATCAGGGAGATCGTGGATCGCCAGGAGATCGAGGTTTGGAGGGTTGCTTCAGAAGATAATGCTGCAGATCCATTCACCAAGGCCTTGCCCCAGACTCAGTTCGAGCGGCTGATCGAGATGATAGGTCTTCGATACGCCAGTACATGGCCTTAGTGCAAGTGGGAGATTGTTAGTGTATATGCCCTAGAGGCCATTACTGTATCATACTAGTTTGTATATTACTTAATGGAAGCTTGGGATATTCACCTTGTATATACAATCTTTCTCAAAATAGTAGTATGCTACTTGGTTTGTTTCTACTTCAATGTGTACTTGTGTTTATTTTAGTATATCACCTATACACATTAGTGGAGCCCTTAGGATCTTTGCTTGATTACCAGCGTTGTGATGGCAGTCACACTAGTGGGGGCTGGGTAATCTATAAGCACATCCTTATGCTGGTCCCTAGTCGCAGGACTATCGAGACAGGGTATCGATACTCCGGAGTAGACTAGCGCATGCGCTTCTCATCCTAGTGTGGGATACGGTCTGTCCCACAGCCGTTAGTACGTCGTACTGGAGATAGTATGCGGGTGCTCGTTAGGTTACGAGTACACTGGACAGGACTCGTCGGGAACTGACCGGTTGGTATTATACCTATCGTCAGTTATCAGTTCCTAGGTGACATGAGTACAGCTTAGTCCGCTGACTTGACACTGTCACTTCGCCTCGAGTGTGTTCCCACTGTACTTTGATTACTACCCTACCACGGCTCAAAGGAGTCGTGCAAACAGGTAGTAGTTGGGTGCAGTCCCGAAGCACTTGGAGGCAGTGACGGTTAGACAGGATTCGTCTCTCCGGGTATTGGGGGTTGACATCGCGCTGTGTCTAGGAGAGCCATTACATGAGTAGTCCCTGTCCAGGGCAAGCGAGATATACTGGTAGGCTTCCAGTGTTATCTCAGGGTGTATTGGGCTTCACTCCGACACGACTTGTACTGCTATTAGGGGACTGACGTTTACCGCCCCCCTAGGCCCGCCATGCGATGTATCAGACGAACAGACCGGACTGTACGGAGACTGTCACATTCAGGCTCGGTAGGAGTTCAGATGGGTTTCACCTCGTCAGTCTTCTTGTCGGCATCTACCTGGGGACCGTTACGCACAGCTAGTGCCGCTTGCGGTCTGTGATTAAACCCACTGCCAGCGTAGTGTCGAGTCTTTAGAGTCCCACACAGAAAGCTACTCGCCTTTAAGCAAAAGTGTAGAGGTCGAATGGTTTTGCGACAGGTCGCATGGTTTTGCGACAGGGTCCGGTCACATCCGTGCACTTCTGCACGTACAGTGTCCGGACAGTTAACACTAGCGGGCTTTGGTTTAAGCCAGATCCTAGTGTACGTTTTGGGATTGGTTTTATCCAGTATGTATTCGTGTTCCTCGGAACGCGGATGCGGGTGTGTATGCACAGTTGACGGAGAGACAGAGGCAGAGGATTCTCATTAGGGTTGTTGACCGTTGACAGTTGACTATTGACTTTTTGCTCAACCCTAATGAGAATATGATATGTAATTAACAATGATATTAATTAAGTATTATAGTGACATGGTTGTTGAGGGGTTGACTTTGTTGACTTGTTGACTTTGTTGATCGGTTGACTAGGTTGGACTAGTTGACCATCATGATGACAATGGCTATCATTTCATGGCAAAGACTTTTGCTTGCTTGTTCTCTTGTGCAAAATGAGTGCATGAAATGATATGGCTATTGTAGCTTAAACCATCACTAATACTTGATTGCTATTATTGGTTATGATGGTTTTGGATTATAAGAGCAAAGGGAGAAAAGTCTTGCATATTCTTTCATTTCCTTTCTCTCTCTTGTGTTCTTGAGCTCTCATCTCCTTCCTCTTGCTCTCCCTCTCTTTAGTCTATGGTTCACTTGTCTCATGTGTTGAGAACCAAGAACCATAGAGAAAATCCCAACACACTCTCCTCTACTCACTCTAGTTCACAAGGTTTAGCAAACCGAGTGAACTAGTTTCTTCAAAGCTCGAAGAAGAAGCCAAAGGTAGAAGCTTTCAGGTGGATCGATCTTCGGCGCAAGGAGACGACGGGGTGAAGCCGATCCGGACAACCATCGAGGCTTGAAGACAAAGGAGTTCAAGAAAGAAAGGTATAACCCCCTAACCGAGTAGTTAACAACTCCTAGTTAGGTTGTTAGTTAGATGTTTAACAAAAATCCGGTTTTGAGTCCATGTTACCGCATCTAGAAAATTGTTTTTTACCAAATTCCGCATGCCCGAAAGTACCGGGAGAGGTAGCATGGACTTACAATGTCGGTAAATGTTGCGATACACCCGCGGGCGTACAGAACTGAACCAGGCAAAGCAAGAATGTGACCACGGTGGCTGGGAACGTCCACTGGGTCTCCAGGATCGGCGGCGGCGGCATGGCTCCGGCGATGACCGGAAAACGGAATCCAAGAAGAGATAGAGAAGAGAAAAGAAGGAGAAGGAGAAGAAGAAGAAGGGGGAGAAAGAGAGGGTTATTCTCTGGGCTTGGGTGCTCTGGGGTCAGAGGTGAGGCGAGGGAGTCGTCTACGATGATGAGCCGTCGACGGCAAGGTGCAGGCGATGGTTTTCCCAGCGAGGCAGTGGGTTTGCGATGGGTTAGTGGGTGCTAGGTTCTTGGGGTCGGGGATTTCTCGGGTGTGCAGGGGAGAGTCGCAGGTGATGATGGTGATGAAGAGAAGGCCGACGAGGGTGCCGCCGCTGGAGGCGAAGGTGACGATGGGTTCTCGTCGGGGTCGGGTTCTGTGGGAAATGGGTTCGGGTGATCAGGTTTGGTGCAGGGTTTGTGTTGTCGGCAGAGGAGAGAGGTTGAGGCGGTGGTGACGAGGTGATGCCAATGGCGGCAATCAGCAGTGAGGTTGCTGGCGACGTGTTGTGCAGGTCGGTTTGGGTTGCGGTGTAAAGAAGTCGTGGGAAGAGAGAGGAGTAGAGGAAGAAGAGGAAGGAGGTGAAGTGGTCGAGAAAAGGTCGACGACGACGAGGGTGATGGCGGCGACGGCGTCGCGCGGAGGGAAGGGCGGCGACGAGCGTTGGTTCGAAGGTTGCAGCCGAGGTTTCCTGGGGATGGAGAAGAGAAAAGAGGAGGAAAGGAGTCGGTTCTGGTGACAAGGTGAGGCCGACATAAGTGTCGGTGGTGGTGGCGACGACAACGAGCGAGCGCGGGCGTGGACGTGGGTTCAAGTTCGGAGGCGGGAAACAAAGAATGAAGAAGATGAGAGGGAGAGAGTGAGTACGTGGGAAAAATATGGGTTTAAAAAAAATTAAAAGAAATAATATATATATATATATATATATATATATATATATATATATATATTAAGATTGAGAGAGAGAGAGTGGCTGAGTTGGGATTTGATTGTTTAAATAAATATTAAAAATATTTATTTGGTTAATCGTATATATAAAATTCAGTATATATATATATTAAACAGTAAGAAGTATATTAGAATAGAATATTGAATAATTTTGAGATTTTGGCTAATATAAAAATTACTCCAAAACATACTCGGGTCGGGTCTAAAATTATGGTTTAAAAATACGGATAATATACGTGTTAAATAAATCCAAAGTATGATATCCGGATAACGAAAATACTTGCCCCCAAGAACGGATGCACGCAGCGTGCACGTAGCTATCCAAACGAGTCCGTTTCACCGAACGGAACGAGAACACGAGGTGCGGATGCTACCACAGGGTCAGGGGTATCATGCAGGCTATGCTAGATATTTTTTAAAAATATTTTATTTGACTTTATTTGTTTTATTAAAAAAAATGCAGATGTCGAATATAATGCAGTTATATAACATGAAAATGCACGGATTCTCATAACTAGCCAGGATAAATCATAAACAAGTATCATGACGGGTTTCAAGTATGCGGGTCGGGTCGGATGCAAACACAGATACCAAATACACTATTCGCACCCAAAACACAGTAAATCAAGAAATATCCATAAATAAATAAATACCCAAAAGAACTGGTATAAATGAACTAGGGTGTTACATACCAGTTGGAGAATCTTCACTTATCTACCTTGAATAAAACTGTAGTTGGCTACTTCCGATCTGTGGCATCGTCATTTAGGTCACATTTTGAGTTCTCGTCTTAAATCTTTATCTGAGTCTAGAGTCTCAGGGTCCTTTCGTATTAGTATTTTAAATAAGTGTGTTGGATACCGTTTGGCAAAACAAACTGCTTTATCTTTTGTGTCTCATAATAAAACTCATTAGAACCTTTTGATTTAATTCATTCTGATATTTGGGGACCTGCTCCTGTTGTGTCCATGTCTAGTTATCGATATTATGTTAGCTTTATATATGATTACTCTCGTTATTCCTTAGTTTATCTTATGCATGCCAGATCTGATATTCCTTCCATTTATACTGAATTTACAAATATGATTTATATTCAATTTCAAAAAAATTTAGATCTAAAAATGCTTGTGAGTATGTTTCGTTATCTATGCAAACCATTCTTAAATCTCAAGACACACTTCCACAACAATCATTCTCACACACTCGTAAAAAAATTGTATAGCCGAGAGAAAATATCGACACATTTTAGAGATTACACGGGCCCTCTTACTCTTTTCTTCAGTCTCTCGTTTTTATTAGGCTGACGCTTTGTTGAGGTCTGCTCTTCTCATAAATATCACTCCATCTTACTTATTTCCATATGCCACTCCATACTCTAGACTTTACAAATCCCACTTTGACTATTCTACGCGCTTTTGGCTGTTTTTATTCTTCTACCTGCTCATGAACAAGATAACTTTCTTCTCGTTCAGTGAAGTATTTTATGATGAGGTATAGTCCGACTCATAAAGGATACAGATGTTACGATCCTACTCGTAGATGGCTTCACATTTCTCGAAACGCCACGTTTTTCGAGAATGTGTCGTATTTTGCAGATAGATGTGTCCTTTCTTGATTCATTTAACTCATCGTCAGTTACACCCACTATTGTGCCTACATACACTTCCGTTCCACCTTTTGTTACTCCTACTGATACTCATACGCCTTCTACTGTTTTCTCCACTGATATAGTGACGAATGAGTATTCACCTATGCCAGTACTGTCTTCATCGGATGCTATTTCTCCTCCTCCACCTCATCGGAATGCTCCACGAGAAAGACGACTACATGTTCGTTATAGATTTTGCATGACTAACTATTATTCTTCTCAGTTTGTATCTTTTCTTTCTGCTATTCATTCTATTCAGGAACCAAAGTCATATACCGAGCTTATGAAATATCCATAATGGCAGCAGGCTATGTAGAAAGAATTGCAGGCTTTCCGTGATACTCACATGTAGGATCTTGTTCTTTTATCATTAGATGTCAAGCCCATTAGCTGTAAGTGGATTTACAAGGTCAAAACCAAGTCAAATGGATCAATCGAACGTTATAAAGCACGTCTTATGGCTCGTGGGTTTTCTCAGGAATATGACATTGATCATTGATTATGAAGATACATTTTCTATTGTTGCCAAGATCACTTCCATTCACACGCTCATTGCAGTTGCTGAAGCCCGTCGCTGGCCGATATTTCAGATGGATGTTAAGATTGCCTTTCTTAATGGTGATCTTTCGGAGATGATTTATATAGAGCCTCCTCCTAGTGTCTCCACTTCCTCTGGGTATGCATGTCGTCTGCGTCGTAATCTTTGTGGTCTTAAGTAAGCACCTCGTGCTTGGTTTGAGCAATTTCGTCAAACTCTTCTGACTGCAGGATTTACCGAGAGTCTTACTGATTATGCACTCTTCTATCACTCTTCCTCCAAAGGTCGAGTTCTTCTCTTGATCTATATTAATAATATGATTATCGCTGGTGATGACACAACAACTATCACATATCTAAAGAAACTTCTTCAGCAGCAGTTTGAGATGAAAGATCTTGGATATTTACTCTATTTCTTAGCTATTTCTTAGGGATCAAATTTGCTTACTCTCCTCGTGACTATGTTCTGTCACAGCAGAAATACATTTCTGATCTTCTTGCATGAGCCACGGTTGATGATTCTACTATTACTGCCAGTACTTCTACAACTATGCCGATGGAGTTTCATCTGAAGCTTCGTCAAGCAGATGGAGCGACCTTACCGAACCCCACTTGGTATTGTGAGTTGGCTGCTACACTTATTTATCTCACTGTTACCAGGCCAAACATTGCACATGTTGTTCATGTTCTCAGTCGGTTTATGAGTACTTCTACATCAGTTCACTATGCAGCTCTCATACGGGTTCTTCGATACTTTTGTGGCACTCATACTCAGTTATTGTTGTTTCCTTTTGATTCCGACCTTACTTTACATGCATACTTTGATGCTGAATGGGCTGATGACCTTGATAGTCCTCGATCTACCATTGGGTTCTGTTTCTTATTGGGTACATCTTAGATTTACTGGTGCAACAAGCGCCAAGATACCCTTTCTCGCTTAAGCACTGAAGCTGAGTTCTGTGCAATTGCTGATACTGATGCAAAGCTTAAATGGCTATGCAGTTTTGATTGCTGATATGAGTGTCGTTGTTTCTTCTTGCGTTCCACTTTATTGTGACAACAAGAGTGCTGTCCGTATTGCTGGGAATCCAGTTTTTCATGAACGTACTAAATATGTTGAGGTGGATTGTCACATAGTTCGTCAAGAATACGTCAGAGATCGGATTTTACTTCCTTACATTCATTCCAATAATCAAGTGGCCGATCTCTTTAAGAAAACTCAAACGCGTACTCAACTTTCCCATTTCTTGTTCAAACTCTCGGTTTATGATCCACCGTGAGTTTGAAGGACGATGTTAAGATATTCATAAATCTTTCATATATCTTTTTATTTTTATCTATTTATATATGGATTTTATCTTATATCTTAGCCTTTATCTTTTAGTATTGAGATTTAATCTTATAGGCTATAAATAGAGAGGCACGTTGTAGATTATATTTTGATCAATTATTAATAATAATATTTTCCTCTCTTCCTACATCTATAATTCTTAATAGAAACAAAATAAGCATTCAGATATGGTCAAGGGTATTATGGTCAAGTCATGAGAATTTTAAATGAAATATTCGACAGAAGTTAAATGAAGAGGGTAAAATGGGGGCTTTCAAACTTTAGGAGTGGTTTTCCGTTTTTGAGCCAAATCGGGAAAGGGTACACACACATACATGGTCAAACTCTGAAAAATTGCATAAGTTTCATATTAACTTAGACAAAAGCGGGTTTCGGAACTAGGACTTAGGAATCTGTAGTATTATTATCAGTAATGATTTTATTTTAATAATGATCAGTGAAAAAAGATATATAAGATTGAAAACTTTAGATAGTCCTATCCATTCCCACTCCTCCTCCATAGCGTGCCTACTTTTTCTCCACTAACAAACCAAAAAACAAAAAAAAAGAAGAAGAAGAAAAATCCTTCCACTTTCCCTTCTCTCCTCCTCCTCCTCCATCAACCTCCATGGCCTTCTCCTCTTCCTCCGCCTCATCCCACTCTCTCCTCTCTCTTGCTCACCTCAAGAAATCTCTCCTTTCCAACAAATCGTCCTCATCCCCTAAACCTTCCTCCTTGTCCATCGTCCGCTGCTCGTCGTCGTCGTCCTCCTCCTCCTCCTCCTCCTCCTTCGATCTTCAGACCTACTGGACCGGTTTGCTGGTCCAGATCAACGCCCACCTCGACTCCGCCGTCCCCGTGCGCCACCCGCCGTCGATCTACGCCGCCATGCGCCACTCCCTGCTCTCCCCCCACGCGAAGAGGGCCCCGCCGGTGATGTGCCTGGCCGTCTGCGACCTCTTCGGCGTCCCCCAAGCCGCCGCCTTCCCCACCGCCGCCGCCCTGGAGATGGTCCACTCCGCCTCCCTCGTCCACGACGACCTCCCCTCCTTCGACTCCGCCCACGTCCGCCGCGGCCTCCCCTCCGCCCACTCCCTCTTCGGCGTCGACATCGCCGTCCTCGCCGGAGACGCCCTCTTCCCCCTCGCCTTCCAGCACATCGTCTCCTCCTCCCCCGATGACCTCGTGCCGCCTAACGTCATCCTCAGCGTCGTGGGGGAGATCTCCAGGGCCGTCGGGGCCACCGGCATGGCCGCTGGGCAGTTCCTGGATCTCAATCTCGATTGCTGTGGGTCCGGCGACGGAGATGCTGCCAACGTCGTCAAAGGTACGGAAAAACTTTGTTTCTTATTCTCATCAAACAGCAGTCAAATTAAGACCTTGTCTGGGTATGGAGTTAGGAAAACCCAAATTTATTTTTAAGCAAAAGTAGAGATGATGTAAACTCTGGTTAACAAGGCCTGAATCCCTATTCTACCCCACGACCAATTTCCTACTCCCCTGTTTCACAATACTTGTTGCAGTTTTTAAGCTTGTAGGTCAATTTTAAATTTTTGGGTTGAGAGTGGAAAATCTAACTGTTTATATTAGTTCTCCTGCTATTAAGTTTAACTAGGTTGTGACAAGTGGGCTCATTCTGCCAATGAGCGCTAGGTCAGTCTGCACGGGCACTTTCCCTCTTGGGGGGAGAGTACGGGGTCGAACCTAGGAACCCAAGAGAGGAAGTGACCACAAATTAATGCTTTCGGGGCAAATTCATGGGCCTCCTGGATGTGTGTTGTGGGCTTATAATATATTACCTTATAGCATTATGACTAGTTGCATGAAATCCCAAAATACTTGGTACTTGTTGCCTCCTTTTTTAATTACAAAATAACTAAATAGCCAATCTTCCATGATCACATCGCAATGACAGATTACTTCACAATTTTCAAAGTGAATGATATGTTACTAATTTTTATTTGAGCAAATACTTTTCATGCCAGCAATTTGTCTATCAAAAATTTACCCAAGAGACAAAATGACAGGCACACCTAGGTAATAGTGTCAAACGGGTGGGACTATGGTGTTTGTCTCTTGGGTAACCTTTTGGGCAAACAAATTGCGGTAGTAAAAGTATTTTTGTTTTTATTTCTTCTATGTATATTAGTTACACCAACCAACCATCTTTATTCTAAGTGCATATCACATAAAAGACTTATGAGTATATATTAAAATCTCAGTACTCCTTTTCAATGAGAAGACCTATAATGGTGTGTTTAAACTTTTAAATAAACAATAATCAAAATCCAAACTGATGATATATGACTATAAAAAGGGCATAGAACACTATTTGCAAAAGAAAAATAAAACCAAAAACCAAATTATAACTCACAGATCTCTTTTAATTGCTCTATCTTGCATTTTATTATTACTATGCATTCAACAACAACAGTTAATATTATTTTTTAATATTGCTAAAGTCTATTTAATCTTACTTCTTTCTCAATTTAGAAAGTTGAGAGTTTTGTCACAATTTAAATGTAAGCTACAATTTATTTACAACAAAAAATTAGTTTTGTTTTCTTTTTACGCTTTAGATGTGAACTTGATCGATTTATTTTTATAGCCTATGAATATATTTGATAGAAGGAGGGGAAAAAAGAGTAGCGGAATCCTGAACTACTAACGTATTAAACATTCATCATGACATAAGCAAAATAATGTTTGAAAAGAAGTTGGTCAAAGACAGATCTTCCCAAATTATGGCTTTCTTTTATATTTTAATCAAAAAATATCTCTAGTATAATATTTAGCCCCCACTCAAGAAAAATCCTTGGTTCGCCTCTGAATCCCTACCTAAAATATCCACGAATCCTCCAACCTAATGCATGATCTTTATGACTAAAGTTTGCGTACGGATGTGGAAGTTCAATAGGATTGATGTAATTTTTGATGTCATAATTTTGTTTTTGTGGATCTGGAAAAGTTTGATCGTGTTTTATGTAATATGGCCTTGGTGTTATTTATACAAGAATTGGTAATGCGAAGCATTAAAATATCTAGCATTTTTTTTATTTCCTCTTAGAAATTAGTCATATTTACCAACATAGAAGGTTTTTAAAAAAAAGTAGACAATAAGTTAGTCTGTAGAAAATATCTAAATCAATCACGAGGTACATTCTTATTCAGCATATAACTGTCTCCAACAGATGTGATTACAATCGTAGAGAAGAAGTTCGGAGAAATGGCAGAGTGCTCAGCGGTATGCGGGGGTCTGCTGGGCGGTGCTGACGAGGAGGAGCTTAACAGTCTAAGGAGATACGGGAGGGCGGTGGGTGTGCTGTATCAGTTGGTGGACGATATCTTGATGGAGGAGCAGGGGCGGAACGGCAATTCCGAGAAGATGAGGAGCAACGTGAGCATTGTCAAGGCGGTTGGGATGGGAAGAGCTATAGAGATGGTGGAGGAGCTAAGAAAGGCAGCGAAGGGGGAGCTCAAGGGGTTTGAGGACAAGTACGGGGTCGAAAAAGTGATGCCATTGTATAGCTTTGTTGATTATGCAGTGGAGAGGGGGTTTGCTGTTGAGGCTGCTCAAGTTGTTGCTGCTGCTTAAATTATTGAATTCTAATTGTGAAAGTTTTTTATTCTCCACCTTAGAATACATTTTCCAATTTCCTACTAATATTCTGAATGAATTTTATGAAGGTTGTGACTATTAGTTTTATATTCATTATGTTCTCTGTTCATTCAAAATTTTCTTTTGCTTACTGATTCTTTGTAGTTAAAAAATCTAAAACTGCTTACGTATCAGTTTGAAAATTATGTGATGCTTAAAACAAAGACATATCCTGTTTTCTGAGCAGGACTTTCGAAGCAGGTTACATAGAAAATTGAGGAATTCAGCAGCATTGAAAAAGATGGATATTAAATTAATTTTTTGTGATTTTTGGCAACAAGTGAAGGTTTAAGGATGATTTGAATATAAATATCTGTTGATAAATGATATACTAGTTTTATATCTAACAAAGACAATAAGACGTGTTCAGCTACATTAAAGTTTAATAAATACATAAAGAGCTAGCAGTCAAATTTCCATCCTGCTCAAGGTTACATATAGTCCTGAGTTTTGACAAATTCTGAAAGAAACTACAAGCTTCAAAACATTAAACAAGCTCAAAGCTAAAGATTTAAGCTAAAACTGTAAACATATTGATCTGCACCCAGCTTCCCTCAAGTGAAGGAGATCGAAAAGTTTTGGGGACCATTGCTTATTACATGAGCTACTGATGACTGTTTCAAACTAATCACCAACATCCATCGTTTTAACCCACCATCTCAACATCGGTTCCAGTTCCAGCTTCTCTATTGATTCTCAGTACTCCCCTTGGTGGTTGCATCGCCTTCATCCTCTCCTTATAGTCTTTCAGCTCCCGTTGATAGCGCTCTTTATCTCTTTTCCCGTACTCGTCGTAGATCTACACAAAACAAAAACACGCCAAGGTTTAAAAAATTAAAAAAGGTTAACTTGTATGGTACCCCTTATTTATGTCAAATGGTAGGGTAGCTCCCTTAGTTTTTAAACCTGCATTTTACCCCCTTCCGATTCCAAACAACATTATTAATTTTGTTTATCATTCACAAAATGCCCTTGAAGTTGTATCATTTTCAAACATTGTTTTATTGACCGGACATGATTAATAATTTAGCTGAGGGGTGTGCTGGGAATAAAAAATGGATTAGAAACGGAAAAAGATAACGGTGGTTAAAACAAGAAGGCTAAGTGTGGTTTCCTGCTAATCGATAAAAATAAAAATACCCTGTTCAAAACACTTATTAAGAACAATTATAATAAATTTCATACTCACTTTTTTCTCCTCTGCAGTGAGCTTGCCCCAAGCTTCGCCGATCAGCTTGCTATACACTCTTTCCTTGTTAGGGAACTGAGTCTTCAGCTTCGCATGCTTCTCCGCAAAGAAGAAATTGTATGCGCTCCGGTTCGTTTTCGGGTGGTCAGCGGATCGATTTTTGTATTTCTTTCGTCGATGGACCGATTGGGTCTGTGGAATATATTGCTTTACCGCATCGGATTGAGATCTCGCAGAAACAGAAGGCACTACCAGTCTTTGATTGTCGCATTGAGGAGATGGGTTAACTAAAGCCTGAGGGTCTAGATGAAATAACACACCATCCATTTTCTGACCATCCATTATAACAGTCACAAGATAGCCGACATCGCATTTTCCATTGATCACTCCAAATGCTGTTTTATTGAGAATCCCTGAATAAGCCAGAGTCGAGTTAGTTTTCGAGTATGAGATTAGGGACAAGCTAAAAATCAACTGAATATTCATGGAAACTAGAAGTTTACAAAAAATATGTGATCTTTAATAAAGTCTCTAATGATTCGTATGGTTCATAGAACCTCAGCAGATTAAATTAGCACTGCTACGGTTAAGCTATCCATAGATAGGCACGATGCAAAATAAACAACAACAACTGAGCCTTTTATCCCAAGCATATGAGGTAGAGTACATGAACCAACATGAGAATCATGCCGGGTCTCGAGCACAAAATAAACTAGTATTAATATTCAAGTACTGAAACTAATTTGTATTCGTCTTGTGGGCAATATAGAGAACCACTTGTGATGAGACCAGACTACAATTCTTTTGACCTAGTGCAGGTTGTTTAATTCTATTTTCTTTAGTTTCTTCGTCCGACTTTTGATCGCATGCGTTATTTTTTTCTTTTGCAACAAATTACTCTTCTATTTTTTTGGCCACTTTTCCGGTGACATTTGAAAAAATCTCAGATATGAGAGAACTTTGACTAATGTTAAAGTCAGGGCTTAGTTAGACTGAAATTCTGCTATAGATAGCGATGAAGTTTTATAGCCGTCTAGTTTTCTCATGACACGATGAGCTCTCCCCAACGGGCATGCCTTGTACAGGAACTACCGGTGCTGCATCTCGAATGTCATCTAAAGAGTCACCGGTCGGAGTACTCTCCCCGGATGTCGGGGCATCAGGGGTAGGTTTTGAATCTGCATCTAGTTGAACTGTTCAAAACGTCTATCAATTGAAATAATAATTGAATAACAAAAAAAATTTATGAAACACAAACTCATCATCCAAATCGAGAGGGAGATGAATCTCACAAGTTATTTCTGTTCTTTCAATGATAGGCGGAGCCTTTGTGACCGGACTGGATGCGGGGGCACTCTCTCCAGATGTCGTCGAAGCACCAGCGACACTATTTGCATCTGCATTTACTTGAACTGTTAAAAAATTTCATTAATTAAAATCATAAAGGTGGACTGTAGAAAAGTTTTACTAATATTACCAAACATAAACTCATCATCCAAATTGAGAGAGGGATGAATCTTACGAGTTAATGCTGTATTTTCAACTGCGGTCGGAGCCTGAGTGACAGTACCGGATTCTTCTTCAGGCACCACTTATAAAAGAGATCAAAATAATTAGCAATTCAAGGAAACACTAACAGTGAAAATTTTATTGTTCAGATACAAATGTGCTATGCTTAAATATGTTTAAGCCACAATTTCTGAAACAAATCACTACTAAGTTAGTTCTTATCAATGAAAGAATGCAGGATTTCACCTGTTTGAGCATTCGGTAAAGCTGGGACTTCTACAGCCGACGGTAAAGCTGGGACTTCTACGACCGACGAAGAACCTGAAGGGATATCTGAAAAGAGAAATATTGTTCTCTTATTAATGCAACTAAAACATATGTTAAATAAATAAAACTCCAACTTATGTGAAAAATCAGCAATAGAACAAGAGAGAGGTGAACTTCACCCATTGCCGGTCCTGTTTCGAGAGGGGCGTTTTCATCAGACATATAATCTTGAAAGGTTTGGAACGAAACCGCGGACACTGGTGCCACTGGAAGGGAATGAGGTCGATATCAAATACTTGTTATGGTTTAAAGAACTTCAGTTGTTTATTTTTTAAGCAGATGTTGCATGAAAGTACCAGGGGCGTGATAGATATCAGTCCATGGACATACACATACGGATAGATACCGGTCTATGGACATGTGATATTGGACGGGAAGGTAAACCCTAGATCAATTAGGAGGAAGAGAAAAACTCTAAATTTTATTAAAATATCAAAACTAAATAGAAAGGATACATAATGCCTTCTTAAATAATCATCCAAATAAATTAATCAATTTAGTAACTAAATCTCTAACAAGATATTTTAAAAACAAAGTCTATTAAAATAACTTCCCAACCAATATAATCTTAATTAAATCTTAGAAAATAATAAAAATAATTCCTAAAATAGGAAAATAAAAATTTAATCTTTATTTCTTCTCTGCTATTTTAATGTCAAAGGAGGGGTGTAGCAAACACGTGATAAAACAACCCTAATTTGTTGGCATCTAAGCAAGGATGATGTGTTAACCTATTATGGCATTTAGGATGCATGAGATTAAATTAATAAGGTATAAAAAAATAAAGGGATTTGTTAGTTATTTAATTTTAATAAAAATATATATGTTTTATTACTTGAATTTGGTGACAACTAAACGATTTGAGAATTTAGTTATGATTTTTTTTTTCATACATAAGATTGAAATTGGTTAAAATTCTAAAGAACTTATTAAATCTCTCTTCTCTAATATTATAACTCAAAGTCTAGAGGGCATGAGTTATTTCATATTTATTTATCTCTTCTCTACTATTATAAAGAGTGAGGGAAGCATGTGACACTCTTATATTTAATTCAAATTAAATAAGAAAATTCTTCATTATAAAAGGGTGTGCATCATCATTTTTTTGTATGTCCCATACATATAAGTACATGATAACATCATTTTTTGGGTAAATTGTTGGAAAACCCCCGATCCAAGAAAAAGGGGTCAAAAAGTCCGTGGGCCTTTTGAACTTGTTGAAAACCCCGTACACCCATCAATTTTTCCCTAAAACACTCTAAACATTGTGTATTTTAGTATATTCCTTGTTAGTTATATGTATGCCCTAGAGGCCATTACTGTACATAGGATGTATATTGTAGTGGATGCTGGGACATATATAGGAAGGACTTTCTCGCTCGACATGATAGTACGCTATCTGGTTGCACTTTGTCTTAACATGTATACTTTCTGTCTCTCTGATTACATGTTGATAAAGCCCTTAGGATATGTACTCGACTTCCAGGACTATGATGTAGATCATACTAGTGGGGCCTGGGTAGTCCATGAGTACATCCTTGAATTGTTCCTAGTCGAGGGAATATCGAGACGGGGCATCGATATTCCAGAGTAGACTAGCGCATATCTTCTCGACCCATGCGATGGGCGATGGATGATCCCATATCCATTGGTGTTTGACATCGAAGATGGTATGCGGGTGCTCAGTGGAGACTGGGTACACTGAACGGACTCGCCGAGAACTCCCAGATGGTATTATACCTCACGTCAGATGGCAGTTCTCTGGTGACACTGGTACAGCTTAGTCTGTTGACCCGAGATCGTCATAGAGTCTTGTGTGTCTCCCACTGTGCTTTGATTTCCACCCTACCACGGCTCTACTGAGTTGTGCAAACAGGTGGTTTTTGGGTACAGTCCCGATTCACATGGAGGCAATGAGCGATAGGAGGGGATTCGTCTCTCCCGGTATTGGGGGTTGATGTTGTGCAATGCTCGACTGGCCATAACAGGAAATCCCTGGCCAGGGTTGCAGTGATATACTGGTAAGTGTTATCAGTAGTTTCACGAATGTTATGGACCCTACGTCGGCATGACTTATCGAGCTATTGGGGTCTGACGTTTACCACCCCTAGGCGAGATATGCGACATATCAGACGAACAGACCGGACTATACGGTAGTGTTACTGGTCGGATTCGCAGGAGTGTGAGCGGGCTTGCTCGTCGATCTTCTGATCGCTCAATACCCGGATGGCCGTTACGTTTGGCAGACCGCTTGCGGCTTGTGGGTGCATGATATGATCATCATCTGCTACCGGCGTATTGACGAGTCTTTAGAGTCCTACACAGAGGTTTCCTGGTTCAAGCGAAACGAAATAGGAGTGCATATGAGATATGTGCGGGACCGAGAATAATGCGTGTATGTGATACCGTGTTTGATTCTCGCGATCAATGTATCGAATGGTTATATGCGATATAACCTAGTTATCGAATCAAGGATTGATTCGATAAGCCGACACATTGGATACTAGCCGGTTATATGCGATATGACCGGATCGTTAAATCAAGTGTTGATTTAATGATTTAATACATAATTATATATTTGATATATTACTTTGCATTAACTAGTATCGGTTCACTTTAAATGGATTTTCTCACGCGGATGTGCACATTGTATATTCGATATAGTTTTGTGCACATGATTGTATCATGTTTGATGATACATTCTTGCTTGGTTTTGTGTAAAGTGTTAAACCATGGTTAATTGGTGATTAGGGTTTCTTTTTCATTTACTTAATCATTTATTTATTCCTTTTATTTATTTTGGAAAAAGGAAAGATAAAGAGATAAGAATGGTTGCTAGATTTGTTTTTATTTGAAAGCTTCTTGAAGCTTTGACCTTAGTCCACCATTCTTGTCTTTTATCTAACCCTAACCACTATCTAACCTAAGTTAAGTCTCTACACTAAACCATGGTCAATGATATGATAAGTATTGTATTTTATTTTCTATTTTAGTTTAAGTTATCATATCATCTTCTTTTTCTTCATCTTCTTCTTCCATGGATGTAGCTTGCTACTCCAATGGCAAGTGTTGAAAAAGTGTGAGAAATCCAAAACTAAAGTTTACCCACTTCCTATTTCTTCATCCTCTATCTATTGCCAAGTAGTATAGGGTGTTTTCTTCACAAGTTTTCCAAGCTTGATGAAGTTGGAGCTTGTTCTTGCGATATCTCGACGTAGATCATCTTCGGCATTGAACCGACGATCAAGCTCGCCCATTCTTCGATGATACCGATACTTGAGTTCCGGATTCATTTTGGACAGCCGAGGGGACTTTGTTGCGGAGCCGTGGAGGTGGTGGACCGGATCTACAAAGGTTGTATGTCCGTTCCCTTAGTTAAATTGTTAACTAGTTTATGTTTCGCCTAAATATCTAGTAAACGATCCGTAGTCGGGTTTGTAGGCACCCGTAAAATTTTATTTGTGCATGTTTGATCACTTGTGAGACCTCACTAGAGTGCCTAGGAACCCTACAGTGGTATCAGAGCCTAGCTAGAGCCTTAGGCGAAGTCCAGACGCGATTTGAAGTCCGATCGAACCGAAACCCTACCCGGAAAATTGCTCTCTGTTCAATTTTTAAAATCTGGTCTTTTTCCATATTAAAAATGTTCAGAAAAATAAGCAGGTGAATATATGAGGTACTGTGAAACTCGTGGCCATAACTCCTTCATACTGCCGCGCTTCCGCGGCACGAGCAAGCCTCGTGCGGCGGTTGCGCGGCGGTACGGCCTGTTTGTTCAGTGATTTTTGCACAGTATCTCATAATCATTAGTGCTAGTATTCCTGGGTATTTTTAATATTTATTCCAGAGTAGAATTTTTCTGTGTTGATTTGGGGCTTCGGTATTTCGATCGGGGTATCAAATTTTGTCTGTGTGGCTTTCCGGATAAATTTTAGAATATGTTAAAAAGTTCGACCGGATATAAATACCCAACTTTTCCCCTGTCGGGAAATTTCCAAGTGTTGGATTTTTCCGTAGTTTAACGACGTTCTAAGTAGTGCAAGTAACGCGATGGTCCCTCTAGAAGACACAAACCTTAACTCGATTATGTGACCGTCTTGAACTGCCCTTTGAACCTTCGGGTTTGGGGCAGTACGGCGTGCCACATGTGAGGCGTTGGCTTGACCCTTCTACGGCTGGATCGTTGGTACTGAGGTACGAACGGAATGTTGTTAGACTTGTTTCATGTGTTGATCATTTTCGGGAAAACTTGGGTGTTCGAATGTTCGATCGAAAAGTTTAACATTTTTTGTTTATCTGGAATGGGATACAATAATTGGAATTCACAATGAGTTATATGATAACTAAATGAATGTTATAAACATAGCAGTTTAGTCTCACTTGATCAGTTGCCACGGAATTTTGATGTGATCAAAAGTCCGTCGCAATCACGTAGCGTACGCGGATACTCGCCGGGTAAACTTAATAGACAGCCTCACTCCATAGCCCCGACCAAGTGACTGTAGGAGAACCCCGTCGCCGAAAGCATCCGTCCGGGTGCTCGCGGTAGCGGTGTTCCGCCTTGGTGCACTTTGTCGACGGTATCAGGGGTGCGGCCGCCTACTGAAGTTTGCGACGAGTATTCGATCAAAATATCGGGAATCTTATAAAATTGCCCGACTTAATATTGAAAAGTGTTTTCGATAATGAGACTGAAATGCGGGGTTTATAATTGTTAGGCATGCGATGTCTAAATAATTCATTTGGTCAGGCATGCGATGTCTGAAGAGATTGCGGATTCCAACTGTTGTAGTTTTACACTTTCTTTTCTGTGACCGTAAGTGTAATATGTGATATCGCCGGTTTCGTTGCTATATGTCAACGACAATTGGGATGCGCATATTTACTTACGTTGATGTCATGTGATGTTATGTATTGCTGGATATGTTATATTGGATCGTCGTGTTTGAATAGCCGGGGGTTTTTATGTGAGATGAGTGTTTTTTCATTTTCATTCATGTAAAAACTTGTATGTAATATTCTTTTATTGGGGCACTTCCAGGTTGCGGAAGTAGTCACCGTTTGTATATTATTTACTTTTCCGCACTAGGATAGACCCAAGGAGGGGAGCACAAGTAACCGGGTTCTGGGGTCCAGTGGGAGACCAACTCGAGGAGTCGAGTCCGGGTTTCCTAACCCTAGAATTGGCAGGGTTGCTTGCCGCTCTCGTAGGGGTCTAGGGATGTGGGATTGGCTATTCATCACGACCGTGGAATCCGTGTTTTATACTGGCTCGTATTGAAAACACGGACGTCCTAGTATATCCAATATTTCATATGTTTCTTCTGCTGTGTTTTATCTGTGATCATGCGATGTTCTGTGTTCTGTGACAGGTATTATATATAGTATATATGATATATTATATAGACGTTGCTTATGTTTTACACCCGCACTAGCCCTGCCCCGCTCTGGCGTTAGTTACCTAACCTAACGGTGCAGACGGGACATCGAGGCGAATGCGGATGGCATAAGCGTACGTTATATTTATCTGTGATGGTTAGGTGGACTTAAATGATGGGATATTCATTAATGAGATTAATGAAAGAAAATAAACCTAAATGATGTTGTGGAATCGAATTTCAAAATAAAACAGGTAGCTACAGTTCTTGCTTTGCATCGCGGTGTTCATTATAGAACATCCTGCACCTTATTCGATGAGGAAAGGACCGAGATCCCTTCACCGGGAGTGACTCCTTTAGCAATAACTGACAGATGCTACAACCCTCGGTTTGTCTTTGATCGCTTCTATAGTTTCCGCTTTGCACAGTGATATATATGATATATCCCGCACCTCATTCGACGAGGAAAGGGCCGACGATCCCTTCACCGGGAGTGACCCCTTTAGCAAAACTAGAAAAGCTTCAAAAACATTCCATTTAAAAACCATTTAATTCCGCAACGAGATCAAGTTCAAAGCGTTAAAGGTTTTCACAAAAACCAGCCGCAACCCTCCGTCATTTTAGGAAGTAGAGTACTTAGTATTCGTGCTGTGTTTGTTGACCATAGTCAAGGCACAGTGTACGGTAGCTAAGTGATGTCTTCCTACACCGCATATGATGCGATTAGTTAGGACAGTCGCGTGACTTTGTTGACCTTAGTTAAGGGTCATGTGGGTGGGTCTAATTAATCACGAAATGACGGGTAGAACTTGACTAGTACTTATGATTTGTTGACCATAGTTAAGGTCATAGGTGCTAGGGGTAAAAACCTTTATCGGGAGTTTCAAGTGTTGAAACTTGCAATGAGATTGCATACCTTCTATGTGATAGTTGGATCCCGATACCCGCTGCGAGTAAGAGTTACTCCTGGGAAAGTTTTATACATTACAATTAGCCAATCAAGTAGGTGTCTAGAAAGGTGTCAACGGGGTTACGCCTCTGGGAAAACGAGGTTTACATTAATTAGGTTCGTGCGAAAGCACGGGGGACCTCCCTCAAAGTACCGACACTGGCCTGGCTGAAAGATTGGCGAACTTGTAGTGTGTAATTAATCCCGGCTAGTCTTTCCTTTTAGGGTTTGAAGGAAGATTTGATAAAAAGCAGTGGGAGCCATCCTGATTAGATAAAATAAAAACCAATCTATTCTTGACAGAGCGCACGCTGAGTGTTTTTCTTCTCTCTCTCTCCTGGTAGCGACCATATCACGCCTTAATCAAGATAATAATACGGATTATTGACCGAACCCGCTTGTTATACTGAGCTGGGGAACGTTGGTCCCGCTCCAACTTATAATTGTTATAAGACAGAGCAGGAAATAGGGGAATACCAGAATTCCTATGTCGCCCAAACGAAGAAAGTGCATATGATGCATCTCCTTCGGGTGTGTTCATTACAAAGAACTGTTTCTCAGTGTCCTCTGCATCCTGGGTATATGATACCGGATCAGGATCCCAGATATGTAATCTGTTATATAGGGCTACAAAAAGGTAGAAAAACTGAGAACGGGTGATAAGTTTCATGAGACAGAAACCGGGGCAAGTGTTGCAGCCAAGTCTGTTGGTCACTGTCACCCTGTATTACCAATACATTGATTCTGAACAAATGCTATTAGATGCCGAACCTGATATACAAAATCATATCAGTCTCTTTATTAGTAAAGAAATGATAAAATTTTGTATAGTTGGATAATGTTTTGAACATTTCCTATATCAAAAGTTGATCGGTTCAGGTGCGTTATCTAAAAGCATTGATGTTCTAAATCAAACTACAGTTCTTAGTATGTGAAACACACACAAGAGGAAGAGTTCAGAAATGAACGGATTTTTCTTGAGGTATTGTAGACTAGGTCAGATCAATGCGACCCGACTGGCTGAAGTTACATTTAGATGTATATTTAAATCGCTTTGAATTTACATCTTGTGCAACTCGCCAATCATGTCACAAAGATAAGATGACCACAGCTCTGTTTATTGGAAACAGAGAAAGAGTTAATGAACTCTTGGGACCGATACATGATGATGTATGTAAGGTCTCCTGTCTACACATGCCAGGACTGGTTCTTTATACTCCATTATATTCTCTGATAATCTCTCAAGATTCAGTCGTATGTTCCTGCTGAAACATAAGTCCGAAGCTTTTGAGGTATTCACAGAATATAAGTTAGAAGTAGAGAACCAATAACCGGGTATAAGTATTATGTCCTAAGATGAGATCAGGGAGGAGAATACTTGTGCATGGCATTACTGGACCATTCTAAAGGAGAATGAGATTCTCTCTCCGTACTACTCCTCTGATTACACCACAACACAACGGTGTATCAGGGCGGAGCAATCACACCCTATATGAGATGGTGTGCTCTATGATGAGTATTACTGAGTGACCTATTTCCTTTTGGGGTGTTATGCACTTGAGAAGCTGCATACCTATTGAATTGGGTTCGAATCAAATCACTGCCTACCACTCCATATAAGATATGGTATGGGAAGAACCCATCTCTTAAGCAAGTTAAGATTTGGGATTGTCCGGCCTATGTCAAAAGCAAAATCCGGACAAGATCGAGGCAAGATCAGTTCTGTTGAACTGGAAAGGTTCCAGCTGTACAAAACTGCTAATGATTTGGTAGAACCAAAGAATTCAATAGTTTCCGACGAAACTCAGCCTCTCCGCCGATCTAGTAGGGTTCCTCACCCACCTGAGAGATACCTCAGTTTCTCGATGACAGTGGGAGCAAGGATTGCATCATGAGATGATGACCCAACTAGTTTCGAGCAGGCCATCGAGAGTAAGGACTCTGTAAGAATGGCTGGATGCTTAGCGGTCTGAGATGGAATCCATATACACCAACAAAGTATGGACTTTGGTTGCTATATCTGAAGGGTTAAATCCCCATCAGGAGCAAGTATATCTTGAGAAGATTACTTGGTGTACATGGAAAAGTTGAGACTTTCAAAGCTAGACTTGTTAAAGGTTTTCGTCATCGACCAGGCGTGGATAATGATGAAACCTTTTTCCAGTAGCTATGCTTAAGTCTATCCAGATCCTACTTACCACGGCTACATACCATGACTACGATATCTGGCGGTTGGGTGCCATGACTGCTTTTCTAAATACTGATTTAGAAAAGAACGTCTATAAGAACACAGCCAGAGGTCTTCGTAAACAGTGGGAGCAGCGGAAACGTGAGCAAGTTACTTTACATAATGAAGCAGGCATCGCGGAGTTGGAACGTCTGTTTTGATGTGATAGTCAAAGTGTTTGACTTCATCAAAATGGTAGACGAACCTTGTATATACAAAAGGGTAGTAGAGAGTAAGGTGGTCATCTTCGTATTGTACGTAGACAACATACTCTTGATAGGAAAAGAGTTTCCTATACTACGATCGATCAATCTCCTCTTATCACTAAGATTCCCCAAATAGGATCAAAGTGATACCTACTAAATCCTGGATTTTGGATCTATGAGATAGATCTAAATGGATGTTAGAATACTCACTAGATGTAGTGAGATGGTATCAATCGATCCTGGGGAGAATCACTGGAAGTGTTCCAGGGTGATAAAGACGACTGAATGTCAGTCACAGGCACTGTCTTTACCCTCAGTAAAGGGACGGTATGTTGGAAGAGTTCCAAGCTCGATTCCGTGGCAATCTAGACGATAAAGGCTGGTAACATCGCTATTAAAGATACTACCAAAGAGGCTGTTTGGGTGTATATTAGTTCATAAGATGAACTAGGTTCCTGCCATTGTATGACAATGGAAGCGTGGTTTCGACCCTGGAACCCTGGTCCCATCAGTGGCCCAGACAAATTCTGAGGAAGCATCACCTGATCATGGAGATAGTTGATCTCCAGGGTGATCGAGGTTAGGAGAGAAGACTCAGAGGACAACACGGCGGATCCACTCACGAAGGCCTTTTTCCCAAAGAGAGACTTTTTAGGGGATGGTTGAGTATGTGATACTGCAACCACTGCTACAGATGGCCCTAGTGCAAGTGGGAGATTGTTAGTTATATGTATGCCCTAGAGGCCATTACTGTACATAGGATGTATATTGTAGTGGATGCTGGGACATATATAGGAAGGACTTTCTCGCTCGACATGATAGTACGCTATCTGGTTGCACTTTGTCTTAACATGTATACTTTCTGTCTCTCTGATTACATGTTGATAAAGCCCTTAGGATATGTACTCGACTTCCAGGACTATGATGTAGATCATACTAGTGGGGCCTGGGTAGTCCATGAGTACATCCTTGAATTGTTCCTAGTCGAGGGAATATCGAGACGGGGCATCGATATTCCAGAGTAGACTAGCGCATATCTTCTCGACCCATGCGATGGGCGATGGATGATCCCATATCCATTGGTGTTTGACATCGAAGATGGTATGCGGGTGCTCAGTGGAGACTGGGTACACTGAACGGACTCGCCGAGAACTCCCAGATGGTATTATACCTCACGTCAGATGGCAGTTCTCTGGTGACACTGGTACAGCTTAGTCTGTTGACCCGAGATCGTCATAGAGTCTTGTGTGTCTCCCACTGTGCTTTGATTTCCACCCTACCACGGCTCTACTGAGTTGTGCAAACAGGTGGTTTTTGGGTACAGTCCCGATTCACATGGAGGCAATGAGCGATAGGAGGGGATTCGTCTCTCCCGGTATTGGGGGTTGATGTTGTGCAATGCTCGACTGGCCATAACAGGAAATCCCTGGCCAGGGTTGCAGTGATATACTGGTAAGTGTTATCAGTAGTTTCACGAATGTTATGGACCCTACGTCGGCATGACTTATCGAGCTATTGGGGTCTGACGTTTACCACCCCTAGGCGAGATATGCGACATATCAGACGAACAGACCGGACTATACGGTAGTGTTACTGGTCGGATTCGCAGGAGTGTGAGCGGGCTTGCTCGTCGATCTTCTGATCGCTCAATACCCGGGTGGCCGTTACGTTTGGCAGACCGCTTGCGGCTTGTGGGTGCATGATATGATCATCATCTGCTACCGGCGTATTGACGAGTCTTTAGAGTCCTACACAGAGGTTTCCTGGTTCAAGCGAAACGAAATAGGAGTGCATATGAGATATGTGCGGGACCGAGAATAATGCGTGTATGTGATACCGTGTTTGATTCTCGCGATCAATGTATCGAATGGTTATATGCGATATAACCTAGTTATCGAATCAAGGATTGATTCGATAAGCCGACACATTGGATACTAGCCGGTTATATGCGATATGACCGGATCGTTAAATCAAGTGTTGATTTAATGATTTAATACATAATTATATATTTGATATATTACTTTGCATTAACTAGTATCGGTTCACTTTAAATGGATTTTCTCACGCGGATGTGCACATTGTATATTCGATATAGTTTTGTGCACATGATTGTATCATGTTTGATGATACATTCTTGCTTGGTTTTGTGTAAAGTGTTAAACCATGGTTAATTGGTGATTAGGGTTTCTTTTTCATTTACTTAATCATTTATTTATTCCTTTTATTTATTTTGGAAAAAGGAAAGATAAAGAGATAAGAATGGTTGCTAGATTTGTTTTTATTTGAAAGCTTCTTGAAGCTTTGACCTTAGTCCACCATTCTTGTCTTTTATCTAACCCTAACCACTATCTAACCTAAGTTAAGTCTCTACACTAAACCATGGTCAATGATATGATAAGTATTGTATTTTATTTTCTATTTTAGTTTAAGTTATCATATCATCTTCTTTTTCTTCATCTTCTTCTTCCATGGATGTAGCTTGCTACTCCAATGGCAAGTGTTGAAAAAGTGTGAGAAATCCAAAACTAAAGTTTACCCACTTCCTATTTCTTCATCCTCTATCTATTGCCAAGTAGTATAGGGTGTTTCCTTCACAAGTTTTCCAAGCTTGATGAAGTTGGAGCTTATTCTTGCGATATCTCGACGTAGATCATCTTCGGCATTGAACCGACGATCAAGCTCGTCCATTCTTCGATGATACCGATACTTGAGTTCCGGATTCATTTTGGACAGCCGAGGGGACTTTGTTGCGGAGCCGTGGAGGTGGTGGACCGGATCTACAAAGGTTGTATGTCCGTTCCCTTAGTTAAATTGTTAACTAGTTTATGTTTCGCCTAAATATCTAGTAAACGATCCGTAGTCGGGTTTGTAGGCACCCGTAAAATTTTATTTGTGCATGTTTGATCACTTGTGAGACCTCACTAGAGTGCCTAGGAACCCTACATTCCTAAACTGCCCCTTGTGACCCATGTGCGCAAATACAAGAAGACGGCTACCATTTTTTTTTAAATCCTCAAATCCCAAGCCTTCTCTCTCCTCTCCGGCAAGCCCCAGATTCTTTGGCGAGCCACTGTCTTCGATCGCCTCTCTGCCATTCGTATTGCCATCGTCTCCCCCGTCGCAACCTTGCCTCCCAAAGTCGACATCCCAATGTCATTTTTAGAGCTCATGCTCTTCTTCTCTTTTTAATTTCATTTCTCTTCTCTGCAACTTTATCCCACACATTTATTCTCTCTCTCATAAATCTACTCAACACTAACAACTCAACAATTAAGAAACTTAATCGGTTGTGTTGGAAAATATTTATCGATTTTGTTGGAAAAGGATGATGATGAGGGAAGAAAAATATTGATTGGTTGTGTTGGAATTGCAAGGAGAAAAGAAAAAAATAAAAGAAAGCAATTAAGCTTTCTTTGTCTCACACACATATTTTCTCAATACCAACAACTCAATAATTAAGAAGCTTAAGGAGAATAACAATAGGAAGACGCTCTTGTTGTTATAAGCAGAAGCATTTGCCTGTAAATTCGGATAAATTTTCTATAACTTCTAATTAGTTGCCAGACGGATGAGAGAGATGTCTGCAGTTCAAAAAATTCTTAAGAAGACGTCTCTCCCAGGCGTCTGGCAACTAATTAAAAGTTAAAGGTAACTGGTTACAAGTTACAAGCTGTCTAAAACTTACATGTAACTTTTCAGAAGTTACACGCAAATATTTCTTCTTGTAGCAACAAGATTGTCTTCTCATTTTCCCCTTTTAAGCTTCTTAATTGTTGAGTTGTTGGTGTTGAGCAGATATATGTGTGTGAGAGAGAGAATGAATGTGTGGGAAAAGGATGCAGAAAAAAGAAATTGAATTAAGTTTTGAGTTGCATGTAACTTCTTTTTTCTTTACTCCTTGCAATTTCAATATAACCCATCAATATTTTGCTTCCCTCATCATCTTTTTTCCAACACAACCTATCAATATTTTCCAGCACAACCCATTAAGAACTTGCAAAATTAGACCTTTCATTTTCTCCACTATGCAGTTGCCTGTAATTTCTTAGCAGTTGCATATAAATTCTAAGCAGTATGTAACTTCAAATAACTTGTCTATAAGAAATTTTTGAACTGCAAACATCTATTACTAATATAGATGTCCGCTAAAGGAAATTTTCAATATGTTAATTTCTGTTTGTAAAAGGAGACGTCTGTAACAGATGTCTCCTTAAGAAAATTTTAAACTGCAGACGTCTTTCCGTACGTCTGACAACTAATTATAAATTATAGGCAACTGCTTACATGCTACAGGCAACTGTCTAGAAATTACAGACAACTTATCAGAATTTACATGCACGTGTTTTTTTTTGTAGCAACAAGAGCGTCTTCTCATTTTTCCCCCTTAAACTTCTTAATTGTTGAGTTTTTAGTGTTGAGGAGATATATGTGTGTGTGAGATAGAGAGAGACAGAGAAAGCCTAATTGTTTTTTTCTTTTTTCTTTTCTTCTTATAATTCCTACACAATCCATCAATATTTTTAATTTCATTCATCTTTTCTGCATATTTTTTCCACACATTTATTCTGTCTCTCACACACACATATCTCCTCAACACCAACAATTCAACAATTAAAAAGCTTAATAGTTTATGTTGGAAAATATTGATGGATTTTGTTGGAAAAGGACGATGATGAGAGAAGCAAAATATTGATGGTCTGTGTTGGAATTGTAAGGAGAAAAAAAAAAGAAAATAAATCAATTAAGCTTTCTTTGTCTGTCTCTCTCACACACACACAATTTCTGACAAGTTGCATGTAATTTCTAGGCAGTTGCCTGTAAGTTATAGGCAGTTGCCTGTAAGTTATAAGCAGTTGTCTGTAACTTCTAATTAGTTGCAGACGTCTGGAGGAGACGTCTTTTAAAGAAATTTTTGAACTGCAGTCGTCTCCTCCAGATGTCTGGTAACTAATTAGAAATTACAAACAACTGCTTACAAGTTAAAAGCAACTGTCTAGAAGTTACAAGTTGCATGTAATTTCTAGGCAGTTGCATGTAACTTATAAGCAGTTGTCTATAACTTCTAATTAGTTGCAGACGTATGGAGGAGACGTCTTTTTAAGAAATTTTTGAACTGCAGACGTCTCCTCCAGATGTCTGGCAACTAATTAGAAATTACAGACAACTGCTTACAAGTTAAAAGCAACTGTCTAGAAGTTACATGTAACTTATCAGAAACTATAGGCAAGTATTTCTGCTTATAGAAATAAGAGTGTCTTCCCATTTTTTCTCTCTTAAACTTCTTAATTGTTGAATTGTTGATGTTGAGGAGATATGCGTGTGTGAGAGAGAGACGTAGAAAGCTTAATTGCTTTCTTTTCTCTTTTCTTTTCTCCTTGCAATTCTAACACAACCTATCAATATTCCGCTCCTCTCATCATCATTATTTTCTAACAAAACCCATCAATATTTTCCAACACAACCATTAAGCTTCTTAACTGTTGAATTGTTGGTGTTAAGGAGATGTGTGTGAGAGAGAATGAATATGTGGGACAAGGATACAGAGAAGATGAATGAAATTAAAAAGAGAAGAAGATGAGTATGAGCTCTAAAAAAGACATTGGGATGTCGACTTGAGGAGGCGAGGTTGCGACGAGGGAGACGACAACGATATAGAGGGCGGAGAGGCGATCGAAGACAATGGCTCGCCGGAGAATATGAGACTCGCCGGAGAGGAGAGAGAAGGTTTGGGGATTTAAGGAGATGGGAGCAAGAGAGAGAAAGAGAAATTTTGAGCGGCTGTAAATGAATGGGGGTATTTTGGTTCCTGCACCAAAATAAAATACGCAGGTCTTGAGCCAGGGGTTTTTAGACAAAGTTCAGTAGTCCCTTTCTCCCTATTTTGAAAATACTGTGATCTTCTGACCCCTTTTTCTTGGGCCGGGGTCTTTTCAACAATTTACTCTTTTTTTTAAACAACCTTGAAAGTGGCATACTAAATTATCCATGACTAATAATAGGTTGGTTGGCCACCATGGGTCCAAAATCCAACCTTGTGAGCCTGTGGGCTCCAAAAATCATCTTTCCTCTTTAAGTCCACTTAATTAGCCGAAGGGTAATGTAATAAAAGTAAGAATTAAATGGGGTTGGGATGGAGCACAGTCCCATGACCATGACACTCGCATGACCAACCGTTAGGAGGTGGGGCCTGTCCCAACTTATAAATAAAAGGCCCTAGCCCTTGCTATACACTATTGGCCCCATCCATGAAGCTGCGGGCAACCGTAGTACCGGTAAACTCTAAAATCAACAAACGACACCTTTATTATGCCTATGAAGGTTGTCTCTTTTGGTTCTCATGGTGGGGTCACACACAGATTGATCAACACTCTGATGGAGCTTGCTATGAGGAATCTTTGTTTGCAAAGTTGCTGCAAGAAATTAAAGTTAAAATCCATTACAATTATTATGTAATTTTCAACAAATTTAGTAAATTGTACTTGTTGTTGTTACCTGAAGGAGCAACTAGTGGGCCTTGGGCTCTAAAGAAATAGACCTGCTCGTAATGGAAAAGGAGGCTCAAGTAGTACTTTCTTAGCACAAAAGATGCGCTTGTTGTTGTTGGAGGAAAGTTGAAGGTTGCAATCACCTCTCTCCACCTCTTCTCACAAATTACCTTCATCCCATTTAACTTTTTCTCATTAATTAACACGTAATTATCAAAATATTACGGAGATATTTGAAGATTCTTGCAGAGAATTATGGTGGTTGTTTTTTTAATTGCTATGTAGTTGATATTTTGTTACCTGCCGAGGGGTGGATTTTCCAGTGATTATATTTTTCATTTTCTCATTTCATATATCAATAACATATTTTATTAGGCTAGGGTCATGTTGAACAAATCCATTATCTCAACAAGAAATAATGTAATGATACCAAAATATTATGACATTGTCAAAATTATACACCAGAATATATAAATGTAAGAAATACAGTACCTTGTCTATGCCTCCCCTTTGAGTCACTTGAACATACATTTGATGCAAGCTGAGCTCCTTCCCTCCAATCACAGGAATCCTTCTCCATCACACAAAAAATAAAGTGATAAACTTAGATTAAAATTGAAGTTTTAAATGTTTTCTACTATATTCTAATTCTAAAATAACATTCATGAGAGTATTAAATATATCCGAGAAAATGCAGCACACAGCATCCTGCTATATACGTACAAAGGTGAGACGAACCGCAATTTAGTCTAAAAAAAAAAACTAAAACCACATGCATGCATACATGAACCTAGTGCGCATCGCCGAGTGGAATCGCCGGAGAGTATCATAGAATGCCACCGGATTCATCGAGACCTCGATATGTGATACCAAAGGAGAAGGATAAACTTTTATCCTATAACCATCATCATAACCATCAACCATATACATAGATTTCTTCCCCAACTCCATATCCAAGCTCTCTATCTCTTGCTCATGCTCTACTTCCTCCATAAATAGCCAAAGATTCAAGGAAAAGACAAGGTAGAGAGGCCAAATGGCAGAAGAGTAGCAAAAAGAGAGGCCAAATGGAGAAGAAGAAAAATTAAGATTAGTGATGATGTGCTGAAGATATAGTGAATTCAGAAAATCTGCAGCATTTTTAGATTGAAGCTCAATATTAATAAAAAGCTAGCACTTTGTAACGCTTGGTGACTATCTTTTTTTTTTTAGGGATTCGGAGTGGCTGCTTTGAGCAAGAAAATAACAAATATCTTATTGCAATGAACGGTTCAGATTCATCCAAAATAGAAACCAACGGTCGAGATTTGCGTAAAACGGGTGTCTTCGGTGTTGATGTATTCGATGTGAATTTGGGACCGGGATCATTGCAAAGCACCCGGCTATTACTTTTACGATAGGCGACACTCTTTTTCCCTTTTTTTTATATATTAATTACTACAATAGAGATGAGTTGCAAGCTAGCAGAGATTGTAATAATTACATATATTAAGTCTGCTGTCATAAGCTAGGAGAGCTACATATACATATGCATATGGTATCTTGATATTTGTGACTAATGTTATATAGTTTTATATTCATTTGAATTGTTATCACTGATGAAGAGAGAAGCATAAGGGGCTGTTTGGTTGCAGGATTATGGAATTTGGATTCCAAAAATAGTACGGTTGAAATTTCTGAATTTGGTAATTTGTTGTTTGGTTGGTTTTGGATTTGTAGATCTGGATTTGTAGATCCTTGTAATCTTTGTTTGGTTGTTGGAAAAAAAATAGGATTTGGATTTGAGGATTTTAGAGAGAGATAGAGAGAGAGAGGATTGTTAAATAAATAAAGTGCATGGGTCCCATCTAAAAGTACAATGAATAGTGCCAAATCCTTGAGAATCCTTGAAAATTTTTAGGATTCATGAATCCTTCTTTTGTGGTGGGCCCCCTATATAAAACAAAGAAATCCTAGAAATCCTAATCCTGCAACCAAACACAAAATTGTGGAATCCTAGGATTCCACAATCCAAAATCCAAATCCAAACCCATAATCCTGCAACCAAACAGGCCCTAAGGTGATGCT
Source organism: Agapanthus africanus (assembly GCA_030015575.1). Lineage (NCBI taxonomy): Eukaryota > Viridiplantae > Streptophyta > Magnoliopsida > Asparagales > Amaryllidaceae > Agapanthus > Agapanthus africanus. The sequence continues at coordinate 450,741,528 of CM057349.1, read as the reverse complement.
TTTTGGTGATAGCTTGGATGTTGGAAGGGAGAAAACCGTACACTGATGAATTTACTTATGATCAGCGGTGGGTGGCTTATATATAGCCAAGAGATTTTTAATACGAATCTCTGCAATATCTTCTCACTGCCTCGGTAGCCATACTAACTTTATTGATTGATGTGTATGTATGAAAATATCATGTATGCATGTTGATAATTAAGATACTACTAAATGCTGCAGCATATATATAGCTGCATATTTCTAATTTGGGCTTGCCGCGTATATTTTTGTATATATTTTTCGTATACATTGTATCTTACCGATCTTCTTCTTCGAAGGAATATGTCTTACTGGTCTTTCTATGTTGTGTATAAATAACTGGATGTGACTCATATAAGAATTCATTTCGGTCATATTTTGGATATATAGCGAATTGTTGTATTGATAAAGATCAAAAAGCGCGGAAAGCTACCGCGGAAAGAAAAAACATCACATTGTGATTTTTTTTAACCGTAGCCTTAAAATATAAGAGAAAAAGGATTGCTTTTTGTTCAATTTTCTATCAAATAATTTAAGTCTTATATGGCTTACAGCTTCTTCCACTATCAAGAATATCAAATGTGGGATGATTTTCCGTCATCTTAAGCAAGATGATACATATTAACAATTCATGGATTTGATGTTGGTTAGTGTTTTTGAGGATAAATAAGAATGCTAATGAAATAAATAAAAACAGTACTGTACATAACATTAGTATTGAGCTACTTTTTTCAAAACTTAGATTTAAAAATTACTTTGTTAAGTTTTCTTTTTTTCATTGACTCCTGATGGACAGCTTCCTCAAATCACAGATATAAAAGAACCCTATATATGCAAAGCCTATAATTAATATGATAATTTTTATGTACTTGAAAAAAGAATGCAAAATAAATGTTGGATTTATTTATCAGGATTGAAACAATGTATAAGCATTAGTAAAGCTGTAACTGGTTACACTATACATCTAGCAAAACATAATTGTTATAATTTAAGCTAGCAGGTCTTAGTCTCAACTTTTTAATTAGGGTAAATTGTCCCCAAAAAAAACCCGAAAGGTTTTACCGCGTGCTAACATAAAATCTTGGCCCCGAAGCGGTTGTTAAAACCCCTTGGAAATTTTCTTTGCAGTACCTGTACAGTTACCTGCTATATCTAATTAGCTCATATATATCGCAGGCAATTGCATACATATCGCAGTACATATCACATAAAAATTAGATACAACAATTAACTATACAAATACTGCAGGCATGGGTTTTTTTGACAACTGAAAACTCTATGTTTTTGACAACCGATTCGGGGACATGGTTTTTTGTCAGCAGGAAAACTTGCCTTGTTTTTTTTTCTTTTTTCTTTTTGACAATTTACCCTTTTATGTATGAGCAATACTTTTCCTACCGGTGCGGTGTAATCCGCATAAGCTACCAAGGCTCCCATTAAATACAAGATAGGGTAAAGTATACGAGTACCTAGGTATTTATGCATGTACGAGTGTGTGAGAAAGAGAGAGAGAGATAGGGGAGGGGGAGAGAGAGCAAAATGTTTTGGCCACAGAGTAAAACAACCTAATTAATTGTGTCATGGTGTGCTAACTAAAATCCTTGGCTTGGTGAGGATTTTGTAGTGTAGCAGAAGGCAGAAGAGGTCTTTGTCTTCACATGTAACTGAGCCTAGTTATCTCCTCATTGGACTCATAGCTGATAAGTGTTGAGGATGCTGTAACTGCACCTTTGTACTGTAGCAAGGAGAAGAGCCCTTTTTTCCCCTTATATGAAACTTCAAAATTAGAACTTAATTCTATGAAATTACAAGTTGGCATTATGAACTTCATGATTTCCAAACAGATATCATGACCTTTCAACATTTTAAAACGATGTCATATGTTTACCGGGATGATATAGAGATGTACATTGGAACGATGTATGAATACTGTAAAAAATGCTGAAGGTCTTAATACATAATTTTATATGCCAATTCGCATTAAAAGGATATGGTATTTATATAACAGTCGTGGTCGCATAAAGCTCATGTTAGTTTAGTAAATTTAGCCTTAGGTATATATAATCCTAAATCAAATGGACATGAACATGTTGGTTAATTATTTATATTCAACGGTACTTGAGTTTGATCACTAAAAAAAGAAAACGGCTATTTCATATCGCTACTACAATCTTGGGATGTCCCTACGGTTAGGACCGCAAGAGCAAAACACTGCCCCTACTACGGTCCTCACCGTAGAGGAAAAAATATTGACCGTAGGTTGAAACGGCCTAGGGACAACGGTGTACGACATAGGAGCGGTTATTTTTTAATTTTTTTTTAAAAAAGTAATAATATCTTGCCCCTACGGTTGAAACCATAGGAGGATATACTTTCCCCTACAGTTAAAGCCGTAGGGGCAAAAGATTATTTTTTTAATTTTTTTAAAAAAATATTAATATATTGGCCCTACTGTACGGGCAAAAGAATATAATTTTAAAAAAAAAAAGCTTTCCCCGTCCTGTACATAATAATATATATATCACATGGTATATAATACAGCCAAATACAAAAATATTTATCAATAACATCCCACACATTATATATAACGAAATAAAGAAACACAATACGAAATCAATCTAAAGTCATGATCATAAACATCATATACAACAATCGATGTCCAAAATATATAATATGTATCAAATAAAATACATACATCCTCCAAAAATCAAAAAAATATAAATAAATCTGTGTTAGCTCTGTCGAGGTGCTCCACCTCTAAGTATCTGGAAAATCTGACGCATCTGCTCGTCGTTGTAACCATGGGCCAATAAAATCTCAAGTAATGAAGAAGCAGCATGGGCAGGAGTAGGAGTGGGTTGTGGAGCCGAAACCGCAAATCCTACTCATATCCGTATTTGAATCACCAGCGCCGTCGTCGCATCGCCAGCCCTTCATGTGTGCGTAAGAGTGTGTGCATGTGTATGTGTATGTGTGAGAGAGAGAGATGATGATGACAAGCCTGAGCATTGACAATGAAGAGTTGGCAATCCGTATTCGAATCTGTGTTATATAGATTAAAACTATAAAGATCCAGGTATACACGAACAGAAGTAACATACATACCATCATCTCCTTTAATCTTTGATATCTCCGTCTGCTGCACCACATGCGCCTACACCATGTAAAGCATTCAAACGTAAACCATTTAAATTTAAACTTATTAAAACAAAATTTCATTCGAATTAGAGCAATTATTAACACTTACGCAATACCACTCGATAGCAGCGTCGGGATATCGAGCCTCACCTGTGTCAGGATCTGTCAATGTGGCGTGGACGGACAGATAATCCGTCAACACACTCGATGTAGCATCCTCCGTCATGGTCTGAGCTCTTTGCAATTCACCAAAAACACACATATATAACATTATTTTTCATATTGCATTATATCAAATTTCAGCAGCACCTCCTTTGTATTTATAAAATTTCCCAAATTAAGATACAATGAAATACGCGGCACACAGGCCGGTAACACGGCACGAAGGGCGCTATATCTTGGCACGAATGCCGGAAATATAAACAACATTCACAACAACATTCAATTCCATATTTAATTGAAATGTGGGAATATAAACAACATTCAATTGCATATTTAATTGAAATTCGAAAAATTAGGGTCAGTATGACAAGTGTTCAATATAGAGGAGAATGATGACGAATTAAGGTATGGACATGTTTGATATGAGAGATCATCATCATTATCACATACATATCATCATCATCATTATCTCACACACACACGTACACACTATTCACTTATATCATGTTCATACCCTTAAATAAGGGCAGATAGTAGTCCTGTTACAAGTTTTTCAAAATGCAAATAAACTATTCCCCCGCATCATCTGCATTTTTTTTAAAATCAAGGAAATGACATGTATTTTATTTCTAATCGTATCTTCGAAGAAAGATTCATTTTACAAAGATTTAACAAATAATTTATCTTCTCATTATCTAGTACACTTCATTTCTACCTAAAATCATGACCAGCATAATATTCATTTTACAGATATTCCTGTCATGATAATAAAAGGTTTTGAACAGAACAAAGTTTTTATTTCAATGATAGGAAGCCAAAAGTTACGCCTGATCATTTCAGTGATATTACATAATTATACTTCTTTCACCGTATAATGAAGTTGGCATTGCAAAATATTCAAGGATCCATGGCTCTTAGAATGGCAAAAACGTTGGAAACTAACACAACCTGTTTCAATCAAAATAAGATTTATTTAATGCATAAAAGAAGTAAAGTCTAAAGGAAGATTTCTACAAATGGAGCATTCTTATTATAAAGATACTTTTCATAATTGAAATCCTCTGGGTTTTTACAATCCCACAGCAAGATGCCAAGATAGTTTTCTCATAGAATAATGATCACATGCTTAACATTAATTGTAGAAAGAATACACTTTATTCATTACATTTAAGCAATTCTTTATAGCCTTCTTGGCACCTGAATATACCTGATAATTTTCTTCCATTTTATAATTTTGCTCTTTTCCCCGTGAAATGCCTAGCGCATCAATAAGTTCTAGTTTTACATAATTGCACTTCCGCAAATATACAAAGATGGTCATTCTTTGAATATTATCTTTCACAATGCATTAACATCTTCTCTACAAATCTCAAGATAAATTTTGGAATCCCTTGATAAAATTCCATAAGAACATTCATCCCACTTATACATTGTAAATGAAATGTCAAGGTGACCGCGGGCATAATATTTTTAAGTCTTCACACCACTGCTCTAATGCATTTCACGCTTAGCGAAGCTGGCAGTAAGCTTGCCAATGCAGTTCGAGATGATACACATCCTATCGTGATTAAACACCATCCTAAGATTGCTCTCAAAATTTCAAACAATATAGTAACTGAATGGATTGTTTCGTATTCCAAAATATCTTCGTGTTGAGAGCAACTAATCAAAATTTAGATGTAAGATAATTGCTGAGATACATGAAGTAAGACAACCAACATAAAACTAAACACACCAACGGCTTTTCGCAATTCGAGTCGTCGTCGACATGAAATTACCATAAAATTGTGATCTTTAGCCCGCCATAATAAATTAAAATCATCTATACGAACATGCTAGCAGTTTCCAATATAGAAGCAAATAAATCGAAAAAGTTCGGCCACAAAACTAGTATCCCCATGCCCTATGATCAATTTCTGATTATATAGCAACGAATTAGCTCGAAAAGAATTAATCTTTATCAGTACAAACCCTAGAATCAAAATCTAATTACACGATAGTGACTGCAAAACTAATAAACTACGATTTAACACGATTAAAAACCCTAAAATTAACAAAACGTTGTATCAAAGAAAGATATGATACCTTTTGCTTCTTCTAGAGTTATGAGAATGACCAAACTCCAATGTCACGCCCCGCTTCCCAGAGTACGGGCAGAGGACGCGACAAGACCGCTGCGTATTTACTCAGAAGTAAATACGCTAAGTGTAACTAAGCAATATAAGTAAAATACATAAGAGACAAAATGTAAATGAACAGTAACTTTATTTATTAATATTGTTTTTACAATACATCTGAAAAGTAAATATATGGAATGGAAAGCAATGCCTAAACAGTGGCATAACAGAAATGGAAAATACATAATGTAAATGTGTACAAGGAATCTAAAGCTCTGGGTCGAAAGCTAACTGATCCAAGTCCTCGTTGGTGGGCTCGATCTCCTGAAGGTCTGATCCACCTGACAACATTCTAAAAAAGAAAGAGAAGGAATGTCGTCAGCGAACAGTCGCTCGGTAAGTCTCAAAGAGGAAGAAGAAATAGAATAGAAAGAAAGAGTGTGTAGCTTTTAAAGTGGTATTATACTGTTATAATGTTGTATTTAGTGTCGTTGTTGTTTGTAGATTGGTACAGAAGAGTTCAGTGTATACAAGAGGAGTCTCGTTAGACCAGAGACTACGGTGGATGGAATACAAGGAACCGTTCAGCCACGGTACAACGGCAATTGAATTCAGGTTAGGTGTTTTAATGGTTGCAATTTCGTGCCACATCTAACACCTTCCGTACCAATCTACCCCTTAAACCCCGCGATATCTTGATTGTATTTTTTGTATTGTATTGTCTGTATTGTATTGTCTTGTAAATTGAATTGTATAGATAGATGACTTGCCGAAACCATGATATCAGTAAATGGATGTAACTGGAGAATCATGTAGATGGATGTATATCCATGGTTCGGTTGAACAGATTGAATATATGGATTCATATTGAATTGTTTTATATACTTGAATCTCATTCAAGTCAGATTGATTATATTGAGACTCGGTCTGAATCAGACAATTAGAAAAGAAATTGAATCCTGAATTAGGTTTTGGTGTTATCGGTAACCGCTGCACATGGACGGCAGGATTTGTGTCTTTCTCAAAGACGATTACCGTATTGATAACACCGTTTGTTTAGTTGTCTACCTTAAATAGGCAAGCATCCATATCTTCGGCTCCCTGAGGCTCAAGAGACTGGTCCCGCTTAAACTTATGTTTACTAGTGTCACGACCCGAAATGGAATGTGACTGGCACTTGAATCATATGAAGTCTATAGGACCCCATCTAATTCAAATAAACCAAAAATCTCAGAAATCTAAACCATTTTAAGGAAGAAATGAAGAAAACTAGATTTAAAACAAGTGGTTTTAATAACATAAGCCAAAATATGCATTTTTAAAATCTCAAGTCTTTTCTGAAAATTTCGGCAGGGTTTCCTTTGTAAATACTGGCCCCAAAAAGGGTACAACATGCATAATAAAAAGGCATCCCCAAGCGGGAGCTAACTCTTCGCCAATTGGCGGTCACAACCACGCAAACAATATAATATACAACGCCGAAGGGCGAGAATCAAAACTCAAAAGAAAACTCAATAGCATCAAGAAAACCCATAATAATACAACGCCTGACTCTAAGGTCGAAAGAATATTCACTGGTTTTCTAAGTTTAATAAAAGTACAAGCATGGTTGATGGAGTTTACTAGATACAACTGAATGTAAATAAAAGGTATAATGGTGGTCACGATACAAGTGAACCCACCTACCAAATCAATCACCCGAAAAGAAGCAGTGTGCCAGCAAAGCCGCTAAGGAAACCTGTACGGCAAAACCTGCAAAAAACTGTGGCCCAACGGGGGTGAGTTGCCAACTGGTGAGTAGAAAACATCACCGAGCAGAAATCGTATGTATGACTCAATCCTAGGTTATACGATCAGTAATATCCTCCAATAATATGGCGTGAAGCATGATAAAATGGTAAGGGTAAACATCTATTCATAAGTGTAATACCAAGTGCTCGTGTCAGTACCTCAGGTAGCAACATAATACGTATATGATGTATGAATACAATAAAATGAAAACAGAATATATCATGAATGAGAAACTGTTTTCTTTATTTAGTGAGATTTCTGTATAAAAATCGTCGTATCATCAATAAAATCACCAGAGAATCAGTGTCAAGCATCGACACAAAATATATATCTCAATATCTCAGGCTCCGGCTATCCGGACTGGCATGTATCATCAAATCTCGATATCTCAGGCTCCGGCTATCCGGACCAGCCTATAGTTTGATCGGTATCCTCTGGATATCCGTCGAGTCACAATAAAATCACCGGTCGGTAGTGCTCCCCTGCCAGGCTCAATGCCATCATCTGCGACCATCTTGCCCCGGGATAGCGCACCGGGTCCACCATGCATCCACAGACGGTTCCTCCTCCTCCTCGAATCGGGTGTATCATATCACTCAAGAGACGAGAAAACTCATGGTGGACTCCTCTCAAATCATATCATGAGAAAACCGCAGCTTTCATTTTAAAATGATAATCAGTTTATAAAATCCTTGCGGTTTCTCCAAATCCAGAAATCTCATGAAAATCCGAAATCCCAATCTCAATGGTAAATAAACAATGAATTCCATAATATTGGGCTCTGGCAATCCGGACTGGCCCATAATGTCATGGCAAATGAATAAATAAATATACATGAAAATTACAGTAATAAATGCAATGTCTAAGCTATCATATAAAAGCAAGCACACTAGTAGCATGTCGAAACTATCAGCCAACAATTTATACTAATGAATAGTGTTTCCTAATGTGTACATGATATGGCAATTACCGATGATGATGTGTGTGAGCCGGCAAGCAGGAGTACGTGGAGCATACGCATCACCGGTAATGGTGCTGGTGTCCTGACAGCATGGGTTTCATAATAATTACGAAAACACAAATAAGCATGCAATGCGATGCGAATAATAAGAACATGCGGAAAATGAATGGTAAACGCAGCAATAAAGAATATACATTTATATAATCGAGTTATACTGCTTTGGCATTTGAAATAACACGAATCGTGGTATTTAGAAAATAGGGCTACGGTATTTGTAAGAAAATGTGCGTCCTTTGAAATATCCGTGGAATCTCTTGGCCTGACTTTAAAATACTCACAATTCGTTAGTTTTGGAAATAAGTATGATTCGAGTCCAGTATAACATCTACTAAGTAAACTACAGGACTAACTAACAGACAAATCGAAAGGGTAAGGAAAACTGCCTAAGTCTGAGTCGATATATATATATATATATATAATAGTCGGTGATCCCGCCTCAATAGTATCACGTACGATACAATATATAATATGACGTTCTCAAGTCAAGAGTGCGGATCAATCATCATAATTATATCTCGTACGGTAAATCCATCGTACGGCATCCCAAATCAGGGTACGGGTCAAATATCACATTTATCTCATCATTTATCTGGTATCCTTATCATCATATCATGAACTGGGGTACTGATCTAAAGTCTAGTATATTCTGATACCGTCAACATATATATATATATATATATATATGTATATATGTATATATATGTATATATATATATATGTATATATATATATATATGTATATATATGCGTGTGTATGAAAACACAACGCCTAAGAACCCGCTATAATATATATATATATATATATATATATATATATATATATGCGTGTGTATGAAAACACAACGCCTAAGGACCCGCTATAATATCATGTCGTATCTCATAATACGAACCAAATCACATCACCGATCTCATGGCATCATGCCCAATCTCATCGACTCATCTCCAAGTACAACATACTATCCTCATATCCAAGTATATGTATACCTATATATATATATATACATACTCACATGTATGTATGTATGTGTGTGTGTGTGTGTGTGTGTATATGTATATCCCCATATACGCACAAGTAATCAAATGTATGCGTGTGGGTGTAATCTTTACTCTAGGGTTTCGCGACTAAGAAGCTAAATTAGTTACTTCTAATTACACTAAAACTAACCCATGAACACCTAAAACCTATCTTGATAATCATCCGCGTATCACAATCCACATATTTATAATCATACATAACATATTTGTATACTACACTACGAACTGCGGGGGTGCTATACGCTATCCACTCGACTTCCCCCGTAGATATATATCTACTCACCTTGATCCTTACTTGCCGAAGTCGATGTCTCCATTTCTCTCCTTCATCGTCCCGGAGTTCACGCGGAGGTACCTACATGACATAACACATCGTATCGCATTAAAATCCGATTCAAGACCAAAACGACACACGAATCTCACATAGGTCAAAACCTATGGTCTACTCACACAAAAGAGCCCAAAAACACGCGATATCGACGTAAAAATGTCAAGTGACCGATACCAAAAAAAAATATCAAAACTTCAAGTCGTAAACATCGAGGAATCCAAAGCAACAACCCAATAAAATGGTCCCAGATTTTAGTTCGGATGAAAACAGGATGAACAAACAGTACTGGGGTGTAGTATAGGGGGCATATGAGCTACAGAACCAAATTGGACACCAAATACCACAAGGTGGCCGGCCACATGCCCTCCAGATCCGGCGAGCTCGGTTTTGCCATGGTGAAACGCCCTCGTACTCTCAGGGTGGTCTCCTAGGGTCTTAATTAGGTCTCTGGAGTTGTTTGTTTTCTAGTAAAAGTCCCGGTTCACTCCAGATTCTCTGTAGGCCACCAATTCCACACAAAACTGACATCGAACATATTTCCCTTCAAGTCCTGGTCTGCTCAGGATTTGTATCATTTCAGGGGTTTTATGGTCACTACTAGGCCTCTATTTCACCACCACAACTCAAGAATCCCTCAACCCTCTTCTAGAAATTTTCAAACTTCACAAAACCCCACTAAACCAATTCTAAACTAAAGTTTAAGCTAAAGGAAATGAAATTCTACACTAATGGTTAAAGAATTATCTCATTTGGGACTCATGAATCCCCTAGAGTATCAAAATCCTATTTTTTCTTGGTTCCTCATGCTTGTAGTGAGCTTGTGCATATTTTTAGTGAAGGGAAGATGGACTTTTGATGAGTGTTTTGGGTTGATTGAAAAGGTAGAAGAGGGAAGAGATGGAGGGCAGCCAAGGTGAGAGGAAGAAGAGGGAATGATGAAGACAAATGAACAAGAGCCATGGTCAAATGAGACCCTTCACCTCTCTCTCTTGCCCATATCTATTTCTTTATTCATATTTTTTTCTTTTTCTTTTTTTTATAAAAACCCAAAACAATTTAAAACCATATACATATAAAGAAATACAAGGTGTCATGGTAAAAAATGTAACAAGTGTATAATATGACATGGTGCATGTTATGTGCATAAATTAAACTTAATACACGATTAGTGTTATTTAATCGCGATTAGCATAAAAATGGAATATAATTAATCATAAAGAATTTATAATTGCTTAAATCATATAAATTCCTACAAAATCGCTATTAAATTTAATTTTCCAATATTTCCCAATTTATCGGTATATAATTATGCCGCATCATTAAAATATTCGTAATATTTATAATTTAATTATATAAATTCCCAAAAATGATATTTTATTTTTTTCTGAAACGTTACAACTAGGGTCTTTATTGTAATTTAGTATAACTTGAGAGGGTTTTATGTAAAAATAAGTTTGTATAATTTTCAAAATACATCTCAAGTATTTTATTATCGTCTTTAAAGTTTTCATTGATGTATATTTTATCATTGTGACATTTCTATTGAATAAAACCTATTTTCATAATATATTGTATTTATTTGTAATATTGGAATTTGTATGGTATTTTCTTGTAAATGGAATGCTTTTCTTGAATTTTGGAAATGTGGAATATTATAAATATTAAAAATAGATATTTTGATATTAATTACATATATATATTTATTTATAAAAATAAGTTTTATTTATAATAGAAATCACATTTTCTAAATAAAATTATATTTTTTTAAATTTTTCGAGACCGTATGCTCCTTGCGGAGGTCTGCATCTCGCACTACTAAACCCGAGAATGTGTGATAACCCGCACCATTCCGAACGGGTTCCCCGAAATGGGTTGTAGCGGCGCATTGCAAAAATTTGTTAAAAATACATATCTTGTAGGAAAAGGTTTTTATAAGTTTGAGGTGGTTTTGTGTAAAATCGTATTTTCCCAAAACTATATTCTCAAAGATCATCGTGCTATATTATATATGTGTGTTGTGAGGAGGTAGGTCATTATCTCGTGAACTATCTAAAAATATAGCAAGGGGTAATGATATTTTATGTCGAAACTAAACTATTTGGTATTTTTCTGTAAAAGTGTTATAAAAATTGAAATATAAATTCTTTTGATATGAAACTTGTCAAGATATTTTGTTAATATTTAATGATCATGATGAGAGATTTTGGTATTATTGTGTTTAAGAAAAATATGATTTTTAAGAAAAAACCGAATCGGAAATCTGATTAACTCCACTTCCATCGGATTTTAGAATTCTAAGTTTTTAGAATAGTAAAGAGAAAGGAAGAAGGGACTTACTGGATTGTAGTATATAGGAGAGGAAAAGGAAGAAGTAGGAGGCGCCGGTGCGTCGTTTCGTAGCCGGAATCTCCTCGAATCGTCGTCGGAAGTTCGCCGGAGCATCGCCCTTTGCTAACTCCACTTGCACACAAAAAGTCTAGGGGATTTTCTTGAGAGTTTGGACAGGAATTTCAGTGTGAAGGGTGTGAAAAATTGAGTGGGTTTTTATAGGAAAATCTAGAGTTTAGGGTAGATGAATGAGTGTGATAAAATTGTATTAAAAGAATGGATTAAATGGGATTTTGAATGGCTCTGTTAATGTGCAGGGTTTTTAAACAGTATAGGGATTATGGGGAGACAAAGAGGCACGGTTTACAAAAAAGAAAATCAGATTTGGGACCGAGTCGGCCGGCGGCGCCGGCCGTTCCAAGCTTCCCGCCGGCCGAGTTGGGACGAGTCGGCCTCCGTCTTGACGCCATGTGTCCCTTATCGATTTGTCCACCTCCTGAACTCGTTTGTTTTTAGTGTGACCTTTGGGTTTACGAGTTATGCACGTGTAGACTCTTGGGCTTCTAAAAATATTAAAAGAAATAAAAATAAAAAAATAATGTGGCTGATGGGATTTGAACTCTGGTGTTTTGGTTCAGCAGTGCAAGATTTTACCAATGAGCTACAAGCACTTTCTTGCTGTTCAAAATCAAATCAAATTTATAATTTGTGCTCAGGCTCAAATACCCCTTTGAGTATTTTTGAAAAAATTGTACAGAAAATTTGGGGTTGTTACACCCAACCCTCCCCTTAGAAAGAGAAGGGAGGGGAGGGAGGGAGAGTGAGAGAGGAGACTTTGATGGAAATTGTTAGGAATGGCTGCAGGTCTTCATGATGGAGGCGGATCGAGGAGGAGGTCGGCGGTGGAGGGCTTTGAAGGAGGTCGGAGGAAAGGGCTTTGGAGGAGGGAGGCTTAAGAGGACCGGAAGAGATCGGAGGAGGCACTGGAGGTCGACGACCGAGGAGGAGGAGGAGGTCGTCGGAGGAGCGGGCTTTGGAGGAGGCGGCCCGGAAGAAAGAGGCGTGACGGCGATGGAGAAAGGAGGTCGGCGAAGGAGGGCACGGTGGCGATGGAGGTAGCGGCGCTAGAGGTCGGAAAGGCGGAGCTAAGGCGGGGAAAAAATTTGGAGGGAAATGTGTTTTAGGGATTAGGGTGAGAACGGGGAGGGAGGAAATTTGGTTTTTATTTTTATTTTTTAACCATCGACTTTGCCCCTACGGTACAGACGGCAGGGCACACTAGGAGCAAAAGCAGATGTTAATCTTTTACAATTTTTTAATTATATATGTCTCTACGGTGTGCACCGTAGAGCCATATTTTGCCTCTACGATGGTAATCGTATGGACAACTTAAAATTGCCCCCACGGATATTTCCATCCGTAGGGACAACCCATCTTTGTAGTAATGTATACAACCTTGTAATCTTTTGTACCTGTATATACTTATCTTTGTTTTTTAGCACCTTTTTTTCAATGAAATTGTATTTGTACCGCTAGAAATCTTTAGAACGGTTTAAAACACATTTTCATTGACAATTGCTTGGAACTACATGGTTTTGAGTTTCAATTATAATTTTTTTTGTCTTTAAAATAGGAAAATGAATACTAAATATTGTGGGTTTTTTAATCATTTTTTAATAATTATTTGTAGGAGGTATGCATTTTTAATATAAAACTGCCTTAGTTCATACTAATTTATTATTTTTATCATATATTTCACTATATCATATTCATTTAACTAAATACTACCTTAAACAATCACACATATACAACCTCATTTAACTAAATACTACCTTAAACAATCACACATATACAACCTCACTTTATAAACTTTTGTGCTTCCTTATTTAACACGGAATCTTATTCTTGCAACTACAAATCTTAGTTAGGGGCTGTTTGGTTGCAAAATTATGAAATTTGGATTTCAAAATAGTACGGTTGAAAATTTCCGGATTTGGTAATTTGTTGTTTGGTTGGTATTGGATTTCTAGTATTGGATTTGTAGATTCTTGTAATCTTTGTTTGGTTGATGAAAAGAAAGTGGCATTTGGATTTGAGGATTTTAGAGAGAGATAGATAGATAGATGATTATTAAATAAATAAAGTATCCGGATCCCATCTAAAAGTACAATGAATAGTGCCAAATCCTTGCAAATTCTCCAAATTTTTTAGGATCCAAGGATCCTTGTTTTGTGGTGGGCCCCCCATAAAAAACCAAACACAAAATTATGGGATCCTCTTAAAATTTTGGATTCCACAATCTAATTCTTTCATAATCCTATAACCAAACAGGCCCGTAGCATGTTCCTTTTCGTTTTTCAACTTTACTGTTCCAATCCTTTTTTACCCTCTCAAGACGTATTTGGATACACACTTTTCCTAAAATTAAAAGGCTAGATTTGCAAAACATACCCCTGATCACATGATGATATAACATAAATAGTATATATTTATGTGCTATCTGATTTAGAAATGTTAACCATCACAGTCTTATTAATACATGAATACACAAAAGGAAACAGAAGTTGCTTGCTTCCTATTTTGGAAGCAATTAATAAGAGCCGTAGCTCAATAATATTATGGATTAAAGATCTTGTCACAAGATACAACTGGAGAAAATAGAAGTTGCTTGCTCTTTTTTCCCCATAAGAAATACTAAAATATTATCTACCATCTAATTTAGAAACAATTGGGGATCGGAACTAGACAAAAAAATTGCTAAAATAACTTTATCGAATGATCAATTCTTGAAATATTAAATAATAATAATAGTAGTAATTATTATTATTATTATGATGATGATGATAACAACAACAACACAATATTATGATTGTAAATTAATTGCAAGAAACCCCACTCTTTTGCTGAGCAGCAAAAGGCTGCATTTTTTTAATAAAAAGAAAACAGATAAACGTTGGAAAATAGGCCTTCAACTTTTGTGACATTATTTTTTATTACACTCGGATCCAAATTACCTCTATAATTTTATATTTCACCTTCCATTATTTCATGAACTTTGTAACACCCTAGTACGGTTATACAATATTAATTGATATTTTAAAACTTACTTTATATTTCTTCTATTCTATCTATTGGGTCGCAAATGATTCGAATAGTAGTAGTCATTATCCAACCCGACCCACAAGTTTAGAACTCAATATGGTGCAAGATTGTATCTGAGATTTACCTGTAAAGTGTATCTATGTGAATCTAATATAATACCTATATTATACTTTTATATCTTTATATATCATATATCTAGATCATTATATATCTTTTAATAGTCACAAGTTAAGAATAAGTTGTATTTTATTAACTGTCATCATATGATTGTCATTCTATATCTTATTTTGTTTTTATCTTTTACGTTTAAATCTCAAGATATCTAATATCAAATATTTATTAAATCTAAATATATTTTTAGAATCCTTTTAAATCTTAAATTATGAGTATGAGTTATTTAAAATATATTCTTGCATTATAGTTGAGAAGCTTAAATATGTGAATTATTTTCCAAAATATATTTTTGATGAGATTTTGGTGGAGATTGGTTGTAATTTGATATTATCTATATCCATTAAAACTAATATATATTTATAACCCAATTTAAACTATACTATATATATTTATATTTAACACAAAATATCTCTCTCTCCACATAACATATCTCTTCCTCATCAATTTATATATTCTCATTTTTCGTTCTTCAAGCCCATACCCATTCTCGCCGTTGCAACTCCAGCCGCATCCTAGAACCTTAACCAAGCCATCAATACTTGGTGTTAATTTGTATAGTGTCATGTTGCTTCCGTTTATCGCGTTTGTTTCGATGCAAATTTATAACATACTACATGCTATAATTTATGTAATTTACTTATATATTGTCGTACTATTATTATTATCATTATTATCATCATACAGCTATATCTATATAATTTATATACCGTAATTATTTAACGCCAATCGGTTTTATAATATATAATGTATGCAAATTTACAACTTGCGACATATTATATATATATATATATATATATAGTCGTAATATTTCTTATTATTATCATTAATTAGTTTATAATCTGCATTTATCAAGATCCGAAATTGGCACGTGACGGCTCTTAAACTACCCAACGTCTACAGGCGTAACGCAATATAAGTAAGCCGAAAATCCATCTATCTAAACCATAAAAAGTAGTAAGTGATAATAACATTTTTAAAACTTTTGAAATATCAAACCAAATTCTTTAAACTCCAACTTTACTTTCTTAAAAATTTCGGCAGCACCTCCGCGGCCGAGTTGGCTCATCAGCGAACGTAACTTTTTCCAGAGGCCCCCTTGTAATCTTCTAACTTCTTCAAGACGCTTTGAACTCCCTAGCTTTCTCCAGAAGCTTCCCTACAATAGCCAAGCTTCTCATGCAAGGTTCATAACAACCTAGCTTTCTCCAGAAGCTTCCCTACAATAGCCAAGCTTCTCATGCAAGGTTCATAACAACCTAGCTTCTCATGCAAGGTTCATAACAACCTAGCTTCTAGTGGAAGATTGGGAGAACAATAAAAGGTGACCTAGGGTTACATTTCAAGAGTTGTTCAATAATTTCATATTTTTACACACAAGTTGAATGACACAACTTGTGATCCAAATCCAAATCCAATCAAAATCAAGATCCATTGAGAGCAAAATCAAGCGACAATCGAAGAGACTTTATCGCAACACCGATCGTCATCAAGAGCAAGAGATCCGCATCCGATCCACGACTCACGGCGATCGAGCCACGCAAATATCGACGACAAATTCCCTTTCAAAGGAGCGATCGAGAGCTAGTCTTGTAAACTCGAATTGAGAGGTGTAATTTGAAGGAGATTTAATAAAGGTGATAATTGTAATTCTCGCTTTGTTTACATTCTTGCATTATGAAATTTCTAGTTCTTGATTCTTTTATTTTCATAATGCGTGAGTGAAATCTCCGCTTGTAAAGGAATCGAGAGAATCGGTAGATCTAATGATGATGAAATCATAAACTAATCTTAAGTCTTATGAGGATTATGAACTTTAGGAAAAAGAATCATCGATGACCTGATTTGGAGCGATATCACGTTCTTGATTATTTCGTTGTAAATTAGGAATCAAATGATTGATGATTTTCTTTGTTAGAGGCTAGAATTGAATGATGATCAATGAACAGACAAGAGATAGTGAAGGAGAAACACTAGCTTCTTCAATAGATATCTAATCTTCATTCATTGTCATCGATCTAGCTACAATTCATCAATAGATAAGATTCGTAATTATTAGCATTCATCATTGCTACTAATTCGATTGATTCCTACAAGCTATTCTACATATTCTTGATAACTCAAATTGATATTGGATATTTTCTTGACTTCTTGATTCTTGATATTTTTCTTGATGTTTCTTGAAATTAAATCTCATAAATTTTGAATCATCTTCTTGAATTTTCTTTTATATTTCATTTCGACTCAACTAAAGCATGAACGAATAAGTACTCGCATCTCAGTGGACGATCCGTTCTCATTAACGAAACTACATCGACACCGTTATTGATTGCGGTTATAAATTCTTTGATTGTGATTATACTTTTCAAAACACAACTAAGACGATCAATCAAATGGCGCCGTTGCCGGGGACGCGTGCTATTTTGTTCGTTTTTGCAATTTGAGTTGAAATTTTTTATTATTCCATCAGAATTTTTAAATCAAAATCGCATCAAGCGCTTAACGATTAGTTAGGAATTTTGCAGAGGAATCTGGAATCATTGGAGCATGGGGAAAAATATTCAGATCATCTCAGAAAGTCCAGTGAAGCAATAGGAGCATCTGTACCAAATTTCATTCAGAGATATTGCAATCTGACCTCGGATCCATGGCCATTGCCTTGAAATTGCGGCGGAACCGCGGTGAGATATTCGATTCAGAGCTCCAGTTTTCTCAGGTATGCTTCTTACTTTCTTATCGCCTCTCTGCTCTTGTCCAATAACCATTTTCTGCAGGATTCTTTGCGAAAATTCGCAGTGGCGCTAAAAGAAAAATTTTGTTGCGTATTTTGATATTGGTTGTTTGTGTGCATATTTTAATACGGAAATTAAGGGGTAAAGACTAAATTCAGATTAGGTGGGGATTTCATTACCCTTCCTAAGCCCCAAAAATTACAAAACTAGCATCCGTATCACCCTTCATTAACTAAAAAATATCTAGACAAGACTTTAAGGACCGTCGCGCTCAATTAGGACAAAAGAAGATCGTGGATAATCTATTGCTTATCCGCATTTCTTTTGTGGTGTCTAAGGCAAGTGTGTCTAAGGCAAGTGGTTACTTAATTAGGCCCGCTACTTACGTAGCGGAGAACTTCCCACTTACCTGGCACTTACCTGGCCACAGAAGGGATAAAGAGGCAGTAGAGAATTTATCCTGCGATTTGTCTTTTGAAAGTCTAGGAGCGGTCTAGAGACTTGACCTAGGTGACCATTAGATCTAGAGTTGCATGTGCATTTTTGTGTGATTTTTCAAAATCCGTCCTTTTCAAAACAAACACCAAACCAACTTTTCTCTAATTATAACAAACGCTGCCACTTGTGCTAAACCGTTTAGTGCATGCTCGGCTGGACATGAGATTCTAGTGCCTGTCTTGTCCGCGTTCCTCCTATCGACTCCGAAGTCGGTAATTCTACATCTACTTTTTCTTCACCCACTACCACATCCACCGCGATAGAAGGATTTCCATCAAACTTTAACACCACTCTGCCATCGCCCGCAGGTGCGCAGAACCCACCCCGCATTTCTCTCCAAGAGAGATGCTACCTTATTCGAGGTGCTCTTCCTACCCGTCTTTCCATTCCACCAGCCAACGGTGATAACTTTGAAATCAAACCACAATACATCAATCTTTTACCTAAATTTCACGGGCTCGAGTCTGAAGACGCATACGTTTTTATTACCAAATTTGAAAACGTATGCGCTGTGATGGGTACTTCACAGCTTTCTGTGGATGCTATGCGTCTACGTCTTCTCCCGTTCACTTTGTGCGATTTAACCGAGAAGTGGCTTTATAACACAGCCGCACACTCTATTTCAAACTGGGATGAATTCGTCACAGCATTCCTTAAGAAATTTTATCCCAATCATAAGACCGCCCATGTCCATAGCAAAATCAATCAATTTACCCAGATTCCCAATGAACAATTTTGGAAATGTTTTGAACGATTCAAGAATCTGTTAGTCCAATATCCTCATCACGGAATCCATAGATGAGATCTATGTCGAATCATATATGAGTGCATTAATCCAGCAACGAAGCAGTTGCTTGAATCTATGTGTCAAGGCAATTTCATGTCTAAAGATGATGGTGAAGCTTGGGAATTTTTAGAAGATTTCGCTGAAAAAACTTTGCAATGGAAGAGTGTTAGTCAATCATCGTCTAGGGGCGGTATCCATCTACTGGATGTTTCCATAGGAGTCAAAGCTGAAATAGCAGCTATGCAAAAGAAACTTGAAGCTATGGAACACAAATTTTTATTAGCCTCTATAAACCAGATGACACTCCCTAAAACTGCTTGTGGATGCTGTTCTGATCCATCACATTTGATGGAAGAATGTCCACTAAATTCTCCGTTTCAAGGTCAAGAGTACACTAATGCTGCTTTCCAACAAAGACCTAGAAACGATCCTTATTCTTCCACTTATAATCAGGGTTGGAGGAATCACCCTAATTTTGCTTGGAACCAACACCAAAATCAAAACATGGTTCCAAACCAAAATAATTTCCAAATGGTCCCTCCACAACAACAGCAACCACTACAACTGAGTCAGCACCCCTTTCAACCACAAAATTTTTAAAATCCGGTCAACACTTCTTCACATATAATAATTCTTTGCAATTGACCGGTACCAATAACTCCTCTTCACTCGAACAAACCATGAATTTTTTTCTAAACAATTTCATGCAAGTTTTGGCGGATATAAAGTCTTTTGTCGATAATATAAAGAAGGACTCCGCCTCCTACGGTGAGAGTATTAATTCGATAGAAGCACAAATTGCACGATTAAATGCCAAAATGAGTGCTAGAGAGAAAGCGAAACTTCCATCTCAACCCCTACCGAATCCTGGGCATTCACAACACTACAATATGAGTGCCATCACAACGTTGAGATCTGGAAGAGTGCTGAATAATCAAGTCGGTGAACAGATTGATAATAATAATGATGAATCTATCAATGACACCCCGACTTCTATATCCACTTTCACGTCTACCCCACCACCTTCTTGCGAGCCTATTCTCCGTTTTCCTCAAGGCTCGAACTCTCAGCCCACTTCTTCTAGTCCACTTCATTCGATCCCCACCTCAATTCTGGGATCTGTTCCACCCATATGACCTTCTCCAGTGTCGGATCCAGCTCTTATTGCTAAAGCTCCATATCCCAATAGGTTAAGGGGAAACAAAACAAGTCCGCATATGGAGAAGATTATAGAACGTTTAAACAGGTTAACATTAACATCCCTCTCTTAGATGCAAAAATTCTTAAGGACTTGTGCACTAGGAAGAGGAAGACTCAAGTGCCTAAAAAGGTCTTCATGACAAATAATGTTAGCACAGCTTTTACCCCACAATTACCAAAGAAACATAAGGACCCTGGCTGTCCTACAATATCGATTTCTATTGGGGGTAAAAACATTAACCGTGCTTTACTTGACCTTGGCGCTAGTGTTAACCTGCTTCTATACTCGGTCTATGAGCAGTTAGGGATTGGAGAGTTGAAACCAGCTCATTGTACTCTCCAAATGGCAGATCGATCAATCACCAAATCTAGGGGTGAAATTGAGGATGTGTTAATAAAATTCGGGGAATTTATATTCCCTGTGGACTTTATTGTTCTAGATACACAGCCTGTAGCGAACCCACGGAACCAAATTCCGGTGATTCTTGGTCGACCCTTCCTAGCCACTTCCAAAGCTGTCATTAATTGTCAAAATGGGTCCATGACCTTATCTTTTGGAAAAATGACAATTGAGCTTATTATTTTACAAGATTGGAAGTCAGCCATCTGAACCCTCTGCTCATATTCTTGATGTTTGTTCTGTCAACGAGATAGCTCCCGAAAGCTGCAAGGTTGATGAACTTTGCTTTGATAATCTCGATGACATTAGCACATCATTGGTTGATCTTGCACAGTATAGTGAGGACACTTTTGACGAGTCCACTCCTGAGTCTGAACCTTTTGACTCATCACTTTCCGAGTCTGTATCCTTTGCAGGTTATGAGCTTCTTCGAGAATCTGAATGTCATTCACTTACCCCACCTTTTATTGTCTCTCCGCTGACATTAGATCTCAAATTACTACCTTCTCATCTTAAATATGCATAGTGAGAATGAGTCTTTACATGTGATCATATCCACTTCTCTAGCCTCAGAGTAAGAGAACACCCTTTTGATGATCTTGAAATCTAATAGGCAAGCATTTGGTTGGACGATGGCTGACATCAAAGGGATTAGTCCCTTGATTGTGGAACATCATATACATTTGATGGATGAAGCCAAGCCAACCCGAGAACCACAAAGACGGTTAAATCCCGTCATGAAGGAGGCGGTAAAGAAAGAAATCGTCAAATGCCTTGACAGTGGTATCATTTACCCAATCTCTGATAGCCAATGGGTAAGTCCTAATCATGTAGTCCCTAAGAAATCTGACATCACGGTCGTAACCAATGAGGCTAATGAGTTGATCCAGACACACACTCAAACTGGGTGGCGTGTATGTATTGATTACAGAAAACTCAATGCCGCAACGAGGAAAGACCACTTCCCTCTACCTTTTATTGACCAGATGTTGGAACGCTTAGCTGGACATGAATATTATTGTTTCATAGACGGATACTCCGGCTATAACCAGGTCCCTATTGCCGAAAAAGATCAAGATAAAACCACATTTACTTGTCCTTTTGGTATTTTTGCTTATATACGCATGCCCTTTGGGTTATGCAATGCTCCCGCTACATTTCAGTGGTGTATGATGGGGATATTCTCGGATATGGTCGAGAATTTTCTGGAGATTTTCATGGACGATTTCTCGATATTCGGAGATTCTTTTGATGACTGTCTATCTCATCTTGACTCAGTTCTTACTCGTTGTAAAGATAAGAACTTAACTTTGAATTAGGAAAATGCCATTTCATGGTCTAAGAGAGAATAGTGCTTGGACGTGTCATTTCACGAAAAGGTATTGAGGTTGACAGAGATAAAATAGATGTCATTCATAACCTTCCTCATCCCAAATGCGTCAAAGATGTACGATCCTTCCTTGGTCATGCAAGCTTTTATCGAAGATTCATTAAGGATTTTAGCAAAATTGCTAGACCCTTAACACTTCTCTTGGCCAAAGACACAACATTTCACTTTGACTCGGATTGTGAAGCTGCATTTGACTCACTTAAAAATTCACTCACAACAGCCCCCGTTCTATCATCTCCTGATTGGAACCACCCGTTTGAGCTAATGTGTGATGCATCAGATTTTGCTGTTGGTGCAGTCTTAGAACAGCATATTGATAAGATGCCACACGCGATTTATTATGCAAGTAGGACCTTAAATAATGCTCAAATTAATTATACAACCACCGAAAAAGAACTCTTGGCAGTTGTATTTGCATTAGAAAAATTTAGGCCTTACTTGATTGGCTCACCAATTGTTGTATACACCGATCACTTCGCCTTGAAACATCTTTTATCTAAGAAGAATGCTAAAGGTAGGTTAATATGTTGGATCCTTCTATTACAAGAATTTGATCTTGTTATACGAGATAAGAAAGGATGTGAAAACGTAGTAAGGATGTGAAAACGTAGTAGCCGACCATCTTTCACGCATCTCTTCTTCTTCGCCAACTGTGACCTTGCCAATTAATGATTCTTTTCCGGACGAACAACTCTTGAACGTATCTTGTGAACCTTGGTTCGGGGATATTGTGAATTATCTTGCAACAGGATTTATTCCCAGCGAATGGTCTATACAGGACAAACATCGATTTCTATCCCAAGTAAAACACTTTTACAGGGATGAGCCTTATTTGTTTAAGTATTGTCCTAACCAAATCATTCGCAGATGTGTCCCTAATGAAGAATTCAAGAGTGTTTTGTCCTTCTGTCATGATCAGGCATGTGGAGGTCATTTTGGTCCACGAAAAACGGCGGAGAAGGTTTTGCAATGCGGTTTTTACTGGCCTACACTATTCAAAGATGCATTTGATCATTGCAAAACCTGTCTACAATGTCAACACACGGGTCGGATTTCTCAGAGAAATGAGATGCCTCTTCAACCGATCTTGGTGGTTGAAATTTTCGACGTTTGGAGTATTGATTTTATGGGTCTTTTTCCCAACTCTTTTGGGAATTTGTACATCTTGTTAGTGGTTGATTACGTCTCGAAATGGGTTGAAGCTATTCCATGTCGCACTAATGACAAAATAGTTGTCATTAAGTTCTTAAAAGAAAATATCTTTTCGCGATTTGGACACCCGCGCACTATCATTAGCGATAACGGGACGCATTTCTGTAATCAGTCTTTCGAGACTTTGATGCGGAAATATGCAATTAACCACAAACTTTTCACACCCTATCATCTCCAAACGAGCGGGCAAGCTGAGATTTCCAACAGGCAGATCAAACTAATTTTGGAGAAAACTGTTTCTAAAAATCGAAAAGACTGATCAACCAAATTTACGGCTGCTCTTTGGGCATTCCGTACTGCTTATAAAACTGATCTCGGTATGTCTCCGTATCGTCTAGTGTTTGGTAAGGCTTGCCACCTTCCGGTCGAGATTGAGCATAAAGTAATGTGGGCCATTAAAGAACTGAACTTTGATTTAAATCAAGTCTGCAACTTTCGAAAGCTGCAATTAAACGAGCTAAGCGAACTCCGCGATGAAGCTTACGATAATACTGTGATAGTAAAGAATCGGACTAAGATATTTCACGATAAAAATATTTTGAGAAAAACTTTTACAACAGGTCAACAAATCTTTCTTTACGATTCACGTCTCCATCTTCATGCTGGTAAGCTACGATCTCGTTGGAAAGGATCATTTGTTGTGCAGTATGTGTACCCGCATGGGGGAGTTGAGGTTGAAAATGTTAAAAACGGTTCAATTTTCAAAGTGAATGGACATAGATTAAAACCGTATTTTTCCACTGACCCCACGGAGGAGCTCCTGTTTTTACAGGAGTCGCTTTATCTTGACTAAAAATCCTCCGTCTCACCTCCAAGTCTTGAAAAATACCGTATCACTTATAGAATGGAGGTGAGTGAAAATAATATGTTTGGGGGAGATTTTCACGATCATAATTTCATATCCCCGTTAATAACTTTTCCTCCCAAGTTTATAGGTTTCTGAGATTTAACAGATGGAAATAGTAAGGACACTGTTGTAAACAGGTTTGGGAGAGCTTTGTGCTTATTTACGCATCATTTTGCATCATACTTTGCATAAGCACAAAAACATATATAAATATAAATATATATATATATATATATATTTAATATTTAAAAATTTATAATAAAAGATTAGAAAGTGAAAAATTACATTTAAAAGATTGGAAAATTTTAAGAAAACCAAGAAAGTTAGATGTTTTCTTAGACGATACTAGTAATAAGTAGTTATGAGCCGTTATCCCAAGGGTTAGTAAGATTAAGCAAGTCACTAATCTGAGGATAAAAATAAGTCTGAAAAATAGTTTCTATTCTGGAAGCCAAACACTTGAATATTGATACCCCACTATACGCACTTACACACGTCTTGAAACTCGGGATAGTAGAGGATACCTTGAAATGCTCTTGTCTAAAAGCCAAAGTACAAAGAAAATAATAAATGAAGCATATAATGGTAAAGAAAAAATGAACACTAGTTTTGTAATCACCAAGGCAGCATAAAAAAATATAGCGAGGGTGCTTCATCACCTAGCGCCTTAGACCATCTGGTTTGGGAGTCACTGTTAAGCCTTAGGTGTTGCAAGATGAGGAAATTGCTACTTACGCCTAATCTGCAAGCACATGAGTAATCGGTCGGTTAGTACTTCAAGAAGTATTAACGGTCGCATGAAAAATGTGTACCATCCAAAATATTCACCGACTAAAAAATACTGAAGTAGATGGACAAGAGTATGATAGCTTGAATTGAATTCTCCGAGTGTAGGATGTCTTTTACACACACGTAGGGGTATATGATCCGTGTTTGAAAGAAAGGTAGGGATGAAGAATAAAGACGATATTTTATTGAGGGATGATGTGATTTCTAACATCTTTTCATGACTACTAAGATAGGGCTCATGACAACTGAAAAGCTAGTGTAGTTGAAAACTCTGATTTTTAAGTTCTTTCTTTTATAATTCCTATCTTTATATATAACTTTCACTGTCTTCCTTTTATTATGGAATTTTGTGGGTGCAATCCGCTGAAAACTCTCAGGAGACAACACACCTCCTATTAGGGACATCTAGAGGTTTAAAGGCTTGTTGCACGTGCTCAGTGCAATCATGTTGCCTACGAAAGTGTGCTAGTTAGTTTTTCTTTTTCTTTATATTTTTTCCTTCTCTTGAATAAAAGAAGTTTGCTCGAGACGATCAAAATTAAATTTGGGGGAATTTGTTCAGTCGAAAACATTACATTCTTTAACACAACAATTTCCTCATTATTCTAATCATCTAAGGATATTTATTGTAAATATAGCACGGATTACAAATTCATCTGCAAAATACCAAATACCACGTGTTATAGTTATAATCAACATTCTGGAGGGAAATTATGTGTTTATTATTTCACGCATGATATTGTATATCTCAACACTTTTCATCAAGTTTTTGTGCAGAAAATTATTTAGGTCAAAGAACTGGAATCGCAAAAATTGCCGATAAAATGCAGCAAGTTAAAGAAATAAAATCTGGCAGAGATTCAGAAAGGATATTAAGATTCCAGACATCAGAAGAAGACCCTAAAGCCAAAACCAAACAGCCCCGGAAAAATGATGCAGCAAACTCATCAAACGGCCGCGAAACCGCGGCCGATCCAGCCCGATCTGCCGCGGATCCGCTGCCGAGTTGGCTCATCAGCGAACGTAACTTTTTCCAGAGGCTCCCTTGTAACCTCTTAACTTCTTCAAGTCGCTTCGAACTCCCTAGCTTTCTCCAGAAGCTTCCCTACAACAGCCAATCTTCTCATGCAAGCTTCATAACAACCTAGCTTCTAGTGGAAGATAAACCTAGCTTCTAATGGAAGATTGGGAGAACTATAAAAGGAGACCTAGGGTTACATTTCAAGAATTGTTCAATAATTTCATATTTTTACACACAAGTTGAGTGACACAACTTGTGATCCAAATCCAAATCCAATCAAAATAAAGATCTATTGAGAGCAAAATCAAACGACAATCGAAGAGCCTTTATCGCAACGCCGATCGTCATCAAGAGCAAGAAATCCGCATCCGATCCACGACTCACGGCGATCGAGCCACGCAAAGATCGACGACAAATTCCGTTTCAAAGGAGCGATCGAGAGCTAGTCTTGTAAACTCGAATTGAGAGGTGTAATTTGAAGGAGATTTAATAAAGGTGATAATTGTAATTCTCGCTTTCTTTACATTCTTGCATTATGAAATTTCTAGTTCTTGATTCTTTTATTTTCATGATGCGTGTGTGAAATCTCCGCTTGTACAGGAATCGAGAGAATCGGTAGATCTAATGATACTGAAATTCTAAACTAATCTTAAGTCTTATGAGGATTGTGAATTTTAGGAAAAAGAATCATGGATGACCTAATTTGGAGCGATATCATGTTCTTGATTATTTCGTTGCAAATTAGAAATCAAATGATTGATGATTTTCTTTACTAAAGGCTAGAATTGAATGATGATTAATGAAAAGACAAGGGATAGTGAAGGAGAAACCCTAGCTTCTTCAATAGATCCCTAATCTTCATTCATCGTCATTGATCTAGCTACAATTCATCAATAGATAAGATTCGTAATTATTAGTATTCATCATTGCTACTAATTCGATTGATTCCTACAAGCTATTCTACATATTCTTGATAACTCAAATTGATATTGGAAACTTTCTTGACTTCTTGATTCTTGATATTTTTCTTGATGTTTCTTGAAATTAAATCTCATAAATCTTGAATCATCTTCTTGAATTTTCTTTTATATTTCATTTCGACTCAACTAAAGCATGAACGAATAAGTACTCGCATCTCAGTAGACGATCCGCTCTCATTAACGAAACTACATCGACACCGTTATTGATTGCGGTTATAAATTCTTTAATTGTGATTATACTGTTCAAAACACAACTAAGACGATCAATCACTGCTCATCCTATACCAGAAGGGTCACCGCTAAATTGTGAATTACCTGATGAATAAATATTGCACCTAGAGGATAGCGAGCCACGTTGGGAGCTCTACTTCGACGGAGCCTTATCAATGAGGAGCTCCAGCAAATCAAGCATCCCGCAGATAAAAGTGGGGATAGGATTGGTGTTAATCACGCCATCGATGGGAACCCTACGACGTTCTTTTGCTCTCACCGAGCCTCGCACAAACAATGAGGCTGAGTATGAAGCTCTGATAGCTGGTTTGGAGCTCGCCATAGAAATGGAAATCCTTTAGCTACGATTCTACGGTGATTCCCAGCTTGTCGTCAACCAAGTAAGCGGCGACTATAAGATATACAAACCTGAGTTAGCTCGATATAGAAGCCGAGTGGTGGAACTCATGAAACGATTCACTCATATTGAACTAACGAGAGTCCCTAGAGTGTTGAACGGAAAGGCTGACGTACTCGCTCGCCTAGCCAAGGAGTTGGCTGATCCTGATATGGACGAAATTCTGATCACGGTCAAAAGCCGGCAAATTCTACCCCCAGTCTCTCTACGAGAAGAGGAAAGCGCATAACAGAAGAGCAGTCCTGCCGAAGAAGCTTCGATCGTTCAAGATGAGTCCGATTGGAGAGAGCCCTTCATAGGGTACCTCCGATACGACAAGCTGCCCGAAGGAAAATCTGCGAGGGTTCAACTGAAGAAGAGAGCTCTTCGATACGTGTTTGCAAATAATACGCTATACCGCAGATCATATGACCAACTCTGGCTCAGATGTCTGTTATCAGCCGAAGCCCAGAAAGTCATGAAAGAAGTTCACTCAGGCGTCTGCGGAGCTCACCAATCCGGCCCCAAAATGCGGCTTCAAATCAAACGGCTTGGATATTACTGGCCTACCATGATAAGAGATTGTGAAGAGCATGCAAAGAAGTGTCATATCTGCCAAATTCACGGTGATTTCATTCACAAGCATGCCAATCCGCTGTATTCTACGGTGGAGTCATGGCCCTTCGAAGTTTGGGGCACCGACATAGTTGGTCCAATTGATCCTCCATCATCTAAAGGCCACCGGTTCATATTAGCCGCAACTCTCCAGATGGGCTGAAGCTGTCCTGCTAAAAGAAGTCAAGACAAAAAATATTCTGACGTTCTTCCAGTATAATATTCTATACCGCTTCGGTACAGCAAGAAAAATCATTTCTGACAACGGGCCTTCTTTCAAGAGCTTCAAAGCCTCAAGGTTTGCTACTCAGCACAAGATAGACTGGAGATATTCCTCTATCTATGATCCAAGAGCCAATGGGCTAGCCGAAACCTTCAATAAGACTCTATGCAAACTCCTGAGGAAAAATGCTTCAGCCAACAAGAGAGACTGGAATCTCAAATTTCATGAGGCGTTGTGGGCATACACGCACCGTACTCTAACTCAATCCACTCCATACTCACTATTCTTCGGAGTGTAAGCAATCCTCCTGCTCGAAATCGAAGTTCCAAGCCTACGGATGGCCGTTCAGCACGAGTTGACGGAGGAGGAAAATGTGCTCCTTTGGCTCGAAGAGCTCAACGTCCTCGAAGAAAAGAGGCTCGCTGTACAGCAAAATCTTGAGCTGTACCGAGCCCAAATGTCATGTGCCTATGACAAGATAACCCATCTCCGCGCTTTCAAGAAAGGCGAATTGGTGTTGGTCCTCAAAAGACCGATCATCCCCAATCGACATGCCAAGGGAAAATTCGAGCAAAACTGGGAAGGACCATACGTCATCGAGAAAGTGTTTAATGGAGGATCCTACCAGCTGATAAATGCCAAGGGAGAAAGGCTCATGCCACCCATCAATGGCCGATATCTCAAGAAATACTAAGCGTGGATGCTCCAAGTCGCAGACGAATTGAGCACACCAGCCCTAGGTCTAGATCATGCATCCTGTAAAACCGTATACAATCCACGGGCGTAAACAATCCCTATCTCTCTCAAGTCCTGCCGGCGAGACTACTTTTAAAGTCCCACCTGTACAAAAAAAATGGTATGTCTACAAGCAAAATGGGCACGGATGAAAACCCGAAAGGGGCTCCGTGAGTAAAAACAGCAGGACTGCCGGCGAGTTTGTGAAAACCTGAAAGGGGGCAAACTCGTGAAAAGAGATAAGATACACTCGTAAAGTCCCCTCGACCTTGTGAGGAGAAAATCCCTGCGTGAGATCCTTACGACTCACAAAGGAGCAACACATTTATGAATCTCTACGATTCCTAAGGAGAAAATACACCTGCGAGATCCTCTCGACTCGTAGGGAGAAAATACTTTTATGAGACCCTTACGACTCATAAAATTGAAAAGCCTTAGGTGATAGAGATCTAAACCTGTCTCCTAAGCCATCACTCCCCAACGGGAAATGGCAAATGATGAGTCGCTCCTAGCGTTACGCTTCAGTGTTAGCGGTACTGATGCCGACACAAAAACCAAATCCCAAGTCCTCCCGGGGAAAATGATGAGTTGCTCCTGACATTATTCCAGTGCAGCAATGCTGATGCCAAACAAGATCCAAATTCCAAGTCCCCAAACGGCGAATGATGAGTCGCTCCTGATATCATATTCCAGTGCAGCGATGCAGACGCCAACCAAAATCCAATTTCCCAAAATTCTTCCAGCCCTACGGTTGGTCCCCAAGTTGACTACCATATACAATCCACGGGCTCAAATAATTCTCATCATACCCATTCCCCACCGCAACCACCAGTTACACGGCTGGTCTCCTCCCTTGGAATTATGCCCCATTCGGGAAGACCCACTCATGTGTCCTCACGATACATGAGGAGAACAAACTTACGAGATCTTCACGACTCATAAGAAAACACCTTCGTGGGATCTTTACGACTCACAAAGGAAAAACACACTTGGGAGTCCCTACGATTCATAAGGAGAAAGTACACCTACGAGATCCTTTCGACTCGTAGGGAGAGAATGCTTTTATGGGACTCTTATGGCCCATAAAATTGAAAAGCCTTAGGTGATAGGGACCTAAACCTGTCTCCTAAGCCATCGCTCCCCAACAGAAAAAGGCAAATGATGAATTGCTACTGGCACGTGTGCTTCAGTGTTAGCAACGCTGATACTTACCCTAACCCCAAAATTCCAAACTCCAATCCAATAGACCCCTAAGTCTTTAAACTGGGAATAGATGACCTCTAAGTCGTTAAACTGGGAACAGATGACCCCTAAGTCATTAAACTGGGAACGAGGGAAATCTCCTCATGGCAGATGATGATTCGCTCCTGGTACCATATTCCAATGCAGCGATACTGATGCCAAACCAAAACCAAAATCCCCAAATCCTGTCATGGCAGATGATGATTCGCTCCTAGTACCATATTCCAGTATAGCGATGCTAATATCAACCCAAATCATATCAGGTCAGCAAGACAACGAATGACCTCCCTGGCGGAATCAAGCTCCACCTCAGAAATAAGCCAAATCCCGACACCGCGGAAAGCGGAGCAAGTCAAATCGAATTCTGACACCGCAAGAAGCGGAGCAAGCCAAATCAAGTATCGACCGTCCATGACGCTAAAAGGGCAGCACCGACCATCCAAGTCATAAAAAGAGCAGCACCGACAATCCAAGTCGCTAAAAGGGCAGCACCGACCGTCCACATCGCTAAAATGGCAGTATCGACCGTCCAAGTTGCAAAAAGGGCAGCACTGACCGTCCAATTCTCAGAAAGGGCAGAACCGACCGTCCAAGTCGCAAAAATGGCAGAACTGACCGTCCACGTCACTAAAATGGCAGCACCGACCGTTCAAGTCGCAAAAAGGGCAGAACCGACCGTCCATGTCGCTAAAATGGCAGCACCGACCGTCCAAGTCGCAAAAAGGGCAGAACCGACCGTCCAAGTCGCTAAAAGGGCAGTACCGACCGTCCACGTCGCTAAAAGGGCAGCACCGACCGTCCACGTTGCTAAAAGGGCAGCAACGAGCTCCTCATCGGAATTATGCTCCGCATTGGAATCAAGTCAACCAGACACTCCATTTCGGAGACACGTCAAGCATCGACCGTCTATGTCGTAAAAAGGGCCGTGCCAGCTTCCTAAAAAGAGGGAACCAAATCAAGTCGCCTCCACGTGAAAGAAGATCCATCAATTTCATGCACACGACCCACATATACGGTGTGCATTTATTGATGGGGGGCACTTTGTTGGGGTCAAAAATTGCACCCCGGTTGACCAAGTCAAAGTCAAAGTCAACCCTAAGTAAGCGGGCCCAAGCCCAGATCAAGTGGGCCAATACCTAGGTCGAGCCCGAACATGAAGGGGCCGGCCTACCCCCCATGCCAAAATAAAAATTTTGTAATAAATAATTTTTGGTGTATTTCTTTTTCTTATTTCTATGAATAAATGTAAGAAAAATGGGCATAAAACCAAATTTTTGTAAAGCCCATACCTTATGTGCAAAAAGAAATAGCACATGAGGCATGAGATGGGCAAAATGTCATTTTGTAAAGTCCAAGGGGCTATATGTAAAATGTATAGCCTATAAAGGCAAAGATAATGAAAATATCTCAACAACTCTTTTTTTCTCTCTCAAAAAATCAGGGTTTGTGCCTCCTTCTCTTTTCTCAAGGTTCTAAAACCTTCTTCTCCTTTTGAATTAAATCAAGAGTTTTACTCTTCTTTTTCCAAATATAAATAGTTTTTCACCACAAAACCCACAAAGGGGAGCTCAGATCTTCCATTAGATCTCAAAAAGGGGAGATTTTTAAATCTCACCCCCTCTTGTTCTCCAAGATCCGGCCGACAGAAGAGGAGGAAGGAGACCTATCTCCAGAGATCCCATTTTGGGAAAGATCCAAGGATCAGGGAAGAAGAAAGGGCCCCCCTTGAGTATTTACAAAGATTTCTTGGAATTCAACTCCACAAATCAAAGTTTCTGAGAGTTTAACTCCATAAGAATAAATTGACAATAATAATACATCTTTTTTTAAGGAGTTTAACTCCCAAAAGTCAATTGGAGTACAGGGCTGGGCCCCCCTTTTACTTTCCGATGGTGCCTTACGCCCAACGCCCGTGTGCCGCCCACGTGAGGCGCTGGCGCCTTCTCCCACGCATCCTTTGGATACCTTTCCTTTGTTGTATATATATGTACACACACACATACACACATACTCCACAACACTGTCCCCGTTAGAAAAAAAATTCTAACGAGGCGCTGCCCCGCACCCTACAAGGGGGCTGCTAGCCTCTTGACCCCCAGCCCGCTATCCGGGTAGCGGGACCCCGTAAACTCTGCGAGGCTCCCGATATATCCAAGCCCCCTCCAAAACACAACACACGCATATTGCACATTGAGTTCGCATGACTAGTTGACCCGTCAATCGGAGGTTTCCTCGCTCCATAGGCGAGGGGTAATTAATGGCAGCTTAGTCCGCGGCTATCGGAGATTCGGATCCCCACAATCAATAAACCCCCGCCTATCCTAGGCAGGGGGAATCTGTAGTATGCCTGACAAGCGCGCGTGTATTCCCATCTCAATGAGATGACGAAAAACACCTTACAGCAAGCAAAATTTACACTAAACAAAAAACCTTCGAACCCTTAAAAACGAAACGTAAACGTAAAACCTATTCAAGTTAAAACCAATATATGATACTCGATGATAATATGAAACTTTTATATTCTCATCGATACTCATATGCGAAAATCAAAGTGCGACATAGTCCTTATTTATCGGTTAACATACGTTCGATGTTCGTCGTGACATAGAACTATACGAAGGTTGTTAAATATCGGACGGTATAGTTCGGTACTAACAACCGTCGTGTAGTCTATGTGACGAAAAGATTCAATCGTATGATAACCGATAGATTTGTCCAGTGTGCACAAGTTAGGAATGTATAAGGCAAACACCTGCATTCACTTGTTTTTTCATTCGTTTCGAGTTATTTCGTCGGTACTTTTCCGCTGATTCTCCGTATACGAAGATAGATTAGATGTTCATTTCAACGTTGTTTCACAGTATTGAAATGATTATCTATTCTATTATAGTGTACTCGGAGAACAGCGGGGAGGTGCTGCCGAAATTTACTCAAAATGGATGAAAGTACAAGCAAATGGGTGTCTGCTTTATACATTCTTAATGGGATAGAATCCTTACCCCCGATAGCCGAAACACACTCATACAACACGAATACACAACAAACGCACACACAAAACACATACACACTAACAACCCTACACTTAAGCGAAATCATAAATTGAAACACACATACACAGAATACAGCTCTTACTTGGGTATCTTCAAATCTAATTTTATTTATCGATAATTTATTCTTTTCAATGACAAACTTGCTGCTACGGATTTTCTTCTTTGTCAGTTACCATTCCGTTCTTAGATTTCTCAATATAGTCACCATAACCTACAATTTATATGTTATACAGTCTAACATGGCCCATGAGTACATCAGAGTTAAGGATTGGATGTACGTGGATTGACAACAACGCATGCAATCTAAGTTTGTCGTGGGAGTTGCTGCTTTCATTGAATTTGCACCCGCACATAATAAGATCGTGTTAGAGAAAATTTTCTGCCCGTGCGATAGATGTGAAAATAAGTTCTGGCAAAATGTAGAAATCGTAGAGCTTCACATCGTTAAACATGGTTTTACTAGACTTTATACAACTTGGTTATATCACGGGGAAGGACAAGAAAAAGACGGTAATGCGGCAAAAGAAGAAGGAGAAGACGGTAATGTGGCAGAAGAAGAAGAACACGATAACTTCTTTCCAGGAGAAGAAATGGAGGATATGGTAGAGGCTGCCCTAGGTGATAGTATTCCTACCGAAAATAACATTCCTTCCGGCCAAGGACCGCGTGCGGATAAGTATGAAAAGTTTATGAATGATACTAGAAGACCAATTTATGAGAATGCAAAGTATTCAACTCTATCATGGTTCGTCCAACTTTTCCAGATTAAGTGTCTAAATGGATGGAGCAACAAGTCATTCACGATACTTCTGAAGTTCCTGAAAGATTCCATGCCCCCGGGAAATAACGTGCCCGACAGATGGTATGAAGCCCAGAAGATGATGTCTGATTTAGGTCTGAAGTGTGAGAAGATACATGCATGTCCTAAAGATTGCGTGTTTTACCGAAAAGAGAATTAAGATTTGAAACAGTGTCCAACAGGCGGAGAGGCCAGGTATAAGCCGAAAGAATCTGAGAAGAAGCCCGATATACCTGTCAAGATAGCACGATACTTTCCCATAACACAGAGACTGCAGAGGCTATTCAGGTGTAAGAAAACAGTCGAGACAATGATTTGGCATCACCGTGCTGCTCCAAGTGAAAATGGAAAAATGAGTCATCCTAGAGATTCACCGGCATAGAAGGATTTCGATAGGAGGTACGAAATATTCAGTAGTGATCCTCACAATGTCAGGCTCGGACTCGCTAGTGATGGCTTCTGCCCATTCAACTATATGGCTGGAAGCCACAGCACATGGCCCGTTGTAATGATAATTTATAATCTGTCGCCTTGGTTGGCTATGGATCAATCCTACTTTATGATACCTCTTCTTATTGACGGACCAAACTCACCGGGAAACAATATCGACGTCTATCTCCGATCTCTGATCGATAAGTTAAAATTGTCACGCCCCGCTTCCCAAAATACGGAATGCGGAGAGCGACAAAGGCCAGCCGTGCTACCTACGGTAAGGAAAATCCTTCCAAAGTCACATAAGGCTGTCTAGATTAACCTGTCAAAAAAAAATCCAAAACCAAAAGGGATAATACTGATAATCATGCTGCAACGAAACCACAAAGAATACTAAAAATAGGTCCACTAGATAATTGATACAAATAAAGATCTGATACAATAGATTCGAAATAAAAAAAAGACCCGAAAGAGATACATAAGTCCTAATGTCCCATAAGGACGCACATGCTAAAAACTAACTGAAAGGAAAATAAACCTACGGGTTACTGATCTTTGGCAAAGTCCTGGTAGTCGTTGCGGTCCTGCTCAGCCTGAAAATTTATCTCTAAACCTGATATGGCAAATCTCAGGGATGTCAGAACATCCCAGCAAGTACTCAACGAATAAAGTGTATGTGTGGTATGATAACATGAATATATGAATGTAGTGAAGCCCGTGTGAGCAAGCAAAAAAGATATATAAATAAATACATTGATACTATGAAACAAACATGTAAGAGGTTAAGTCATAACCTAACTGGTCACTAAAAGGTAAACTATCCTATCGTAAGCTCGAGTGTGTGCGTCAACCTCTGCAGGAGTATTCCTAACCCAAGAGTGGTGCCCAGGGGCTAGGAAACACGGGCCCAACTGTGGAATGAACAAGATACCGATATAGCCCGGTACGAGTTGTAAACATGAGACCGATATAGCCCGGTACGAGCTGTAAACATGAGACCGATATAGCCCGGTATGAGCTGCCGGCATGGGACTCCTGAGATCCTGTTGTACGAACGCACACTCAAACTACCCCAACACCCGCGTATTTAGCTACTATGGTAATGACTAGAGCACTAATTAAGAATGCTGAAAAGGCTGGAACTTGTGATATAGTAATTGAATAGAAATGAAACTGCTAAATAGTGGTGTGTCATGTTATGTAGTTCGGCATTCTAATTAGGGGTTTCGTCTTAGTAAAATGAACTAGAGTAATGAATAGTTAAGACATGTCGAAAGTAATTGTCATCTGGTACTGGTAACTGTATGAAAGTGATGTACAAGCTGGTATTAATCATGGGTGATATCTTTACCGTTAATCTAAACATGGATATAATAATCGTAAGCTGACTAGTAAGGTGTTGGATATAGTGCCCTCAGAGTCAATTATTGGATCGCAGGTACGTAATTGCAATGATTGCGGAGGACCTATACCAGTAGGACAGTCTTACTCGAGATGATAGTATGCTATCTGGTTTGCCTTTATCAGTCGTGTACAGGTTCAGGTGACTGATCACTGTTACACTTTGATAGAGCCCTTAGGATCTTTCTTTACTGCCAACAGTATGATGGCGATCATATACGTGAGAGTTGGGTAGTTTATATGCATATCCTTAATTGTGGTCCCTAGTCATGGGAGTTTCGAGACAGGGCATCGATACTCCGGAGTAGACTAGTGTATACAGTCGAGATCCCGACGAGGGGCGGTGGCCGGTCTCACAAGCCACTGGTGTCAGTTGGATCACCTAATATGTATACAGGTGCTCATTGGGTTATGAGTACACCGGACAGGACTCGCCGGGAACCTGCTAGTTGGTATTATACATATCGTCAGATAGCAGTTCCCTGGTGATATGTGTACAGGTTAGTTCATTGACCTGAGGTCGTCATTTGTCTCGTGTGAGTTCCCACTGTGCTTTGATTTTTACCCTACCACGGCTCAAGGGAGTCGTGCAAACAGGTAGTTTTTGGGTACAGTCCCAAGCCACATGGAGGCACGTGAGCAGATCGGCAGGGGATTTGTCTCTCCCGGTATTGGGGGTGAGATCGCGCTGTCTAGGAGAGCCATTACACAAAGCCCACGGCCGTGGCAGGAGATTTACTGGTAGGTACTCCAGTAGTATCTCAGGGTGTTTTTAGGCTACACTCCGACACGACTTATACTGCTATTGGGGGTCTGACGTTACTAGACCCCTAGGCAGATATGCGATACTCATAGACAAACGGACCGAACTGTATATACATCGTCACTATTAGCCTCAGTAGGGTTTCCGGATGAGTTCGCTCATCGGCATCCCTTGAGGTCAGTGCATGGGCAGCCGTTACGCACAGCTAGTGCCGCTGACGACTTGTGGTTAAACCCACTGCCAGGGTACTGACGAGTCATTAGAGTCCCCCACACACAGTTTCCCAAGTTCGGGCGAAACGTTGTAGAGGCCGTATGGTTTTATGGCAGGATTCGGAAAATGCACGTGCGTTTACGCACGTGTCATATTTCGGGCAGATAATACTGGTGGGCTTTGGTTTAAGCAGGATCCAAGTATTATATTGTGTAGATATAATATTTTTGTCTCAGTTGCATTTGTATTCGGTCGTAATACAAATGCGGGTATATTTATAAAGTTACGGGGTTGTCCTGAAATTCGTTTCAGGATCACTTTTGGAAGTTGCCAGTTTCCTGTTTCCAGTTTCCGTATTTGACATTCGGTTAAATGCGGATTTATCTTTCCGTCACTCTGGTGAGTCGTGAGGGTGAGTCGTGCTTCTAGAAGCTTCTAGAATGGTGACTAGGTTCATGAACCTTTGTTTGCATTAATTATATGATGACTAGGTTTTAATGACTCATGCTTTTACATTAATGCATTTTGTTCTTGCTTAGATTTTTTCTTCATGATAAGCTTCATGTTTATGGTCACCACTTGGTTCCTACCCTCACCTCCCTCTTCCTATATATTGGCCGGCCCCCTTGAGTGAGAGAGAGAGAAAAAGATTATGGTTTTAGGTGTATGGAAATTTGATAACTCATTTCTCATTCCATTTCATTTCGAGTGGCAACTTCATTAACCGATCGTCCACGGCTTTGGACGAAGTGAGACAAAGTATTCTACTCATTCTTTACATCAATCTTGGTCGTCTCTTTTACTAAACTTGATGACCGAGTTGCCTCGGGATAGAGGCGGGAGCCCGTTTAAAGATCCGTTGACGTGGTGCCACCTGGACGAGTAGATCGGAGATCGACGAGATCGGAGCAGCCGCAACAAAGCGTGGGATGATGGTTAAAGAACGAAGGACTCGGATCGTTCGGTATAACCTTTCTACCCTCTTTACAGTTTGTTAGTTTAGCAATAATGGCAGATCCGGGTTATAGTATACGATAGCGCCAGTTAAAAGTTTTTGTTCCACATTTGGCGTCTGTTAGACAGCCAGGGCGCTACCGTAGACTTACAGTGGTATCAGAGCCTCACCATTATGCTTTACTAACTTGTGCTAACGCATTTAAAATATCGATCGGACCGAATATCAAAAACTACAAATTTTCAGTTCACAGTTTCTGTCGATTTTAAATCAAGTCCTAAAATTATTTTGCATATCACAGAAAGTTGTGCAGGGTTTTCTAAGCACGTGGTACAAATTTGGGCACGTAACTCAACAAGACCGCCGCGGAATCGTGGTCAAACCTAGGGTTTGACCGCGCATCCGCGGCCAATCTATGTGATCTCTGTTCCAAATTTGCACAGTGGCTTATTTTCTGGAAATTGTGGTTTTTGGTATATATCTTTTGGGCCCAGATTTTGTTACTGTACAGCAGATGTTCGTGGGGCCTACTTCGTGATATTTGGTCGATCGAAATTTAAACATGTTAGTTTTCAGTACTTACATTATATCTCCGACCGTGAATGTCATTTGATCGGTAAACCGCGTCTGATTGCTATAGTTCTTTTAGACGGGTTTGCGAACATGACATTCACGTTGATGTTCTGTGTTGTGCTGTGATGTTGCGGATTTGTCGTGGTGGATAGCAGTGTGCAATGGTAGTGCAGTTTGGATTTATTTGTACATTTGATATTGCGGGGCGAGCGTCCAACATGTGGACTGCCGTCTCTGCCAGTTTGTATAATATTCTTTTGGGGCACGACCGGGTTGAGGTCGATGTACCCGTTGTACATATTTTTCATTTCTGTACTAGGTTTACCCCGCGACGGGGTGCACGGATAGCCGGGTTCTGGAGGGCAACGGGTCCGCATCTCATGGCTTTGAGAGGCAGAGGGGCCTCACTCTAGAATTGGCAGACTATTCGCCGCACTCGTAGGGGGTACAGGTTGACCCAAGGAGGGGTGCTCAAGTTACCGGATTCCGTGAAGTGCAGGGTGGTCCATTCACTTTGCTGTAGGGGGCTGCCTCGCTTCAGGTTTTGGCGGGTAACTTGCCGCACCCGTAGGGGTCTAAGTTTCATTGCACAGGCTATCCACACGACCAGAAGAACGTCGGGTTTCAGCAGCGGCTTTGTAAAACCCGGAGATCCCAGATTATCTGTATTGTTCTGTGATGCTTATTACTTTTCTGTAATGTTGCATATTATCACGCCTGGAGCGATTATTGTATATTGGTATATATACTATTAGATGCTGTATATGTTTTGCACCCGCGCTAGTCCAGTCCCCGCTCTGTCGTTAGTTAAGTAACCTAACAGATGATGACGGGACCCAGTGACGAATGCGGATGGCATATACGTACATTTTATTTTCGTTCTTTTCTGGTGTGATTGTTGATAGGACTGCGTTGATTCTGATCAATGCAAAGGAAAACAAACCTATTTGGAGTTGTTGGAACAATTTTAAAAGGTGTTATTACAAAGACATTTCCTTTTGTTTTGCATAGCGGTATTCGGTTGGAATATCCTGCACCTCATTCGACGAGGCAAGGGCCGATATCCCTTCACCGAGAATGACCCCTTGGGCAGAAGTTTGTGTCAGGATAATAACTTCACTGTAGTCGATTACAAGTTGCTTTGCATCGAGGTATTCAGTGGAATATCCTGCACCTCATTCCACAAGGAAAGAGCCGAGATCCCTTCACCGGGAGTGACCTCTTTAGCAAAGGTTTTCGCCACTATATTTTTATAAAAAGCTATCAGGTTCCTTCGGCGATATCAAGTTCACTACGTTAAAGGTTTTTCGCCAAAAACTAGCCGTAGCTCTCCATCATTTCTTTTGGGTATTCAGTAGTATTCAAGCTATGTATTTTGACCTAACGCCAAGGCATAGTGTTTGGTAGCTGCTGGGTATTCATTTGTTGCATAGATAGATGAGTTGTTTTGGGACAGCCGTTCTGCCATTTTGACCTAACGCCAAGGGCATGTGCGGGTGGGTTCAAATTAACAAGATAATGATGGGTTGAACTTGGCATGTGACTTATGACATTTTGACCTAACGCCAAGGTCATAAGAGCATGGGGCAAAAATCTTATCGGGAGTTTCTAAAGAAACTGAAACTTGCCAAGTATGCGCATACCTTCTGGAGTGTGGGTAACGTGAGTGGATTCCATCACGTTATCATGCGATGAGAGTTGGATCCCGATTCCCACTGATGAGTTGGTTTACTCTTCGGGTGATCCCGATTGATTCTTCTTTCAGGGTTGGAGGAGAATTTGACAGGACAGTAGGAGGTTTCCGGATTAGATAAAGTGATAGCCATTCTAATCTAGGTTAGAGTGCACGCATAGTATTTTTTTTCTCTCTCTCTTTGGCAGCGACCTTTGACCGACCCTAGACTATGACTCAGTGACCAGGTTGACCGAACCTTCTTAAAATACTGGCTTTTGGATTGTCCGAGTTGCAAAAGTCATTGCCGCTCCTTCTTTTACCCTTTGTATTTCTCAGAACACCCCGTATTACTACGGACATCCACTTCCATTGGATAGATCCATCGTATGGTTATATACGAACTCGGAGGGATTTCTTTGAGGATGGATCAAGGTTCAGGAGAAATAGAATTGGTTTATTCAGTTGTCTTTTATTATCACCTTCTCTCAGGTTGCGAGGGCTCCTTGGTTTAGGAGGGTACACCTATTACACTTATTAGATAGTCTTATTCCAAACCATAGGCTGGTGCCGCTAGGTAGGGAAAGAAGAAAACCATTTAGCCTAACGATGGTGTACAGAAGGTAACGACTAAAGACAAAATAAAGGGATTAGAAAGAGGGCAAAGTAAATTGCGACTGTTATCATTCACGACCAAACCACGTACTTCATCGCCACTCCTATTTCTCCTTTGCTTTTTTCCCCAGTTCGGAAGAAATAGAATAAGGTATTATTCAGTTGTCTTTTATTATCACATTCTCTCAAGTTGCGAGTACTCCTTGGTTTAGGAGGGTACACCTATTATACTTACTGGATAGTCTTTTTCCAAACCATAGGCTGGTGCTGAACGATAGGGAAGGAAGAAAACCACTTAGCCTAACGATGGTGTACAGAAGGTAACGACTAAAGACAAATAAAGGGATTTGGAGAGATGGCAAAGAAATACACGGTTATAGTCATGAATTAGATTATAAAAGAGGCATTACTAGGAATACCAGGATACCCCTACGAAATATTTTCATGTTTCAGTGTATTGTTAAAGGAAAACTGTTTTCCCGATTAGATACTTACTCCAAGTGTATGTATTTACCAGGTTTCATTCTCATATCTGTATGGTTTTACAGATGATGAGTGGGAGTAAGTTATTGGGAATTAGGTGATCAACCTCATTATATCGGAATTCGTTGTAATTGGTGATATTTGAGGAAATCGCCTGGGTACAGTTTTTAACCTACGACGCACAGGTTTTGAGTTATTCAACTCAGCGGACTTATACAGAGTATTGTATGTTGTCCAGTGTCCATCAGGACAAAGGGGTAGGTCCTCGTACTATGTTCAGTTTACTTATGACTTCTTTAGTTTTTAGACAAGTGTTTCGTAGAAATACAAGGTCTAAGTTTTGAGAAGTTGTGGGTATAAGAATAAAGTGGAGAACCAGGTGTCACAAGTATCGGGATTCTTCAAAGAGATCGAAGATGTAGATTCTTGTGATTGGTATTCAGATGATAGTAATGGTTTTAAGAAACTTGTTTCTCTTTCAGGTTACTCATAATTGGATGGATTCCTATGTTGAGTAATGCTGATTAGCCTCTCTCCATTAAGTTGATATGCACTGGAGACAGCTGCATGATTAGAATATGGTTCCAATTTAATATGTGCCAAAGTTTCTATATTGGATATAGAATGGTTCATATCTTAACGATGTTAAGGTACGGGGAGTTGTCCGGCTTATGCTTAAAACCGGACTCTGGATAACTCAGGGCACGTTTCTGTAATGGCAGTTTGTGGGTTGACCTGGGCTATATCGAAGGTTGACTTTCTACCATCTGGAAGATCAATAGTGATATTGTTCTTGACTCGCCACAGTTTTAGTAAAATGGATTTTTTCAGAAAACAGTAGTGGGAGTATCGTAGAACTGGAAGTGATTCTAGAACCGCGAACGATTACGAAAAATTTAATAGGACCTATATATTCAATCAGGTTTGACATTCCATTAGCCACTCCGCAGATATGGTGGGTAACCTCAGACACCCGAGAGGTACTCCGGTAGCCTCAAGGACGGTGACAGGGAGGTTCTTGTTTACCCAAACTTGACACTACTGTTGTTCCAGACTATGAGACCCGGCAGGAGGATAAGTATAGCATCGTTCTAAACTAGCTTTAGAATTGCACGTATATATTATTCTGCCAGAGGGTTGTTGTGGTCAGTGGGAGCAGCGGAAGCATAGTGGGCAAGTAGCTTATGTCTATTTATAGACTTGACCAGATATAGCGGAGATAGATCATCTATTTTTGATGTGACAGTCATGGGTTTGACTTCATCAGAATAGGGGATGGATCTGTTAAGAAGGTAGTAGGGTGTGATGTCTTGGTATTTGGATGACATACACAGAGTAGGAAGTAAAATTCCTATACTACGATCGGTTGTACTGTGGTCGTCACACAGTTGTTTCTCCAGACAGGATTTGTATATAATATCAGACATTCTGGTTTCTAGATCTATGGTTTTAGATCTGGATTTGGGTAGTTTCCCAATGTGGGTACTTTGACAGTATTCTAATGGTTTTTAGAATAGTTGACTCCTGGTATGGTGGTGTACCTGCAGGTGATGGAGTCACCCTCTCTAAAGGTGTCTTACAGACTAAAGGGGAGAGGGATGTGCATGATTGGCAGATCACTTGCTTAGGCAATTGAGTCAATCATGAGATGTCAAGTGACACACCAAATGTTGTTTTTGCACTAGATGGGATAAGTTTGTATTAATCCAATCCTGGAGAAACATAAGGAAGCAGTTTTAGAACATAAGTGCATGTTCTACGGATTTGATAACGGCAGACTCTTTCGGGAGACGATTATCATTCCAGGCTTCAAAAGGTGACATGGATGACAGAGTGATTGTCAGAGTTATAGTTTTCCCTCTGATGAGGGACAGTATTATGGACAGGTGGTTCAAGAGGATACTGTGGGAGGCTTGGTGCTGGATACTGATTAGGTTCAGTGATCGATACAGTCTAAGAAGTTTGGATTTGGAGTTCATTTATGAACTAGGTCCCATCAGATATCCAGACATATTCTAAGACAGGTATTACTCAATTCGGGAGATGGCTTTCTCCGCGAACTTGAGATTAAGAGAGATATAGAAAGAAACTTATGGGTGGATCCACTCACTAAGGCTATTTCTCGAACACAATAGTTTTACAAACGAGCTTTGTGAAACTGATTAGTAGAGGAGTTAGATGTTCGGTTTCACATGGGCTGTGAGTAGTCGACATCGCAATAATTAGTCTTAAGTGC
The DNA here is from genome assembly GCA_030015575.1 of Agapanthus africanus. NCBI lineage: Eukaryota > Viridiplantae > Streptophyta > Magnoliopsida > Asparagales > Amaryllidaceae > Agapanthus > Agapanthus africanus. The sequence goes on along the minus strand of CM057349.1, from coordinate 450,697,841 downwards.
AAGTGGGAGATTGTTGGATATAGTGCCCTCAGAGTCAATTATTGGATCGCAGGTACGTGATTGCAATGATTGCGGAGGACCTATACCGGTAGGACAGTCTTACTCGAGATGATAGTATGCTATCTGGTTTGCCTTTATCAGTCGTGTACAGGTTCAGGTGACTGATCACTGTTACACTTTGATAGAGCCCTTAGGATCTTTCTTTACTGCCAACAGTATGATGGCGATCATATACGTGAGAGTTGGGTAGTTTATATGCATATCCTTAATTGTGGTCCCTAGTCGTGGGAGTTTCGAGACAGGGCATCGATACTCCGGAGTAGACTAGTGTATACAGTCGAGACCCCGACGAGGGGCGGTGGCCGGTCTCACAAGCCACTGGTGTCAGTTGGATCACCTAAGATGTATACAGGTGCTCATTGGGTTATGAGTACACCGGACAGGACTCGCCGGGAACCTGCTAGTTGGTATTATACATATCGTCAGATAGCAGTTCCCTGGTGACATGTGTACAGGTTAGTTCATCGACCTGAGGTCGTCATTTGTCTTGTGTGAGTTCCCACTGTGCTTTGATTTCTACCCTTCCACGGCTCAAAAGAGTCGTGCAAACAGGTAGTTTTTGGGTACAGTCCCGAGCCACATGGAGGCACGTGAGCGGATCGGCATGGGATTCGTCTCTCCCGGTATTGGGGGTGAGATCGCGCTGTGTCTAGGAGAGCCATTACATAAAGCCCACGGCCGTGGCAGGAGATTTACTAGTAGGTACTCCAGTAGTATCTCAGGGTGTTTTTAGGCTACACTCCGACACGATTTATACTGCTATTGGGGGTCAGACGTTACTAGCCCCCTAGGCAGATATGCGATACTCATAGACGAATGGACCGGACTGTATATACATTGTCACTGTTAGGCTCAGTAGGGTTTCTGGATGAGTTCGCTCATCGGCATCCCTTGAGGTCAGTGCATGGGCAGCCGTTACGCACAGCTAGTGCCGCTGACGGCTTGTGGTTAAACCCACTGCCAGGGTACTGACGAGTCATTAGAGTCCCCCACAGACAGTTTTCCAAGTTCGGGCGAAACGTTGTAGAGGCCGTATGGTTTTATGGCAGGATTCGGAAAATGCATGTGCGTTTACGCACGTGTCATATTTCGGGCAGATAATACTGGTGGGCTTTGGTTTAAGCCAGATCCAAGTATTATATTGTGTAGATATAATATCTTTGTCTCAGTTGCATTTGTATTCGGTCGTAATACAAATGCGGGTATATTTATACAGTTACGGGGTTGTCCTGAAATTCGTTTCAGGATCACTTTTGGAAGTTGCCAGTTTCCTGTTTCCAGTTTCCGTATTTGACATTCGGTTAAATGCGGATTTATCTTTCCGTCACTCTGGTGAGTCGTGAGGGTGAGTCGTACTTCTAGAAGCTTCTAGAATGGTGACTGGGTTCATGAACCTTTGTTTGCATTAATTATATGATGAATAGGTTTTAATGACTCATGCTTTTATATTAATGCATTTTGTTCTTGCTTAGATTTTTTCTTCATGATAAGCTTCATGTTTATGGTCACCACTTGGTTCCTACCCTCACCTCCTTCTTCCTATATATTGGCCGGCCCCCTTGAGTGAGAGAGAGAGATTCATTTCATTTGGAAAAAGACTATGGTTTTGGGTGTATGGAAATTTGATAACTCATTTCTCATTCCATTTCATTTCGAGTGGCAACTTCATTAACCGATCGTCCACGGCTTTGGACGAAGTGAGACAAAGTATTCTACTCATTCTTTACATCAATCTTGGTCGTCTCTTTTAGCAAACTTGACGACCGAGTTTCCTCGGGATAGAGGCGGGAGCCCGTTTAAAGATCCGTTGACGTGGTGCCACCTGGACGAGTAGATCGGAGATCGACGAGATCGGAGCAGCCGCAACAAAGCGTGGGATGATGGTTAAAGAACGAAGGCCTCGGATCGTTCGGTATAACCTTTCTACTCTCTTTACAGTTTGTTAGTTTAGCAATAATGGCAGATCCGGGTTATAGTATACGATAGCGCCAGTTAAAAGTTTTTGTTCCGCATTTGGCGTCTGTTAGACGGCCGGGGTGCTACCGTAGACTTACGTAAGGTACATGTATAAGTTAGATTAACGACTTTCAAAACCTTTTTCGTAGTTTAATAGATCTCATAGTAAAACCATACTTAATCTAGTTTTCTGATTATCAATTAGTTGAATACGAGTCTATATCTTTCTAACGATATGAAATCATTCAGCACTAACACTTTCTTTCTATTCTAGAGCAGGAAAAGAATATATGTAATATATATAAGGGGTTGCCGATGTGCATCGACCAAAACAGAGCAAGAATACTTACCTGAGGATAAAGATCAGGGGAGAACGATACACGAAGATACGAGGTACGATCTCAGCTAAAGTGTGGCTTGGGATCTGAGTTATACGATCCGTCTAGATAAATTTATCATCGGTTAAACCATAAATATTTTCATAAATATTGTCACACAACCAGACGCAATTATATGAACTTAGGGTTTTAATTCTAATTTTCCCCTTTCAATGTTCACTGCTTTCTTATCATTTCATTTCATTTATTTTTTTTACAGGGATCAAGGAACTTACAGAGGATGATGATGGTAGTTGCTAGGGTTTGGATGGGTCCAAGTCGAGTCGAGGAAGCGTCGAGGAGTGCTCGAATCTGGCGATGGGAAATCTGTGATGATGATGGGGCAGGCGACGTCATCGTCGTCGGAAGGATGGGAGCAGCTGCGAGGTGCAAATGACGGCTGCGGTGGCAGTGATAAGGACAATGGCGGTGGTGACGGGATGAGATGCGAGGGTCGGGGTCTGTGGCGGCGACGAGGGATGGAGGCGGCGTCGGTGGGAGATAAGGGCGAAGGCGGCGGGAGATAGAGGCGAGGGTCGGCAAGTGAGGAGCGGGAGTCGAGGGTTGCGGCGGCGGGAGATGGTGGCGACGGTGAGGGCAGCGATGGTAGGGTGAGAGGAAAGGAGTCGGTGCGAAAAGGAATTTTGAGGAGCAGAGGGGGGAGAGAGAGGTGTGAGTATGAGAGAGAGAGAGATATTTTGATTTATATATATATAATTTTTTTTATAAATATATATATAGATACATATCTTCAATTAGTTGTATTTAGAGATTCGGCACAAATTTTTCTTGTTCTCATATTAACAGTAAACAGAAGTAGCCAAGGTAATATATGTACGCAACCTAAATATTAATATCAATTTAGGAATTTTAAGATACGCAAAATATTGTTTTGCTGCCACTAAGAAAATATTATATATAATAAAAAAACTGAAGATTTTTCATATCAAATTTGTTTACAGTAAAAATTCAAAAAAATAAAAAAAGTATACTAGCAGCCAACTAAAAGTTCTAAAATTATGAAAAAAAGAATCTCGATAAATCTTGAACTACTGCATCCAAATAGGGCTGTTACATCCTACCCACCTTACAGAAAATTTCGTCCTCGAAATTGGAAAGACGACTACAAGATCAAGAAAACAGGTGTGGGTACTTTTGACGAATCTCGTCCTTACGCTCCCAAGTGGATTCCCCACGTGAACGTCCGCCCCAAGATACAAGGACTAAAGGGATGATCTTGTTTCTTAATACCTTCTCTCTACGGTCGACAATGGCTCTAGGTTGCTCTTCATACGAGAGATCAGTGCTCAAGGTTAATTCAGAATGATCGAGAACATGATTGTCATCACGAACGTACCGATACAACTGTGATACATGGAATACATCGTGCACTCCAGCCAAAGAGAGTGGCAAGGCCAATCTGTATGCCACTACTCCAACGCGTTACACAATCTCGAATGGTCCGATAAATCGGGGACTCGGTTTTCCACGACTACTGAATCTAATCACTCCTCGAGTCGGCGAAATCTTAAGGAAAGCATGATCTCCTACTTCAAACTCAAGAAGTCTTCGACTAGTATCCGCTCTGCTCTTCTGACGATCTTGTGCTGCCTTGATACGGTTCCTGATCAACTGGACCTTCTCAACGGTTTGGGTTACAAGCTCTGGTCCTAGTAATCTTCGCTCACCCACATCATCCCAGCAAAGTGGGGAACTACATTTGCGTCTGTAAAGTGCCTCGAACGGCGCCATCTGAATACTCGCCTGATAGCTGTTATTATACGAGAACTCCACCAAATGAAGATGATCCTCCCACGATCCCTTGAAATCTAGCATACAGACTCTCAACATGTTTACTAATATCTGTATCTGTAACAACTCCAATTTTAGTGTACAAAAATTTATTTAAAAGTTGATGTATACTTGGAATAATTACATTTCTGTGAGTACCATAAATATTTGTTTTGCTAATTAATTACAAGAAGGAGCTTGTAGCTTATTGGTAATACCATGCACCGCTGAACCAAGCCACCAGAGTTCAAATCCCATACCCCACATTATTTTTAATATTGTTTTATTTTGAATTTTTAGAATACCAAGGGTTTACACGTGCATATCTCACAAAAATCCCACTACACCGAAAAACCTAACTGTACCAGTGAGATCTTGAACTGACGGGGCACCCTCCGACCACCGGACTCGGCCGGGATTGGCCGAGTCGGCCGGCGAATCGGCCGGCGAATCGGCCTACAAGCGCCGGCGACTCCGCCGACTAGGGCCGGCGCCGCCGGCCGGACTCGGCCGGACCGCCGAGTCCCCAACACGAAAAAGTTGCCTCTTCACCTCCCCTATACACCTACACACTTAACTCTCTTGGATCGGTTCTAGAGACCTTTTAAAACCCTAATTACTCCACTTTTAATACATTTTATCACATTTTTTCATTTTAACCTTTCACCTACCCTAACCCTAGCCTACCCTATAAACACAACCCCTAAACAATACCCCCTCACTCTAAAATTTTGAACAAAACTCTTAAGAAATTTCCTAGAACCCTAGTGTACTTTTGAAGTAGCGAAAGGCGAAGCTCCGGTGATTTTTCCGGCGACAACCCTAGGAGTTCCCGGCGACAAAACAATGCACCGGTGCCTCCTCCCGTTCCCTATTCCTCTTGTCTAAGTCCTAAACCCTTAATTCCCACCTCTCTCTTCTGTTCTATAGTCTTAAAACTCGTATTTCTAAAACCCGACGGAATCGGAGTAAATTCGAGTTCCGATTCGGTTCTTTCTAAAAATTCAACCTAATCTTAAATACAATCATCTCTAAACCATTACATGTTGACTATTAAAACTTAACAATTCATAATGAACAAGTTTCATATCAAAAGGATGTCTATTTCAATTCCTATCGTATTTCTTTCACTAAAATACCATGTAGTTTACTTTTACATTAAATCATCACAATCTTGCTATACCTTTAAGTTAGATCACGAGGTAATGACCTATCTCCTTACAACACTCATATGAAATATAGTACAATACTTTTTGGGAACATAGAATACGGGAAACGAACCTTTACATATAAATACCCTTTAATAATAAAACCATTTTTACAAGATTTAGTATTTTTAAACAAATCATTGCAAAGCGCCGCTACAATCCATTTAGGGAACCCGATCGAGATGGTGCGGATTATCACACATCCTCAGGCTTAGTAGTGCGAGATGCAGACCCCGCAAGGGGTATTCGGTCTCAAAAGATTTACAAAATACAAAATCTTAAGAAAATGAGATTTCTAGAAATATAATATATATTAAAAATTATTTTTATATAAATATATATAAATATTTGATAATATAAATATTCCAACTTTTTCTAAAATCACAAGAGTCACTTTACATTAAAATACCATGAATTCCATACAAAATACAATATTACAATTTAATACCCTATATTATGAAATTAGGTTAATTTCACTAAAAACATTACATATATAAAATCTAAATTTATTATAACTCTAAAGACGATAATTAAACACTTGGGGTGTATTTTGAAAATTATACAAAAGTATTTTTACATAAAACCCCCTCAAGTTCTATAAATTACCCTAAGGACCCTAGTAAACATAGGTTTAAGCGGGACCAGTCTCTTGAGCCTCAGGGAGCCGGGGATATGGGTGCTTGCCTATCTAAGGTAGACAACTTAACAACGGTGTTATCAACATGGTAATCGTTTTTGAAAAAGACACAAATCCTGCCTCCCATGTGCAGCGGTTACCGATAACATCAAAACCATCAGGACTTCAATTTCTTTTATAATTGTTCTGACTCAGAATGAGTCTCATTATAATCTGACTCGAATATGATTCAAGTACAATCTACAATCTACAATATTACAATCCAACAAGAATCCATGAATTCATATATTCAATCTGTTCAAACTATTCAATCTATATTGACTGAACCGAACCATAGATACACTTTCATTTACATGATTCTCCAGTTACATCCATGATTCTACAGTTACATCTATTTACTGATATCATGGTTTCGGTAAGTCACCCAATTATACAATCTATACAGTTTACAATACAAGACAATACAATATAACTATACAACAAGACATCTCGGGGTTTAAGGGGTAGATTGGTACGGAAGGTGTTAGAAGTGGCACAAGACTGTAAGATTTAATACACCTAATCTGAATCCAGTTGCTGTTGTACCGTGGCATAAACGGTTCCTTATACTATACTTGCCCCTAGTCTCTGGCATATAGAGACTCCTCTCGTATACACTGGCATCCTTCTGTACCAAACTACAAACAACAGCGTTAACACCAAACACTCATATAATACAACTTTAAAAGCTACCTTCTTTTTCTGTCTATTCTATTTCTCCCTTATCATTGGGACTTATCGAGCAATTTGTTCGCTGATGACATTCTCTTTCTTTCTTCTTTAAATGCCATCAGGTGATCTGGATACTCCGGAGATCGAGCCCATTAGTGAAGACTTGGACCACTTCATTGAAGACGCAGAGCTTTAGTTCATTATACAATTTTATTTCAGTACTTTTCCTTTTCTATTATGCCACTGTTTAGGCATTGTTTTCATTCAGTTGTATTTACTTTTCCATACATTGTACAGAAAGAATATGAATAAATAAAGTTGTTTTATTATATCTTGTCTCTTATGCATTTATTTTTATATTGCTTAGATACGCTTAGCGTATTTACTTCATAGTAAATACGTAGCAGCCTCGTCTCGTCCTCTACCCGTACTCTGGGAAGCGGGGCGTGACAGGTTTTGTTGGCGGTCCATGTAGGTCAGAGCTGTATGAAATTCTACCATGTAGTTCTGTTCTGCGTGAACAACCTAAGCAATATAACACAAGAACCAGCAACTAAAACATTCTTTACAATTCATATTCTTTGAATCTTATCATTTCATGTACTTTGAATCTGTCCTAACCTAAATTTTTCATTCAAGGTTATGGATTCTCCAAACAACACCAGCACCAATGTCAACAACACACCTCCACCACTACCATTCACACCTGTCGTCCCTGCTCCGCTCAACGAGCAAATGTGCTCGAGGGAATCTGCAACCTCCTCGAGGGACAGCAGCAGCAGTGTGCTCTTTTAATGAACCGTCCCGAGGCAGAAGACCTGAGGTGAAGCAATTCAGGGCTTTGCACCCCAAACAGTTTCCAGGAAAGGAGAGCCCACTGGAAGCTGAGGAATGGGCTCAGAGTATAGAAGATGATCTGGCAGTGGCACAAGTGCCAGAAATAGCTTGGGTTCATGTTGCAAAATTACAGCTCACGGACAATGCACGGAACTGGTGGAAGGCGGAAGAAAGCTGTCTTGAACAACCCGTCGAATGGAAGACTTTCCGCAATATGTTCAACGCTAAGTACTTCCCTGAGACTGCCAGGTTCGATATGGAACAGCAGTTCATTCATCTGCAACAAAGTTCGATGTGGACCAAGTCGGTAGATGAGTATGACGCTGAGTTCACCATGCTTAGTCGGTAAGATATGTCTCAATAATTTGAATTGTTCAATATATCACATATTACACAGCTAACACAATACTTAAACAGATTTGCGGCACGTTTGATACCGACGGACGAGATCAGAGCCCGTCGATTTCAACAGGGTTTGGATTTGGAGATCCAGGCTGCACTAGCCACAGGAGATTTTCCGACCCATGAATCGGCTCTGAAAGCTGCCCGCTGTTATGAAGCAGTGATAAAGACGAGGGGCAGATCTCGATCTGCAGGAGTTAAGCGCCCTGTCAACCAGATGACAGGAGGAGCCTCGTCCAGGTCACCTTTTGTGCCAAGGCAACCGGGAGCACCAAACAACAGGCCCAGCCCAGCCTTTTGTAACTACTGCAAGAGAAATGGGCATCTGGCGAAAGATTGTCGGCGTGCGAACAACCATTACTTAGTCTGCGGCTCGGCAGCTCACGATATTGTGTCTTGTCCTTATAGACAAAACTCGTATGCTGCACCCAGGCCAGCAAACACTTACCTACAGCGCCCAGCCATCCAAGCACCTGCTCCAAGACTTGCACTACCTGCTCCACCACCTAGAGGACCACAAGCTGCACCTCCTCCTCATCAGTTCCATCAAGCTCAAAGGAACGTTCCGAGGAATGCTCCTCAGGCCAGGAGGAATGTACCACGGTGCTAGGCTTTCACGATGACCGTGGAAAAAGCTGAGATCACTGGCCAAGTTATCACTGGTAACCCTTTTCTTCTCAAACTTTTCTTTTAGTCTTCATACCTACCCACAAATTTTCTTATACCTAAAACAGATCCCACATACCTTAGGTACAATCTTAGTAGCCTCACTACCTGCACTAGCATTGTTCGATACTGGAGCATCTCACAACTTTATGTCGCAACGGTTTGTCCGAACTCATGCGATTCCAGTCACACCGCTTGTATCCAGCTGGAATGTCAGTTCAGGAAATGGCGTTCTAAAGGAAACAATGGGATACAGCTTGTGTCCAGTAGTCGTCTGCAGCAAAGAATTCTACGCTGACTTCAAAGCGCTGGACATACCGAACTTCGATGTGGTTCTAGGTATGGATTGGCTCGGAACTGTTTATGCTACCATCGACTGTCGTCAAAGGAGGGTAGTATTCGAGATTCCAGACCATCCGGTCTTCTATTTCAAAAGCGGAGACCGTACCCTGGAGCCAAGTACATACAAAGCGAAGCCAAGGGAAGCAGTGATTGCAGCAACTCAAGCAGAAGAGGAATCAAGGCCAAAAGTGGTTCGAGAATTCGAAGATGTCTTTCCTGACGATATCTCAGGTTTGCCTCCCGATCGAGCTCTTGAATTCAGCATTGATTTAGTATTAGGAGCACAACCGGTGATCAAAGCACCTTATCGTTTAAGTCCGGAAGATTTGAAGGAAGTCCGAACACAGTTGGACGAATTATTAGCGAAAGGATGAATTCGTCCCAGCACTTCAAGTTGGGGATCACCAGTACTGCTTGTGAAGAAGAAGGAACGTTCATACAGAATGTGCATTGATTACAGAGCCTTGAACGAAGTCACGATAAAAAACAAGTATCCACTCCCGCGCATCGACGATTTATTCTATTAGCTAAGTGGATCTTGTGTTTTCTCTAAATTAGATCTTCGTTCAGGTTATCACCAGGTGAAGGTCAAGGAAGCTGATATTCATAAAACGGCTTTCAGAACTCGGTATGGCCATTACGAATTTCTAGTAATGCAATTTGGAGTGACCAACGCACCAGCAATTTTCATGAACCTGATGAACCAAGTGTTCCGGGAGTATTTAGACAAGTTTGTTTTCATCTTTATCGACGACATCCTGGTGTATTCAAAGAGTCGAAAAGAGCATGCCGAACACCTACGAATTGTCCTGGAAACTCTACGACAACATCAGCTCTATGCCAAGTACAGCAAGTGCAAATTCTGGCTAAAGCAAGTTGGTTTTCTTGGGCATATCGTATCAGACTAAGGAATCTCTGTGGATCCAGTGAAAGTTTCAGCAGTAAGCGAATGGACGACACCAAAATCAGTGAAGGACATTCGGAGTTTCTTGGGTTTAGCTGGATAATACAGAAGGTTCATTGAAGGCTTTTCAAAGATAGCAACACCTCCGACCAAGCTCACATGTAAAGATGAAGATTTTGTGTGGTCAGAAGCATGCGAACAGGCTTTCATAGAACTCAAGTCAAGGTTGACATCAACGCCTATTCTCGTTATACCGGATCAGTCTGGAGGTTTCGAAGTGCACTATGATGCATCCGGTAAGGGATTAGGATGTGTTCTACATCAGCACGGTAAGGTTGTAGCTTATGCTTCAAGACGGCTGAAGACTCATGAGCACAAATATCCGACGCATGATTTGGAATTGGCAGCCGTCATCTTTGCTCTCAAGATTTGGCGCCATTATCTTCTTGGCGTACGAGTGAACATATACACAGATCATAAGAGCCTGAAATATGTGTTTACTCAGAAGGAGTTGAATATACGGCAGAGACGATGGTTCGAACTCATGGCGGACTTTGACATCAACTTGCAATATCACCCAGGGAAGGTGAATGTGGTTCCAGATGCTCTTAGTCGCCAACCATTAGCGATGCATCTCACCGCTCAGTGGAAGCTTCAAAAAGACTTACATTAGATGGAGATTGAAGTAGTCATGTAAGGTAATGCTTCAAGTTTGATGAATTTACAAGTTCAATCAACAATTGTCAATCAGATCAAAGCAGCTCAAGCAAGTGTTGCTAAGTTACAAAAGATCAGAGAACAAGTGGAGAATGGACTCAGAACAGACTTCATCATCCATGAAGACGGATCTTTAAGATACGGCAGCAGATTATGTGTACAAACGGTCCTGTTCGGGAAGAGTTAATGAAAGAAGCTCACATCTCTCCCTACTCAGTACACCCTGGAGGTACAAAGATGTACAAAGATCTACGTCAGAATTACTGGTGGCATGGAATGAAGCGTGAAGTAGCCAGAAGCGTCGCTAAATGCTTGGTGTGTCAGTAAGTAAATGCTGAACATCACAGGACTGCTGGATTAATTCAACCGTTACCAATCCCAGAATGGAAGTGGCAATACATCACGATGGATTTTATGACTGCTCTTCCTCGCAGCACAAAGGGTAACGATGCGGTATGGGTCATTATAGATCGACTCACAAATTCGGCTCACTTCATCCCATTTCGAGTTGGTCAATCAACTGAGACATTAGCAAAGAAGTACATGGAGATAAGAATCTACTTAAGATTTAAACTCTTTAAATCTGTACTATCTCTGATACCCATGAACTCATACAGGAAATTGTGAGACTTCATGGAGTACCGGTTTGCATTGTCTCCGATCGTGACACCAGGTTTCGATCGCAATTTTGGCAGAGTCTGCAAGCAAGCTTGGGAACAAGTCTGAACTTCAGCACGGCTTATCATCCACAAACAGATGGTCAGTCTGAGCAAACTATTCAGATCTTGGAGGATATGCTCAGAGCATGTATGTTAGACTTCAAAGGATCGTGGGAAGATCACCTACATCTTGTGGAGTTTTCGTACAACAACAGCTACCAAGCAAGCATATGAATGGCACTTTTTGCAGCACTGTATGGAAGGAAGGGTCGATTGCCATTAAATTGGGACGACATCGGAGATAGGGAACTTCTTGTACCGGAGATGATAGTAGCGACTGTTGATGTGGTTCGTACTATCAGAGAAAAGATACGCATAGCCGAAGATCGACAGAAGCATTGGGCTGATGCAAAGAGACGTCACTTGGAGTTCCAGCCAGGAGATCATGTATTCTTAAAGATATCTCCGAACCACGGAGTGATCAGATTTGGAAGACGGGGAAAGCTAAGTCCGAGATACATTGGACCGTTCGACATACTCGAACAAGTCGGTGAAGTGGTATACCGCTTAGCACTTCTACCTTCATTGGAAGGAGTGCATAATGTGTTCCACATGTCCTAACTCAGAAGGTATGTGAGTGACCCCAGCCATGTACTTGATCATTCCGAGCTCACTATACAACCTGACTTATTTTGTGAGCAATAACCTGTTGAGATCCTGGACAGAAAAGTGAAGTCACTTCAGAACAAAGAAGTCAACTTGGTTCGAGTGATGTGGACGCTTTTGGCTTCTGTTTTCTTCAGTTGGTTTCTCAGATTGTCTTCTAGTTTTCTTCCAGATTTCTACAGTGAACAATGTCGTGGACTTTACCGCTTGCTTCGTGTCGAAGTATTGAACCTTGCACTGCCTTTGTTCTTTGTGAAATCGTCCATTGATCTTCGTTTAGTCTTCAAACTGTAGGCTTGATCAAGATTCCTCCATTTGTTGGTCGTAGTCTCACTCTTATATCGTCTTTTCATCTTTTTCACTGTTTTTGTTCCGAGAACCTGTAATCTGCAACTATGTAGCAGACATGGGTTAAAAGCACCTGTTTATTTGTAAAAAGAATAAGAATGGGGAATATAATAATGCAAAATTATGATATGAACAGACATCACGGTCAAGGTTAAGGACATCATAGTCCATGAGTTTAAGGACCCCACAGTCCATGAAATGTTTGGTTGTCGGGACCCATCACCTCTTTGAAGACGTTAAGGAATTACAACGACAAATATTAAAGGAGTGAAGAGATGTACACTTGAACCAAGGTGGATTAAATGATCTGTAGTCTAATTTGGAACTGAGATCAATTAATTATATTATGAGCACATTGGCTCAGTTAGGTCTGAATTGAGGACTTATGGCCAACTTGGGCTAAGTCCAATTAAGTTTGGAATGTTGGCTCTCTGTTGGACCATTAGACATTTGTCTGGTTTCAGCCCACATTATTTAGCAATGCTAAACAAGAGTTTGAGAGATTTGGAAACATTTTTTTATCTTTGATTAGGCAGTGAACATTATAGCTCTGAATTTTACTCAATTTTTGAATAGGAGGATTTGCCTCTTGAAAATTAACCAATTTGGTTAAGAATAGTGTTAAACACTAGAGAAAACAGTATTAAACACTGGAAATAGATCCCTCAAATTAGTGTTAAACACTAAAAGATAATCAGTGTTAAACACTGGAAATATAATTCTCAATTTAGTGTTAAACACTTGAAAACACTCAGTGTTAAACACTGGAAATAAAGCTCCTGAATTAGTGTTAAACACTAGAAAATGATAGTGTTAAACACTAGAAATAAGGTCTTGAAATTAGTGTTAAACACTAAAAAAAAAGGGGTCACGTGTGGACACGTGAGGGCGCCCAAAGGTGGGACCATATCCCTTTTTACTTCGCTCTGCAAATAAGTGTTAAACACTTTTCACTTTTATTTTGAGCATCACGTGTCGGCACGTGATGGACATTTATGCACTGATTGTTAAAGCATTTGCTAAGGGGTCACGTTGGGACATGTGAGAGCGCCCAGAGCTTATATTTCTTTTGCTTTTTCTTTCTGTGTTTTGTAGGTCACGTGGAATCACGTGAGGCGTTGCCTCAGAGCTTTTTCCTTCTTATTTTTGTGGACCTTTTCAGGAGTCACGTGGGGACACGTGACCTTAGTCTTTTGCATGCATGGAGATCTTTCAAGTCTCTTTATCTCTTTAAGAATTAAATTCTCTGTAGGGTTAAATCCTAATTATGATTTTGGAGGAATTAAATTCCTATTGTGAAAGAATTAAATTCTTATGTAGGGTTAAACCCTAATTTCTTTTTAGAGAAATTAAATTCCCATATATGTAAAAGAATTAAATTCTTGCATAGGGTCTAACCCTAATTTCATTTTAGGAGGAATTAAGTTCCTGTGAATTTTAGAGAATTAAATTCTCAATTAGGGTTAAACCCTGTTTTTTGTCCATCTTAAAGGAATTAAATTCTTATAATTATAGGAGAATTAAATTCTCATATAGGGTTAAACCCTAATTTTGTCATGAAGGAATTAAATTCCTGTTAGTTTTAGGAGAATTAAATTCTCAGATAGGGTTGAACCCTAATTTCATCTTGGAGGAATTAAATTCCTATAAATTTGTGAGAATTAAATTCTCTGAACTCAATCCTCCCTCTAAGTCTTGGATCTGCATGGCAAAATCTCAACCCGATGAGAATTAAATTCTCAACCTATGGGGAGATTTGCTTCTGCAGATCTTCAACTAGAGGAAGAACTAAGTTCTTTTTGCAGAAGAGTTAAACTCTTAGATTTTGAGAATTAAATTCTCTGTTTTGAAGTTTTGATCCCCTTTCTTTTTTCTCACCTAGGGTTTTCTTTGTTGAGAATTAAATTCTCCTTTCTTTTCTCTCTGCATTTTCGAGATGCCAAAATTCTATATCTTTCTTCTCCTCTTGGCTCCTATTTATAGTAGAAGGAAAAGAATCAATTTGTTTAATAAATCTTTCACTGAAAGATTTTGTCTGTTTTCATAATTAATATGATCCTTTAGATCATTCAGTGAATTTTATTCACCGTTGTATTTTCAATCCAAAGATATTCTGTTTGTTATTTCGGTGAGATTTGGGGAGATCTTTCCTTGTTTGGGATTTTTCCATAAATTGGTGATTTTTAATCACCCTTGGATTTTTAATCCAACGGTTCTCTCTAACCTTTTCCATTTGGAAAGATTTAGAAACTTTTAGAATTTAATTCTATTAAACTATAAGGCTTTTAAAGCCAGTCACGTGCTGACATGTGACCCCTAGTCACGTGTGAGCACGTGACCCCCAATTGAGTCCTTTTCTCAGCGCTTATTTACGCTTCAGTTTTAACAATCACGTATCAACACGTGACCATTGGTCACGTGTAAGCACGTGATGCCTTACTGAGTTATTTCCTGATTTTTAATCAGGGAACAAATGCCCCCACAGCGTTGCTCTCACGTGTCTGCACGTGAGTGCAACGTTGTCACTTTTGTGACCGTTGGATCCATCTAGGGAATCGAGAAGATGAAGCGTTTACATCACATCCTATAAATACAGGGGTCTTTTTAGAAGCGCCTCCACTCTTGCTTATCTTCTTCCTTGTAACTTTTTCCTTTCTGAGAATTTAATTCTCATTCTCAGAGCTTAGTTCTCTGTTCCAAAATCTTCAGAGTTTAACTCTGTTTAAGAAAGACCCATCTCTTCAGGTAATGGCTTTGGATGATCGAAGAACTTTCACACATATAAAACTCTTTGGATTTTAAATCCACGCCAAGGGTTTTCCCCTTTAATCAAGAACCCATTTTTCTTTAAGTTCTTTAACAAGAACAGAAAACCATTTAATCTTCAAATAGTAGATCTCTTAGGGTTTCTTTGGTCTTTAGGGATCGGTGGTGGTGTTTGTCTTTTCCATGGAATTTAATTCCATCATCAAAAAGCTCTGGCTTTGGAAAAAAGAATTTCTGGGAATTTAATTCCCTTTTCAAAATGGAATTTAATTCCTATGAAGAACTCAGTTCTTCCCAGGGGACTTCTTGGGTTTTCTTGCCCTGAGTTGTCTTCTTCGTAGCCAAGAAGAAGAAGTTTGCAGTGTTGCTTTCTGGGAATTTAATTCCCTTGATTCAGTTTGATTTGTCACAGAGTCCAAGATGGATTTCTATTAGGGGAATGTATAGGGTCATTTGAAATCCACTGTATATTTAATAAGAATCTTCCTTTTGTCTCATTATAATTGTTTTGCCTCATCATTAGCCAGCCGCCGCCTTGATTTTGTGGGACCCATGTGTTTTGTAACCAGTGGTCCCATAAAATGAGTCTGCTGTCATTTTCTTTTATATATATATATATTCTTATAATCATATATATATATATATATATATATACACACTGTTGGCTTTGCTCTAACGGTTTCCCCTAATTTCATTTCAGGTACAATGACGTCTGTTCCGTACTTTCCTTTCACTCGCTCGGTAGCCGCTTTTCCCCAGTCGCCATCTGACGAGGAAGTGATGGCGATGATCAGGGCTCACGACCCGAACTGCACCAACTTACTTTTGTGGGGGACCTGGTACAGCCACATCATCCGGGGTCTCCGGAGTTTCCTTTGCGAAGTGCCGATGGAGCCCACCTTTCCGTTCCTGCCGATGGATCCTCCAAGGACAGTCTTTGCCGTGGAGATGCTGAATTGGACCCCGATGGGACGGCTCGAGCCTTCGACAACTGGCATCCCGAACCATCCGATCCCGGTCATATACATTCTGGGACGTCGTATTTGCCAGGGCGAGGCCCAACTATGGGGGCAGATCTATAAAATAGGGCTCACCCCTCCACACCCCACAGGCTACCTCCTTTGGGCTCGCTACATCCTTTCCGCCCATTGTGCGCGACTGCAGAGGGTTGGGCTTTACCAGGCGATATATGCATCCCTCTTCCATTACCAATCTCCTCACGTGTGGTAGGTTAAGGCTTTCCTGAACCAGTGGAATCTCCCCACCAACACTTTCCTCCTAGGGGACCGCGAAGTTTCGATCTCCTTGGAAGAATTTTACGAGATCTCGGGGCTGCCAATCAGGGGGACATTTTATGAAGAGTGCCTCCCGACGAGTACGTCTTTGAGACCGAGCCCGCAATGCTCGACGGCTTGTCTACCGAGAATGTCGTCCGCCACAAGCGTCCGAGTTTGATCAAGGCGCTGGGCATCTTTGACAAACTGTTCACAGAATCTGAGGAGCAGGGCATCACTTTCAAGAGTTTTATCGCTTGCTTCCTTCGCGAGGATGTCCTGTCGAAGACAGCTCCGAAGTTTGCAAACATCAATGACCCCTTTGGGTTTGGTTTGAACAGGAGGCCGACTAAGGAATCGGATCTACCGCAGTATTATATTCCTATCATGTCGGCGGTGTCTTTTGAATCGATTGCAGCTCCCGGCATGGACGAGGAGACATTCTTTGTGGGTTTTATCAGCGTCTGGCTCAGCTGGTTCGTCATCCCCATGCATCGCCGCTTCATGAGAGTCTCGGTGATTTATCCGGCTCATCGTATCGCTGAGGGGACACGGCTAGCCGTAGGCATCCCTGCACTAGCGCATCTCTATCATGGGTTGGGTGCCGCGGCTAATACTTCGACTCCCGGCGTGGACGTAGTAAACTTTTCTCTTCATTACTTCACGTCATGGATCGAAATGCACGTGTTGGGGGCCTTTGCTGCGCACCAGCGACCCGCATTTTACGACGCCTATACTTTCCCGTGACTCATGCGGTTAATGGATGCTTCTGCCCCTGACCCGACTCAATTTGGGGCCATTCGCGTGTTGATTGCTCCTTACGCCACCGCGGGTGGATTGGTATTCGTTGATCGGGTTCTATCTGCTCCTTCAGGTCCAGTTCAGCAACTCTACGACCTGTCAAAAGATAATGTGCCTTCTTTGAAGCCTCGGGAGGCCACACACCTGTACACAATCAGACTAGGTTATCTGGTATTCCAAAAGAATAGTGCGGCCCTATTTATGCGGTATAATCCACATCGCTTTGCCCGGCAGCTTGGATATGATCAGGGCGTTCCTTTCAAAGCTTTTACAGTCGCACCGGTCCCTTCACCTGAAGCTGTTCATGATGCTGCTCATCACTTCATGAGGCTGAACACTGGTTCTCGCTTTATGATCCCTGAAGCTGACCATATTCCCTGATGCGTAGGGTCCTTTATGGGCTGGTACCTTCATCGGTTCAGCCCAATCATTGCTGAGGAGAAGAGGGTGCTTCTTGGCTATGGTGCTCCTGCTCAGGTTCAGGCCACGGGAGTTCCGCTGCGACCGCGCGCACCGGTCCGCTTTCCCCTGAGGAATACCGGTGTTGCGCTTATTCCGGGGGAGTCGGGGGTGGACCTCACCCCCACAGTTGGTATGCCATTGGGTACCCAGTCGCGGGCTAATCGGGCTCGGTAGCAGTACCCCCACCCGTGGCGTCGACAATGGCCGTGTCATCCTCGGTCGCAGCGCCAAGCGAGGGTGATGGGAACGAGGGTGTTGAAGGTGAGGTGGGTCGGCGTCGTGCCAAGGCTCCACGGGGGAGGAAATGGTCGTCCTCGGTGGTCGGTTCTGGATCTAAACGACGGAGGAGGACAGCTACCAATTTGCTCGGTTGCTTAGTAGAGTCTGAGCCCATTCTTCAGGATGAACCATTGGCCATGCAAAAGTCGGATGCTGGCCTACTTTTCCCAAGTTCAACTACCGAGGAAGCTGCACAATTAGCTGAGGCTATAAGACGTTCTCAAAACGAGTCGGAGAACGTAAGAATTCCGAAGAAGCCTTATCCCGTCATCATCTTTTATGAAGACCCTCCGTGGATCCGGCGACGATTCATCGGCCCCCTTGAGGAATGGGGTGAACGGGCCCTTAAACAGACCGCTTCGGAGGATGCCGCGGATGCGCTTTCATTGTGGACCGGCGGCCACGAGTCCACCCTCGGACCTCGGCGAGCACACCTCCTTGAGAAGGAGCGTGGCTTGAGCAAGCTATATTGCAAGCTTCCTTGCGCATTGGTATGTTCCTGTATTTCCTTGTGATACTTCGTATTGTGTGCACGCATATATATGTATTCTTATCCTTGTGTAAACTGTGCAGAGACTTCGGCGATGGCGAAAGCTTCAGGCCGTATTCTGGCCATAGAGCCTGCTGATACCCCCAGTGAAACACTGCTCGGTGTGGAGGGGGTTGATGAAACTGTCGCTCTCACGATAGAGCCTCCTGCGGTGGTTCCTGCGCTCGAAGCTCTTGCTCCCTCAGGAGAGGCACCTTTTGTGGTTGCCGTTCCAATGGGTCTACCTTAGGGCGGCCCATAGGCTAGGATGGAGGTAGTCGAGGCTACCCTCCTTCCGTTGGAGCCCGCAGCGGCAGCCGCTGCTCCTTCCTCAGAGGCCGTTACACCAGCCCGCGTCCCTGATATTGTGCCCGAGGTGGCGGCGGAGGCTATTGAAGCTGCTGTCCCTCCAGCTCAGAATGGGAGGAGCATTGAAGGTAACCTTCTACATTTTAAATCAGTAATCTTTCCGTTCTCTGAACTCTTTTGTCTTTTCAGAATTGCGCGGGTTGGCGGCTTCGATTGCCGACTTGTCTCCCAGGCAGTCTTTTCAGCGCCTGTTGGAGATGGCTGCTCCACAAGCAATATCTCCTCAGCGCATCATCCTCTCTTCTGGGCAAAGTTAGTGTTGTCCGCCTTCTTTTCACAGCATTATCACTATTTCATAAAATAACATTGATGTCTTTTACAGTTCCGGAGGCCGACGATGAGGTTGAGGCTCTTGAAGGGCCAGGGGAGTCTTCAGCTCCTTCTTGCATGACTGAGGGTAAGTAAAGTCCCAACACTGTTCCTTTTGTTCTTGATTTACAAGTTTCGCCGACTGTTTATAAATCTGAACAGCCCTGCCAGTTCTCACCGCGCTGGAGTCGCGCATCACTATGCCACCCAACCCCTATGCTCTGCGAGCCTCGGAACGTTTGGCCAAGTTAAGCCTCGCATCTCTGTCATCTTTGATCGAGGAGCTTCATGCTGGCAATGTAATCACGGCCGAAGCGTTTGCTGCTGAAGCTAACGGCTCTCTTCCCTTTCTTGCCACCTATCATAGTGAAGCAGTGGTGCAAGTCTGGGTTGAGTTCTGTCGGCAGGTGGAGGCTTGCTTGCATGTGCTTGAATGTACCCGCCTTTCTTCGGAGGCTGTGGCTGCGAAGGCAAGCTTGCAGAGCCTGATTGAGCGGTGTGCGGCGAATATGGTGTCATGCAAGAAGAGGCTCGGCCGCAAGTTTTCAGAGAGGGAGTTGGCTTCTAAGGCGCTGATGGAGCTTCAAGCCAACCTTACAGCCAAGGCCAATAAAGCGTATGAACTTTGGCGAGTGCTTCAAGAGGTCATCAAGGAGGTGGTGGCCATCGACAAAGCCGCCGTGTTCACTCGTGAAAGGGTTAAGGCTCATAAAGCCACTGAGAAAGAGCTTGAAGGCCGGCTTGCCTCATATCAGGCCCAGCAAGCTCAGGCGGAGGCCCGTCTTCTGACAATATTGAATCACGAAGGCGAGGCTCGGCGAAAAAGGGATGAACTGGAAAATCTGCTAAATCGCCCGCCGACTTGAAGAATTGTAGATATATTTTTTCATTCTTTCTTTGTACATACTCCTGAATAAGAGCATATTTTTTTGTTTCTTTCACGAACTGTACTTTGTATTCATTTTGACTCATGAATAAAAGACATATTTTTCTTCACGATGATGTGTCCCTTTTTATTGAATGTATTCTGTGGATAGTCTATCTCGATCTCTTTGCAGGACAACGATGGCTTAGGATTCAGGGTTAAGATCTGCCTCCTAAGACTTTTCAACTTTATGAGCCGTGAGGGTCTCATAAAGAATTTTTTCCCTACCGGTCGAGAGGATCCCGTAGGTGTAATTTCTCCTTAAGAATCGTGAGGATTCCTAAGTGTATTTTCTCTTGAAAGTCATAAGGATCTCACAAGAGAATTTGCTCCCTTACGAGTCGTGAGGACCCGCAAGTGATGGGTGAAGTTGTCCTTATCCGCATTTCACAGAGTCAGGAGTTGCTCTGGATGCTTCCCACGGGTTCACTGCCGTGTTCTGCGAGGACCAGGCTCTGCTCTGGACGTTTCCCACGAGGTCGGAGTTGACATTATCCACGTTCCACGTGACTAGGAATTTTGCTCTGGATTCTTCCCACGGGTTCACTGCCGTATTTGGCGAGGACCAGGCTCCGCTCTGGACGTTTCCCACGGGGTCAGAGTTGACATTATCCGCGTTCCACGTGACTAGAAATTTTGCTCTAGATGCTTTCCACGGGTTCACTGCCGTGTTCGACGAGGACCAGGCTCCGCTCTGGATGCTTCACATGGGTTCACTACCGTGCTCTGCGAGGGCCAGGATCCGCTCTGGACGTTTCCCACAGGGTCAGGATTGACATAAGCCGCGTTCCACGTAACCAGGAATTTTTTCTCTGGATGCTTCCCACGGGTTCACTGCCGTGTTCGGCGAGGACCAGGCTCCGCTCTGGATGCTTCACACGGGATCATTGCCGTGCTTTGCGAGGACCAGGATCCGCTCTGGACGTTTCCCACGGGGTCAGGATTAACATAAGCCGCGTTCCACGTAACCAGGAATTTTGCTCTGGATGCTTCCCACGGGTTCACTGCCGTGTTCGGCGAGGACCAGGCTCCGCTCTGGATGTTTCACATGGGGTCATTGCCGTGCTCTGCGAGGACCAGGATCCGCTCTGGACGTTTCCCACGGGGTCAGGATTGACATAAGCCGCATTCCACGTAACCAAGAATTTTGCTCTGGATGCTTCCCACGGGTTCACTGCCGTGTTCGGCGAGGACCAGGCTCTGCTCTGGATGCTTCACACGGGGTCATTGCCGTGCTCTGCGAGGACCAGGATCCGCTCTGGACGTTTCCCATGGGGTCAGGATTGACATAAGCCGCGTTCCACGTAACCAGAAATTTTGGTCTAGATGCTTTCCACGGGTTCACTGCCATGTTCGGCGAGGACCAGACTCCGCTCTGGATGCTTCACACGGGGTCATTGCCATGCTCTGCGAGGACCAGGATCCGCTCTGGACGTTTCCCATGGGGTCAGGATTGACATAAGCCGCGTTCCACGTAACCAAGAATTTTGCTCTGAATGCTTCCCACGGGTTCACTGCCGTGTTCAGCGAGGACAGGCTCCACTCTGGATGTTTCACACGGGGTCATTGCCGTGCTCTGCGAGGACCAGGATCAGCTCTGGACGTTTCCCACGGGGTCAGGATTGACATAAGCCGCATTCCACGTAACTAGGAATTTTGCTCTGGATGCTTCCCACGGGTTCATTACCGTGTTCGGCAAGGACCAGGCTCCGCTCTGGATGCTTCACACGGGGTCATTGCCGTGCTCTGCGAGGGCCAGGATCCGCTCTGGACGTTTCCCACGGGATCAGGATTGACATAAGCCGCGTTCCACGTAACGAGGAATTTTGCTCTGGATGCTTCCCATGGGTTCACTGCCGTGTTCGGCGAAGACCAGGCTCCGCTCTGGATTCTTCACACAGGGTCATTGCCGTGCTCTGCGAGGACCAGGATCCGCTCTGGAGGTTTCCCACAGGGTCAGAATTGACATAAGCCGCGTTCTACGTAACCAGGAATTTTGCTTTGTGTTGTGTCTGTTAAGATGAGACGAATATCGAGATGATCTCCGGACTGTCTGTTAACCGTTGAGATTTGGCCTCTTCTTCTGATGAAACCTGAGGAGGAAAGGTGTGATTCCCTCTTTGTTTGCGCTCCTGGATTGTATACAGGGATTGATGTGATATCACATGTAGGGCATAAATTTTATTTATATATTTCTTTCTTTCCGCGATGCTCTATCATTTCAGCTTTTATATCGTGAAGGTCGCAATTGCCCAATCATTTCGGCTATTTTTCGCGGTGCCCAATCATTTCGGCTATTTTGCATGCATACATTTTTACTTACTAATTTTGTTTGCAAGTTGCCCCATCATTTCGGCTATTTTTTCGCGGTGCCCAATCATTTCAGCTATTTTGCATGCATACATTTTTACTTGCTGATTTTGTTGCAAGTTGCCCCATCATTTTGGCTATTTCGTATGCACGTGTGGTTTGCCAGCTTTTTGCTTGCAAGCTTGGAATTAGACACCGATTTCGGCATCAGCACCGCTACAACTGGGATATTGCCAGGAGCGAATCATCATTTGCCTTCGTCTATGTCGAGCAAAGGTGGCTTAGTAGACAGGGTTAGGATCCTGTCGACTAAGGCTTTTGACTTCATGAGCCGTAAGGGTCTCATAAAGGTATTTCTCCCTACGAGTCGTGAGGATTTCGTAGGTGTGTTTTCTCCTTAGGAGTCGTGAGGATTCCTAAGTGTATGGTCTCCTGTAAGTCGTAAGGATCTTACAAGAGGGTTTTCTCCTTATAAGTCGAGAGGACTTACAAGGGTTGTTCACCATATGGACATATCCCTAATCACGGATGGGACTTCGTTAGGGAAATGTTTATTCGCGCCCGTGGATTGTATACAAGGGTCATTATTGAGCCGCTTGTAGGGCAGTACTGAAGGTTGTGGGGGCTACTTAAGAACAGGTTCAGATCCCTGTAGCTTAAGACTTTCAAATCTTATGAGCCGTGAGGGTCCCATAAGAGGGTTCTCCTTACGAGTCGTGAGAATCTCGCAAGTGTAATTTCTCCTTAGGAATCATGGGGATCCCTAAGTGTGTTGCTCCCTTATGAGTCGTAAGGATCTCACGCAGGTGGTTTCTCCTTACAAAGTCGAGAGCAAGTGTTTTTTAACGAGATTGCGTCTTTTCGGGTTTTCACAAAACTCGCCGGTAGCCCTGCTGTTTTTACTCACGGAGCCCTTTCGGGTTTTCATCCGTGCCCATTTTGCTTATGGACATACCGTTTTCTTTTTCTTTTCTCCTTTTTTTATTTTAACGAGGCTGCGCCCTTTCGGGTTTTCACAAAACTCGCCGGTAGCCCTGCTGTTTTTACTTACGGAGCCCTTTCGGGTTTTCATCCGTGCCCCTTTTTTGCTTATGGACATACCGTTTTCTTTTTTTTATTCTTTTTTTTGTATCAGCTTTGGGACGCTGCAATCCATCGTAGTTTATCGACGTCTCGGTCAATGGCTAGTTTTAAGACATAGTGGTCCGTTGTTAGTTTAAGAACGTTTCGGTCCGTCGTTAGGACGTTTCGGTCCGCTGTTAGTTTAAGGACGTTTCGGTCCGTTGTTAGTTCAAGAACGTTTCGGTCCGTTATTAGTTTAAGGACGTTTCGGTCCATTAGCCGGCTATTACTTATAGAGTTTGGGCTTAGGAAGATAGCGAGCGGACATAGGCGTTGTCATCTATCATTGACCTAGGCCGTGACTCGTCAAGCGTAGTACTTCTTCAGGAAGCGACTGTTTATTGGCCTAAAGGGCCTTTCACCATGCATGTCCATGAGTAGATAGGCTCCACCCTGGTAGACCTTGTATATGATATATGGGTCTTCATAGTTAGGCTCGAATTTCCCCCGCTTGGCACGATTGGGGATCATAGGTCTTTTGACCACTAGCACGAGTTCGCCTTGGCGGAATGTCCTGGGTCTGGTCAATCTTTCATATGAGCGCGTCATCTTTGCTTTATAAGCTTCCAGATTTTGTTGCGCTATGAGCCGGGTTTCATCAAGGGCATCGAGCTCCTCAAGCCGAAGGTGAGCATTCTCTTCGTCCGTTAGCTCGTCATGAACTGCTACTCGTAAAGAGGGTAGCTCTATCTCGAGGGGAAGTACTGCTTCTGTACCGAATACCAATGCGTATGGAGTTGTGTTTGTGGCCATTTTGAACGTAGTTCGATACGCTCAGAGAGCTTCATGCAGTCTCTCGTGCCAGTCCTTCTTATTTCGGGACACCGTCTTTTTCACGATCTTCGTCAAGGTTTTGTTGAATGCCTCAGCTAAACCGTTAGCTCGGGGATTATAGATTGAAGAGTATCTCCAGTCTATGTTAAGATGTTGTGCGAAGCGGCTGATCTTGTGGCTTCTATAGGCTGGCCCATTATCGGAGATAATCCATCGCGGAGTTCCAAACCGATAAATGACGTGTGTCTTGAAGAAATGGAGGATATTCTCCGTCTTCACCTCCCTCAGCGGTACTGCTTCTGCCCATTTGGAGAAGTAATCAGTTGTCGCCAAAATGAATCGATGTCCTCTGGACGATGCTGGCTCAATGGGGCCGATTATGTCAGTTCCCCACATTTCGAACGGCCAGCTAGCCACCATTGGGTGTAATGGATTTGGTTGCTGATGGATGAAGTCGCCATGGATCTGGCACGAGTGGCATTGTTTCGCGTACTCGAGGCAGTCCTGGATCATCGTGGGCCAATAATAACCCATCCGTTTGATCTTCAGCTTCATCTTCGGCCCGGCTTGGTGGGAACCGCAAAGTCCGTCATGAGTTTCTTTGACGACTCTCTTTGCTTCTTCTGGTCCCAGGCATCTTAGCTACAGAGAATCAAATGACCTCTTATACAGAGTATCATTGACGGAGGCGAAAGATAGGGCTCGCTTCATGAGTTGATGTTTCAAGGACGCATCTTCGGGCGTTCGACGGGATTTGAAGTAGTTTATAAAGACTTCTCTCCAATCCTCAACCTTTTCTTGGTCTTTTACTTGTAGAGCCATTTGCTCGGTCGCTCTCTTTTCCTCGGACGATTCTGGAGATATTTCTGCTGGTGCAAGAACCCGACGATTTTGTACAACGATCCTCACGTCATCAAGGTTCTCGTCAGCCAGTTCCTTAGCGAGCTTGGCTAATGCATCCGTCTTGCTATTTTCCGCATGCCGTATGCTTTCCAAGGTGTAGAAAGGAATTTGAGTCGGCAGCTGCTGTACTTTCTCGCCATACTTTACCAACTCTGGCTTGCACGTTTGATAGTCGCCGTTTACTTAACTAACGACCAGTTGGGAGTCTCCGTATATGAGGAGGTTTTCAATCCCCATGTCGATGGCGATCTCAAGACCTGCTATCAAAGCTTCATACTCGGCTTCATTTTTTGTCCTCGACTTTGTTAAGGAGAAGGCAAAGCGCTTTATCCCTCCTTGTGGAGTTACGAAGATAAGGCTTACCCATGATTTGATTATGGGGGTGTTTTGTTTGCGCTTCTTCATGGAGGATGCTCCATCGAAGTAAAGTTCCCATCGGGTATCACTTCCGTCGATCGTGTCAAACGCATGTTCGTCTGGCAGTTCGCAATTCAAGGGAGAATCGGCAGGTATCGGATGCTCAGTGAGGAAGTCGGCGATGGCCTGGCCTTTCACTGCCTTAAGAGGCTGATAAGTTATTGAGAACTCCATTAAGAGCAGGGCCCATTTAGCGAGTCGCCCCGTCAATATGGCCTTTGACATCAAATACTTAAGAGGAACCACCTTCGATATGAGACGGACTTCATGCGCCAACGCATAGTGCCTGAGCTTTGTTATCGCGAAGATTAATGTCAGGCAGTGTTTTTCGATGGGAGAATAATTGCTTTCTGCCCCCAGCAGAACTCGACTCAAATAGTAGAGGGCTCTCTCCTTCCCTTGGTCGTTCTCTTATGCCCATAATGCACCTAGAGAACCTTCGAGGGCTGTTGTATAAAGAATGAGAGGTTTTCCCTTGACCGGGGCGGCCAGTACTGGCGGATTCTGTAGGTACTGCTTGATTTCGTCCAGCGCGCTTTAACATTTGCGATCCCAGACGAAAGGGGTTCCCTTCTTCATTAGGTGACTGTAAGGATGACACTTGCCTGAGAGATTGGCTATAAATCGCCGGATATACGTGAGCTTCCCTTGGAGAGACCGTAATTGCTTGAGAGTTCTTGGCGGAGGCATTTCCATGATCGCCTTGATCTTCGACGGGTCTATCTCGATGCCTCGGTGTCGGATGATGAATCCTAGGAATTTGCCTGAGGAAACACGGAACGCGCATTTGAGAGGGTTCATCTTCAAGTTGTATTGCCGGAGGTGTTGAAACACGATCTTTAGATGCTCTAGATGTTTCTCGTATGATTTGCTTTTCACCACGAGATCGTCGATATAGCATTCGACGATTTCATGTATAAGGTCATCGAAGATCTTCTTCATGGCCCTCTGATAGGTGACGCCAGCGTTCTTTAGGCCGAAGGGCATCACCTTGTAGCAAAATATGCCCAAAGGGGTCCGGAAAGCGGTATGCTTCTGGTCCTCGGGATGCATCTTTATCTGATTATATCCTGACGATCCGTCTATGAAGGAGAAGACTTCGTGGGTGGACGTATTGTCTATCATTAGCTCAGTGACCGGTACCGGGAAGTCGTCTTTCGGGCAGGCTTTATTGAGATCCCGAAAGTCCACACATATGCGCACTGTCCCATTTTTCTTCATCACCGGGATGATGTTGGCGATCCAGCCAGGATACTGAACCTCTTGGATGAAGCCAGAGTCGATCAGCTTCTTGACCTCGACGTTGATGCTCATCTCAAGCTTGAGCCGCGTTCTTCTCGGCGCTTGTTTGATTGGCTTGACATCCGGGGATATTGCCAATTTTTGTACGGCAATCTCTGGATCTAGTCCTGGCATCTCAGAATAGTTCCATGCGAAGCAATCTTTATACTGCATAAACACGTCTTTTAGTGTAGCTACCCTTTCTTCAGACAGCAACTCACTGACGAATGTCGGCCGCGGATCACTTGTCGTCCCCAAATCAATTTTCTTGATGTTATCTGCAGTGGTGTGTATTCCATCTTCCAGCTCTTTCGGCGCCGGTGGAAATTCGGAGATCACCTCGTCATCGTTGTTTTCGAAGCACCAGGGGAGATCATCCATATTCTCGGGCTCTTCTTTTGACAGCATTATCATATGACAAGTACGAGCTCGCTTCCAAGACCGATGTGGATCTGGTTCTACCCTCGTGGATTTGGATTTATGCTTCTGCGGTGGGGTTACCTTCCAGCTGCTGGATAGAGCGAACTTGCCGAGCCGATATTGGTCTTCGACCCAATTCTTGAAAGTGAAACAGTCTTCAATAGGGTGTCCTATTTCCCTATGATAGGAGCAATAGTCTGGGTAAGAGATCTCGTTGACTTGCTCGGGGTGCTTGGACTCCGGAAGTGTAATCATTCGATGTCTTATGGCGAGATCAAGTATCTTCCGTGTTTTGTTCTGAGGAAAGGAGTATACTCGACTCATCTTCTTTATAAGGGACGAATCTGGATTGCTCGATTCCCGATCGCGTGGCTTCTTGATCCCACTTTGGCGCTCTTGAATGCTTTTCCCGCTTTTTGACTTATTTTTGCCTCAGCGTCGGGCCTTTTGTATGACGGGTTGGTAAGGGAGAGCATTGCCATTCTCCGCGGCCTGTTGAAAGAGGCGTTGTGTCCTGGCTTTTTCGTAAATGGCCATCTCGCGGTTATGGTCATCCTGGATCTTTTGACCTGCATCCCTTACTAGGCTGTCCATTCGTTCTTCAAATGATGGACTCGGCGCTTTGATGATCGGACCCTGTTTTGGTTCAGGATCAGCATCTTTTAACAGGGCGTCCTCTTCTTCATCGAAGTCATATATGACGTAGCTACCATGAACTCGTTCTCGTTTCTTAGATTGGACATATCCAAGCCCGACCGTTTCCATTCTCCCGTTGGGCAGCTTTCGTTGGGTCCCGGGGACGTCCTAAATCCTGTTGTAGAATCGAGCTTGTCGGGTAGTTTGTCTGAAGGGTATCCCTTGGCGCTTCAATAGCCTTTTCAAGCCATCCGTGTAATATCTAGGTAGACGGATGGGCTGGAGCCTGTCGAGCGTAGAAACGGCGCCATGCCAAACTTCTTTCTCCATCTTGGTTTCCCCGGATCGGTAGAATAGGATCGCTTTTTCACCTTTTCGCCTGGGAGGGACGTAGAATGTCTGCAGTTCCTGCACACTATAAGTTTTAAGTGCATCGAGATCTTTGTAATGCTCTTGTGGAACCATGGTGATCTGCAAACTTTGATTATCGCCAACGAAGGCTTGTATTGATGGCCGAGCGGAAAATATAGCATTAACCTTGTCTTCCGAGTCGCTGCCGAAGATCAACATGGGGGCAGACGGTCCCGGGTTGTTGCGTTGAGGCGGCCCTGAATAAACTATCTCTTCTTCCTCCTCGGTATCACTCTTGAAGACTGGAATAGTGGTGATAGCTTTGTCCTTCGGTTTGTGACACCTCTCCGTATCCTCAAAATCTGGTAAGAAGTATTTCGCATCCTCGTACTTCCGAACTTCGTTCACGGAGAATGGGTTCGGCTCTCCCATCACAGTGTGCTCGAGACCATCTCTGAAGTATTTCATACACTGATGCTGTGTAGAAGGGATGATGTTGTATTCGTGTAACCAGGGCCGACCGAGCAAAGCATTGTAGCATGTCTTGGCATCGATGACGTGAAATTTAATATCCGTGACAAGTAGCCTGAAGTGCAGCGTCAGTATCACAGACCCGAGAGTCTGTGATGACTGGGAGTCGAAACCGGAGATGGTAATTTTATCACGAGCGAGGTACTGAACGCTCATGCAGATTTCTTTCAACACTCGCACGTTGAGGAGATTGACGGAAAACCCATTGTCGACCAGGATTTTACCGATCTTGATGTCATGATAGTACCCGGAGACATAAAGGGGACGGTTGTGCTCGCACGTCCCGAGGAGGAGATCTTCGTCGCCGAAGGTAATATCGGCTGTGTGTACTTCTTCCAGCTCGTCCTTCATCTTTTCTTCGGCGAGAAAAGCTTGGAATTGCTCTAGCTCTTGTAGCGCCTTGATCAATGAATCCCTTGCTTCTTTCGATAGTAAAAGGGTGTCGAGAATGCTGAGCTGCGAGGGTAACTTTCTCAAGTGCGCCAGCACGTTGTAGTCCACCTTATTTTTCTTTGGCGATCAGCTCTTTCATGACTTGGTCATCTAGGGCAATATCCTCAGAGACCTTTTCTTTTTCCTTATCTTTTCTATTTGTAAGCCCGAGATTCTTTTCGGGCAGCGTACGATTGCGTAGCTGAATGTTTTCACAGGTCTTCGGTTCTTCCTCTTTTCCCGAGGTGGATTTTTTGAAGAGAGGGCCAAGAGTCATCTTTTCGTCAGAGTCGCTCCCGAAGGTGAGAACCTGCGATCCCCCGGCGCTGACCGTGCGACAGTTGTCGGTAATTCTTCCAAGCTCCTCGGTCGTATTTCTTCGCTCCCGACGAGTTTTGCATTTCACCCGCTTAAAATGTTGTCGGTGAGTGACATATCCCTGCCACCATCTTTTAAAAGCGTTGCACTCTTCGATGGGGTGTGCGATCTTTCGATGATATAGGCAGTAGTTAGGATGCATCTCTGCTTCACCAAGAATGTTTCCTTCGGAGGGTGGTAGCTTCATTCCCATTAATATGGCTTTAGCAAACCTTTTCCTCGTCTTAAACTTGTTTTTATCCGTGACAGATGTCCTTTGATTCGGCGAGAGTGTCTCGACTCTTTCATCCAGTCGCCGGCGTTTGGCTTTTTCAAATATGGCCATCTCACGCTCCCGATCAGCTTTACTTTTCAGGAGAGCTTCGTTTAGGAATGCGTCGATCATCTCGTCTGATGGTCCTCAAAGTTCTGGTCCAGGATTTGCCCCCAGTTTCTCTGTGTGAGGAGCTTCTTCATTGTCTGTCGACGAGTGAGAGATCATATGGCAACTTGCTACGTAATCTTCAGATCCATCCGATGGGTCTTCTCCATCATCTTCGTCCTCAAGGACGTGACCGAGGAACTCTTGGAGCGTGATTGGAGTCCGCGCCTTCTGGTTATACTCTTCCAGCGCGTCGATCTGTTTCTACAGGTCCGTGCGCTTGTCGCCAGGCTTCCCGGGCTTTTTGGATTTCTTCTTCTTTTTCGAAGACTTCGATGGCTGGGTGTGAACACTTTGGCTATCACCACCAATTTTTGGAGTTGGGCGCGACTTCAGCATCCCTTCAATGACTTGGGGTTCCAGCGGATTCTTCCACTTGATCGCCGGGCATGTCTGGAGTTCATTCAGCATTCTTTTGGTTTTGGCTGAAAGAGCCACCTCCCATGGAGCTTTTTCAACAAAAGAGCACGTTGCCCTCGGTGTGTCCGTCTTCTTAGGAGTGTGCGGTTGTTGTGGGTTTACTTTCCACTTCTCAGACAGCGCAAACTTGTTTTGTAGGTACTGATCCTCGATCCATCCCTTAAAGATGAAGCAATCTTCGATTGGATGGCTTACCGTTTGGTGGTAAGGGCAGTAATTAGGATTATTCGCTTCGCCGGGTTGTACTGACCGCTTTGGATTCGGCAGATTGATAAGCCGGTTGCGCATCGCCAGCTCGAAGAGTCTCTTCATTTTATCCGGTGGGAATGAATAAGGGCGCTTCATTTTCTCATTATAATAGCGCCGTCTCTCTTCCAATTGATCCGTTAGTCTCGGAGCACTGGGCTGCTGTTGGGTATTCGCAACGAAGGTCGTCTTCCCTTTACCTTTTTCATTCCGCGGCTCCGGCTTCGGAGGACACGGTCTATGACCCATCTGGTCCATCTGGGCTATCTTATCGATTAAAGCCTGGAATGTGGTTGGCTTGAAGAACATCATGAACTGTGAAATAGTTGCATGAGGGTCTAGGGTGCCCATGAACATGCCCACCGCTAGTGCTTCTTCGATGCGGTGTTCACACTTCGACCACAGATTCCGCTATCGGATCGCGTACTGAACCCACATCTCGCCCGGCTTCACCGTGGCACTGATCAACGCCGTTATCGGGGTGCGTTCACTAGCACTTGCGAATCGCTGGGTGAACAACAACTCCATTTCCGCAAAGGTTTTGACGGAGTCGTTTGGAAGTTCGGAGTACCACTCAAATGCCATCTCCGATAAGCTGCCGACGAATTGGCGGAGCAAAAACTTATCATCGCCACCGGTGTTGCCACAAAGAGCCCTGAACTGAGCGACATGTTGATGAGGATTGCCTGTCCCCTTGTACACATGGAACTTGGGGATCGTGTAGCCCGGCGGGTACTTTATCTGATTATACCAGCCTGGATACGGTCGCCGAGTTCTAACAATTTGCCCAGCCGCTTCATTCGCCTGGTGAACTCGTATCTGCTGAGCGATGTAATCATCCAGGGCGGACTTGGAAATAGTTTTCTCCTTTGCTGCTGAAAGAGCCGGAGGTGGATTTGATATTTCTCCTCTATCATCTTCAATTATCACTGGAGGATCTTCGGCTGGGGGATCCGGCTGGATCATCATGCCCACCATGTCCTGGAATAGAAGGGTCATTTGCTTTATATTGGCCGCTTGTTCCGCAGCCTCTTTGTCCTTCTTCTCAAGTATTCTCCGAAGGAACTCAGCGTCAGTTTCCTGCTCATGGCGCTGCTCCGCGGATGTTTCCGGGCTTTCTTTTGGCCCGGTGAGCGCAGCCATCGTAGCCACCATCTCTTGAAGCTTCTGCTGTTGCTCTTGAACTTTCGTCACAGATCGCGTAAGCGGTCAATGAACTGTGGAGATACGGCTATCCTCTTTTCCGGATGCCATATAAACAGTATGCAGCACTATGCCCCCAGCCTTAGGGCGTTTGGGCTCAGTGCCTTTGACATTTGTCGCAAGCATGGAGATTTTCCCCGGCCTTCTCCTCTTATGGACGGTCGAAGTTGAGGGGGCCGTTGCAGTGGACACCCAAGTAGCCTTCACCTTTTGTGGCTTAACAAGACGGTTTTCTTCATGTTGGACCTTCAGCTTCTTCTGCCGGCGGGGATAGTCTCGATCAACCACCGACTCCCGGACTTGCTGCCAGATTTTGTAAACTTTGGAAGACAGCCGTTGAGGGGACTGCTCTGGCTTTGCTTCTGTGACAGTCTCCATCGGTGGGGGAGATCTTTTCAATACTGCGGTAGACGAGTTCCTGCGCACCTTGTTCAGCAGCTCAAAGCTGTTCCCGGTTAGAATAGCAGCATTAACTTCCACCGTTGGAGCTGGTGGAGTTAGCCCAGAGAGGGAGTTTCCCCCAGCCTTCCTTACTCGGCGCCAGTAGCGACGTCGAGCGTGTCGAGCTGTTGGGGTTGGCTCGGCGATGGGAATGGCTTTGTCCTGCCCCCTATCCAGATGAGGGGCTGTTGCTGGCGTCAACCTCTTAAAAACTGATGTCCGTTGAGAAGCCCTATCCAACCGGTCAAAAACAGACTTCTGAGCGGGAGCGGGAGTGGGAGCAGTCAGTCTTGTAAAGACCGACCCTCTGGCAGGAGAAGCCGCCTTAACGACTTCAGGAGCAGGGATGGCTATCTTCTTTGGGATGGCCACTTCAGGTATCATGGGCTTCTTGGCAGGCCCATCAGAGTTCAGGCTCAATCTGGCGAAGACCGAGGAGTTGGAGCTGGACGACCCGCTGAGAGAGGCCGTGGTAGCAGCAAACCGATCGAAGACCGACTTCTTGGGAGCTTCCGGTGCTGGCATAGGAGCGCTGAAGCTCGTTGGCGGGAGCATGGTCCTAAAAAACAATCCCGTGGTGGCCTGGGTGACCTGTTCCACTGGCATCGTGAACAGGGAAGCCGCTTGAGGCCCGTAAGCTATGCCTCCAGATGAGGCAAAATGTGGGTTGCAGTTGCAGCTGACACATTTCGCGCAGGTGAATGCCATTGATCCTTTGCTTTCTGCACCAAGCAAAATGCCAAATCTTAGTATCTCGAAACCCAAGGGCAACCATTAGCAAACCGCGATTCATTCGCGAACATGAAACACGAAGTGTGGAGTGGAAAGAGGAAAAGGTCCCACCGGGCGTGCCAGAATCTGTTCCCCTCCGAAAGACGCGGCGAAGACGCGGCGGACGTCTCGCCCGAATTTCGGGGCGGATGCTAATTAGTTCTATCCGTCCACCTCTCCGAAGATTCCAAGTTGATTTATGGCACCATGTATCGAAGGTTTAAACGGATGCGGCCGATGCAGCAGACTTCATCAGATTCCCCCTCGTCTGAGGGGGTTTTGATTGTGGGGACGCACTTCCCTGCAGGCGCAAGCCCCTGCAGTTAATTACGCTACTGCATCACGGTAACAACTTTCGCCTTCTCCAAATGGTCACTTCGTGTCGTATGTGTTTGTTTTGTTTGTGGTTGCCCGTGGATTGTATACGGAGACTAATTTATGTTGTCGCCCGTAGGGCGTGGACTAGTCCAAATCCGTATCTTTCTTAGATTTGGGTTTGGGGGTTTGGGTTTAAGGATACGTTAGCCTCATTTGAGACTAAGATCAACTTAAACGTTTGTTAAGGATACGTTAGTCTAATTTTAGACTAAGATCAATTTAAACGTTTGTTAAGGATACGTTAGTCTAATTTTGGACTAAGATCAACTTAACGGGATCGTTTAGATCCGATAAGAGAGCAGTTGGGCTCTATTGTTTAGTTTAGTGACATTGCGGTCGATAATTAGTTTAAGGATATTACGGTTCATTGTTAGTTTAAAGACATCGCGGTCAAGGTTAAGGACATCATAGTCTATGGATTTAAGGACCCCATAGTCTAATGTTAGTTTAAAGACATCGCGATCGAGATTAAAGACATCATAGTCCATAAGTTTAAGGACCCCACAGTCCAATATTAGTTTTAAGACATCACGGTCGAGGTTAAGGACATCATAGTCCATGAGTTTAAGGACCCCACAGTCCAATATTAGTTTTAACACATCACGGTCGAGATTAAGGACGTCATAGTCCATGGGTTTAAGGACCCCACAGTCCGATATTAGTTTAAAGACATCACGGTCAAGGTTAAGGACATCATAGTCCATGAGTTTAAGGACCCTACAGTCTATGAAATGTGCGGTTGTCGGGACCCGTCACCTCTTTGAAGACGTTAAGGAATTACAACGACAGATATCAAAGGAGTGAAGAGATGTACCCTTGAATCAAGGTGGATTAAATGATCTGTAGTCCAATTTGGAATTGAGATCAATTAATTATATTATGAGCACATTGGCTCAGTTAAGTCTGAATTGAAGACTTATGGCCAACTTGGGCTAAGTCCAATTAAGTTTGGAATGTTGGCTCTCTGTTGGACCATTAGACATTTGTCTGGTTTCAGCCCACATTATTTAGCAATGCTAAACAAGAGTTTGAGGGCTTTGGCAACATTTTTTTTTATCTTTGATTGGGCAGTGAACATTATAGCTCTGAATTTTACTCAATTTTTGAATGGGAGGATCTGCCTCTGGAAAATTAACCAATTTGGTTAAGAATAGTGTTAAACACTAGAGAAAACAGTGTTAAACACTGGAAATAGATCCCTCAAATTAGTGTTAAATACTAAAAGATAATCAGTGTTACACACTGGAAATATAATTCTCAATTTAGTGTTAAACACTAGAAAACACTCAGTGTTAAACACTGGAAATAAAGCTCCTGAATTAGTGTTAAACACTAGAAAATGATAGTGTTAAACACTGGAAATAAGGTCTTGAAATTAGTGTTAAACACTAAAGAAAAAAGGGTCATGTGTGGACACGTGAGGGCGCCCAAAGGTGGGACCAGATCCCTTTATACTTCGCTCTGCAAATAAGTGTTAAACACCTTTCACTTTTATTTTGAGCATCACGTGTTGGCACGTGATGGACATTTATGCACTGATTGTTAAAGTATTTGCTAAGGGGTCACGTGGGGACATGTGAGAGCGCCCAGAGCTTATTTTCCTTTGCTTTTTCTTTATGTGTTTTGTAGGTCACGTGGGATCACGTGAGGCGTTGCCTCAGAGCTTTTTCCTTCTTATTTTTGTGGACCTTTTCAGGAGTCACGTGGGGATACATGACCTTAGTCTTTTGCATGCATGGAGATCTTTCAAGTCCCTTTATCTCTTTAAGAATTAAATTCTCTGTAGGGTTAAACCCTAATTATGATTTTGGAGGAATAAAATTCCTATTATGAAAGAATTAAATTCTTATGTAGGGTTAAACCCTAATTTCTTTTTAGAGGAATTAAATTCCCATATATGTAAAACAATTAAATTCTTGTATAGGGTGAAACCCTAATTTCATTTTAGGAGGAATTAAGTTCCTGTGAATTTTAGAGAATTAAATTCTCAATTAGAGTTGAACCCTGTTTTTTGTCCATCTTGAAGGAATTAAATTCCTAAAATTGTAGGAGAATTAAATTCTCATATAGGGTTAAACCCTAATTTTGTCATGAAGGAATTAAATTCCTGTTAGTTTTGGGAGAATTAAATTCTCAGATAGGGTTGAACCCTAATTTCATCTTGGAGGAATTAAATTTCTATAAATTTGGGAGAATTAAATTCTCTGAACTCAATCATTCCTTTAAGTCTTGGATCTGCATGGCAAAATCTCAACCCGATGAGAATTAAATTCTCAACCTATGGGAAGATTTGCTTCTGCAGATCTTCAACTAAAGGAAGAACTAAGTTCTTTTCGCAGAAGAGTTAAACTCTTAGATTTTGAGAATTAAATTCTCTGTTTTGAAGTTTTGATCCCCTTTCTTTTTTCTCATCTTGGGTTTTCTTTGTTGAGAATTAAATTCTCCTTTCTTTTCTCTCTGAATTTTTGAGATGCCAAAATTCTATATCTTTCTTCTCCTCTTGACTCCTATTTATAAGAGAAGGAAAAGAATCAATTTGTTTAATAAATCTTTCATTGAAAGATTTTGTCTGTTTTCATAATTAATATGATCCTTTAGATCATTCAGTGAATTTTATTCACCGTTGGATTTTCAATCCAAAAATATTCTGTTTGTTATTTCGATAAGATTTGGGGAGATCTTTCCTTGTTTGGGATTTTTCCATAAATTGGTGATTTTTAATCATTCTTGGGTTTTTAATCCAACGGTTCCTTCTAACCTTTTCCATTTGGAAAGATTTAGAAACTTTTAGAATTTAATTCTATTAAACTGTAAGGCTTTTAAAGCCAGTCACGTGCTGACATGTGACCCTTGGTCACGTGTGAGCACGTGACCCCCAATTGAGTCCTTTTCTCAGCGCTTATTTACGCTTCAGTTTTAACCATCACGTGTCAACACGTGACTATTGGTCACGTGTGAGCACGTGATGCCTTACTGAGTTATTTCCTGATTTTTAATCAGAGAACAACGTGCATACCTGCGATTATCTGTATAATGTTACTTACTATTCACGAGTTGGTAACTCACCCCCGTTGTGCCACAGTGTTTTGCAGGTTGACCCTCAGAGTAGTCGCGGTGGCTGCTTTTTATCTCTATTTTGCGGATACCGCTACAGTTGGCTGTGAGCCGTTTTGCTATAAGTGGGTTGCAGTTATCCGACTTTATATTTCATTGTACATCTACCATTTTATTGTATCTAGTACTCTCCATCTACCATTTCATGTATTGACTTAGAGACGAGTTATGAGGACGATATTGTATATTATTTTTGTGACTCTGAATGTCGAGCTCGTGTGAGCCGACTTTTATTATGCAGTTTTATCCTTTATGCTGTTTTTTCACTTATATTGTCCATTTCTTCGCTACGTCGTCGTATATATGCTTGTGGTGGTTGTTTCCGCCTTTGGGCGTGATTTGCTCCCGTTGGGGATGCTTTATTTATATCATATGTTGTTTTACTTATATCTTATGTTTGTACCCGTTTCGGGGCTAGTTTTTACAAAAGAGGTGCTGCCGAAATTTTTAAGAAAATAATTTAAACTTCAAAGATTTTTACTTGAGATTTCCAACTGTTTTTAACAAATGTTTTATCACTTACTACTTTTGATGGTTTAGATTTCTGGGTTCGGCTTACTTAAATTGCGTTACGCCTGTAGACGTCGCGCGGTTTAAGTGCCGGTCACGTGCAAAATTTTGGGTCGTGACAAAGTTGGTATCAGAGCGGTAGGTTTTATTTTTCGGAGTGTAGGATGACCTTGGTATGATGGAGTATGTAGCTTAAGCAGAGTGACGTAGCGTGTGTATGTTCCGCGGTATACTTACAACACGGTACTCCGCCTAATTGACCTTAGGACTTGTTGGTTGAAATTCCTTCCGTGATTATATGCATCCTTGTGATTCGATTTCCGTGTTCTTATCGAATCCTGTTTTCATTTCCAGCCATTATGCCGCCGAAAACTACGAGGGCGCAGAGAACGGCCGCGAGAGCCGAGGTCAAAGTTGGCTCGTCTGAGACAAGGATTGACCAGGGCGGTACGCCCGTTGTTCAGGAGCGGATTGATCCACCTTCACTTGATCGTATTACTAGGCTAGAGGCCGGTATGCAGGATTTGCGCCAGATGATGGAATCATTAGTGGAGGCCAGTAGAGCGCAGCGATAGGAGGTTGTCCCACCTGTTACGGGGATCACGATGGTGCCTACTATTTAGGCATTTGTACCTGCAGCTATGGAGGTTATCACGGTATCGTTATCTGAGTTCATGAGGCTGAAGCCTCCGATTTTCACAGGCACTAATGCAGCGGAGGATCCGCAATCATTTATCGATCGGATGGCCAGGATATGTCGTTCGCTGAGATACTTCGACACGAGATGGGTAGAGTTCGTGAGTTTTCGTCTGGAAGGTCTTGCCCAGAAGTGGTGCGAGTCTTTAGAGAAGGGCAGTGCCGCAGGTCTTTCTCCGATGACCTGGGCTGAGTTCATGACGGTGTTTCTTGCCCTTTTTCTTCCGCAGAACGTCGGGGATGCTCGAGCGCGCAGTTTCGAGTCGTTACGCCAGACTCCGGGTATGACGGTGACAGGGTATGACGGTGACAGGGTATGATGTGCAGTTTACCGAGCTATCTGTGTATGCTCCGTATTTGGTAGCTACTAAGGAGATGCGGATCAAGAGATTTTTTCGAGCCTTGCTTACCCAGTTGTTCCTCGCTATCAGCGTACAGCATTGTGATACATATGCAGTAGCAGTGGACGCAGCCCTACTAGTTGAGTAGCGTCTTTCCGAGACGTCGTTCGTTCCGGAACCGAAAAGGGTCCGCACTAGTGTATCAGCACGGAGACAGCCGTTTAGGCGCTGTGACAGATTTCTTGCAGGTAGCCAAGGCTTGGGATGAGGCCGGTTGTTTAGCTCTTACCCCCAGGAAGGTCAGCAGTCATCGTCTGGATGTTTCCGGTGCGGGAGTTTCTATCATCGTGTTCGAGATTGTACTGAGCCACGTGAGGACGAAGCAGCCGTACCACATGTTACCTTACCACCTTCTCCACCTCAGAGAGCATTGCTTCTTACGCCTGTTATTGCTCCGCGTCAGACTTATGCACAGAGAGGTCATAGTCACGGACGGTTTGTTCAGAGAGGACTGGGTGACAGAGGCAGAGGACAGCCAGTTGCAGGTAAAGGGCAGGTACGGGTATTTGCTTTGACTCATCAGGACACGCAGGCGTCCAATGCAGTGGTTTCAAGTACTTTTTCAGTATGTTCTTTTGATGCATACGTATTGTTTGATCCGGGATCTATGCACTCGTATGTTTCTACACACTTCGTGTCGAGGTTGGGCCGAGAGTCGTGTTTGCTAGATCAGCCGCTTGTCGTAACCCCTCCTGTTGGTGAGTCTTTTGTTGCACGGCATGTGTTTTGGTCGTGTGTTGTCCGAATTGGAGAGAGAGATTCGTCCGTTAACTTGATCCTTCTTGATATGTTGGACTTCGACATTCTCCTAGGCATGGACTGGTTAGCTACGTGCTATGCGTCTGTGAACTGCCGCGAGAAGACAGTTAGGTTTTGTTTTCCCGGCGAGTCAGTTCTTGTTGTGCAGGGGGACCGTGGTCCCACCCCTCATAGTTTGATTTCAGCCTTTCGCGCTAGTCGGCTTTTGAGAAAAGGATGTCGGGGATTCTTGGCTTTCATTCGTGATACCGGAGCTGCAGTAGAGTCGTTGGACCGGGTTCCTATTGTTCGAGAGTTTCCCGACATTTTTCCCGATGAGTTACATGGATTTTCGCCAGAGCGTGAGATTGAGTTTTGCATTGATCTGATCTCTGGAACAGGACCTATTTCTATACCGTTTTACCGGATGGCCCCAACGAAGCATAGGGAGCTTAAGGATCAGCTGCAAGAGTTGCTTGATAGGGGACTTATACGTCTGAGTGTTTCGCCTTGGGGAGCTCATGTTCTGTTCGTCAAGAAGAAGGACGGCAGTTTGAGGTTGTGCATTGATTATCGTCAATTGAACCGAGTTACGGTGCGGAATAGGTATATTTTACCTCGCATTAACGATTTGTTTGATCAGCTCCAGGGTGCGGGACATTTTTCTAAGATTGATTTGAGATCAGGCTATCGTCAGTTGCGGGTTCGGAATGATGACGTTCCGAAGACTGCTTTTCGTACGCGCTACGGGCATTATGAGTTCTTGGTGATATCATTCGGACTCACCAATGCCCCAGCGGTGTTCATGGATTTGATGAACCGGATTTTCAGACCGTTCCTCGACCAGTTTATTATTGTGTTTATTGATGACATTCTGGTTTATTCAAAGAGTCGTGAGGAGCATGAGCAACACTTGAGGATTGCTTTGCAGACATTGAGAGAGCACCAGCTGTTTGCTAAATTCTCGAAGTGTGTCTTCTGGCTTGATAGTGTTGACTTCCTTGGTCATGTGGTTACGGGAGACGGTATTCGTGTGGACCCAAGGAAGATCGAGGCCGTACAGCTTTGGCCCAGACCTGTATCAGTGACAGAGGTCCGCAGCTTTTTGGGCTTAGTCGGTTATTACCGCCGTTTCGTGCAGGACTTCTCGAGTATTGCTGCACCGCTGACCGGACTGACCAGAAAAGGGGTTCCTTTTCTTTGGACTGAGACATGCGAGCAGAGTTTTCAGCAGTTGAAGACTCAGTTGACGACTGCACCGGTTTTGTCTTTGCCTTCTGGATCGGGCGGCTTCGTCATTTACTGTGATGCTTCTCGAGTGGGGCTCGGTTGTGTATTGATGCGGCATGATAGAGTTATCGCTTATGCTTCCCGGTAGTTGAAGAAGCACGGGTAGAATTATCCCACTCATGATCTTGAGATGGCCGCGGTGGTCTTTGCGCTTAAGATTTGGAGACACTACTTGTACGGAGAGTCATGTCAGATTTTCACAGACCATCAGAGCTTAAAGTACATCTTCCAGCAACGGGATCTGAATTTGAGACAACGTCGTTGGATGGAGCTTGTGAAGGATTATGATTGTGAAATCTTTTATCACCCGGGCAAGGCTAATGTGGTAACCGATGCTTTGGGTCGTGGGCCCGGGGGTAGCTTGTCCTAGTTGAGCGCAATTCAGATACAGTCTTCTGCAAATTGGCAGATCTTGTGCAACAACAGAGTACAGTTTGAGTTCACTTTCACTCGGGGACAGCTTGCTCATGTCCACACCCGTCCACTTCTACTTGATCGTATTCGTGAGGCGCAGCCGCCGATGCCCGTTTGTCTGAGATTATGGAGCATGTTCGACAGGGTAGAGATTCGGAGTTCTTGATTGATGAACAAGGTGTGCTACGTTTTGGGACTCGTTTGTGTGTACCTGATACCGATAGGTTGAGGCATGAGGTCCTAGAGTAGGCACATCAGTCAGCTTTTAGTGTTCATCCGGGTTCCACCAAGATATACCGTGACTTGAGAGATATCTACTGGTGGGCAGGGATGAAGAGTGATGTTTCGGATTTCGTATCGAGGTGTCTGACTTGTCAGCAAGTCAAGGCTGAGCATCAGAGACCGGCAAGAGAGTTGCAGCCTTTACCCATTCCAGAGTGGAAATGGGAGCAGATTTCCTTGGACTTCGTTGTGGGTCTACCCGGGTCTAGTCGAGCGTATGATTCCATTTGGGTGATTGTAGACCGGTTGACGAAAGCGGCTCACTTCCTTCCAGTGAAGACCACTTTCGGTTATGCTCAGTATGCTCAGTTATACATTGATGAGGTTGTGCATTTACACGGCGTTCCCACACGCATTGTATCCGATAGTGGCACCCAATTCACTAGCCGTCTTTGGCAGAAGCTTCAGAAAGTCTTGGGTACCCGTTTGAGCTTTAGCACCTCCTTCCATCCGCAGACCGATGGTCAGTCAGAGCGGATTATACAGACTCTGGAGAATATGCTTCGTGCGTGCGTGCTTGATTTTGGTAGAAGTTGGGATCGTCACTTGCCGTTGATAGAGTTCTCCTACAATAACAGTTATCAGGAGACGATTCAGATGGCGCCTTTTGAGGCTTTGTATGGTAGGAAGTGTCGATCGCCAGTCTGTTGGACCGAACTCAGCGAGAGCGGGATTTTGGGACCCCAGCTAGTTCAAGATACTACGGAGAAGATCCAGTTGATTAAGTATAAGATGAGAGCAGCTCAGTGTAGACAGGAGTCTTATGCCGACCGTCGTCGTCGCAAGCTTGAGTTCGCAGTGGGGGATCATGTATTCCTACGGATTTCTCCGATGAAGGGCGTGATGAGATTTGGGAGGAAAGGAAAGCTCGGTCCCAGATTTGTAGGTCCTTTTGAGATCCTTGAGCGAGTTGGTACCATTGCCTATCGTTTGGCTATTCCACCCAGCTTTCCGGATGTTCACTCCGTATTCCATGTGTCGATACCTCGCAGATACCTTCATGACCCTTCTCACATGATTTAGCACCAGACCGTTCAGCTAGAGCGCGATCTTGCGTTCACCGAGCAGACAGTAGTGATATTGGATTGGCAGGTGAAGAAACTTCGGTCAAAGGTCTTGCCATCTGTGAAGGTTCTTTGGCATAGCCCGAATGGTGAAGAAGTTACTTGGGAGGCCGAGAGCGAGATGCGGAAGACATTACCTCATCTCTTTGAAGGTACGCATAGTAAGATTTTTTTTTAAATTCGAGGACGAATTTCTTTAAGGGAGGAAGATTGTAACACCTTAGGATGGGATTAGTGTTAACTAAGCGATAATACGGATTTTTGATAAAAAGTTTACCAAAATAGTTTTCAAATATTTTATAAAAATTAATTAATATTTTATTAATATTTATTTTGGGCCTGCACACACATGTGCATATTAACCTAGGGTTAATTTGGGGTTAAACCATGCTTAAGTAGCCATGACATCTAACCCCATTCCATTAAGTGTAATATGTAATTAATTAAATTAATTAGTTTTCAAATTTTAAATAAAAATGGTTTTTTTATTTGGTTGACTTGAGAGATACGAGGAGAGAGAGAGGGCATCATGAGGCATGGCAAGCATGCCATACACTAAATGAGGAAAGAGAAGGGCTTGGCTCTCTAAACTCACCCTTCATTCCTTCACCCCTCACTCACATACACCCTCACTCTCATTTCCCTTACACTCTCACTCACTTATCATTTTCTCCTTCTCATATTTTCTTCATCTCACTCACTCCCTCACATCCCTCAACTGAAACCCTAACCCAAACTTCACAAACCCACCCCAAGTCTCCACTAAACTTCATTTTAACCCCTTTCAAGTCAAGATTTGGCCACTACAATCATTTGGAGTTTGGAAAGCTAGGATTTTGAAGTGTGGATAGGTATAACCTCTAAACTGTTAATTAGGAGTTATTATTGTTGTATTGCTTATTAGTTTCAGTTTAGAACGTTAAAGATATAGCTTTGTGCAAAATATCGTATTTCTAGTGTCGTTTTGAGTCTCAGTAACCTGCTGTTATCCCGAGTGTTTACTATGAAATCAAGCAGTGTAGTAGTGTAGTGCTAGTTGCCCTGAGTGTACACCAGTAACACGAACCCAACCTGAGCGGTTTTGGCCGGTGACATGGGGGGTAGGTCCGGCGAGCTCGGCCGTACAGGGACCTGGGGAGTTGCAATTTTGTGGGTAGCTGTCTGCAGTCATTTTTAGTTGTTTGTACTGCTAGATTTTGATGTTTTTACAGTGGGTAAAATCTGAGATCGATTAGCTAGTTTTAGTGTTTCGACGACGCGTATTACGATATCCGACACGGTGTCCGACTCAGTTCTGTGCTTCGCATGATTTTTGGACTTAGGATTGTTTTAGAGTGTCACCACACACATTAGCCGCTAAGCGAACACTTAGAGGTTGTGGGAGTCGGTGTGTCGATTTAAACATAATTATACGTATTATTGGTCGATTTCTAAGTTTTGCCTTGCTATGTTTTATGTATTAATAGGATTGCAGGCGGGGAATTCAGATGCTGCGAAGAAAGAGAAGCCGGTGGTCGGATATACTTAGCTGGAGATCACCGGTGAGTAGATTTAACATCTATGGGGAAATCGCCCGTATGGCATTATGCGTCAGGGCTTGATAGGATACTGTAGCCGCATGTTTATATTCATATACATTGATTGTGCATGTGTACCATTGTTGCATACCCCATTTCCTGTTGCATAGGGACATAGTGTTAATGAGACACGGTACTGTTACTAACGGTTCATGTTGTATGAGCAATAAAC
This sequence comes from Agapanthus africanus, assembly GCA_030015575.1. NCBI lineage: Eukaryota > Viridiplantae > Streptophyta > Magnoliopsida > Asparagales > Amaryllidaceae > Agapanthus > Agapanthus africanus. The sequence continues at coordinate 450,654,153 of CM057349.1, read as the reverse complement.
TGTATGCCACACACACACCGTTATTAATTGTCATGACACTCACACTATAGAATTTCCATGAATAATACATTGTTTAGCTTACCCTATTATGGATATTGACACATAGATTATTGTTCTATTGCGCATATGAGATACATCGTGCATACATACTTACATGTATACACCCATACTTGCTATAGCTACCTATGCATCTTTAGATAATGTTGGATTTGATTTCGGAGAAATTGGGAACCGCGTGATATATTTTAAAACTGGATTCATTTAAAAGAGCGGTTTTCCCTTGATATGCTCATATTACGGTTTTATGTTGCATATATCATATTGCATGGACTTACACATTGAGATATGGATTTCATGTGATTTATGGATTTGAGAACCGTGGTATTATTTCTAGAAAGTATGCATTGTTTTGAAAACCCGGTTTCTCTTGATATGATATTTCAGTGCGTCCACCATGCGTTTTCTCGGTTCTGAGACATGTGATAGAAACCCGATTCGAGGAGTTAGATGATCCGTTTGCGGGTTCATTGTAGACCCGGTATGGTACCCCAGGGCGAGAATGGAAGGTTGTGCAGTAGACGATGAGCCTGGCAGAGAGACTACTACCTACCGGTGATTGGTTGGACCTGACGGTTATCCGGAGGATACCGACCGGAGTCGAAAGATGGATATGGGCCGATCCGTACTGCCGGAGCCCGAGGGCCGATCCGGACAGACGGAGCCCGTAGGCCGATCCGGATTGACGGTGCCCGATATATATGGATTTGCGTGTCGATGATGGACAGGGGTATTTCATGATGTTTCGAATGCCGATGTTGGGCACTCAGGTTCCATGAGATTTACAGATATGAGGGCCGATTAGAGTACGGCGCCTGAGTTATTGGGATTTAGGGTGTCGTTGATGGACACCGGGTTTTTTCACGATGATGATTCGTGATGATGATATGTTTTATCCCATACTCAGCATTCATTGATATGCATTGCTTCATGTATTTGTAGTACCTGATAGAGTACCTTTCATGATTATTGCATATCCATTTGACTTATTATGCTATCAGATTGCATGTGTTAGAGTATCGCAGTACGTGCATACCTGCGATTACCTATATAATATTACTTACTATTCACGAGTTGGCAACTCACCCTCGTTGTGCCACAGTGTTTTGCAGGTTGACCCTCAGAGTAGTCACGGCAGGCTGCTTTTTATCTCTATTTTGCGGATACCGCTACAGTTGGCTATGAGCCGTTTTGCTATAGGTGGGTTGCAGTTATCCAACTTTATATTTCATTGTACATCTTATTGTATCTAGTACTCTCCATCTACCATTTCATGTATTGACTTAGAGACGAGTTATGAGGACGATATTGTATATTATTTTTGTGACTCTGGATGTCGAGCTCGTGTGAGCCGACTTTTATTATGCAGTTTTATCCTTTATACTGTTTTTCACTTATATTGTCCATTTCTTCGTTACGGCGTCGTATATATGCTTGTGGTGGTTGTTTCTGCCTTTGGACGTGATTTGCTCCCGTTGGGGATACTTTATTTATATAATATATTGCTTTACTTATATCTTATGTTTGTACCCGTTTCGGGGCTAGTTTTTACAAAGGAGGTGCTGCCGAAATTTTTAAGAAACTAATTTAAACTTCAAAGATTTTTACTTGAGATTTCCAAATGTTTTTAACAAATGTTTTATCACTTACTACTTTTGATGGTTTAAATTTCTGGGTTTCGTCTTACTTAAATTGCGTTACGCCTGTAGATGTCGCGTGGTTTAAGTGCCGGTCACGTGCCAAATTTTGAGTCGTGACATCCGTACCCTCCGCTCAGTTTGCAGGTTAGTTTGAATAAATATAAAATATTTATTCATTTTACATATTCTCTAAGAATAAACATGAACTCCATATAATTTTATCGTCAATGTTTATTTTCTAGTTGGAGGGGACGCGTTTACGTCCGGGTCACCGGCTGTTCCTCACCGGAGGAATTATTGTCCCGCTCATGCTACTGTCGCCGGAGGTATATATCGCACTTCAATTTTCGTTAATCCTTGATTTCTTAATATCACTTTGTCTTAATATTCCTTGTCTTGATATTTCTTATAGATGCGGGGCAGCCCCATCCCGAGAGGGGGACTCGAGGGCGGAATCAGTCCCACAGGCTGAGGCCCAACAGAGATAGAGGGAGGCACTATTCCCCCTCTTATTTACCCCCGATTATCGCTATATCGGCGATTATGCCGAGAGGTTCGGCCGGTATATGGAGGATGAGAGCCGCGTCTTAAAGAAGTATCCACTTCACGTTGAGTGGGGTGATCAGTACCGGCACTCGTTTTCCCTCTTCTGAGATCAGGCTCGGGTATTAATATATATTTTCATTTGACTTATCCAATATATTTATTATTATTTAACACTTGCAATTTAAATACATTATTTTTTTGTATTTGCAGTTGGATTACGACTTTCAGTCTATATCCGACCCTGATCATCCTAAGAGAGTGCTCGATCTTCACGCTCTGTACCAGGGCCTGATGAAGAACATGCAATCAAAGGTCCGATATAATAGGAATGTGCTGAAGATCGACTGTTATTCCCTATGGATGGCGACCCCTGAGGCAAAGAGAGTGACTCTCCTATATACTCCGGCCTTTGTGAGAGTCGACGTAGATACATGGCCTCTCTTGTGCCAATATTTCGACTCTCAGCGCAAACAGGTTTCAAATTTAAATGTAATTCATTGTTTAGTATATAATTTATTTTTTTGTATTGCTTAATTAGAAAACTAAATCTGAATGTGTTGTGCAGAAACATGTCGATTAAAATAAGGAGAATAGCAAGTTGGCGAAGAGGGGTCGCCCCACTTATACAGGTGGCTCGAGGAACATTACTCGTGCCATGGAGGCATCGATAAATTACAATAGATCTATTTTGATATAATATAATATAATGTAATATTAAGAGTTATTTTATAATATATGTAAATTTTTGACGAATTGCAGAGAGCTCAGATCCTGGCGCAGAGTAGTATACCGAGCGTGCTGACCGTGTAGTATACCGAGCGTCCACGGCACCTCGACAGATCCCGCCGTCCACGGCACCTCGACAGATCCCGCCATGGGCGAGCTTCGATTCCCCGACCGTTAGGAATATGTATGCCCTAGAGGCCATTATTGTATGATAGTGGATGCTTGGCCATATATATAGAGGACCTTCTTGCTCGACATGATAGTATACTATCTGGTTGCTCTTTATCTTAACATGTACACTTGTATTATTATATTGTCTCTCTGATACATGTTGATAAAGCCTTTAGGATGTTTATTTGACTATCAGAACTATGATGCGGATCATACTACTAGGACTTGTATAGTCCACAAGCACATCCTTTAATTGTTCCTATTCGAGGGAGTATCGAGACAGGGTATCGATATTCCAGAGTAGACTAGTTTGTACGTTTCTTGACCCTGTAGGGGGGCGATGGTTGATCCCATATCCATTGGTGTTTGACATCAAAGATTGTACACAGGTACTCATTAGAGAATGGATACACCGAATAGGACTCGCCGAGAATTCCTAGATGGTACCATACTTATCGTCAGATAGCAGTTCTCTGGTGACACTGGTACAGATTAGTCTGTAAACCTGAGATCGTCATAAAGTCTTGTGTGGTTCTCACTGTGCTTTGATTTTCTTCCTACCACGGCTCAAAGGAGTCGTGCAAACAGGTGGATTTTGGGTACAGTCCCGAGTCGCATGGAGGCAGTGAGCGATAGGAGGGGCTTCGTCTCTCCCGGTATTGGGAGTTAATGTTGCGCTATACTCGATTGGCTATAACAGTAAGTCCCTGGCCAGGGCTGATGAGATTTACTGGTAAGAGTTATCAGTAGTTTCTCGAACCGTTATGAGCCATATATTGGCATGACTTATCAAGTTACTGGGGTTTGATGATTCCACCCCTAGACTCGATATACGACATATCAGACGAAGAGACCGGACTGTACGATAAGTGTTACTTATAGTCTTCATTGGAGTTTGGATGAGCTTGCTTGTTGATCTTCTATTCGCTCAATACTGGGTAGTCGTTACGTCCAGTTAGTACCGCTGATGACTTGTGGGTAACTGATATGATCATTACCTACTGCTGGCGTATTGACGAGTTTTTAGAGTCCCACATAGAAGTTTCCTAATTCAAGCGAAACGAAATAGGGCACATATGCTGATATGTGCGGGGGCATGATTAAATACGAGTATGTGATACTGTATTCTAATCTGACGGTTATTTGTTATCGGTCAGGTTATATGAGATATAACTGGATTATCGGATCAAGTGTTGATTTGATAATGTGATATACAGATAAATTATATTACTAGGTTATATGTGATATAACCGGATTATTGAATCAAGTGTTGATTTAATAATATGATATATAATTATATTTGATATAATTATATATTAACTAATATTATTGCTCACTAATTATTTTGTTTATATATATATATATATATATATATATATATATATATATATATATATATAATGAAGCATGGTTGATTTTCTGGTTATTGGAAATGGAAATGATGAGGTGGAAAATGAGGAATGCGGTGAAGCATGGGTTTGATATTTCTTTATTCATTTCGTATCACTATAGAAGCATGCTTGCTATATTATATTGGATGGTATTCCATGCTTCAATGAGTGAGCTATTTATTAAGCCATTCTACACTTGAGTTTCTACACTTGTGATTTTTCCTCACATGAGCTCTTTTCTCTCTAGCTCTCTTCATCTTCCTCCTCACCTCCTCCAAGCCCTAACACTCAGTTGTGAAACCTAGGGATTGTGAGAACCCTAGTGAGTAAACAAAATCCCTACTTCACTATCCTACACTTGATTAGCACTTAAACGTGGTGTGTTTCCTTCACTAAAGAGTTTAGTGAAAAGATAGTTTGGATTAGCGGAGTTTCGGGTGGATCATCATTGGCGCGAAGATCGCAAAAGGAAGCTTGTTCAATTTTCAAATGGAGCCTTGTGGAGTCATAGAGACTACAACTCAGAGCTTTTGAAGAGAAAGATTCGGTCTTCAAAGGTTGTTGCCTTCTTCTCTTAGCTAGTTTTTGTGATATCATCATAATTAACCCTAATAATCTAGTTAGATCTTTGGATAGTCTAGCTTAGCATCCCGAAAATTTTAAAGTTGCATGCATGATGCCGGTTTTGACCAAGTGGTGGTGATAGGGTAGACTTTCACCGACACCGCTACCTATGAGTATTGCGTAAGTGTTAATATTTATTCTAACGGGTTTGAAATTTTTGTTTTGAAAAGTTCAAATTTAAATGATATACTTATATTTTAATGGTTAATGTGGATGTAGGAGCGGGTGGTGGAGCAGGCGGAGGCATTGGGGATCGATTTTACTGGACAAACCAATCTGATGCTCCTGATCCCGATCCTAGACGTCACACACGGATGGCACCACGAAGGTTGGGAGAGAGGCCAGGGACTGGATCCTAGCAGGGCCCATATGAGGTTGGACTCTACTCCGGCGGTTACTTCCCCTACGCCCGTGAGCGATGTCTAGAGCATAATGTTGCCGTCTTGAAGACCACCGTCGAGAAGTTGAAGGAGATGTTGGTACATATACTATTTAATAGTAAAATATTGTATCACATTATAGATAGTAACATATGCAATATTAATAGCCTGAACTTATTTGGTTGTATACTTAGTTTTGATTAATCATACTTACATAAAACTATCTAATTAAAATAAACTACGGTTTTCAAAACTAGATATCTAAACCAGGCCTAAGTCCCTAACTATTCTTAGATTGGGGTTTCGCAATAACCTGATAATGATACGAATTCGACTAAAATCTAATATACCGTTCTTACTCGTTTATTACACACAAAATTTAACAGATGTGACATGCTGCTTCGGCTGCGGCTCCACATGCATTTCTTTCGGCTGCGGCTCCGCAAGCCACTATCTCGGCTGCGGTTGCGCAGACCACTCCTGCATCTCCATAGCCCGCTCAGACTCCCGCACAGTCCGCTCTTTCATTTGTCGAGTTTTTGACGACTCAGGGCTGCACCGAGGAGCAGATGCGCCAGATTACGGCGTTTATCAGAGGTGGAGGAGCTGGACCGAGTTAGGGTGGATTTTTTTTTATATTTTTGAGGATGTATGTACTTAATTGATACATATTGTATATATTTTGGACGATATTGGTGGTTGTTTGATTGTTCACGATGATTTAGATTGATATCGAATGCTGTTTGTTTATTTTTTTTTTATATATTATGCGTGAGATGTTGATTATGAATATTTCTGTATTTGGTTATATGATGTATATATTATTGTGTACAGGGCGGAGGGAAAACAATAGCCCCTTTTTATAAAAAACCCTGATATTTTGTCCTTACAGATTAATCCGTAGGGCCATATATTGAACTTACGGATTAATCTGTAGGTGCAATGTTTGCCCCTACACAGTTAAATGATACCTAATATTTTGCCCCTATGGACTCAGGCGTTAAACTTGCCCCTACGAATTAATCCGTAGGGACATTTATCATGCCCTACGGATAACTCCGTAGGGGTGATATTGGGCCCTACGGATTAATCCGTAGGGGTAATATTTTATTTTATAAATCAATAAATTAAATAAATATTTTGTCCTTACAGAGTAAACCGTAGGGATATATGTCTCTACGGAGTAAGGTGTAGGGGCAATTATTACTCCGTAGAGGAATGTTCAGGACGAAAACTTGCACCTGCTGCATTTGCACCTGCGGGGGAATTTTATATCCCTACGAACATATCCGTAGGGGTAGTGATTTGCCTCTACGGTTAAATCCATAAGGGCAACTCATTATTGTAGTAGTGACTTAGCCAAATGAAAATTTTCATCGAGTTTATGTAAAATGCAAAACCCGGATGCAAACGCAAGTCATATGGACCAAGCTGCGGAATGTGACTTGGATCTTACTGATGATCGAGGAATGCCCGAGATGAATATTCCTGACATGGGCATGCCACCGGAATTTCTCAACAATCGGGATAAGGAAGAAAATAAGATGAACATAGCCTGAAACAAATCTTAGAACATGATCATGAAATGGGATGGATTTTTTTATATTGTGGGTGGATATCTGAGGGGGGAAAACAATGGTATTGTATTTGTGGGAGATTGAAATTGTAAGTTGTGGTTTGTAGATGAATTGTACATGGTGAACTTGGTTGTTGAGGTTAAAATGGTGAAGCAAGCAAATGTTTGATATGTGAGATGAACTTTCTGACAGTTTTTTTTTCCCTGCATTCTCTTGTGCAGATATGCTAATTGGAAGTTCATAGCTGATGATGCTCAATATTGACGATCTTTAAGATCAGGACACGTGGCAGATGACGTGTCCCAGAACTCAGAAGAAAGGGCCCATAGGGGCCAACCAGGCCACCCCTGTACCCGACCTGTAAGCACAAGCTGGCTTTCCTCAGAGCCCCCTGCAAATCGTCCTCCTCGGCCTCTCAGCCCGTCCCGAGTTGCCACAGGACCAAGACTCCTCGGCCCTCTCGCTCGTTCCCAAGCTTCCCAGCCGAGGCCATCTTCCTCGGTCCTCCGACCGACCAACTCCACCACTCACAGGCGTAACCGCAGCTCCGCAAATCTCGCCATGCGCAGATTCTCCGCCAGCAACATCCCACATTCCACGCCATCACGATCCTCATTAATGGGCGGTCCGCTCTTTACGCGGGCGTGACGTCGGGAGTGTAACTGCCGGCGAGATTCTCGCACCTGCTGCTGCGTGCTGCCGGCGAGATTCTCGCACCTGCTGCTACGTGCTGCCGCCACTATATAAACCCCCATCACAGAGGGGTCAGGTAAGACATTTTTTACTTCACTTAGCCGTTACTTTGCTCAGATCTAGTGCTAACTTGATTGTCGGAGGATCCTCCGTGGTACCAAACCACTCGGGACTTCTTTGCAGGTACTCGGCGCTAAACTCCTCCAAATCACCAATTTCCTCAAAACCCATTGAGACTCACACGCAACAGGAGATCACCTCCAAAATCCACCAGGAGATCAACATAAGACAGCATCTGACAAGTGTAAGAGTCTTTACTAGTGGCAGTCCTGAAGACCCAAAAAGTACCTTCATCAATAGCTAACATTTTGATATCTTGTTTCTCAATTACACGCACACCTGAAATTTCAGAAGTATCCAAACATGTACTTAGTATTTTATCAAAAACTTATAGCTGCATGCTTTTGAAACTTTGTACAGATCAAATCAAGTGTGGGCTGTTAACATCTCCGTTGGCTCTCCATAGAGTATGCGCACTTGTCCAGCAATCCTTTGAGGTAACTGATGTATCAATTGATTTATGTTTTGAATTTTAATGTATTTTTACATCTTAATAAATAAATAATGTTTAAACTTTTGTTGTTCGAATTTATGATTTTTATCAAAAAATGAATCATGTAACTGAGTTTTTTTATAAGCAATATTAATATGTTTGGCCCCATCCTTTGAAAATTCCTGGATCGGTCACTGGCGATCTTTGTGTGCTATATATATAGCAAGCAAAATATTGAAAAACTAAATAAAATAGAAAATATTAAGATTGTCGTGTGTTTATAAAAATATTTAAAATTTGAGGCAAACTAGAATTTTTTTGAATTTCTAAAAAATTCAAGATTTTCTTTTGTTATGGCATGGAAAATATTGAAATTTAAAAGAAATAGAAAATTTTAGGATTTTTAAAAATATCGTGATTTTCGTGTGTAAAATATTGAAAATCAAAGAGCATAGAGAATTTTAAATATTTCGCGATTTTCGGTATAGCCTACAAAATATTAAAAAATATAAGAAACCAAAGAATTTTGAAATATTTGAAAATTTCACGATTTTTTGTATGTCATAGAAAGCAGAATATTGAAAAACCGAAAAAAAAAACTTTTGAGATTTTTTAAAATTACGCATTTTTAGTTGTAGCATGCAAATTATTGAAAATTTGAAAAATCAAATAATTTCATGATTTTTGTAAATTTCGCGATTGTTATACAAAATATTAAAGAATCAAAGAAAACAAAAACTTTAAGATTTTTAAAAATTTCATGATTTCCGTATTTTATAGCATGCACAATATCGAAAAAATAAAGAAAACAAATTTTTTTGATATTTTTTAAGTTTTATGATTTTCGTGTGATATATAATGGAAATCATTTTAAAACCGAAGAAAACAAAAAATATTTTACTATTGAAAAATTCATGACTTTATCTATATTGCAAGGAAAACCGAAGAAACAAATTTTGAGATTTTTAAAATTTTACCATATTAGTGTGCTATTGTGTGCAAAATATTGAAAATTTATAGAAAATATAAAATTTTAGGATTTTTGTATATTTCTTGATTTCGTGTGTTTAATCAAAATATTTATAAATAAAAGAAAAAAGAAAATCTTGAGATTTCATGTCCTATATTCTAGAAAATATTGAAAAACCAAAGAAAAAATATTTTATTTTGAAAATTTAGTCATTTTCTTAGGCTATATAGCAAGCAAAATATTGAAAAACTGGAGAAAATACAAATTTTAAGATTTTTTAAAATTTCGTTCATGTTTGTGTGAACGTACAAATTATTGAAAATTTAAAGAACACAAAATTTTAGGATTGTACATTTCGTGATTCTGGTGTGTGCAAATAAGCAAAATATTAAAAAGCCAAAGATTCTTTTTTCGAGATTTAAAAAAAATGCAATATTTTCGTAGTGACAAAAATATTTTAAAATTGAAGTATGCCGAAGTATTTATAATTTACTTCTTCATATATTTTACATATGTAGTTGGCGTTGTTTTTAGAATTACTGAGTATTTGGTGTATGTTTTGAAAATATCTAAGAATTTGGTGGCCAAAATGTTTTTAAAAAAACTTATATTTTAACGTTGGATTTCCTATGCTCTTGCTAGTCTCATGTTGTACATAGGGTATATCATGGACAATGAAGGAGAGGTTGAAAGCCATCTTTAACTATCAAAAGCTAATTTTAAAAGTTCAACTAATTTTAAAAGTTTTATTGGGTAATAACAAGTTACTGTAACGTGTCTATTTAGCATTAGAAGTCTCATCTCTATCATTATAATTGTAGGAAGCACAGATCTGTCTAAATTCTCCCTCCCTCAGATTTTTCTAATTTTAGAGCTGCTTCTTTTTTGAGCACTTAAAAATTTATTCATGGACATCGTAGTTTTAATGGTCATATCGTATTAGGGAAACACATAAAAATAAGGGATCTCTTTTAGTTGGGTCGGGTTGGGCTGATCCAATTTACAATGGATCAAGCCCGATGTGGTCTAATCAACCGATCGGGCCTGTTTAGGTACAAAGGTGCCTTGTTGAAATATTTTTAGAAAATTGTGGCAGGCCAACACAATTGCCCAAACCCATGCCTGATACCATTCGACCCAGTACAAACAAAAAGGGAAGAAGATGCCTCAGAATATTCTCGTCACTATCAACAAACAGCAAAATCCACAAAAATCTCTCTCTTTAAATTTGTTACGACTCGGATAACTCCTGTTAACGACTATACAAACCCCACTCCTGTTAATGGAGGACAAAGAGCTTCTCTTCGAGAGGTCGGAGGCCATCACGATTCAGGGCGCAGACAAGCGTGGCCGCAGGATCATACGCATCGTCGGCAAATTCTTTCCAGGTTCCAATCTTTTTCCCAATTAATCCGCTTAGGCCTAGTTTCACAATAAGGTTTTCGGAACCCCGGTTTCATTTATATTGATATGAAACTATGTTCGCAAACCGTAGGTTGCACAAAAGCTTAGAGTCGTCTTACAACATGGTTTGAGAATCAAGATTTCGTTTATAATTTAAAACAGGTTTCAAAGAAGAAGCAGCTTAAAACTTTCCAAAACTCCTATTTTTATTGGAGTCTAGAAGTGACTTTGTTTCGAGCCCTCGAAACCTTTTTTGAAGTGTGGTATGGGAACACTATCTTGATTGTCTAGCTATATTTTTGGAGTTTAGAAAAACGCCATTGAATTATTTATTTATTTATTTTGGATTTTTTGATTTATTTATCTCCTTTGAATAACAGCTAGGCTTCTGAAGGGAGAGGGAGGCATCGATGCTCTGAAGAGCTTCTTAGAGAAGAGGATATTTCCGGAACTTATCGGACGTCAATTCATCGTCGTGTATATGCACACGCACGTCAAAAGATCGGAGAACTTTCCAGGGGTCTCTGCGCTGCGTTCGATCTATGAGGTGCTGCCATCGACAGTCCGTGATAGACTGCAGTCGGTGCTCTTCGTGCATCCTGGGCTCCAGGCTCGCCTTTTCTTCGCCACCTTCGGCCGCATCCTCTTCAGTGCAGGGTAAGGGTCCTATCCTTGTCCATGTGCACGTTAGCTGCATACAAGTCGCACGAGGCCGGACTGTTTTTAATAAATTTTATTTTTGTTGTAGGTTGTATGGGAAGATGAGGCACGTGAGCAGGATGGAGTTTGTGTGGGAACACCTGAGGAGAGGGGAGCTTGAGGTGCCAGAGTTTGTGTACGATCACGATGAGGAACTCGAACACCGTCCGATGATGGACTACGGCCTCGAGAGCGATCACCGCCGTTCATCCGACGCATCCGCCATGGACTCCACGGTGGCAATGTACTCGCTACGGTGTATTTCATAGTTGCGAGGGGGCGTCTTATACCTTTCCTTTTTTAAGGGATCGTATAAAATTTTCTTTCATTTTTGGAAACCCCACCGCCCCACTCTTGGACTGGCAAATTATGTAGGTGTAGATGCTAAATTGTATCATAGATAGTCTGATTTGATTTTGGACTTGGTATGTTGATGATATTGGAACTTTTGGAGCAATATTTAGATTTCTCATTTTATTAGTTTTTTGGGTAATTTCTCTTTTACATTTTAAGAAGAGAGGAAGAAGTCTTCACGTTGTGTGTGTGGGGGGTGGGGGGGTGGGGGGGTGGGGGTGGGGGTGGAAGGAAATACATTTAACCAAAGAATTAGATCTTAGGATTCACATAGTTCACTAGCAATACATCTTAAGATTGGATTAGTCTTACAGTGGTTGCAAAGTAACTATCGTGCTGTAATAAATAAATATAAAGTAAAAATAACTAAGAAAAATTCTCTTATAACAGCCTTGCTTAAAGTTACAAAACTGCCTTTTTATAAAATTAAAAAAAAACATTCTTCGAATCGGATGTTTCAAGTATAATAATACATCCATGCTCACGAGAAAAACATTTACAGTCTTGTGACCGTTCTATCAGTTAGGAAATACAAGTTGTTTCTCCTTGCTCTTTGTAATACCCGGTTCCATTTATACCGTAAACATATTCTAATAAATAATTTCCCAATATTTCCCCCCACTCTTTCCTACATAATTTTCTATAATTTCCTATCCTAAATTCTAAACCTTACCCTAATTAAACCCTTTTATTATTTTCTAAAATTTTACCTAACCCAAACCCCAACCCAAGCCCATCCCACTACCCACTTCCCTATGCCCGACCCGCACCCGCTTCCTCCTTCTTCCTCCCCGTCTCTCTTTTTCCCGCTCGTTTCCTCCTCGCCCCCGCTTCTCGCGCCCACGACCCACACCAATTGACCCCATGACCCCATCTCTCGCGCTACCCCCCATGACCCGCTCCTCTCTCAACGGCTCTCTCTCTCTCCCCCTTCACCCTCGCTTGCACCCTCACTTGAACTCCGATCCCCATGCAACCTCTCCCCCCCCCCGGCGATCTCACACCCAACAGCCCTCACCACGTCGCTGCACCCCGATCCCCCGACCTCTTCTCCTCGACCTCGTCGCTCTCTCTCTCTCTCTCCCTACAAAACCCCTACCTCCTCTGCAACAGTGACCACCGAGTCCCCACGCTAAAGACCACCTCGCCACCACCAGCTTTCCACTCGCCTCCACAACCTCCCAACAACTCCATCAACACCGACCGCAGCCATCGACTTCCTCCTCCTGCTCACCATCCCCCAAGCCATGACACCCGAACCCACTGAGCCCCTGCACCCAGTGCCTCCAGCCACCACCCGAGCTCGCTGTGTCACCCGTCACTGCGGCGCCACCATCCACGACGAGCCCCCCATCCACGACCACTGCCGGCTGCAACCGCATCGATCATCCCTACCGTCGATCACCAACCTCCAGCTTCAACAACGGCCTATAGTACCAACCGAGCTCACCCAACACTTGCAACACCACTAGAGCTCCACCGCGACGCCGCCGGCCTCCTCCCTGCCATCTCCGTCACCACCCACTGCACAGCAGAGCCCCCAAACTCCACTTCAAGCCGAGGCCAAACAGCAGTTGAGGCCAAACCCTAGCTGTCCAAGCGTTGTCGTGCTGTCGCCGCCGTTTCCGAACCACTGTCGCCTATTCAGCAGACCGCTCATCGCCATTGAAGTCGTCATCGTCATTGCCCCAGCCGTTGCTGAGCCAAAAACCAAGCCAAGCCGAACGTGGCATTTCATCAAACACCTATGACCGTTGCCCCAGTCGCCGTTGTCGACGGCCAAGCCGTGGCCTCGGTCCCTATAGCCGTCACGGTCGTCAACACAGTCACCATCGCAACACCGTACACATCCGTCGTAGCCGTGTCGTGTTCGTGCCACATCGCGCCCGCCTCCGTGCCACCGTGTACCCGGACGCGTCGCGTCCCGTGCCCACTCCCGTACCAGCATCGCGTTCGGTACCGTGTCGCGCGGTGCCACGCACCGAGCCAAGACCACGCCCACTATTGTATCACGCCGCGTCGCCACCGCGCCCAGTACCGAATCTCCACGCATCGCGCTCGCGCCACGCGCCCGTGTCCAGCATCGCGCATCGTCTCGTGTGTCGAGATGGATCCCGCATGTGGCGTCGTTTCTATATCAAGCGACCGAGACAAATGAACTCTCTTACTTGCTAAATCATGCTATACCTATAGATATGATTATGTTAATCGATTTGATAAATGTTAATCTTGATTTAAGTTTGTGTTCTAGAAGATAACCGCGATATCATAATTAAAACCCAATTGAAAATGCTGGAATTTATAACCAATACATTCCTTTGCTGTTAATAAACGTCGCGTAGCAATTTCAGTGGATATTATTGATGTCTCATGCATGAAAGGACGTCCCAAGAAACGTCGTAAAATCTGAAAACTGCAATATACCTTGCATTGTAAAATCCATATTAATTTGAATACAACTCATAACCTAATGTTTTAGGGCTCGTATCGAAGCCAACAGATAAACCTACAGCACCCCATAGTTTATCCTTGCTTTTTGATAAGTTATAACAATGAATACAGAGGCGATTCGCGGCCCTGAACTGCAATCCGGGGCAGCGTTCGTTTTGGATACCTGGTTTTGGAACACCTGTACACCCCTTCTTTAAACTGAAAATACGCGGAGCCCCATATGGTCGCGTAGGTAATTCGGTTAGCTATCACCTGAATTTGATCCCGTGCTGTTTCACCGTCATTTGATATTTAATTTGCATTTTAACTTACCTAGGTGTTCTGCAGTTTTTGAAATGACTCCTCTTGCATAGCTACACTAGACAGGACATAACTTTTAATACAGAACTGCTTTTGATAATCCGTTTGATTTGTTGGAACATAACAGAAAAATCTACATACTATTTAACTGTAGCGTCGCCTAACTATGCTCCCAATTAGGAATAAAATATGTTACGAAACGGACTTCCAGTTCAGAAATTGGATTTCCAGCAGTAAACACTTAAAATGAAATGGCCATAACTAGCAAATCTGAAACCCAATTGACGCGAAACCAATTTTGATGGATAGATAATTAAACATACTGCTTACCCCTTTTATATTGTTTTGCTTAATTCCGCACGTATGATTTATAGTAAATTTTGAAAATGGTATGACACTGGCTGCTATGTTATATTCGCATTATAATAAATTGCATTCTCATCATATCATGTAGCGGTATATTCTCATTGAATAGTGGTCATGAAGCATTGATAACCTAGTGATCGTGTACATTACCCAGTGATAAATATTAATAATTAGATTGTGGCAAGTACGTTAGTGTTAAAACGTGATTGAGTAGTGAAAGTGACACGTACTTGTACACAATCAGCGAACCCAGCTAATTTATTGCATTGTCGATGTCTATGGGACATGTATAAATGTAACTATAACTGAAATGGGACAGTTATGGAACACTTATATTAGTGTCATAGGTAAGGCGTCAAACACTGTCTATTTATCTTGGGCACCAGTCGAGACATGCTTGATGGAGATCCGGTCTCCAGTTCTCTCGTAGACTAGTCATGGATCGACTAGTATTTGGGTTTATGGTCAGTATTTGATGCAGACCGTGGGTGTGGGATAGTTTGAGTGTGAGTTCAACGGAATCTCGAGAGTCCCATTGCCGGCATATACCGTGATTTTGGGAGTTATATGGATGGTGTTACTGATTATTATCGTGCATGATTCGGGCCCGTGTTCCCTTACCCCTGGGGCCCTACCCTTGGGTTGTGGATACTCCTGCGTGGTTGGCATTCACACTTGAACTGACGATAGGTTTAGCGACCTGGATAGTGAGACTTAGAGACTGATAGGTTTAGTGACATGGACATACATTAATTACTGATTAGATATACATGCTTTACTGTTTACCTGTACCGGTTACTTCATGCTCATATCATCACTCTATGCTTGTTGTTTCATATTCATCATTATTGCACATGTTTGCATATGAATTTCTATTTATTGCTATTACGTCGCTTTGACGACCTGAGTACGCATGCTCAGAGCGAGAAATGGACTTGGCTCGGATCAAGATCCGTCGTACGTCGAGAATATTGCGGACATCTAGATCAACGACGTCAGCGCTATCTTTCCTTTGACTCTATCTTGTTAGTTTTATATCTGTTTTAATTTAGTGACTGCATTTCTCATTACATGTGCATTGGTTACTGATTACCACGTAAAGCTAAAAGTCGAATTGTGACTACGGCAGGATACTTGCTTGACCGTAGGAGCATGGCTGGCCTTGTCATCCCTCGTATTCCGTATTTTGGGAAGCGGGACGCTCTTCTTATTTCCTTTTGAACATTTGGTATATGTTGTCATATTCCAGGTTTTAATCTAATTAAAAACCATAAAATAATTTTATTGGGTCTAAAGTTGTATGATATCTATCCCATGCATCTTGATTTGATATTAATAATGTAGGTTAATTAAAAGTTTGAGAGCAAATATGTTGATAGACTCTAGATAGATAATGTGCAACAATATATATTTGGTGATGTGCAACCTCAAAGATGTAAACAATTGACTTGTGCCCCCATATATAATGGTGGGTTGAGAGCGACATATCAGCAAGAGAAAGAAATGATCAACACAAGGAAGGAAACAATGATGAGGATATAATGAATTCAGCCCCCCGTGAAATTACAGCTAACTTTTTGAATGATTGAGTTCAAGCTTGCCATCAATCTTATTTCTTTTGTTTTTGAAAAAGTGTATCCCAATCAATTTTTGTCCTGTAGCTATTTTGGTGCTACTGAACCAAAGATGGATCTAAAGCACCAATGTTGATAAAAATGGTCTTTTGATCAAATCAGGTCCTTTGAATTTAATTGAGAATGTGCGACCTAATGGTATAACATAGCCAATTTAATAGTGGGGTGGATGTCTTGATCCGATGGAAATTGCTTCGCATATTTGGTCGGAAAGTAAGTGGAATTCAAATCTAGGATCTCCCACCTAGTGGGGAGAGTGTCTTTGCCACATGATATTTTTTTATAAATATAAAAGAACTGCATTCAAACTATCGGCACAGATAAAAGAAAAGCGCCAAAACACAATACAAATTCTATTAATATGAACAATTAATACATAATCAAGGAATTATTTGACAAGGGAATAAGGAAAAAAGTAAATGGGGGGTTTGGTACCATGTGTTATAACTAGTTTCTAGTTTTCATGATTAATTAACTGGCTAGCAGGTGAAATATTAAATGAGAAGAACAAATTGCAACAGATAAATGCAGGAAAACTTTTGACAGTTCTGATACAAATTTCAAATTTTGCTACCAATTCAACTAGCTCTTCAATGTTCGAAACTCACTCTTGCAGCTATAAATAAAGTAAGGCAGAAAAACAATTATATAATTCAATTTGAACAGTAAACCAAAACAAATAAAGCATTCAAAATTCATTAGCTGCAAACGATAGTTATTTCCCAATTCAACATCCTTTGCAGGCTCTATTCTAGAGCTAACTTTTGAGTTTTAACATCCATAGACGGATGCTATTCGAATCTAATTATGATAATAATAATTCGGCATGTTTAGTATCATGTTTCGGATGATATCAGATGGTTTCATTTTGTCATCCTTTTCAATTCACAAATGTAACCAAATAAACTAGTTTTATAATGATTTCGTTAATCTCTAATAAATGAAAACATCGAAAATTGTATTCACTAAGAGACTGCATTTCCTCTGCTTAAAACTCTAAGAATCAAGTATCTAATCCCAACACTGGGTTAGAAACACAAAATGTAATCTCAATGAGTGAACAATAATAAAATTATATAAAAAGTTGACAATAATGGTTTTGTTATACAAATAAAAAGGCAATATGTATGCTAAAGTTTCAGGGACGGTACCTCACAGAAAGCTTCTTTATGTGGTTAACAATAAATGTACAAGGCCCTTAAGATATTCAACTATCTCAGATCCTCCTAGTTTTGAAGTCCCATAAACTCTGTCCACAAAGGTGATTGGAACCTACAACAAGCATAGAATCAAATGTCAATCTCAATTATCATGTTCTAAACATATCTAACGAAATAAGCTATTCCTGCCAAAGGATATTACAACTTCCAAAGTTCATGCACTATACAGTTAGTGCATAGAATCAAACATGAAGGAAGATTTCAACAAAAAGAAGAACCATACTCTTAAAGAAACTGCAAAGCAACACCTGTTTGTTTAGGTAAATTCTCGTCCGCGTGTATAACAAAAAAATTGACTATTCGAAGAAAAAAATTTGGAAGACGGTAAAAAAATTGGGAACTCAGGAAGATCAAAATATAAAATAATAAGATAATTACAGAATTGTTCTTAAAATAAACTAGTATATGCAGCAGGACTTCATGTCTACTTTAGTGGAATCATAATTCCTTTTCAGATACCATATGATCAAACCATTGATTGTTCCCCATGCGTTATTCAAAAGAAAAGGAGAAAAGGGAAAAGGTTGCAGCTAGAATGGTGATTCAAGAATAATTAACCCAAAGTATAATTGGGAGCATCATTGGCTGATACACACCTCGTTGGCTAAGATCATACGAAAATTCTACTTTCAAATATTCGCAAGTGATGAACTTTATATTAAATGCTATCATAATTTGTGTTTGTTACGCTATAATTGGACACTAGTATAATAATTTTGAGTTTAGCTGAGGTTTAAAAAATCCGAGCTGTCATAGTTAAAACAGGACAAAATTTGTTGGTCAGACATGATATTAAAACAGGTCAATGACGATTGAGATGTGTTCAAATTTAGATACACAATATGTTAGCTTTATTTATTTATTTCCAAAAGGATATCCCTAACTACATGCCAGGCTTCCCAAGGGCCAAGGGCTAACGTCAGTTCAGGGTCACTAACAATTTTTTCGACAAGTAAGATGCATGATCAATTTGAACTTAAATCCTACTCCATCGCCCAATTTAGCAATGAATTGGATTCCAACAGGACAATATTGAATTTCGACCATTAGGAAAATGTAAAATCATCATACCTCCTCAATGTGATATCCCTTCCTGGTAGCCCTAACGATCATCTCCATTTGAAAGACATATCCTTTACTGACACATGAGTTCATCACATCCTCGAGAACTGATCGCCGATACAGCCTGTATAGTAAATAGATACAAAAGCTAGGAACAGAAATTCAAAAGGGGTTCAATATCATTTTAAACTAAAGAGACATACCGGAATGATCCAGTGAGATCTGATACCCCAGGCCATAGAAGTGTCTGTGCAAGTACATTGGCTCCTCTGCTTGTTAGTTTTCGCATGAGATTCCATCCATGTACACCTCCATTTTTAACATATCGAGTGCCGGTAACTATATTTGCACCAGTTTCCATTTGCTTCCTGAGATAATAACAAGTGTATCAAAGCTAATGCCGCACAGGATGAACAGGTTAACTGATGGAATTTATTTTAGCTTTCAATGATGTCTGAATCTTAACTGAGCACTTCAAGATAAAGTGGTTTGTTGTTGCTGTTTTGTATTTTCAAGATAAGGTGACACTCAAAAGCGGGGGGGGGGGGGGGGACTGAGTGTGGGTTGGTTAGTGTAGAAACCATATCCATGTAAAAGTACTAGTGTAACATTTGGGCGAACTTATTTTTTTAATCTGTTCCTTCCATATAAAGAGATACCCACTTTTAAAGAACTCATAATTGTTGTGCGTTTGTGTTCAATTTCTTACCTGATGAAGTTCGGTAAGTATTTTGGCTGCAGAAGAAGAGTTGAGCACAATTAGAGCAAATAAACAGAAAAGGTTGTGAAAACATTCTTTAGGTTTATACAGTAACTACGTAAACAATTATATAATGGACATGATGAAAGTCATACATGGTGAGATAGATCAGCATCCATGATTACTACAAAATCTCCAGATGCATACTTTAGCCCATGATAGTAAGCAGTTCCTGCACAGGGGAAGAATTTTCAGGGGATATCGTATGATCTGTGATGGCCAAAGCAACAAAGACACTTACCTAAACCAAGTTTCCTTGGCCGCGGTCTTAGCAGCTGAAATAATTCCAGGGAAAAAAAGTAGTAAATATCAAAAGTCAAATCACAGATAACCAAGGCCCATTAGATCAAATTCCATTCATATCTGAAGTTTTGAACTTATGCTTACAATTCGATCTTCCCCATAAACTTGTTGCAACTGTTTTACAACATCTTGTGTTCCATCAGGGCTTCCATCATCCACAATGATGACTTCAAAATCAACATCCCTAACATAAATGATTTTAATGATCCATCTTAGCTTCTGGGATTCAAAGAGTGATAATGATGCAGATAATTAATTTTTTCCCACGTCTTAATCTAGGAAACAGGCAATGGTTTCCAAACGGATAAAAAATAACTAGAACAAAGGCCCATAGTCTTGCATTAATGGGAAATTTTTTAAAAAATACAGAAGTCACATTATACATAAAAACCTTGCACATGATTGGAATTTCACTGGTCAAATTGAGCCTTACACCTAAGGCTGCCAGGTTTCATAGAAAGAGCCATGTTTATATCTACAAGATAAAATGGTTAATAACAATCATGAGCTTAGTGTCGGTCATGTTCAAGTGGCCTATCAACATGAGGGGCATGTATCGAGAGGAAAGCTACTTTATTTTAGGAATATATCAACATGAGGGACGTGTTTGATGTTAGACGCTCTTCCTTGAAATGGGATAGGCCATATTCATTTATAGGATCCGATATCCTTATTTTCTTTAACAGATACAATCTCAAAAGCATATAATATTAAATCTGAAACTCATTACACATATTTGGTAAGAGCGAATTCAGATTTAATAAGGATATCAGACCAATGTTAGTCACATATTAACCAAAAAAAACTGGGACAGAAGATTGATTTAACACATGACTTCAGAATTTTTGTGTCATTTAAGATGTTACGAAGTATATAAGATGGCAGTCATGAGCATAGTGTCAGTCATGTTCAAGTGGCCTATCAACATGAGAGACATGTATTGAGAGGAAAGCTACTTTATTTTAGGAATATATCAACTGAGGTACGTGTTTGATGTTAGACGCTCTTCCTTGAAATGGGATAGGCCATATTCATTTAATAGGGTCTGATATCCTTATTTGCTTTAACAGATACAATCTTAAAAGCATATAATATTTGGATCCAAAATTCACACATATTTGGTAAGAGCGGATTCAGATTTTAGTCGCATATAAAACTGGGAGACAAGATTGATTTAACCCTTAACTTCAGATTTTTTTGTCTCATTTAAGATGTTACGAAGTAAATAAGATGACGCTGATTTGACTTGTTTTTAATCAAAATATTACATCATGTGTGATATTGGATATACTTTAAACAAATGTATAATTTACGCATGTATGCATACTTGGGGTATTCAGATATCTCAGCTTTCATATTTGTATCAAGAATTTAAATGAGGGGATATCATATTATTTAGAAAAACGAATATGGGACCAGATATATATGCATTTGTACATCAATTTATAAGTGGATGCAATATGTATATAAATAGATGAAAGTCTAGTGTGCTCGTGTGCGTATGCATGTGTGTAAGAGTGGATGAAACCAAATTTAAAGTTCTTCTCGAATGAAGTGCATGATTTGCATCCTTTCTCTATAAGGGAAGGGGTAATGTTCCTCTAACCATGCTGGGCCCTTGAATCCATGGCCTCTCCCATTTCAAGGAAGAGCGTCTAACATCAAGCACGTTCTCTTCTTGGCAGATTATTCTCATGAATATTTATATGGAGTTGTAAAGTTTAGACTCAACTACAATAGGTGGTGGGGGTGGGGGTGGAAGATAAATAGATCACAGATTAGACAATAAAATGAGGATGCTGTACGTGGTTTGAATACGTTATCAAACTGCCCAAATTCAAATATAGAGACCATCACCAATACTTCACAACAAGAACCATATGCTGACATAACTGAACATGCTGATGATGACAGATCTGCTAATGTAGTATGACAAAAGAATAGACAAGAATTCCATAGACGCCCGCATGTTTAAAACCTAGACCCTGGAGACAGCAATGCCATTCTTGAGAATTATACAAAAAATGGGTAAGCTCAAGCTGCAAACATCTTATGATATTACGGACAAGATTAGTATTTTACCTCCATCTAGGATGAAAGACTGTAAGAGGGAGTGAACAATAATGTCAAGTGTATATTAAATAGAAAGAATCGACATCAGAATGCACCAACGGGAGTTCGTTTCAATGTTTTAATGTCATTTGTAGTGCTCATGTTGGCCCAAAAAAAATTCCATACTAGATGGCCAATATCAGGATAAATCGGAGAGACGGTAATATTGGTTGTCATGGCAGATGAAAGTTTTGTTTCCTAAATATGATCTTGGCAAGTTCTATAATTATATAGTTCTAAAAAAAATTGTTTCCCCAAAAAAATTCCATACCAGATGGAAAGTTCTAAAAATATAGTCAATGATCAATCTATTACATGGGTTCTCAACACAAAGGAAATAAAAGGCAAATATAGATAGAGGCTTTCAAAAAACATTGATTTGGTTTTACCCATGAATTCCATCAATCTATATAACATAACTTCATTAACAAAGCACACTTTATTAAAGGTAAATAACTAATGATCGAAAAAATTATTAATGACATAAAATATAAATAATCAATTAAAAATGTCATTGTTACAATTATGAACATGAACTTATCCTGAGTCCTCGATGCATTGCTGTTAAGTAATAGCGGAAATACAAGTAAAAATATAACCAAAAGAACAAATAAATAGAAAATGACAGATTAATAATTCATATTAGTAATTAAAATGGAAACATATGTTTATAGAAGGCGGAAAATATCGGACTATGTGTTAGGTCAACTACAACATGTCGGGACAATAACCGAAAACATTAAAAACTATATTTGCTTACATCTTGGTGGTGGCTAGCACTAAATAAGGACATTGCGGCCGATATATGAAGACATTTAAAACAATGGTTCGGTCCGGTGCGATAAAAGGAAATTGGGACTACATGACAGACGGTAAAATCTAGTAGCTGGTAGCAATGAAGCTATTAATCCTGCACAAAAAATTAGAACTCTGCATTATAGCAGGCATTACTGATATAATCATTAATTCATAGGTCTCCATGATCTTCATGGCAGCCACAAAAAAGTTAGGATTGCAGCAGTTAATAGTTAGAGGTCTTTATTCACGAAATGCTGCAGCTATCATTCTCAAGTTTATTATTTTCTCAACTTGACTCTTCATCTTCCCTCGACTTAACATCGTCGGCTATCTGAAGCTCGAGTATCTACCAATGAGACACCATAGCTGATCGCAAAAAATGCGAATCAAATTCCTTCAAAGATTTTGACTCCACTCTAATGAATTGTCGCAGCTTTGCATTTTTGTGATAAAATTCTACTAAATTGAACCAAACATCAATAGATCTGTTCACTTAGATTGAAACTTATATTGAAATTGAAGAGGAGAGGAAAGAGGAAAGGGGATCATACTGAAGATGCTTGAAGAGGAGGTAGATGATGAGGGCGATGTTGAGGCGCTCGTTGTAAGTGGGGATTATGATGCTGTACTTGTGCTTCTTCTCCTCCTCCACCTCCTCGATCTTTGCCATTCCCTTGCTCCCAAGTCGACGATGATGGAGCCCTAATCGATGAAATCAAAATTACGAAACTCAATTTTCCCCTATTGCAGCTACCAAATCTTTGTTATTACTGGTTAAGACCCCGGCTTTAAGATATTTCGAAATGAGATCTCTAAAAACATCTCCGTTATTAAATACGGCAACATTAGTATTTGTATGTTACCGTCCTGTTAAGGGATCTCGTAAGCCTGTAGCATTATATCTCTCACCCACCTCTCATCTCCTAATTCTTATGTCTGACAGAGTGCAACGAGCATCATCAAGTAAAGCTGTCATGAGCTTTGAACGACGGTAACGGATTTTGAGTATGAAATAGTTGAGACGGGTAAATATATGAACCGTTAAATTCTAACAGTAAGTAGATGAAAATTTAATCGGGGGCTAAAATGAACCGTAGAAAGATTTTGGGGTTTTATTTAGAATATGAAGATTAGAGGGATCTTATTAAAATATATTAAAGGTTTTAGGTTGCGTATAAGAAAAATAAAAAGCCGAATTGACCCATTTACTCCACCATACCCGACCCGACCCTGCTGCGCGACGACGCGAGGACGCAACACGGGGACGCAATATGTATGCTGCGGACGGACGAGACGAGTATAGACGAGACGACACGATACCAATTACCAAACGATACGAAACAAGACACGAAGCGAAACGCCCGATACTCCCCTTCCTCCGAGTTCTGAAGGGATCGCTCACCGATTGCGATCTCGCCTCCAAAAATTCATCGGTTCGCTTCCCCCCTCACTTTTTGTACATCTTGTTAAATTCACTCTCTTTTATCTCATAAAGTTAGTAGCTTTCTTAAACTTCGAGTGATCAATTGCAATTATTAGGGTTTGGATGCAGGATCAGCTCAGCTAAATCTACTGCACTTCCTGTATAATTTGTCAAACAATTAGCTATGGAGATTTCTAATAAAGTATGAATCAGTCTCTCATCTGTTTATTTTGTTTCTAATATGCATATGTTACTATATAATCAGCTGAACTCTATAAGCTTAACTTTGTTTGCTCATTTTTTTCTAATTTATTAATTTATAGTTTGTTTGAATGCAGGTCATAGATGAGGGATTTCAGGAAACGGAGCCCGGTAAGTGATGTAAATCATATTTTTGGCGGTGTTGTGTCTGAGACAACCTAGGTTCAGACCCCACCGGACACGCATTTAATAGGATTTATTAATATACTGCAACACAAAAGTCTTAGTTTTGGCAGATAAAAAGGTCGCTATAACATAACAATATGCCCGATTTAGTAGTTTTTGTTAGACATTAGGGATCTTGGATTCAAGAGTCGGCTTTTTTGAGGCTAGTGGAAGCTCTATTGTGCCAAACAATGTTAGATTATAATGTGTTTTGTCGTGCCTTTAATGTTGGCCACCTCCCACTTCAAGAGAGCTTTCGGTTGTATGAATGTATGTTAAATTGTTTTAGACAGATTAGTAGGCAGCAGTGCTTGTTAATTGTTCAGGTTTCCACATGGCTTATGGGATGTACAAAAATGAGAAGTTCGATAGGAGAAATTTCTTTGGTGACATATGTGATGTACAAGGATAGTAAGTTGCTAGAGAGGGGAAGCTATTTTAAGTAATGACCCTAGGGCGATGTAACTATTGTCTGGAATACCACTGCCTTTTGTAGGTAGACTTGAATGCCTCTGTGCACTGTGCTTATGGTTGATTATGGAAAAAGGTTAATATGTGGGATTTAAATCCAAGAAATTCGAATCGGCATAATAAAATGAATGGATAGGCTATGGAGTAATCTTTCTTAGGTGCAGTATTCTTTTTATGGTCTATTTGTGGTCAAAACTATGCTTGGATTAACGCTTTTTGACTGCGTATGTCGTGCAGGTGCTGTGATACGAAACGGAAGAGAAATACTTTTCCAGGTAAATGAATAGTGCATCGGTCATGATAAAACCAAATGAATAACTTGCATAGCTCAAACATTGATGTGCTTTTTGTTGATGAACAATTGCAATTTCCTCCTACAATGTACAAATATGTTAGGAAAATCTTTTTTAAAGCAAAGAAATAACATATGAAGAACAAGGACATCTGTTGACATATGATTCGTACAGAAAATTTCCTGCATGCTGTGGAGTTTCTATCTGCTTGACCTTTTGTAATTCCGGGCATAATATTTTTTATGTATTCAACGGTCTGCAATGGTCAATGCAAATAATGAAGGGGAAAAAACCGCAATTTCTGGAAATTTTAGTCATCCGGTAATGAATAGATCCTCAAGAACCAAATGGTCAAGTTGTGATTGGTAGGGTGGCGAAGGATTGGCCAAGGATAGACCAGATTTTGAATCCTGGAAGGGGGAACAAAAGGTACACCTAGTTCTCTAAAGGAATGGAAAAGGAAATAGAAAGAAACATAAAGTGGCAAGGCCTGGCTATCCAAATCCGTGGAAAGAACCATAGACTTTTGAAGTTTAGATTGAAGAACGTGTATATTGTGTTTCTAGAATCTATATGGATGGATAGCGTGCAAAATATTCCAACACATCTGATGTTATTTTTTAAAAAAAAGGTTGACATTGGACTGTAGAAAATTTTGATTTATTGAGTAATGCCAACTAAGATAAGCAGAGGAGTCTCATGGCTCCAATGGCATAAGAGGCTTAGACCAACAACTTTAATTTTCCATCCTATGTCACGATCCGGAAACGGCACGTGACTGGCACTTGAATCACGTGAAGTCTATAGGACCCCACCGTAACACAAGTAAGCCGAAAAATCAGAAATTTAAACCTTTTAAAATAAATAGTGAAGGTGAAGTGTTGGAAAATGGTTATTCATGAAATCAAGTTCTTCTTTAAAATATAAGTAAAGTTTGTTTGAAAACACAAATGGGTTTTAAATTAAGGTTTGAAAACATTTTTGTCATTCAAAATTTTGGAAGCATCTTCTTTATAAATTTTGATAAAAACCAGTACATACACATAAATAATATTAACGTCCCCAATCGGAAGCTATCTCATCGTCCAAATGGCGGAAACACAGCCACGCAGTAATATACGACACCCAAGCGAAGGTCAACACAAGAAAAAATAATACTAAAACATCAAGTCGACTATATCCAAACTCAACATCTAAAAGAATAGCATACAAGTCTCGTCTCTAAATCTACAAAAATATACAAGTTTTGGTTGATAAAGTTTTTAACTAGGTCATAAAAGAATATACATATATAAGTGGCGGTTACGATCTGGAATGTAACACACCTACCAAAGCAATCATCCGAAGAAGAAGAAATATGCCAGTAAGCCGCTACTGATCCGAACGATTGATCCTGCAAGAAACTATGGCACAATGGGGGTGAGTTGTTAACTCGTGAGTAGAAAATAT
The DNA here is from genome assembly GCA_030015575.1 of Agapanthus africanus. Lineage (NCBI taxonomy): Eukaryota > Viridiplantae > Streptophyta > Magnoliopsida > Asparagales > Amaryllidaceae > Agapanthus > Agapanthus africanus. Next base: position 450,627,300 of record CM057349.1, on the reverse strand, counting down.
TATTAGGTAGAAATCAAATGCATAATGATCTACCTAGATCATACAGTATACTACTATTATACTATGTGTTGACGAATATGAATATGTATATGCATAAATATCATATCAGTGACTATAAGCGTGTCATATCGGATCGCGCACAACACACATGACCATCGTGATCAATCAATATATGGAAATATACCATCCGTAACATATATATATCATCAAGTGGGTGTCCATCATTGACACTCGAAATCCTCATAAAAAACCGAGTGTCCAGTATCGACACGCGAAATCCTCATAAAAACAAAGTGTCCAGTATCGACACTCGAAATCCTCATAAATTCCGCGTCTAGTATCGACATGTAAAAAGTCGATATCGTAGGCACTGTCTCGTCAGACCAGTGCTCTCGATATCAGTAGTCCCGGTCGGTATCTTCCAGATATCCGCCGTACTCTAATCTATGTCCGGTATCGATCCACCTCATTGGGCTCTCCGTACCTCCATACAGACTTCCTGCCTTTTGGTGTCTTACCAGGTCCATCATGTATCTATAATCGGTCTCTCGACCCCTTCTTAGATTTAGATAGTACTCATATCATCAAAACAAGAAAACTCGTGGTGCACGCTAAATCATCACATCAAGAAAAAACCAGATTTTATAAACATTCACAAGTTTTATAAAATCATATCCGCGGTTTCTTAAATCTCATAAAAATAGAAATTTCATGAAAACACTATCGCATAAAAACATAACAATAATGGAACAAATTAAAAGTACAGAACAATGGTGTAATACATGCAGATATGTAATGAGCAGTGATCTAAGATATTGGCAGGAATATAGTATGATGCGAAATAACATAGCAAGTTCTATATGTGTGCGTAGCATGGCAATTACCAATGATGTATGTGAAACATACGAGTCTGTGTACGTGCAACATGTAAATCATTGGTAATTGTACAGTGTACTACAAATATGTTCATCTAAGCAATGGAAAGGAAGTATAATATACAGAACAGTATGCGATACTGGGTGAGCAGCAGTAATCTATAACACTGCAAGATATAGATGTTAAGTTCTACATGTATACGTGGCATGTCAATTACCGATGAGATGCGGGTGTAGCATACAAGTATGTGTAAATGCAATATGAAATCATCGGTAATGGTGCGAGTGTCCTAATAAACGAAACTAAGTAGAGGTAAAGGTATAAACATAGTATATATCATAAGTAATCGAAGCATGAGTGTATACAGAAGAAGGAAATCATAACGTGAACAAGTGTTAAAATATCTAACTACGTATGAGCCATACAGTTATGTTTAAAATAGTACGAAACGTTGTTTAGGAAATAAAGGGGTTACGATGTTTTGAAATAGATATCATTTGAAAATCCGTAGCACACCCTTGACATTATCATTTAAAAGTAAGTAACGAATCGTTAGTTTTCAAAATAAGTATGGTTCTAAACATTTCATAAAATCCCAATAAGGATTTAGTAAGACTCCCGAGTCAAAAGAGTATCGGTTGTATTCGGCAATCTATCCTCATTATATCATATACGGAATCCCCCTCGTACGATATCATCCAATCAATACAGTACAAATCTATAGCCGTGTACGCCAACTCATATCATATCAAGTATGGATATCTAATCACATACAACACAACAATAATCAAACATATTCTTTTATATATATATATATATATATATATATATATATATATATCCTAATGACTATGAAATAGAGACTAAGTATAGAACTATTTACTAAGTATACGAATATACGCATATGGTGTTCTAGCATGACCCTATAGGGTGGGGATACGGTTTTAATATATAATATTCTAATTACTACGGTTGCGGGGTGCTATACGTCATCCACCCGACTTCCCCAATAAATATACATCTACTCATCGACGTCTCGAACTAGTCGAAACCCGCGACCGTCTTGCCGTCTCGGAAATCTCCGCGATCGTACTTACAATCGAAACCATAACGAAATCGCATAAAAATCCACATTGAAATCGAAACAACGAGCAGAAGCACATAGGTTAGAACCTATGATCAACGCGTGCTAAATGCGACTAAATAGCCCTGACGTCGACATGTGAACGTCGAACGACCAAGTCAAGACATAAAAATCCGAGAACCAAGTTTCAAAACTCGCAAAATATTGTCAAAACCCAATCAAAATGTTTCCAGATTTTGACAGGGAGATCTGGGATAAAAACAAAAATACAGTGGCTTAATTATCAAGTGTGTAAGCTACTGACCAAACCTCAAACCCTAACTCAAATTATTGGCCGCACATTGCCGCCAAGAAGGATTTATCTGCGGCCTGGGGGAGGAATTAGGGGCTCGGGCTTCTACGGTGGTTTTCTACTATTCCTAGCACCTCACAGTAGTCTCAATTTATTTTTTCAGAGATCCCAAGTTGCTCCAAATTCAAATTGAACTTCAAAAATTCAAAGAAAACCAAGTTTTAAAACTTGAAACTCTTTAAAATCAATGATACTTGCACTAAAATACCCTTATCTATCACTAATTGGGTTGTGACTAGCTAAGAAACTATTCTAGCACAACATACACTTCAAAACTTATTTTGAAATATCAAAATCAACTAGAACTTGATCCTAAACTTAAAAACTAGAGTTATTATGGCAAGTTTACATGAAACATGATTAAAGAGAGCATTTTACCTCTTGATTGAGAGTAAAGCGAGTTCCAAGTTTGGGAGAAGGCCTCAAGATGAAGACTTGATTGCCACTTCTAGATTTAGATGAAAAATTGAGTTTCTTTAAGGAAGACTTCATGGTGATTGAGGGAATTTGTGTTTGTGTAAGTGGGTTTGGAGGTGGAGGTGGAGGTGGAGGAGATAGAGAAGGAGAAAAAGAAGAGGAAAAAGTAGAAGAAAAGGAATGAAGATAAATGTATGTTGTGTCAAGCCATAACCCCCTTCACTCTCTCCCTCCCATTCCCATTATTATAATCATCATACCTCCATATCTCCCTCTCTCTCATAAATTTAAAAGAAAAGAAAATCCTAACACAAAGAAAACATGCCAACTAGCATTAACTTTCCATGGTACACTTAACAAGGTAATTAGGAAAACAAAATATTAGTTTTAGCATGCTAACTTCTATGGATATAATTACATGCTAATCTATGAAAAGTCCACTTAAATAAATGCTTTCATAAATAATAGTACACTTTATTTCCAATTAATCCCAAAAATGAGGCTATATGTAATCACACCAATTTATGAAAACGCAATTCCATACTCGGTATTGTATCCGTAAAACTCATTATAACCATATTTAAATTATAAATAATATTTAAAATTTTCAAAATGTTATATCCAACTATCTAATTTGTATCTTTATCAGTATTCGTATGGCAATATGATTAAGAGACAGCCTGTGGTCTAGGTTTGTCATGGGTCAATGTCAGTTTTACTAGGTTCGTGAGCCCCAAGTTTATATTATGGTTCTTCATATGGATGAAGGAGTATGAAATTTGAGATTCCGTTTTAATTGATTGTAGATTTTATTTTATCCACAATCTCTTTCTTGCTGTGAGGTAAATGGTCTTCTGTTGGGAAGTGTTAAGTTTTTAACAAGGCAAACTTTTGAACGAGCTAGACACTTACATTGTAGGTATTCTAGGTTTTTATGGATGACCCTTGCATTTCTTTTACTTGTAATTGAGAGCTATAATTGGTCTTGGGTATCTGGTACATTGTGGAATCTTATAACCATATTATATATTTATTGATCTATCCTGCCTTAATTACTCAGTCTGGCTTTTTATTGAAATATACGTTTATACCGTAAACGCTTTTGAAGCTTAAAGAAAATCTTTCAGCACCATCACGCCTGTTTTTTAATCAACGCATTCCTAGCAGGGTTTTAATTGGGAATCTCATAAAAGTGACTGGTGGATGAATTTAGAGAAGAAGGTCGTAGATCTTGCTAAATCTGGTTTCACTTCGGTTTGGCTTCCTCCAGCAACTCAGTCATTCTCTTCAGAAGGTTGGCCATTGGCTGCAGTCGGCAACTGTTATTACTTCTTCTTTTTATGATACAGACAACTTTTAGTACTGATTTTATGCTTATCTTTTTAAGCTCTCTTTTCTTTATTTTAAAGGTTATCTACCACAAAACATTTACTCTCTTGACTCTTCTTATGGTTGCCTGCATCTTTTAGAGGTTTTACTTCAAAAGATGCATAAATACAAAATTAAGGCAATTGCTGATATAGTTAGTAACCATCGACTTGGGACTATTCAAGGGAGTGAAGGATCATACAATCGCTATGACGGAATCCCATTGCCATGGGACGAGCATGCTGTGACATCTTGTTCTGGTGGGCTGGTAATTTTGTTGTCTAGACAAAATTTGCTGCTACAATATTTTTACTTGCACTTTTGAATAAATTTGCTGTTAGAATAATCTTACTTTGAAAAGAGTTCTTTTAGATTCAGTCACTTGAGTTTAGGTTACAGATTTATGTAAAAATCACACATGCTCTTGATAGATTTCGCTTAAAAATCCTCTTTTCGTTAATTACCATATTCTTTTCTTATTAAAGCAATTGAACCTTTAAAATGATTAACTTCTGCATTGTGTCACCCAGTAAATCAACTAATTTGACAAGCACATAGAGTAGGTAAATTATCTTTTAAGTATAGCGTTGCAATTTGTAAAGATTCGCAATGCTTGTTTGCCTGATGTATTTTTTTCCTTGCGTCTTTTGCTGTATTTTTCTACACACACTTGATCACAAGAAAGGAAGTAGAAGTAACTAAGTACTGAATTTTCTTCCATAATAAATTCTTCAACCATCAAAAAATTATGATTGGATATTGCAACACCAAATTTCAAAGGTAAGTCTGGTTCAAATCTGATTACCTTGGTTGAAAATAACCGACACTCACAGATTATTGTTTTTGGGTTATCATTCTCAGTAATGATGATAACACTATTTCGGGTTGACCAATCATTTTCATGACCTGTTCATATTTGACTTAACAAATAATTGACAGAGTGACGGCTCAGTATAAATCTTAAATTAGCTTGTATGTTACTTGATTTAGTGCACCTTAGCATCTAAAAGACTTGGGCTGTAGTAGTTCATGCTAAAAAACAAAATTAAATGGCCGCATGCTTGCGCTCTAGCCAATTCTGAATATATATATATATATATGGCCACACACCAGATATTAGGAATATGTTGCCATTTAAAGTTTCAATATCCATACCAGCATCAAACAATCAGTTTTGGGATCAAAATCGGGCATCTCGACTGTATTGGCAGTCATAGATCGGAAATAACGAATTTTATATTGTTCAACAAATAGAATTTCTAAAATTTGTAAAATTCTTAAATAAATATTAAAAGACTAAGAGTAACTATATACAATTTGACAACCACTTTAGTGAGTAATAATGCCTATAGTAGTTGTCTTAATACTTGGTAAAAGTGACCATCAACTTTTTGATATATATTTTAGTAATAGATGATCTGTAATAACTCAATAAACTATCAATAAACCAATTATGTAGAACGTAGAATTTTATTGAATGGAAAACTTCGCTGATAAAGTTTTTCATTTAACAACTGCAATTGACCTCTTATGTAATAGAAGGATACTTGTTACGGACGGCCAACTTGGTCAATGGTTAAATATCATGAATCGATATATTCATGAGACAGGATGATGAATTGATATGTTCTACAAGATTTTCCATTTAGCTACTTGGTGACTAGGACTAGGTCTAATTTTGCACAAGTTCCTAACTGGTAACCCAATTAGCTACTTCTTTTCCTCCAAAATGAAATAATTATATATCACTAGTTGAAGAAAACAGTTGTGGCATTGCTTTGGATCCTACACAAGAATTTTTTATTTATTCATTTACTTTGCAGAAATCAGTTGTCCAAAATAGTTTATCTAGCCTTGTATAGTATTTTTTGTTAAAATTGTCTGATGTCGTTTTTGTCATCATGTACATGTGTTTTAGGGAAACCCAAGTACTGGTGCTAACTTTGATGGAGTTCTTAACATAGATCATACCCAAACCTTTGTACGGAAAGACATAATTAAGTGGTTAAGATGGCTTCGAACAAGTATTGGATTTCAAGACTTCCGTTTTGATTTTGCGAAAGGGTAAATGAACATCCCCTAAAAGGCTATTATGCTTATTCTCTTTTTGATCTTTCACTAATGTTAGTCTGTTATCATTATCTACCTCTTGCTTTATTTGATAAGATTAGCTATGCGGCTAAGTTTGTGAGAGAATATGTTGAGGAGTCAAAACCAGTATTTGCTATGTGAGAATATTGGGATAACTGTGCATATAGTCCCCATGATAATCGCTTTGACTACAATCAAGGTTTTTTTCTTTGGCATGCTATTGGTCTTAGTTTCTGTAATCATATTTTAACTATAACGGAGCAAGGTAAACTAGAATGAAATTCTATGTTACCAATGAGGGCAAGAGGGTTTCTGCACCTATATCTATGTCTATATTGTGTCATCATATATTGTTCACTTCCAATTGAGTTTTACTTCTACAAGATCTTTACTATATGTATTAAACATTAGTCATAGACAAAGGATTATAAATTGGATAGACAACACCGGAGGTCTTTGTGATGCATTTGATTTCACCACAAAGGGTATTCTTCATGTATCAGATTGGAACGATCCTTGTTGTTTAATCATGCTCGGGTTGGCGTTTTCTCTAATATATAGATATACAGAGGTAATGCTGACTTAAGTTTCTATTAAAGGAGGCGGTAAAGGGAGAGCTATGGTGCTTGCGTGATTCTAAGGGCAAACCACCTGGTGTAATGGGATGGTGGCCTTCAAGAGCTGTAATGTTCATTGAAAATCATGATACATGGTCTACTCAAGTATGATTTTTCTGGCTAAATTTCAACTTGGTACCATGAACTATAGGCACTTTTCCCATATGGTACCATGAACTTTCAAAATGATTGATTGATATCATGAACTTTTCGAGTATCAAAACACCCCCCTAACAACGTTAACGGAAAATTATAAAATGACCATAATACCCTTCCCATTTTTTTGCAAATATAGTCTATTTTTATTATATGAGAGGAGTATTATGATCATTTTTGTAATTTTATGTTAACGCCGTTAGGGGGGTGTTTTGATACTTTGAAAGTTTATGGTATCAATCCATCATTTTGAAAGTTCATGATAGCAGTTGGGGAAAGTGCCTATAGTTCATGGTGCAAGTAGAAATTTAGCTGATTTTTCTTAAATATCAGCATCCTTAGTAAATCTGACTTGCAATTGAATTTTATCTTAAATGAATGATTTAGGAGGCCATTAGAAATTATAGAATTCTCTTGTTAGGCTTAATTTGCAGGCACGCTTATCTGTTGTGTCTGCTTTTTCAGGCTCATTGGCCTTTCCCATCTGAACATGTTATGGAGGTATATGGTACAAACTTTTTACATCTTTTCTACCTTAAAGCTTCAAATAATTACTTAGCCGATGGATTAACTAGTTGCATAAATTGGTAATGATTACAAGCATAAGGAAACTAAATTCATGAAATCCTCCACCATGAATCTGGAAATTCAGAGTAATGCCAGGTAATGAAGTTCCAAACCTAGTATATATGAGACATGTGGCCGTCTCCTTTCTGGTTTCTCTTGATCTCAATCCTTTAAGAATTTAAAGAACTAGATTTTGTGGGTTAATTTACATAGATGACTAAATTTCTTTTTTTTCCCCTATAACAGATCAATAGCAATATTTCATCAAAGCGTGCAGAAGCTAACTATGATCTATATTTAACTAATAAATTACTAGAATACATTGGTGAATTTGTAGAGAGTAATGCAATTGATTATATCATTTCTTTCCCCTGGAAGTAGAATGCCAAGAAATGTAGAATTGTAAAAGTTCTGTCAGGCTTTGGTATTTAACATTTATTGTTGTAATTTGTTTAATACCATATGTTTGAAGGGTATCACAGCATTAGTTTGAAATCCAACTCGTTCACTTCACAATTTCAACCACCAATCAATATGCACCACAGGAAAGCATTAGATTAAAAACTTGCAAATTGGAGTCACTTTGTAGTTTTAGTCAGGAGATTACATATAAGGTATATTTATAAGTCGTAGTGTAGTTAATAAATTAATAATGTTTATTAGATCATCTGAGCCAATTTGAGGCCTCTTCATATGATAAAAATTTGCTGTTCCTTATCCAAAAGGGCCATTTAAGTTGGTGCTACTGCGGTTGCTGTGAGATTGCTTTTTTTAGTGTAGTAAAATATGCAAAGATATACGAGTAGTTGATGTTGTATGATCGGTTTAAAAATTGTTGGTTTTGTGTCTCGCTTAGAAAGTGAATTTGAGATTTTAGTCACTAATGAATAAAACAAATAATCAAGATTTCTTTAAATGGGAGATAAGATTGAATTTGTAGCAGATGGGGAAAATTTGTGAGCTTATGTGTACATGGTGGTAATTGCTGAAGAAATCTTTCAGATACTCATTGGTGTGATGCGCTGGACCGATGCTGAAACAAGGGTGCTTGTGCATTACTTTTACCCTTGCAAAATTTGACCTGCTTGTTCTTCTACTGCAGATCCTTAGTGCCTGCACTTTTGTTTTTAAGCTTTATTAAATCCAGAATAGGAAAGGGTCGACATGATGCTAAGATTTATAAGTTTTATTGTAAAATCTTCAGTTTTTTTAGTTGGAGGGGTTTAACTTTAAGTAATGGGATTGTGAAGTCTAACAGGGACCTGGTACGGCTTTTTTGATTTTCTTCCTGTATTGTGGAAATGAAAACATTGTGAATTTTAGGGATGAGATTTAACTGGTAAAATGTGCTACCTTTGCCGGCATGCCTGCAAAATTTCTTCACTCAAATCATCTCATGTTTTCCTATCACAATTGTTATTGTAAGAGCAGGTTGCTATCTATTTGGTTATATATCTCTTGATATCTCATGACCTTTCAAGTCTCTGATTGCAGTTTATAATCCTGAATCTCTGCAGGGATATTCCTATATACTCACCCATCCTGGGATACCCACAGTGTTCTATGACCATTTCTACAATTGTGGCGATTCCATGCATGACCAAATTGTGAAACTGGAACCCCATAACTACACCCATGCAAAAATACAGTACAATATTGTATTCAAGAGTCTAGTTGCTCAATGCCCATTATTCATTGATCATCGTTCATGTCAAACATCGGAGTCAAGATGTGGCAGTGGACTTTCCGGCACTTTATCATACTTTAGAGGATCCTAATGCCTTCCTCATATTTGTGTGCAGATTGATATCCGGAAAAGTCAGGATATTCACAGCCGGTCCCGTGTTAGGATTTTGGAGGCTCAAATGAATCTATATGTTGCGGCCATCGACGAAAAAGTGTGCATGAAGATTGGAGTTGGACCTTGGTGCCCAAATGAACCTGAATGGATATTGGCTACAAGTGGCACAACTATGCAGTTTGGCACTAGTACGGCCTTAAAAATATTTCAAAAATACTATACATTGACAGAAAATGGCTGAAAATAGAAATGGAATATGAAAGTGATAGAGAAAAAAGGAACGATATTACAATATTTATTGCATAGATGCCATGATATATGATTAACTATGTTTTTGTTGTTACGATGAGAAAAATGCATGCATGTTGTAGTAGTGAAATCACACCGGAAGCATGAGCAATATTATCCAATATTACACTGAAGCGATGTTTTATCACATTGTATCAAACTTTTGAAGTTAAAGTTCATGAAGTTTGCATGTTTCGGTATTTTATTTTAGCATTGATTATTTTGTTCTTCTGGAATCAAGCATTGATGTAGTAGTTATGATGTAAAACATGCATGCGTTGCAGTTTGCTTGCAATTGTGAAGACTGAAATCATGAGCAGTATTTTCTCAATGTTACAGTGCAAACAATTCTTCATCGCTTTGTGCTAAACTTTTTATATCAAGGTTCATAAGGTCTGTATGATTTTATTTTTGCCCCAGCTATGATTATTTGGTTTATAGACCCAATGTTCTAATTTTAGTGTTTATGTTCTTGTTGGGTTGGTGTTATGATGATGATAAACTTGCATGTATATTGTTGCAATCTGTTCCCAATGGTGCACACTGGAATCATGAGCAATATGTTCTAATATTACATTAAAAACAATTCTTAATCACTTTGTACCAAACTTAATTTGTATTACAGAGATCACAAATTTTACATGTTTCAATATTTTATTGGAATTCCAAATGTTTGGTGGTTCCGTTATCAAAAATTCGTGTTGGACACCCTTTATGAAAAAAGAAGCAGCTTTTAGGCCATATTTGGCCACCAAATTAAGAATATCTTGAAGTGGTTCAAATGATTATAACTAGACCATTTAAACTTAGCATTTGTCCCATTTTCTTTTTCTCTTCTGATGAAATATGTATGTAATATTTTATGAAAAAAGCATGATGTTCATCAACCAAAATGAAACCATGTCTCAAGCCAGTTTTTTTCTGTCAATTTTTTGAACTGGCCCGTTAGTCTCACCCAAGCATACACCACACCCGCACACACAAGCACACAACACATACACGCACCTAGGAAACCCACGAATTTACCCTAAAAGCGTAAATTTCTGGCCAGTTGAATACTTATTTCAGAACTAATTTAGTTTACCTAAGATTAGGGGGCTGTTTGGAAGCCGCACCAGTACCGAAAGTGTTGAAGTAACTTTCCAAAACCTATCCTGATAGTAGCTTTCAAATTTACTTGGGTGTTTGTGCACAAAATTTTAGAAGGAAAAAAATGGAAGTTATGAAGTAAATTTATGTACTTCTTCAAAAAAAACGAAGCAAACAAAATAAAAATAAAAATAAAAATGTCAAGATTTTAAAGGTAATAATGAAGACCAAATAAAATATTATTTTTTTTGTCCCTTCTGCAGCTTGGTTACTTTCAATACAAAAAAAAAGGAGGAAATTTTTAGAAGTAACCCGATCATGTTGCACATCATCATCATTATAAAGTAACTTATAAGTACTGACATCAAACAAAATATATAAAATATCTCAGTATGTTTAATTTCTGGATACTCCTGTTAAACAAACAAGTATATTTCAGATATTTGTGGATACATAAACTAAAAGAACTTGAATGCTCTCTCTGTGACTCTCTGCATTTGAATAACCACTGTGGACCCTGCAAACATTGTTGACTGCATCTCTCAAAGTTCAAAGTTGTAAGAGAGAAAAAAAAAAGGTGGTAACAGGTGAAAGACGAGTCACTTTTATTTTCATTTTTTCCTTATAAATTTTAATATTATTATTCCGCTGTAGAGATAGAGAAGGTCAGAGGCATGCATGATTGCTGGGGATATCTCATGATGAGATTTGTTTCTTTTTGTTGGCAAACCCAATGCAACTTATTAGTTCCCCACTCCCTCCCGGGAAAAGAGTGGGTGTTATATGCAAAATGATAGTATGGATGCTCTAAAGCAATCTCAGCCACACAGCCTACGTAGGACTCATCAATATCAAAAGCCTCATGTTCACACAAATCTCGACCATTCATTTCTATCTTGAATGAATCTAAACAGTTGGATCTAATAGCATGGTGCTATTATGCTTCTAATAGCAGCCACTCCAGATCCCTCCCCGTCTCAGAGCACAAAAACAAACTTATCACGGTGTCTAGCTACTAGCATCTCACTAATTAATGTTTTCTCCATTTCTTTTCCCTTTTTCCTTATCTTTTTACTCATGTGATAACCCTGAAAATTCTTCACCTACCAACTTGAAACTTCTACCCAAGAGACAAACAATATTGGCCCACCTATTTAAATACTATTACCTAGGTGTTGTGGGTCCTATCATTTTGTCTCTTGGATAGATTTTGATAGAATTTCAGATGGGTAGAAAAAGTATTTCTCTTAAATTGGCAAAAATGAAAAATAAAGAATCCTAAAACACACGAATACAATTATATTTCTCTCGGTAGGATTTGAAAACAAATTCTACATATTTCTTAACCATTGGATTTGTTTCGGGATGTGATATCAATGATGTGATTAATGAGAAACGGAAGAGATTCTTACCATAATTAATAGCACATATCTTAAGTCTAATCCAATGGTGAAGAAATGGATAGAATTTGTTTTCAAATCCTACCGATAAAAGTATAGTCGAACACTAAACACACTGTCTGTATATTTTTCTTTTGGCATCATGGCATGCAGCCTCAGAGATCTCACAGCAAGTGCCAAAAGAAATAAGAGATGCTCTCTTATCCCAACTCCTTATGAAATCTAAAAAATTTCTTTAAGATTGTTCAAAGCTACACTACATTTTATTCATACTCGCAAGGGCACCCTACATTTTATTCATACTCGCAAGGGCACCGTGCAATGTCCGCCCGGCTACCAAGCTTAAAGTCAAGAAAAATTATATTTTTTTATTAGTTCATTGTTACATGATTTGTAAATTATAATATTTTATATCTATAAATTTGATAGGTAAACTATATGAAGAATTAACTTGCAAATATTTCAGCATTTAATTTTATTTAGCTTTTCAATATTTTTCTATTATAGCATGTGAAAATCGTGAAAATTTTAAAATCCCAAAATTATATTTTTCATTCTATTTTTTAATATTTTGCTTATTGGGCTCGAGAATCACAAAATTTATTTTAAAAAACCCAAAATTTTTTATTTTCTACAAATTTTAAACATTTTGCATGTTATGACGCACGCATATGACAAAATTTTAAAAATGTTTGTCACGCCCTGCTTCCCAAGATATATGAACGGGGACGTGACGAGACCCGCAACGTAGTTATACAAGGTAGATACTCTATCCGATTCAATTACGCTAAGAGTATAATATGCAGAGTATACAAAAGCAAGTAAAAGAAAACACCTTTATTTCATTAACCAACATTATTACAAGCTAAGATCAACATAAATGTTTTATTATATCAATAAAGCAAAGCTCTAAACAGGTGGACGAAAGAAAAGGAAACAAGAAAACAAGTCTTAATCGTAAGTTGAGAGTTGAGCGTAGCTTTCCTCCGTAGCATCGATTTCGCCAAGCCTTCTCCCAAACGGACATTTCGGGAGAAGGAAAGAGAGAAAGAAATATCCGTCAGTGAGATAAACTTGAGTAGTATTCTCAATGGGGTTTATGTTGAGGTCAAAATTTACACCCCACTTGCCAAAATTAAAAATTAGAAATTAAAGGTCAAAGTCAAAGTCAACGCCCAAGTTAACGCAGGTTTAACTAATCCGGGTCCAACCTCAAGCAACTGGGTCCATTCCCGAGCCGTCTCGAGCCCAAGCTAAGCCGGCCACTGTCAAAAAAAGACTTACGCAATAAATGAAGCTAATGTAATTTTTATGATTAAAATATAATAGAAATGGATAAGAAGCCTTGTAAAGTCCATGGCTTATGTGCAAAAATAAATAAGCACTAGAGTAAGGAAAAAGCAAAAGGCCAAAAATGTAAAGCCCAATGGGCCCAATGTAAAGTGCAAAGATTATAAAAGTCACTCCCATGATGAAATAAAAATTATTATTTTCTCGTCTAAAAAATTAGGATTTTGGAACCGTTGCTCTGCCTCGCACGTATGTTTCTTTCTTCTTCTTCTTTCACAATTTTTCTTGAGGAAGCCTCCTCTTTTGTTTCTCTGCAAATATCTTTCCACAAAAAAAGGCAGGAGAAAAGAAGAGAGACTCTCTTCTTTTCTCCTTTCTCTCTGATCATATAAGGAAAGAAAGAAGGCATAAGGAAAAGGGCGAAGGCTCATCTCATATGCAAAAAAATTCACTGCAGCAAGATCTGAAGATCTAGAGAAGGAGCAGAGGCTCATTTTTTTAACACGGCGCAAGCACCCATTGGTCTCACCTAAAACCTGGACGCCCACATCAGGAGCGCAAGCTCCACAAAATGCATGTAACGCACGTGTAGAATCTTTCTTGAATAGAAACATTTAGGGATCAAAGATCCAATGGTGCGCAAGCATCCAAAATAACAAACAAATGCATATAATTTGAAAGCAAACACTTTCTAAAAACTTAAGTTTTCATCCATTGGGTGCGCCATATGCAATGCACGTGCGCAAGCGCCAAGAACGCTTTCTGCACAACTGCACATGTCCGCCGTGTGCAATGCACGAGCGCCAGCGACAAGGGCACTTTCTGCCCAACTGCGCATGTGCGCCACATGCAATGCACGTACTGCCAGCGCCAAGGGCGTTTTCTGCAACATTTGCGCTTGTGCACCACGTGCAATGCATGTGCGCCAGCGCCAAAATCAGCACCGTATCGCACCAAGAGCTATGCAGCGCATGTGCGCCATGTGTATTGCACGTGCACCAGCGTCAGCGCTAAAGCTCACATGGGCGCTGAACCATAAGTTAGGACTTAGCAAAATTTGCTAAGTGACAAAGCTTAAGCTTTGTAACAATCCTATATCCCATGCACCATTTTTTTCATTTAAGTTCATAAAAGAGAATGTATTCTGTTATGATTTCAATTTTAAAAAAACTTCTTATGAAATAAGTGTAAGAACCTCCTTGTATCTTATTGGTTAAGACTTTCCGCTATTGTCTCGTAGCTTGCGTGTTCGAATCCTATCTGTTTTAATTTTTTATATTTTTTTTTCTCTTTAACGTTTTGAAAGTCCAAGAGTTTGCACGAGCAGTGCATGGGGTTACAAAACATTGTAACAGAAAAGATATATTAAAATAGGCTATTTATACTGACTCGAACCCAAACCCTGAGCCCCAAGTATAAATCCCAAGGCAGGGGAGGTTCAGGCGGCCTGGTGGGCGGTTCGGGCGGCCAGGCTATGCCTAATCGAGCCCGTCTTGTGCATGGCTGTCCTTTGGCTTCCCTTCAGCTCATTTTGATATTTTAAAAACCCTGAATTAAAACAAAGAAACCCCAGACCTTTCATCTCTTTTTTTAATCCCCTCTTTGATCCATTTTAATTTCTTTTATTTCACCATATACTCTTTCTCCATCCTTATAAATACCCTAGCACATTCCCATACTCTTCCCTATGAAATTATCAAAGAAAATTCACTATCAAATCCTTTAAGAAGTTACTCAAGTCTCAAGTTGAAGTGCCTAAGCTCTCGAAGTCGAAGTTCTGTCTAATCAAATCTTCTTTCCACGCAATCAAATCCTCTAACACGTAGCTAGCGGTGAATTGGTTGTTATACCAATTCACGACCCAAGTAATTCTTCCCTTTTCTTCTCCTTCTCTTTAATCCACCCTTTGTTATGTCGTTAAACACTCCTATACTTTGAAATACCTCCATGAATCCGTGCTATTACAATCTTATTATAATTCGCTCATGCCATCATAATCAACTTCATGAAATTAACTTGTACTTAAGTCTATGGAATCATCTCAAACAGATTGTTGTTAAAACCGTATTTTAATGATAGATTTTTAGCAATACATACCTTTATCATTCCTTTATATTTAATATGAATATTTAGAATTTGTTAAATATATTTTTAGATAATACACACGGGGTAATGAATTACCCCACTCATGCACATTTGGATTCGTAGCACGATCAACTATTGTAGCGTTTTATGGAAAAGTTTTTCATTAAACTACCCTCAAGTTTTGAAACATAGACTTTTAAATTGAAATCATTTTTCCTTGGCAATTGCGTTCCTCAAAACCCTCTTTAGGAGAGCCCTGTTAAAAGATGGTGTGGATTATTACACATTTTGGGTCTAGTGGGTGAGATCGGAGCTTTTCACGGAGCGCGTTCTCGAAGGAAAAGAAAATACGGAATTTTTAAAACAAAGTTAAAACAATTTTAAAATAACTTAAATATTATATACTTGTAACTTAAAAGAAAATGTTTTTGTAAATATAATTTCAATAAAATACTCTAAATTAAAAGATTAGGTTTTTATTAAAACACTTCAAGTTTTCCAAAAGTTGGATTTTTCATTAAAATACCATAAACTTTTAAAAACTAGGTTTTATCGATAAAATACCTCTAAATCTAAAATACATTTTTATGAAAACTCTTGACATTCTAATTAACTTGTTTTTATCAAAAAAAACCTTGAGATTTATTTTTAAAACAATAATAAAATATTTTACATAAAACCCACACGAGAAATGCAAATATGCAAATACACATAATAAACAATTTGAATAAATATTTAAGGGTCTTAGATTAATCATGGGTTAAGCGGTATCAAATCTCTTGAGCCTCGGGGAGCCGGAGAAAGTGAGTGCTTGTCTATCCAGATTAGATAATATTACAAATTAAAGGAATTATCAGTGGCAATCGTCTTGGAAAAAGACACAAATCCTGCCATCTATGTGTAGCGGTTGTCTCATTATTCCCAAACTTAAGATCTTCAAAGGATAAATCTTGTAATAAGATATGATTAAAACTTGAACTCGAATCACAAATTGACTTGAATTCTAATCTAACTTGAACTCGAAATTAAACTTAAATTCCAACTTGACTTGAACACGAAATTGAACATGAACCATCTACTCGAAAACTTGACATGTATACATGAACTTAGCAAGTATATCTCAAATCAACTTGACTCAAATCATAAATACAAATAAAATGAATTACACTTGACATGACCACATGACTATATGAGCTCAATCTTGATATTATATCACCTTTTGTATTCATGGACTCGATCAAGACTTGCAATCTTAATCATAATCTAATATACGCAGGGTGTTGGGGTAGTTTAAGTGTGAATCCAAAAAAATCTCAAGAGTCTCCATAAATCATGAATCCATGTCTACTAATATAAACAAACTATCATAAGAGCCCGTGTTTTCAAGCCCCTAGATGATAGTCTGTTAGGTTTGGAATGCTTCAACACTAGATTGAAGTCCCGTTACCAACACTCTTGATTCAGGCTCGCTATTCCTTACCCCTGGACGATTGCCTGTTGAGTTCGAGAACACTCTTGAGATTTGTTGACATTCACACTTGAACTCACGTTGGTTAACATACCCTTGTAGAGAGTCTTTTAGGACTCTTACATGCACTTCAGGTTAACTATATCTACACTACACGACCATGATATGTTTAGTTGCTATGCTCATGTTACATTACTATGCTTACATAGTTTTTCATTTGCATTGTCATGTTATATTAGAACCGTCATGATATATTAATTTCTATACTTAATCACCTTATCACTTTGTCTATACTTTCCACCTTGTCATTATACTCTTCTTTTAGGCATATACCGAGCGCAAGTTTGTTGACGTGCATTCCATTCATCTTTTATTTCTTCGGAATGTTCATCAGGTGATCTAAAAACAGAAGAGATGGAGCCAAATCAGGAGGACTTCAATCTGCTTTCAGCTTAGCCAGACTACAAGATCCTTCAGCAGTTTATTTTCAGTATGCCACATGTTAGGCATTTTCATTGCACTTTTCTTTTCAGTTATCTTGTATCAAAACTTTTTGAAAATGAATGTAAATAAAGTTACTGTTGAATTTTAATTACTCTTGTTATTTCTTGACTGTTGTTATATTGCTTATAAACGCTTAGCGTATTTATTTTGGGAAATGGCCTTCTCAGAATAAATATGCCGCGGGCCTCATCACGTGCCGTTACCGCTCTTTTAGGAAGTGGTACGTAACAATCTTTGTGGAACTTAGGTTCCCAACAAACAAGGATCAAGTAAACTTCCCGTTAGAAAACAAATTTCTAACGGGGCGCTGCCCCGCACCCCGCAAAGGGACTGCTTGCCTCCTTGACCTCTAGCCCACTATCCAGGTAGCGGGACCCCTATAAACTCTGTGAGGCCCTCGATATGTCCAAAAACCCTCAAATTTGTTTTTAAAATACAACACACGCATATTGCTCATTGAGTTCGCACGATTGCACGACCCGTTAATTGGAGGTTCCCTTGTTTCAGAACGAGAGGTAATTAACGACAGTTTTGTCTGCGGCTGTCGGAGATTAGGACCCCATAATCAATAAATTTCAGTCTACCCTATACAGGAGGAATCTGTACATGACTGACAAGCAAGAATATTCCTATCTCAATAGGGTGGTGAAAAACACTCTACAGATTCTGGCATGCCAGATAGGACTTATCTCTTCTCCCATATTACGGGTCGAACATTCATGTGAACTCAATAAATATATACATCGTTGTCTGTACTTAAATCATGTTTTTTATGCAGATTATCTACATTCTATTACCAATCCAAATACAATGATAATGTATCTAAAGACGAACTCGATTTCTGATGCAACCCCCATCTCATACACAATGAAGATGAATGCTCGAGTGGTTCTCCCAGCAAATCTCATGCGACAGTAGGAGGAATTACCGCTACAATTCAACTCCATTCTATTCTCTTCGGCTTTAAATATTCCTATCGTGGAGGCTCCAGCATGTCAAGTAGCCAGACCGGTCTCAAAAGGAAGGAGGCCAAATGTCATGATCGCGAGGGTGTCCCAGCCCAAGCCCAAATCTGTATTCGAACGGCTCTCTGTTGCTCCAACTGGAGGTAGGGCTGTCAAAGCCGATGAAGCTGCAAGGCATATCGGGCAAGCTTAGCCGATGCCTTTGACAATTGCATGATCAGGTGTATTTTCTGGACTCCCCATCAATCGACCTACGACGGATTCTAGGAAAACGGATGCCCACCAAGCCCTTCGGACTGAAAAGTTAAGACAGAAGAAGCTCAGATATAGAGCCAATAAGAGGGCTGGGACTCCTACTAAGTTGAAGTTTGTGAGATTCCAAGAACATGGTTACCCTGTGACAACGATTGAGCCGGCCTTGAAAATCAACAACTCCTTCGAACCATTAAAGTGGGTTCAGAAAAATTCCATGGGTATAAAACTCAAGAAGATGACAATCCGAACAATATTGCGAAGAGATGTGTCTAAGTCTCAACACAGAAAGTATGACACCATCTCCTCAAAAGTTTACCAAGCACTCCTTACCGTGCAAAAGCAACGGGGAGAATTCCAAAGAGGGTACCAGTGCCACCCAAAAACCCAACTGCCGACAATGAAGGTATGGACGGATACGTGTTCCATATGGTTTATATGGCAGGCACACATCCTAGTGATAATTTTCGTAGCAAGAGTAAGGATAGGGCCGCCACATCCCAAGCCCAATATAGTTTGAATGCAGCTGCCACTTCCTAAGACCAGCCTTCTCCGGAAGACAATGAAAACGCTTTCGGTGAGGATGGCAGGCATAAAGATCCTTTAATTCATGAGGAGCCGAGCAGCAAAGAGGAGCCAAGCTCAGATAGCAAAGAGGAGCCGACTTTCCGTCCCAAGACCGCAGAACAACAACTATTCTAAGAACTCCGAAAATAACTTAAAAGCAAAGATAAGGAGATGACCAAGCTCTACTCCAAGATTGACGATTTGACGAATGTCATCATTCATCTCACGGCCTAAGTTGCTCAGCCGTCATCCAATCAAGCAAAAGTCTCTACTCATGAGCCGGGTGACAACAATCCAAAACAGCCGACGCATGTTCCCTAAGTCCAAAGATCAGCGAGTCACATGGAAGTCGACCACATTCCGGTTCAGGGAATGCCTTGCCTCTTGACAATAGTAGCCCACTAACATAAGATCGGATCATAGATTTGGTCGCTAACAAAGTCAAAATATTGGTGGCCGAAGCCGAAGCACAGAAAGACGTCGGCGGTAGTGGGAGACCGTACCCTACACAATACGATCTCGTGTTGTTTCCCAACGGCTACATCGTCCCCAAATTCAGAAGGTTTGATGGGAAAGGAAATGCGAACCAGCACATTGCCCATTTTAAAGTATCGTGTGGAAATACTGGGGGCAATGATGCACTTCTCTTCCGACAATTCGTTAATAGCTTGACCGATATCGCTTTCAACTGGTACGCAAGCATACCGGACGGCTCGGTCACACCATTCGCTCAAATGGAATCTCTATTTAGGCAAAGATTCATGAGTGTCAGCGACATAATCACCATCGCTGACCTCAAGAGGACTAAACCAAAGCGCAACAAAAGCAACACTGATTTCATAGCCTGATGGCGTAATCTCACTGTCAAGTGTGAACCGTCATTAGAACAGGACCAATCCGTCAGCCTCATAGGAAATCTCGGCAATTGGATGACTCCATTCCTATGCACAGCAGGTTTCAAAACATTCCGAATGTTCAAATGTTAGAACGGTCGAAGAAAGAGTCCACCCTGGACCCTCAAATTCATAACAAACCTTGGAAGAACCGGAGGGACGACAACCGCAAAGGTGAAAGTTCCAACAGTACCGATTCTTTAAGCAAGTAAGGAACGGGCAGAGAAAAGATTGACCTACCTTGAAAGCCAGTAATGGGGGGAGAAGGATCGACTCTAGAAAAGAAGAGGAACAAGATTTACTCCTTCAGAAGGGATAAGGGCCGCAAAATATTCAAGGACGTCCTGATGAACGGTTTGCAATTTCTAGAAACAAAGAGGCCACATGAAGCAACCATAACCAATAATCCTTTGTATTGCCCATATAACAGAATGGTGAGTCATGAAATTGAGAACTACTACATTTTCAAGGAATGGGTCGAGAAACAGTACAAGGCATGAGAAATTGAACTGTCTAAACGCATGTTAATGAACAATCAAACTGCGACCGCCAACTTTATACAGACGGAAACCGAAACCTACTGGGACCAAATGGCTCAACCATCCACTTCCAAAAATGATTCTAATCTGACGCAACCTCTGTGGAGCGTATAAATATCCAAGAAGACAAAGAAGATGTTGAAGTTGCTTCAGAAAGAGCCTGGAATCAAATAAGTCTTATTGTCCCGGCCTTCGATTCATCTCCATCAAAATCAAAATCCAAGAGTCTTAAAGAACAAGTAAAACTTTGACTCCTTAGTCGTTAAACTGGGAAATAAAAGAAGGAAAACAAAAAAAATAAATAAAAAAATAAAGGGTCAGTCCATAAGCAAAATGGGGCACAAATGAAAACCTGAAAAGATTTCATGAGTAAAAAACAACAGGACAACCCGCAAGCATGTGAAAACCCTGCAAGGACGCAAACTCGTTACAAAAAATTCTCTAAAGAAGGATGATGAGTCGCTCCTAGCACTATTACAGTAGCAATGCAAACGCCAACCGAAATCCAAATCCCCGAAATCTTCTAATGGCAAATGATAAGTCACTCCTTGTAATACCCAGTCCCGATATACCGTAACCGTATTTTAATAGATAATTTCCATATATTTCCCCAAATTTTCCTACATAAAATTTTTAAAACATAAACCTTTACCCTAATTAAACCCTATTCCTTTTTATATTTTCCTAATTCTTATTTCTAAATCCGGCCCATAACCCAAACCCTGTCACGCCCCACTTTTCAGTATACGGGCAGAGGACGCGACGAGACCGCCACGTATTTACTCTGAAGTAAATACGCTAAGCGTATCTAATCAATATAAGTAAAATGCATAAGAGACAGTGACAATAGATATAATTGAATAGCAACTTTATTTATTAACATTCTTTTTACAATACATCTGAAAAGTAAATACATAGAATGAAAGGCAATGCCTAAACAGTGGCATAACAGAAATGGAAAGTACTGAAATGAAATGTACAAATAACTAGAGCTCCGGGTCGAAAACTAGCTGGTCCAAATCCTCGCTGATGGGCTCGATCTCTAGTGAGTCCGAAACACCTGACGACATTCCAAAGAAGAAGAAAGAGAATGTTGTCAGCGAACAAATCACTCGGTAAGTCCCGTAAATAGACAAGAATGGAATAGACAAAATAGAGTATTTATTATTATAATGTTGTATTTAGTGTTAACGCTATTGTTTGTAGCTTGGTACAGAAGAGGCCAGTGTATACGAGAGGAGTCTCACTAGACCAGAGACTACGGTATACGGAGTACAAGAAACCGTTCAGCCATGGTACAACGGCAATTGAATTCAGGTTAGGTGTCTTAATGGTTGCTGTCTCGTGCCACTTCTAACACCTTCCGTACCAATCTACCCTTTATAAACCCCGCGATATCTTGATTGTATTGTTGCATTGTTTGTATTGTATATTGAATATATATATATATATATATATATATATATATATAGATGACTTACCGAAACTATGATATCAGTAATGGAACGGATATAATGGATGATCATGTAAATGGAATATATCCATGGTTCGGTTTGGTCAATATAGATTGAATAGATTGAACAGATTGAATATATGGATTCATATTGAGTTGTAGTTTATACTTGAATCATATTCAAGTCAGATTTATTATATCGAGACTCAGTCCGAGCCAGACAATTAGAAAAGAAATTGAATCCTGAATTATGTTTTGGTGCTATCGGTAACTGCTGCACATGGACGGCAGAATTTGCGTCTTTTTCAAAGACAATTACCGTGTTGATAACACCATTTGTTAAGTTATCTACCTTAAATAGGCAAGCACCCATATCTCCGGCTCCCTGAGACTCAAAATACTGGTCCCGCTTAAACCTATGTTTACTAGGGTCCTTATTGTAATTTAGTATAACTTGAGGGGGTTTTATGTAAAAATAGTTTTTTTTTATATTTTCAAAATATAGCTTAAGTATTTAATTATCGTCTTTAGAATTTTCATAGATGTTTCTTTTATTCAATGTGAAATTTCTAGTGAATATGACCTAATTTTTAAAGTATAAGGTATTTATTTGAAATATTGAAATTGTATGGTATTTTCTTGTAAATGGGATGTTTTTCTTGAATTTTGGAAATATGGAATATTATAAATATTAAAAATAGATATTTTGATATTAATTATATATATATATATATATATTTATTAAAAATATAAGTTTTATTTATAATAGAAATCACATTTTCTAAAGAAAATTGTATTTTAAATCTTTCGAGATCGTATGCTCCTTGCGGAGGTCTGCACTCACTCTACTAAGCCTGAGAATGTGCAATAATCCATACCATCCCGAACGGGTTCTTCGAATGGGTTGTAGAGGCGCAATTGCAAAGATTTGTTAAAATACACTTCTTGTAGAAAAGGTTTTATAAGTTGAAAGCGGTTATATGTAAAGTCGTGTTTTCCCAAATCTATGTTCTCAAATTTCATCGTGCTATATTACATATGAGTGTTGTGAGGAGGTAGGTCATTACCTCGTGAGTTTTCTAAGGTAATATGGTTTACAAAGTTCAAGTATGTCGAAATGAAACATGAAGGCATTTTAATATAAAAGCGGAATAAAACTTGCTACGATTATTATTTTGATATCAAACTTGTTCTATTGCCTTTGTTAATGTTTAATGGTCATGACATAAGAGTTTGATATTATTGTGTTTAAGAAAAATAGAACTTTTTAAGGAAAAACCGAATCGGAAGTCGGATTAACTCCGCTTCCGTCGGGTTTTAGTTTTGAATATTTTTAGAATAGAGAAAAGAAGAAGAATTAGGGACTTACGGATTATTTGACTAGAAGGGAGAAGGAGGAAGAGGTAGGAGATGCCGTTACGTCGTTTCGTCGTCGGAAACTTCTTGAGTTGTCGCCGGAAATTCGTTGGAGCTTCGCCCCTTGCTAACTCTACTTGTACACAAAAGGATCTTGGAATTTTCTTGAGAGTTTGGGAAGGAATTTGGGAGTGAGGAGGGGTGATTTTAGGTGTGGTATTTATAGGAAAATTAAGATTTAGGGTAATGAAAGGGTGTATTAAAATTTTGTATTAAAATGGATTAAATGTATGTTTTAATTTGCTATGTAAATGTGCAAGGAATTTAAATAATACAGAGGTTATGGGGGAGTTCAAGGGTCGCATAAGTTTAAAAAATTAGGTTTTCGGCCGAGTCAAACCGGCGGCGCCGGCCGATTCACGCGTGTCGTCGGCCCGAGTCAAGCGAGTCGGGGTCCATCTCTTCGCCACGTGTTCCTGACGCTTGGTCTAGCCTCATGGTCATGTTTGTTTATTCTGTAACTTACCCTATTACGTGTAGCGCACGTGTAGACTCTTTGTCTTCTAAAAGATTAAAAGAATTTTAGATAAAAATAATGTGTGGCTGATAGGATTTGAACTCTGGTACTTTGGTTCAGCAGTGTAAGGTCTTACCGATGAGCTACAAGCTCTTTCTTACTGTTCTAAAGCAAAACAAACTTATAACTTGTGCTCAAGCTCAAGTACCCCTTTCTGTATTTTTTGAAAAAAAAATGTACAGAAAGTTTAGGATTGTTACAAACCCTAACCCTTTCTATTTTTCCAAATTATTTTCCTAATCTACCCCAGCCCAGCCCACAACCCAACTCCTAATCTACCCGACCCGACCCATTCTACCCGACCCGACTTCCCCATCTTACTCATCTTCTTCTCCCTCTCCTTTTCCCGCCTCTCCCCCCCACGACCCGCTCCTCCTCACCCCACGTCCTCGCCCCACGTCTCCATCTCCCATGCGCTAACTACGAAGCCCTTGCTCACCTCCACGACGACCAAGCCCAAGGACCCAACAACCCCCGCATGACCCGCAATCACCTACGACGAGATCCTCCCTCTTTCTCGCCAACCACCCATGATCACCGCCACCTCCTTGCGATCTCTCCCACGCCAACCCTAAGTGCCTCTCAACTTCTTCTCCTCATTCCTCTTGGAGCCAAGCACTACACCCCACCGCTCCACCATGTCGTCTCCACCACTACCACCTCCAACAACGCCGCCGATCTCCTCCTCGTTACCAACACAACACCACCATCATCATCGCCGCCTCCACCACTGACCTCATCGCCGCAACCCCCATTGCGCCGAGCCCTCTCACCTACAAACCTACCAACTCCCCCTCTGCAACCCCCTTTTGCCCCTGCAACCGAGCACCGACCACCCCGCCGACGCATCTCCTTACCTCTCTGTCGTCTGCAGCATCCCCGAACACGTTGCCGGAGCTCCCCAAACCACCTTGAAGACCTTTAGCGACCCACTTCTTCACACCATCGACCACAGCTTGCCTCGCAACCTCTGCCTATCGATACAGCCGCCACCCATCGCCGTCACTAACTCCTCTCACCGCCGGTAACCACCTAGCTCCCCGAAGAGCTCAGCGCCACAACCAGCATCTGCTCCACCTCCGTCCACCTCAATCTTGCCTCCACGCTCCAAGCTCAGCCCTTTCGTTCCGGCCCGTTAATCGGAGGTTCTCTCGCTTATGAGTGAAGGATAATTAATGGCAGCTTTGTCCACGGCTGTCGGAGATTAGGACCCCAAATTCAATAACCCCCAATCTACCCTAGGCAGAGGATCTGTACATGCCTGATAAGTAAGCGCATTCATATCTTAATAGGATGGTGAAAAACACTCTATAGTTTATATGGGAATAAAGGTGAACTAAAGTATAATATGAGACAAATAAAAGATAAGTGTAGTATCGTAAGGCATGTAGATCAATGAGCGAGCAATATGTCGTTTAAAAGCTGGTTTTACCGTACTTTAGTATTTTAGTTTGGGTCATAAAGAATAGGGCGTGCACATCGTGAATATTCCGTTTGATATTTTGGAACATCATATAATGATTCTAGAAGTAGCCCTTGTGGATTCAAGAGGTGGCCCTCGCACATATAACGTGGCACTTTCTTCCACACGGCACTTAGGTCCATATACAATAACATTACCGTATTTCCTATATATATGGCTCTATTCTTTTCCTAACTCCCCATATTTATTTGAAAATACGACTTTAGATAAGTGGATGTATTTATTTTAAAGAAATCGAATTTGGAAACTTAAGGGTATTTTGGTAAAAATATGGTTTTAGGAACTTTGGTTATTTAAACGAAAATACGGATTTATAAAGCATAGGGTATTTAAATAAAAATACAAGATTTAGAAACGATAGGGTGAAATATATTCATCGAGAAAGGTAAGGTATTTTAGCGTTAAAAGTTATTTGGAATTTCGGGAGCATTTCGGTTGTAAAATGGTGTTATATTAATATGAAAATGGGCCGCACAATGGCGTGCTTGCATTTGAGAGTCCAACATTAAAAAGGGTTAAGATAGGTCAATATCCCGGCCCTAAAAGTGTAAGGTTCTATCCTAGGTGTAATCTAAACTGCCAGTCGTAGTAAAAACGTACTTTGGGGTCTTCCGTATTATACCAGATACAATAAATAAGAGTCATGCTAAAGTTTAGAGAATCGAAAAGATGACGAAGATGAACATGTTCAGAGAAGGCAACGAGGGCAAAGGAGATAGACGAGAGATTCTACCTCAAAGGTTGGAATGTCGGTATATGTCGAGTCGTACGAAAATATGACCTTCCTCCTTGGATTTTATCTGGTTGATCGGGTAGCACATTTACGACGGCATCGAAAAGATGAAGAATCAGGTATTTTTCTTGGATTTTTGTGACGAGTAGAATGGGAGAAAAGCCTAAGGGAAGACGGGTATTTATAGGGTTTCAAAAACCCTAACTTGAGCCGACCGGAGCCACCGACCCTGCCTCTAATCACCGGCCCGCTGTCCCCAGGCCAATCCTGGCCATCGGATCGACTGCATGAACGGTCTAGATTTGTCCACATGGGCGTAAGCCGCTCACGTGGTCCCACGAGCCTGCGCGTGCAGGCCCCTGGGGTTCACATGGCGACGAAAGCAGCCGCTGCTGCAATGGCCGGCCCGGGTCTAGGCTTATGGGCCAGGGCCGGGCCTGGGTCTGGGCTCGGTTTAAAATGTTTTAATTTTTTTCTAAAACCTTTTTAAAATCGTTTTCCCCCATAAAATTAATTAAAAATAATTTTAATTATCGAAAAAAATATGAAAAATATCGAGGAGAAATTCCAAGCAAATACTTAGTAATTTCAAATACTTTTCATCTCAAAAATAATTCTTTTCTTTCGAAGTCTATCTTTAGAATAAACTTAGAAAATTTTAGAAATCATATTTAAATTCTTTTCCTTTAATAAATGTAATCTAAATTTCCTTTTCTTTTCTTTTCAAAAAAAATCATTTATACATCCTTTTCTCTTTACAGAAATTATGTTAAATATTTCTAAAAATAAGAAAACCTATGACTATTCATTTCCTTCAATATAAATTTTAAAATTTCTTTTAATGGAAACTATTAACATTAAAACAACATGAAAAAATATTTTGTTCCAAAAATAAAATAACTTTTATTTACTATATAAAAATTTCGGTCATTACAATGTCAAAATTTATGTTTTCTTCAGTTTTCCAATATTCCGCTTGCTATGCACAAGAAAACAATGAAATTTTCAAAAAAAAAGTTTTCTTCCAATTTTTAATATTTTCCATTATATAGCAACACCAAAACATCAAAAATTTCTATTTTCTACATTTTAAAAATATTTATGCATGCTATCATCAGACGAAAATCATGAAATTTTCGAAAATCATGAATTTTTATATTTTTCTAGTTTCTTCATATGTTGCATGCTATATAACATATGACAATCGATTTTTTTTTAAAATTCTCAAAATTATTTGTTTTCTTCAAATTTACAATATTTTGTTCGCTAGCACTTGAAAATTACGCAATTTTAAAAATTCTCAAACTTTTATATTTTTCAGTTTCTTAATATTTTACTTGCCACACGAATATCACGAAAATTTCAAAATCTAAAATAAATTTAGTTTTGTCTGATTTTTCAGTATCTTGCACGCTACAAATGGAAATTCGTATTTTAACAAAAAATTCTCAGAATTTTCTGTTTTTCAATTTTTAAATATTTTACTTGCTATATCACACCAAAATCTCAAAAATTTCTGTTTTTCTATGAGAAAAAGCTTTTTGTAAACCTACAATACATGTAAATCATTGTCCCTGTTCTTTTTGAAAATATATAGGAAAAGGGGGCTTCTCTCGTATATACTAGAGTAATACTTTTTTTACTGGTGCAGTGGAATCCATATAGGCTATATGGATTCCCGTTGGATAAAAAATGGACCATATTATCCACTATCTAGATACTTGTATGCAATGGCCCAACTTATATCCAATGCGAATCTATGCAGCCTACATGGATTTCACCGCACTGGTAGTAAAAGCATTACTTTATATACCATTCTTTCTATTCATCTCTCTTCTTCTCTAGACTTGTAAATTTTGTTGTTTTTCAATATAAGACGGGCTCTCATTGAGGCCCTGCATTTCCTTCATAAAAAAATATCACACCAAAATCCTAAAACTTTCAAATATTTAAAAAAAAATCAATTTTATTCAATTTATCAATATTTTGCATGCTATATAACTCACGAAAATCGCGACACTTTTAGCAATTTCAGATTTTTTTTTGTGTTTTTTGATTTTTCAATATTTTTCTTGCTATAACACACAAAAATCCCGATATCTTCAAAATTCCTAAATTTTTTCTATTTTCTATAAATTTTCAATATTTTGCATGCTATAGCATACGAAAATCGAGAATTTTCAAAAAAAAATATTTTCTTCAAATTTTCAAAACTTGCATGTTAGCATACAGAAATCGTGAAATTTTCAAAAATCATAATATTTTTTGTTTTATTCGAGTTTTCTAATATTTTCTGTTTTATTTGGATTTTCAATAGTTCGCCTACGCTATCTATAAAGATAGCGAACTTTTCAAAAATATCATTTTTTTTTGTTTTCTTCCATTTTTCTCAATATTTTGCTCTAGCGCATGAAAATCACTAAATTCTAAAAAATCTTGAAAAGATTTTTTTTTCTCGCTTTTACGATTTTTAACACACGAAAATCGTGAAATTTTTATTTTTCAGTTTTTCATTATTTTGCTTTCTATTTAAAGCACGAAAATTTACAATATTTTCAAAATCCCAATTTTTTTTTTGTTTTCTTCAATTTTTCATTATTTTGCTTGTTAAACAAACGAAAATCACAAAAAATTTAGAAATCTCAAAAATAAATATTGTTTTCTTTACCGATATTTGGCATAACAACATATGAAGGCTAACAGCTTCAAAAATATCCAAAAAAAACTGCTTCTCTTCTTTTATTTCATTGTTTTACATGCTATATATCACTTGAAATTCAAGAAATAGCAAAAATCTCATATTTCTTTGTTTGTATAGTTTCCCTTTAATATTTTGCTTGCTCATATTTTTAGAAATTTTCGAGTATCAAGAAGTCAGATGACTATGTGAAGTAAAACAAGAAAAAGTCACTGATGACTACTTAGAAACTAACATAACCAAGAAATCTAGTATGAGTGACTGAGACTCCGGATGAATAGAAACCCCTAACGATACACGAAAATCACGAGGGCCAAAATTTATATTTTCTTTAAATTTCCAATTTTGCATGCTGAATTATGCGAAAATTATGAAATTTTCAAAAATTTAAATCTTAAATTTTTTTATCTTTGCCTTTTCAATTTTTTCCTATAAAAGTCACAAAATCTTTAAAAATCTTAAGAATTTCCTATTTTCTTCGGTTTTTCTATATTTATTTTGCTGTAACACACGAAATTGCCGAATTTTAAAAGTCTTGATATTTTATGTTTTCTATATTTTACATACTACAACAGAAAACAACGTAAAATTTAAAAAATCTCAAAATTTTCTATTTTTAAATCCTTTTTCAATATTGTGCTTGGTATATAGCAAACGAAAATAAAAAAATTTAAAAATTCTTATATTTTCTTATTCTTTCATTATTAATATTTATATGCTATATAGGGCATGAAAATAAAGAATTTTAATATTTACATTAGCACATGAAAATAGTGTTTCTTTCAAAAATGTCAAAAAAATTGTTTTCTTCTATATAATTTTTTGTAATACCAAAAAGAACATCGTGAAATTTTTAATTGAAATTTGTTTTCGATTTTAGTATTTTAATATATTACATACTATAGCACAAAAGAATCTGAGAGTTTTCAATATTTTTCCAAATGATGAGAGAAAAAATCAAAAGAGATTTTAAAGACGGGGCCAAACAGAATTTTTCCACTATATAAACCTAACTATATGCGATAAAAATACAAAAAAAAATTCCATGACCTAAATATAGTAAGTGAATTAAATAGGGGGCTAGATAATAATTTTTCCACTAAATACAAACTAGATAAAAAAATATTTTAAGAAATATTCTCAGGGTATAATTTCATATGTACAAAACCAACTTTTACTAAAGGAAGTGAGAAAAGAGTGATGTATTCCAACTTTAATTAACAGAAATCCGACAAAACTTGCATTTGTAATGATAATATATGTTTAAAAAATTGCTTCTATCATCATCTCTATCATTAATGCCAAAGAAGAGGTGTATGATACACGTGAAAAAATGACCCTCTAATTTGCCGTACCTAAGCATTGATTGTGTATCAACTTATTATACCGCGACACACATAATTAAATAAATAAAATATAAAATATAAAAAATTTGTTAGCTGTGTAGTTTTAATCACTTCAACTTTTATTTAACAAACGTCTTAAATACTATTAATTAAAACTAGTTTGTTTTTGCACTTGACACATGTTGAATATGATGTTTTTACTATTTATAAACAATATTGATAATTTCATATGTATCATGATTAAAATATAGAACAATCTATATCTCGGGAGGACATAAGTTATTTAAATATGCATGTATACTCCTTAGGATGCTCGTTGCTTCGAAGATATTTGTTTTCTGTTTAAAGAAAAATAATTGTATAACTCTCAAAGATATTCATTGTTATTTTATAGTGAAGTATTTTGTGGCAGTGAGCATGAAGAGCTTTTGGTTGGAATTTGCTATTGTTTCTCATAATGACCCATGATAGTGTCCATGAGGGGAAAAAAGGGGCTTGAGTGAAGAAATTAGTTGAGATATGACCGACCAATAATTTCATCAATTTGCTTATAAGAGTAGTGTATGGATAGATAGCACTACTACAATAAGGGGTTGCCCTACGGATAAAGGTTTTCATAGGAGCAATAAAATGATACCCCTACGGATTACTCCGTAGGTCCACATGGTTGCCTCTACGGTGCCATACGAATTAATTTAAAAATATTAAAACGTAATTTGTTATTTAGCCTTACGGAGCCGCAAAAAAAGGACCTACGGTTAAATCTGTAGGGGCATATATATAGATTATTAATAAAAAAATAAAGCACAGAAAAGTTCTCGATCGTTTCTAAAAATTCCTCGCTCTCACTCTCCCGCGTGCGCCTCTCGTCGCCACCGCCCGCGCCTCGTCGCCACCGCCCTCCCGCACGCGTCTCGTCGTCCCCGACATCACCGTCGACTTCCTCGTCGATTTTCTCGTCGCCACCCCCCGTGACTCATCGCCGATTGCGTCGTCGACCATCTCCGGTCTCCTCCATCGCCGGCCTAGCTACAGGTTAGTAAATTTCATATTTTTACTTCTAATTATGCTTTTATTTCTGTTTTTGTTGATTATTGGGTTGCTACTTGGGCTAGAGTTAGGGTTCAGGGTTCGGTTAGGATGAGGGTTAGGGTCAGGGTTAGTGTTCGGTTCAGTTAGGGTTAGGGTTAAGGTTAATTAGTTGGGGTTAGGGTTGGAGTTAGGATAAGACTTGGGCTAGGGTAAGACTTGGGCTAGGGTTAGGGTTAGGGTTCAGTATATGGTTAGGGTCAGGATTAGGGTTTGTGTAACACCCGAGCCCAATGCTACTAATTTCTGTTACTTTATGAATGAAGTGTGACCCTTATTTCATTTATCTTGCTTGTTTGTGGCTTACTGTAAATTTTTACCCGGTAAAGTCATTTCTACATATAACAATTTTCGGCATCTAAAATAAAATTAAAAATATCCATCTTGGCCTACTTGACACCCCTAACCCCGTTGTAGCGTCCGTGCATCGCGTTCTCGTCCCGTTCAGTGAAACGGGCGAGTTTGGATGGCTACGCGCGCGTACATGTGTCCGTTTTGGGGGCATGCTTTTTAACCATAAAACACTTAATTTTAAAATTTGGGTCCCGCTTAAAATCCTATTATTTCAATTTCAAATTTTTGGACCCGACCCGGACGCGATTTGGAAATATTTTATTTGGCGCCAAAATCCCAAATTTTAATATTTTAAAATCATCGAATATTTTCCTATAACCTATAAGATTTTCACTGTTCAAGTATTTAAATCTTTAATATTTTATTCTTTAACAACCTCAACCAATCATCGCCCTGTTGTGTGGGCCCCGTCTCTCTCTCTCTCTGTCCCCGATCTCTCTCTCTCTCTCCTCTCTCTCTCTACCCCTCATATCTCTCTCTCTCCCTCAAATCTCTCTCTCTCTCTCTCTCCCTTATAATTTTCAAAACCTTTTTCCCTCCTCTCTTTTCTCATGAGAAAACCTAGAGACCCATCGCGAGAACCCAGCGAACCCCCCCGGCCGCCTTACCCTAGCCGTCGCAGCCCAACGCTGACACCGCTACCACCTCCATCCTCGCCTCCTCAGCCTAGTCTCACCTTTTCCTCCTTTCCACGCGTTCCCTGACACCTGCACCCCAGCCGCGGCCGCCTGCAGTCTTCCCTGCACGCATCTGCGTCGCCTGAGTCGCCGCCGGTGATCACCGTCCTCTTGTCCCCGACCTCGCACGCTCCTCGGTGAGATAACTTCCCTCCTCTCTTCCCTTCTTCTTTCTTTCTCGGCTAATGCATTCTTGATCTGCAGTCTTCTCCCCGCGGTCACTGTTGGCCACCGCCGGAGCCGTCGACCTCGTCGTCGTTCTCACGCCTCCTCTCTGTGATTACAGAACCCTTGTAAGCCGTCGCTCATTCCTTGTTTCTTTTCTTTTATTGATTGCAAGTCTTGACCGTTCACTGTTCATTTTTCGGTCGGAATCCGGCGATGCCGACGATGTGACCCGACTTTCCAGCAAGGTACCCCGACCCGCATGGTTCCATTGGTCGTTGTTTGGGTTCAATCCGTGAACCGTGCGCCCGTCGTGAGTTTCCCCGCCGACGTTTACGTTCCGTTTTTCCCGGTTCGCGACCCGTCGAGGCAAGTACCCCTTGCTACATGCTATACAATATTTACATATATATATAGACACCCTAAATCTGTAAATTGAGTTTTGGTACAATCATTTCTCATTTTTCGTGTACAGTATTACATTATATCATTTTACCACTACACTTGGAACCTACAGTTTGTAAATTGAACCTGATAACCATATTTACCCGTTTAATCACATTTATAATGTTAATGTAGCTTATGGCATTTATCCCTGTAGTTCTGTTCCATTCGGACACTCGTATGCTTTTAACCTGAAATGGCTATACTGAACCGTTACATAAATCATTGCACCTCTAAGGGTTCTTAAACCTGTTAACATGACTAAACGGCTATACTTGTCTTACTGCACTCTTGTAATCATCTTTGTGACAAATTTGATAACTATATTGCAACTTGAATGAAACTGCCTATTACTTAATTCATTGCTTATCTCATGTTGTTAATACCCATGTTTGATTATATCTGATTGTGAGCACACCCACGATATTGATTACATCTTGACCTGACTTGCTACATGAATATATTGATATACCTGACATGGTACCGTACACTGTTGACTTGACCTGATGTACCATGACCTGACCCGTTACCTGATCTTGTGTCTAATGCCAACAAACCTGACATGTAGTCCTCATGGACCGTTCCTGTTGTCTATCCAGACAAACCTGCTTTTACCTAATCCTGTGTTGGCATTAGTTCTTGATTACCGAATACCTGACTTGACATACATAACCTGGGGGTATGGGGAAATCAACGGTGAAACCTGACTTGTAACTCAACAGTTCGATACCTGTTCTGATCAGTCTTACGGGCTAGGCCAGCCCCGGAGTGATGATGCTGACATCACTCGCCCATCCTACTACCTGTTACTGCCTAGCGGCACGTCTCTGTTTCGCCCAATCAGAGCAAAGCTCTGTTGAAATTCAAAATTCAAAATTTTGAAGCAACTCTTCAAATCTCGGGCGCAACGCGCCACATGTCAGGCGCTGATACGTCAGCGCAACGTCCAAGAAGGCGCGCCCAATCAGAGCAAAGCTCTATTTTAAAGCAAAATTAAAGAAAGCAACGCTTCAGTTGCGCAGGCACTGCGCTGCGCGACACGTGTCAGCGCAGATGAGCTAGCGCAGTTGCGCAGGCACTGCGCTGCGCGACACGTGTCTACGTAGATGCGCTAGCGCAGTTGCGCTGCGCGACACGTGTCACGCGCTGGGGCATTTGCGCCAAACAGAATTAAGATTTTAAAGAAATCTTTCTGTTCTTATTAAAACAAGAAGATTTTCTTCTGTAAAACACAAACCCTTGGATCAAAGATCCAACGGTGGGGAAAATTCCTCAAATCACTCAGAAAAAGATCTCTTCAACAAAATTAACTAATTTATGGGCACTATAAAAGAGACCCCAGACCTCAATTCAAAGGCATCAACATTTTTCTTGAAAAAAGTCAAGAGCTTCAAACAGAGAGAGAATTCTGAGAAAATTTCAAAGAAAAAGGTAAAAACCTTCACGAGAGAGAAGAAATCTCTTTTAATAAATCATTGATCTAAAAACCAGATCAATGTTCTTCACATAATAAACAGTGCTTTGCACTTCTTATGAACCACTGGTTCTTTAAAAACAAGAAAGCAACAAAAATAAAAAATAGTGCTTTGCACTTTTATGGACCTCTGGTTTTTGAAACAAAAAGAAAAACTTATTTTTCTTTGATCTAAACTAGATCAAGAAATCAAATAGTGCTCTGCACTGCTGTTCTTGAATATAAAAGATTCTTAGTGTTTTTACACTTCCAAACTGCGCTGTTGCGCTCTTGAGAGAGCGCCACGTGTCAGCTACAGAACAACTTGCGCTACGCGCTCTTGAAATAGAGCTTTGCTCTCTGGAATTGGCGCAACTCACCAGAGCGCGCCACGTGTCAGCAGCGCAACAGCGCAGCGCACTGCACCGCTGCGCTTGCGCTCACCAGAGCATGACACGTGTCCTCATCACAAGCGCTTGCGCTCAGTGATTGGCGCAAAGCGCCTGACAAATGCAATGCATTTCTTTTACTGAAGGGCCAGGCCCAATTAAAAGACCAAACATGCCTAATTAAATTGATGCTCTGCATCATTTATAAATGGGCAAAGCCCAAACAAAATAATAAAAATGCTATGCTGATGCCTTGCAGAGCCCAAAATAAATTGATGCTCTGCATCTTTTATGGGCAGAGCCTAAACAAAAAAAAATAGAAAATAATGCAATGCATTACTTAAAAATGGGCCAAGCCCTAACACAGGCCTAACAGACCAAAAACAAATAAAAGGCGTTGAATACTTTGGACTTAACCCAATCATGGCTGTAAGTCCTCAAATTAAATTGACTGAGCGAGATTGCTCCCTTAAATCAATTTATATCCGGTTCGAGGGTACATCTCCGAGCTCCTCCGACACCTCTCGTTGTAATCCTTCAACGACGTCAGAGAGGCGACGGGTCCCAACAACCACACATGAATATGGACTGCGGGGTCCTTAAACTCGTGGACCAAAACGTCCCTAAACTAGTATTGGACCGAAACGTCCCTAAACTAATGTCGGACCACCACGTCCCTAAACTGGAACATGGACCGCAACGTCCCTAAACTACCTATGGACCACTACGTCTCTAAACTGGAACAATAGAGCCTCCAAATGCTCTTTTGCCGGATCTAAACGATCCCGTTTAAGTTGATCTTAGCCCCCAAACACGGCTAACGTATCCTTAAACATTTAAACGGACTATAAAACTCCAAATCAACCTTGGTTCAAGGGTACATCTCTGAACTCCTCTGACATCTGCCGTTGTAATCCTTCAACGACGTTAGAGAGGTGACGAGTCCCGATGGCCAGATATTAAATGGATTATCACGTTAAGTTGATCTTAGTCTCAAACAGGACTATCGTATCCTTAACGAACGTTTAAGTTGATCTTAGCCGCAACGCGACTAATGCATCCTTAAACTAAAAACACCAAACCCAAATCTAAGTAAATACGGATTTGGACTAATCCACGTCCTACGGGCGACGGCATTACTCAGTCCCCGTGCACAATCCACGGGCAACCACAAACAAAACAAACACACACGACACGAAGTGAAATTCTGGAGAAGGAGAAAGTTGTTACCGCGATGCAGTAGCGTAATTAACTGCAGGGGCTTGCGCCTGCAGGGAAGAGCGTCCCCACAATCAAAAACCTCTCAAGCGAGGGGGAATCTGACGAAGTCTGCTACATCGGCCGCATCCGTCTAAACCTCTGATACACGGTTCCATAAATCAACTTGGCATCTTCGGAGAGGTGGACGGATAAAACCAAATAGCATCTGCCCCGAATCTCAGCGTCAGGACACCGCAGTCCTGTGCGCCGTCTTTCGGAAGGGAACGGATTCTGGCACGCCCGGTGGGACCTTTTCCTCTTTCCACTCCACACTTCGTGTGTCGTCTTCGCGAACCAATCGCGGTTTGTTAACGGTTGCCTTTGGATTTCAAGTTTACTAAGATTTGGTCTCTTGCTCGGTGCAGAAGAGAAGTCAAGCATCGATGGCCTCAACTTGTTCGAAGTGCTCTAACTGCAGCTGCAGCTCGCGTCCGGCCTCAACTGGGGGCATAACCTACGGGCCCCAAGCGGCCTCTTTGTTCACCATGCCCGTGGAGCAGATTACTCAAGCCACCACGGGGCTGTTTTTCGGAACTATGCTTCCGCCAACAAGCTTCAGCACCCCCGTGCCCGTACAAGAAGCTTCTAAGAAGTCGGTCTTCGATCGACTTTCAGTTACTGCGGCCCCTCTCAACGGGTCACCCAACACCGGTGCCTCGGTCTTCTCCAGACTGGGCCAAAACTCTCGCGGACCCGCAATGAGGCGTGCAGTCTCAGAAAAGGTTATACCCAAACCTGCTCTTGAAGTCATCAAGGCGGCTTCTCCTGCTAAGAGATCGGTCTTTACAAGATTGACCGTCCCAACTCCCACTCCTACTTTTGCTGCTCAAAAGACATCAGTCTTCAATAGGCTGACACCGGCAACCACCCCACACCTAAACAGGGGGCAAGAAGAAGCTGTTTCTGTCTCTGAGCCAATACCGACGACTCGTCGCGCCCGACGACGCCACTGGCGCCGGATAAGGAGGGCCGGGGGCAACTCCCCTTCTGGGATGACTCCGCCAACTCCGACGATGGAAGTTAACGCTGCTGTTCCAACCGGGAACAGCTTTGAGCTGTTGAATAGGGTACGCAGAAACTCGCCAACTGCGGTCCTTAAAAGATCTCCTCTGCCGCTAGAAACTGCCGTGGAAGCAGAAAAGCCGGAGTAGCCTCTTCAATCGCTGTCCTCCAGGATCTATAAGACATGGCGACGAGTCCGAGAATCTGTCATTGATCCTAATTTCTCCCGCCAACAGAAGAAGTCGAAAGGTCGGCAAGAAGAAAATCCCCCGGTCAAGCAACGAAAGGCGACAACCGCTTGGGTGCCCAAAGCAACGGCCCCTTCAACTTCTACGGCCCATAAGAGAAGGAGGCCAGAGAAAGTTCCTACACCTGAAGTAAATACCAAAGGAGGTGAACCCAAACGCCCTAAGTCCGGGGGCATGATAGTTCATACAGTTTATGTGGCATCGGGAAAGGAGGATAGCCGCATATCAACAGGTCATAGACCGCACACGAGGTCGGTAACCAAGGCTCAGGAGTAGCAGCAGAAGCTCCAAGAAATGATGAACGCTATGGCCGCACTTACAGGGCCAAAAGAAAACCTTGAAACGTCCTCGGATGAACGCCAAGAGGAAGAAACCGACGCCGAATTCCTTCGTCGGATATTGGAGAAGAAGGACAAAGAGGCTGCTGAACAAGCAGCCAACATACAGCGTATGGGCCTCCTCTTCCAAGACATGATAGGGATGATGATACAACAAGATCCTCCGGCTGAAGAGCCCCCGATCGTCCTTAGAGACGATAGGGGAGAAACATCAAATCCTCCACCAGCTCTGTCGATGGCTAAGGAGGATACAATCTCCAAAGCTGATTTGGATGAGTACATCGCCCAGCAAATACGGGTTCATCATGCGACCGAAGCGGCCGGTCAGGTCGTAAAAACGGGACGGCCATAGCCAAGTTGGTACGATCAAATCAAGTACCCACCCGGTTACACAATTCCCAAGTTCCATGTCTACAAAGGGACGGGCAATCCTCATCAGCATGTTGCCCAGTTCAGGGCACTCTGCGGCAACACCGGCGGTGATGACAAGCTGTTGCTTCGCCAGTTTGTTGGAAGCTTATCAGATACGGCGTTCGAATGGTACTCTGAGCTCCCGAACGACTCTATTAAAACCTTCGTGGAGATGGAGTTGTTGTTTACTCAGCGTTTTGCAAGCGCCAGTGAATGTACCCCGATGACAGCACTGATTAACGCCAGGGTAAAACCCGGCGAGACGTGGGTTCAGTACGCTATACGATGGCGGAACTTATGGTCGAAGTGTGAGCAGCGCATTGAAGAAGCTCCCGCGGTGGGTATGTTTGTGGGAACCCTTGATCCGCAAGCAACCATCTCACAATTTATGATGTTTTTCAAGCCAACTACCTTCCAGGCCTTGATTGACAAACTAGCGCAAATGGATCAAATGGGCCATAAACCCCCTCTTCCAAGGCCGGACTCCCGAAATGACAAAGGGAAGGGAAAAGCGATCGTCGTCACTTATGCTCAACAACAACCGAGCGACTCGAAGCCGGTT
This sequence comes from Agapanthus africanus, assembly GCA_030015575.1. Classification (NCBI taxonomy): domain Eukaryota; kingdom Viridiplantae; phylum Streptophyta; class Magnoliopsida; order Asparagales; family Amaryllidaceae; genus Agapanthus; species Agapanthus africanus. The sequence goes on along the minus strand of CM057349.1, from coordinate 450,588,593 downwards.
GCTCGTCAAAATAATATGCGCCCGTACTACCCCTTGAGGATAGGATGGGACGTCCTTATTCCTTTCCCCGCGATAAAACGAGGAGGTTATTCGAGCTGGCGTTGCGCAACAGACTCATAAATCTGCCGGATCTAAAACGTCCGTTGCAACCAAGTGACGTCAACGAGCCCAACTACTATCCTTATCATCGAGTACTAGGCCATCTGATCGAAGATTGCTACGTTTTCAAGAATTGGCTTGAAAACCAGTACCGACAGGGCAAGTTCGCGTTATCTGACAAATGGAAGGAGAATCCCCCGCAGCCCCACACCTCTAAGGGGATGAATACGCCGGGGGCAACATGCTCCGTCATTGAAGAAGCTCCTTGGGAGGTTGTATTATCAGCCAAGACAAAGAGGATGCTAAACGATCTTCAGACATGTCCAGCGATCGAGTGGAAGAACCCGTTGGAACCGCAGGTCATTGAAGGGATGTTGAAACCGCGTCCAACTCCAAAGACCGATGGTGGTGGCTCAAGCACTCGCAACCGGTCGTCAAAATCTTCGAAAAAGAAGAAAAAGAAGTCAAAGAAGCCCGTGAAGCCTGGTGACAAGCGCACGGACCTGCAAAAACAAATTGATGCGCTGGAGGAATACAACCAGAAGGCACGGACTCCCATTACATTCCAAGAGTTCCTCAATCACGTCTTTCAAGAAGAAGATGAAGGAGAAAGTTCATCGGATGAATCCGAGAAATATGTGGCGAGCTGTCATATGATTTCCCATTCGATCATGAACGATGAGGAGACTCCTTGCACCGAAAAGCTGGGGGCAGATCCTGAACCAAAAGTTCTGGGGCCATCAGATGAAGTAATTGACGCATTCCTTAATGAAGCTCGGTTGAAAAGTAAAGCTGATAGGGAGTGCGAGGCGGCTATATTTGAAGGGGCCAAACGCAAGCGACTTGATGAAGGAGCTGAGACGATCCCGCTGGAGCAAAACACCCCCGCTGCCGACAAAAGCCAATTCAAGATGAGGAAAAAGTTTGCTAAGGCCATATCAATGGGCATGAAGCTACCATCCTCTGAAGGAAACATCACCGGTGAAGTGGAAACGCACCCTTCCTATTGCTTATATCATCAGAAGATTTCGCACCCCACACAAGAGTGCAAAGCTTTCGATAGATGGTGGCAAGGATACGTTGCTCGTCGACAACGCTTTAAGCAGGAAAAGCGTAAAACTCGTCGAGAGCAAAGAAATACGACCGAAGAGCTTAAAAGAACTGCTGGCGATTGTTGCATGGTTATCACCGGTAGATCACAAGTGCCTACATTCGGGAGCGATTCTGATGAGGAGCTGGAACTTGCCCCTCTCTTTAAAGAGTCCGCTTCGAGAAAAGAAGAAGAACCGAAGGTTTGAGAAAATATCCGGCTACGTAATCGCACGCTGCCCGAAAAGAACCTCGGACCCTCGAACAAAAAAGATAAAGGGAAAGAAAAGGCCACTGAAGATATCGTCTTAGATGACCAAGTGGTGGAAGAGCTAGCTACCAAAGACCCACCAAAGAAGAATAAGGTGGATTACAACGTTTTAGCACATCTGAGGAAGCTGCCCTCACAGCTCAGCATTCTTGACGCCCTTTTGCTATCAAAAGAGGTGAGAGATTCGTTAATTAAGGCGCTCCAAGACCCAGAACAATTCCAAGCATGCCTGGCCGAGGAAAAGATGAAGGATGAATTGGAGGAAGTGCACACGGCCGATGTTACTTTTGGCGATGAAGACCTTCTACTTGGGACGTGCGAACACAATCGCCCTCTCTATGTCTCGGGATACTGCCATGATATAAAGATAGGCAAAATCCTGATCGATAACGGGTCGTCTGTTAACCTACTCAACGTGCGGGTGTTGAAGGAAATCTGCATGAGCGTCCAGCACCTTGCTCGGGACAAGATCACCATCTCCGGGTTTGACTCCCAATCGTCAAAGACTCTTGGATCTGTGATACTGACGCTACGCTTCGGGCTACTCGTCACGGACGTTAAGTTCCACGTCATAGATGCCAAGACATGCTACAACGCTTTGCTCGGCCGACCATGGTTACACGAGTACACATCATCCCTTCTACACAACATCAGTGTATGAAGTATTTTAAGGATGGTTTCGAGTATACCGTGACGGGAGAACTGAACCCATTCTCTGTGAACGAGGTCCGCAAATACGAAGATGCCAAATACTTCTTACCGGATTTCGAAGATACGGAGAAGTGTCACAAGCCGGAGAATAAAACTAACGCCACCATCCCTGTCTTCGGCAGTGATACCGAGGAGGAAGAGGAGATGGTTTATTCGGGTCCGCCCCAACACAACAAGTCGGGACCATCAGCTCCTACGTTGATCTTTGGCAGCGACTCAGAAGATGAAGTCCATGCTGTATTCTCTGCTCGACCTTCAATACGAACGTTCGCTGATGAAGATCAAAGTCTGCAAGTTGCCATGGTGCCGTTTAAACACCATAAAGAACTGGATGCACTTAATATTTACAACGTAGAAGAGCTACAAACATTCTACATCCCTCCCAGGCGAGAGAGCGAGAAAGCAATTCTGTTTTACCGCTCTGAAGAAACCAAGGTAGAAAAAGAAATCTGGCATGGCGCGGATTCTACGCTCGACAGGCTTCAGCCTATCCGTCTATCCAGATATTATACGGAGGGTTTGAAGCTGCTGAAACGCCAAGGGATATCCTTCAAGCAGACCGTTCGAAAAGCCAAGTTCTACGACAAAGTCTGGAACGTTCCTGGAACTCAACGTAAGCTACCTAATGGGAGAATGGAAACAAAAGGGCTTGGATACATCCGGTCAAAGAAACGAGAGTTACTACACGGCTGCTACATCGTGTACTACTTCAATGAAGAAGCAGATGCTCAATGGGAGGACGCTAATCCTGAGACAGTAAAAGTTCCAAATGCAAAAGAGTCCAGTCCGTCGTTCGAGGAACAAATGAACAAACTTATAAAGAAAGCTGGTCAAAAAGTCCGAGATGATCACAACCGTGAGACGACCATCTACGAGAAAGCCAAGATGCAACGCCTTCTCCAACAGGCCGTAAAGAATGAAAATGCCGCTCCTTGTCAACCTGTTATAAAGAAGGCTCGGCGCAAAAGCAGAAATAAGTCGAAAAGCCAAAAAGGCGCTCGACAACAACAAAGCATGGCTAAGAAGCCACGCAAACGGGAGTCGAGCGTTATTGATCTATCCCTTATGAAGAAAATGGGTCGAGCATACTCGTTTCCGCAAAACAAGACGAAGAAGATACTTGACCTCGCTCTAAAACATCAGATGCTTACACTGCCGGAGTCTAAATATCCCAAACAAGCGGGCGAAGTCTCACACCCGGACTATTGCCCTTACCATCGAGTAATGGGGTATCCTCTTGAAGATTGCTTCACCTTCAAGAATTGGGTCGAAGATCAGTACCAGCTCGGCAAGTTCGCTCTGTCTGACAACTGGAAGGTAACGCCGCCACGGAAGCACGAGCCCAAGGCCATGAAAGAAGAACCGGTTCCACATTGGGATTGGAAGCGAATTTGCACCTGTCACATGATTGCCCGAGGACATAGATGAGCTCCCTTGGTGCTTCGAAAACAGTAGCGACGAGATAATCTCAGAATTCCCACCAGCGCCAAAAGAGCTGGAAGATGGAATCCATACCACTGCAGATAATCTCAAGAAGATTGAGTTGGGATCGACAGACGATCCGCGACCGACATTCATCAGCAAGCTGCTATCTGAAGAAAGGGTGGCTGCGTTAACGGACGTGCTTCTACAGCATAGAGATTGCTTCGCGTGGAACTATTCCGAAATGTCGGGACTAGATCCAGAAATTGCTGTACACAGATTGGCGATATCCCCGGACATCAAGCCAGTCAAACAGGCGCCGAGGAGAATGCGGCTCGAGCTTGAGATGAGCATCAACGCCGAGGTCAAAAAGCTGATCGACTCTGGCTTCATCCAGGAAGTTCAATACCCTGAATGGATCGCCAACATCGTCCCAGTGATGAAAAAAAATGGGACAGTGCGCATATGCGTAGACTTCCGGGATCTTAATAAAGCCTGCCCGAAGGATGATTTTCCAGTGCCAGTCACCGAACTGATGATAGACAATACGTCCACTCATGAGGTTTTCTCCTTCATGGACGGCTCGTCAGGTTATAATCAGATAAAACTGCATCCCGAAGACCAGAAGTACACAGCCTTCAGGACTCCTTTGGGAATATTCTGTTATAAAGTGATGCCCTTCGGATTAAAGAACGCCGGTGCCACTTACCAAAGGGCCATGAAGAAGATCTTCGATGACCTTATATACGAAATCGTCGAATGCTATATCGACGATCTCGTGGTTAAAAGCAAATCATACGAGGAACATCTCGAGCATTTGAAGACTGTATTTCAACGCCTTCGACAATACAACTTGAAAATGAACCCGCTCAAGTGTGCATTCGGAGTTTCCTCAGGCAAATTCCTGGGATTCATCGTTCGACACCGAGGTATTGAAATAGATCCGTCTAAGATCAAGGCGATCATGGAAATGCCTCTGTCAAGGAATCTCAAACAGCTGCGGTCTCTCCAAGGGAAGCTCGCGTATATACGGCGATTTATAGCCAACCTTTCAGGAAAGTGCCGTCCTTACAACCACCTGATGAAGAAGGGAACCCCGTTCATCTGGGACCAAAAATGCCAAAGCGCACTAGACGAGATCAAGCAATACCTGCAGAACCCGCCAGTGCTGGCTGCTCCGGTCAAGGGAAAACCCCTCATTCTTTATACAACCGCCCTCGAAGGCTCCTTGGGCGCATTATGGACACAAGAGAACGATCAAGGGAAAGAAAGAGCACTCTTGTCACGCCCCGCTTCCCAGTGTACGGCGAAGTAGACGCGACAAGGCCCGCTACGTATGTACTCAGAAGTACATACGCTAAGCGTAGCTGAGCAATATAAAATAAATCACAAGAGACAAAAGATGTAGAAATAACAGCAACTTTTATTAATAACATTCTTTGTACAATACATGAAAAGGAAATACAACTGAAATGAAAAGCGATGCCTAAACAGTGGCATAACAGGAAATGAAAATACTGAAAAGAACAAGATACAATGAAATTATACTGCAGGGTCTTCGACAAATTGCTCCAAATCTTCTTGTGTTGGCTCAACTTCTGCCGGGTCCAGGTCACCTGACGACATTCAAAGAAGAGAGAAACAGAATGTCGTCAGCGAACAGATCGCTCGGTAAGTCCCAAAGGTAAGAGGGAGAAATAGACAAGAGTAGGGGAGAGAGAGAGAGAGTAGCTTTTAATGTTGTATTGTATTGTCATGTTATAGTAATATGGTGTTAACGCTGTTGTTGTAGCTTGGTACAGAAGGATGCCAGTGTATACGAGAGGGGTCTCAGTATGCTAGAGACCAGGGCAAATGGAAGTACAAGGCTCCGTTATACAACCCGGAACAACGGCAATTGGATTCAGGTTAGGTGTCTTAATCTTACCATCTCGTGCCACCTTTAACACCTTCCGTACCAATCTACCCCTTAAACCTCGCGATGCCTTGTTTGTATTGTTATCTTGTAAAACTTGTAATGATTGCATGATTGACTTGATTGACTGATCGAAACCATGATATCAGGAAATGGTTATAACTGTAGAGTCATGTAAATGGAATACTGGGAAACATGTAAAAGGAATATCCATGGTTCGGTTCAGTCAAGTTATATAGATTGTGAACTGGATTCTGGGATTCCTGTATTCATCTTGAGTTGAAATATAAAGAATATAGATTGACTTGATTCATATTCAGATCAGAAATAGTCAGACTCTAACCCGAGTCAGACTAAAAGAAAGATAATTTGAAGTTCTATATTTATTAGGGGCCTTATTGTAATTTATAAAACTTGAGGGGGTTTTATGTAAAAAGTACTATTGTATAGTTTTCAAAATACACCTCAAGTATTTATTATTCGTCTTTATAGTTATAATGAGTATGAATTTTATTTGTGTTATTCTAGTGAATATATCCTAACGAAAGTATTAATTGATTTATTTGAAATTTCATAGTATTTTAATGTAACTTTTAATCTTGTAATTTTTTTAGGAAAAGTGGAAACTTTATATTATAATAAAATAGGTGTCTAAATGATAATTAAATATATATTAATACAAGAATAATTTTAAATAATATTTTATTTTCCAAAATCTAATTTTTTCTTAAATGCCGTATTTTAAACCTTTCGAGACCGAATGCTCCTTGCGGAGGTCTGAATCTCGCACTACTAGCCCGCGGGTGCACGATGAACCGTACTATCCCTAATGGGTTCCCCAAAAGTGGGTTGTAGTGGCACTTTGCTTAGGTTTAACAAATACTATTCATTTAGGAAAACGGTTTTATAAATAAAAGGTATTTATTTATAAAAGGTGTAAATTTCCGTATTTTAGTTTCTAGGGTTTCCTAAGCCAACCAACCTATTTCTAAGGTCTAAACGACAAGTCATTAGAAGCCTCAAATCGCCTCTTCACCGTCAATTGCGGCCAGGTAAGTGCCAGGTAAGTGGGAAGGAACCACAGTAGTGGGCCTAATTAAAAACCACTAGCCTTAGACACATTTGCCTAGACACCACAAGACAGTTTAGATAAATGATCGATGTCCATGACATATCGTGCTTTTATTTGAAAAGATTTTATTTAGAATTGTGTACAACTTAAAGCTTTCAGGAAAGATTTATAAAGAATATGGTATTTTAGTGAAAAGTCCTATATTTTCATATTCTATATTTTGACGTTTATCAATTAGAGTTATATTTGTGTGTGTGTAGAGGTAGGTCATTACCTCGTGACTTATTTTAAGTTTTAATGAAGTTTTAGAGGTTAAACATGATATATTGAACTTGAAGGTATTAAAGCGCAAGAATACGGTATTCGAAAACGTTATCATTTCATGTGTGAAAATTCATTCAAATTGGTTTCTACAAGTTTAGTGATCAAGATAAACCTATTTAGGAGTGAGGGAATTAATTAAACTAAGAAAAATGAACTTCATGGTATTTTTATGAAAAGAATACGGTTTTGCAAAGAAGCTATCATTTCATGTGAAAAAGTTTGTTTAAATTGGTTTATAGGTGATTAATAGTCAACATGAATATAGGTAGGTGTTATGTATTAGGTGACAAGTGGAAATTTATAGAAAAACCGAATCGGAAATATGTTTGTCCGATTTCCGTCGGGTTCCAAAAGTCGTATTCTTACATTAAGGAAAAGAGAGAAAGAAGAGATGGGACTTACGGGTTTGGACAAGCTAAGGGGGATAAAGAAGGTGGTGATTGTCGATGCGTCGAAAACGTCGCGAAGGTTCTGATCCGATCGCCGGAATCCGTCGTCGGTTTCGGCAGCGCTTCGCTTCTCGCTCTTTGCACCGAGTTCTCGAGAATTTGGAAGAGTGGACTTAGAGTGGTGAGGTAAAATGGTAGAGGGTAGGGGTCTTTATATAGGGCTAGGCTAGGATTAGGGTTTTAATTAAAAAAATATATAAAAATCATTAAAAATCATTAAACCTAGGAGTAAAAGGGATTTATTGGCCAAATTAAAACCGATCCAGGTATAATAAGTGTGCAAGAGGGTTGACCAAGTCAAGAGCCAACTTTTCTTAGTTGGTGACTCGGCCGTCCGGCCAAGTCCGGCCGGATCGGCCGGACCGAGTCGGCCGATTCGCCGGCCGGCGGCACCGAGTCGGGCCGAGTCAGGCTTCCAGTGGCCGGAGATTTTCTGGGGGTACAATTTGGTATATTTACTTTTTGTTGTCCAGTACATATTTTGGGAGTTATGGCATTTTTACCGTTGACTTCCAAAAAAAATTAAAACAAAATAAATACAAAAATAATGTGGGGCATGGGATTTGAACTCCGGTGGCTTGGTTCAGCGGTGCAAGGTATTACCAATGAGCTACAAGCTCTTTCTTGTAATTATTGTGTTATTTAATTACTTAAAATGATAGCAGCAAGAGTAAATACTCCAAGTATACATTAAATTTTAAAGTGATTTCTTGTACACTAAAAATGGAGTTATTTCATTCTTGTAGCTTGTAATTAAAAACAAAAATAATTACCTAAATCTTATGCTCAGGCTAAAATACCCCTTTGTGGATTTTAAAAATATTTTGAAAAAAAATTTGTATAGGAAAAAGTGTATAAGAAAATTAGGGTTGTTACAACTCTACTATTTAAGTCGAGTTCTACTGGGGGCAGAAAGCAACTACTCCCCTATTGAAAAACACTGCCTAGCGTTGATTTTCGCGATAACAAAGCTCAGGCACTATGCGTTGGCACATGAGGTCCGTCTCATTTCGAAGGTGGACCCTCTTAAGTATTTAATGTCAAAGGCCATACTGACAGGTCGACTCGCTAAATGGGCTCTGCTTTTGATGGAGTTCTCTATAACGTATTAACCTCTCAAGGCAGTGAAAGGCCAGGCCATCACCGACTTCTTTGCTGAGCATCCGATACCCGCCGATTCTCCTCTGAGCTGCGATCTACCAGACGAGCATGCGTTCGACGCAATCGACGGTGGTGATACCCGATGGGAGCTCTTTTTCGATGGAGCGTCTTTCATGAAGAAGCTCAAACAAAGTACCCCTATAATCAAATCGGGGGTAGGCCTCATCTTCGTGACTCCATAAGGGGGGATAATGCGTTTCGCTTTCTCCTTAACAGAGCCGAGGACAAATAACGAAGCCGAATATGAAGCCTTTATAGCAGGTCTTGAGATCGCCATCGACATGGGAATTGAAAACCTCCTCATATACGGAGATTCTCAACTGGTCGTTAGTCAAGTAAACGGCGACTACCAAACGTGCAAACCGGAGTTGGTGAAGTACGGGGAAAAGGTGCAACAACTGTTGACCTAAATTCCCTCCTATACTTTGGAAAGCATACCGCGCGCGGAAAACAGCAAAGCAGACGCGTTGGCCAAACTTGCTAAAGAACTGGCTGACGAGAACATCGATGACGTCAGAATCATGGAACAAAGCCGTCGGGTGCTTGCCCCAACAGAAATATCTCCGGAATCATCCGAAGAAAAAGGAGCGAGCGAGCAGACGACCCTGCAAGTAAAAGATTGGGAAAATACCGAGGATTGGAGAGAAGTCTTTATAGACTATTTTAAGTCCCACCGAATGCCCGGAGACACGTCCACAAGACATCAGCTTATGAAACGAGCTCTGTCTTTCGCCTTTGTCAATGATACTCTGTACAAGAGGTTGTTTGATTCTCTGTGGCTGAGATGTTTAGGACCTGACGAAGCGAAAAGAGTCATCCAGGAGGTTCACGACGGACTCTGCGGTTCTCACCAAGCGGGCCCAAAGATGAAGTTGAAGATCAAACGGATGAGCTACTATTGGCCCACAATGATCCAGGACTGCCTCGAATATGCGAAGCAATGCCATTCATGCCAAATTCATGGGGACTTCATCCATCAACATCCGAATCCACTACATCCAACGGTGGTTAGCTGGCCAATCTAAATGTGGGGGACTGATATAGTCGGCCCCATCGAACCAGCATCGTCTAGAGGACATCGTTTCATCCTAGCGACGACTGACTACTTCTCTAAGTGGGCAGAAGCGGTACCGCTGAGGGAAGTAAAGACGGAGAATATCCTCCATTTCTTCAAGACGCATGTCATATATCGGTTTGGAACGCCAAGACGAATCATCTCCGATAATGGGCCAGCCTACAGAAGCCACAAAATCAGTCGCTTCGCGCAACAGCATAATATAGACTGGAGATATTCCTCAATTTATAATCCGCGAGCTAACGGTCTAGCTGAAGCCTTCAACAAGACCTTGACGAAGATCATGAAGAAAACGGTGTCCCGAAATAAGAAAGACTGGCACGAAAGACTGCAAGAAGCTTTCTGGGCATATCGAACTACGTTCAAGACGGCCACAAGCACAACGCCGTATGCGTTGGTATTTGGGATGGAAGTGGTACTCCCCCTCGAGATAGAGTTACCCTCTCTACGAGTGGCAGTCCACTACGAGCTGACGGACGAAGAAAATGCTCACCTTCGGCTTGAGGAGCTTGACGCCCTTGATGAAACCCGGCTTATAGCGCAACAAAATCTGGAAGCTTATAAAGCAAAGATGATGCGCTCATATGAAAGATTAACCCGACCGAGGACATTCCGCCAAGGCGAACTCGTGCTGGTGGTCAAAAGGCCTATGATCCCTAATCGCGCCAAGCGGGGAAAATTCGAGCCAAACTATGAAGGCCCGTACATCGTAGATAAGGTCTACCAGGGTGGGGCCTATCTACTCATGGACATGCACGGTGAAAGGCCTTTCAGGCCAATAAACGGTCGCTTCCTAAAGAGATACTACGCTTAATGATCCACGGTCTAGGTCAATGATAGATGACGACGACTATCTCCGCTCGCTATCTTCCTAAGCTCAAGCTTTATAAGCAGTAGCCGGCCTTCTCCATGACGGACCGAAATGTCCTTAAACTAATAGCAGACCGAAACGTCTTTAAACTAATGTCGCAGCATCCTTAGGCTGATGAGATGAATAAAAAATAATAATAAATAAAGAAAAAAATATAATAAATAAAAACGGTATGTCCATAACCAAAATGGGCACGGATGAAAACCCGAAAGGGCTCCGTGAGGAAAAACAGCAGGGCTACCGGCGAGCGTTCGTGAAAACCCGAAAAGGCGCGACCTCGTAAAAAAAAAAGAGAAAAAGAAAATAAAAAGAAAAAAAAAACCGGTATGTCCATAAGCAAAATGGGCACGGATGAAAACCCAAAGAGCTCCGTGGGTAAAAACAGCAGGACTACCGGCGAGTGTTTATGAAAACCCGAAAGGGCGCAACCTCGTTAAAACACTTACAGGATCCTCTCGACCTTGTAAGGAGAAATCACCCGCGTGAGATCCTTACGACTCACAAGGGAGTAACACACTTAGGAATCCTCAAGATTCCTAAGGAGAAAATACACTTGCGAGATCCTCACGACTCGTAAGGAGAACTCTCTTATGGGACCCTCACGGCTCATAAGATTTGGAAGTCTTAAGTTACAGAGACCTAAACCTGTGCTTAAGCAACCCCCACAACTTCCGATATTGCCCTACAAGTGGCTCAATACTGACCCTTGTATACAATCCACGGGTGCGAATAAACATTTCCCTAACCAAGTCTCATCCGTGACTGGGGATATGTTCGCATGGTAAACAACCCTTGTAAATCCTCTCGATTTATGAGGAGATAACCCTCCTGTGGGATCCTTACGACTTACAGAGAAAACGAACACTTAGGAATCCTCACGAGTCCTAAGGAGAAAATACACCTACAAGATCCTCATGACTTGTGGGGAGAAATAACTTCGTGAAACCCTTACAGCTCATGAAGTCAAAAGCTTTAGCCGACAGGACCCTAACCCTGGTCGCTAAGCCACCTTTGTTCGACATCGACAGAGGCAGATGATGATTCGCTCCTGGTAATATCCCAGTTGTATCGGTGCTGATGCCGAAATCGGTTTACAGCGAAAAGCCAATAGGCCGCACATGCATACGAAATAGCCGAAATGATAGGGCAACTTGCAATAAAAAGCAGCAAGTAAAAATGTATGCATGCAAAATAGCCGAAATGATTGGGTAACTCGCAATAAAAAGCAGCGAGTAAAAATAAAATAAATAGCAAAATGATTGGGCACCGCGAAAAATAGCCGAAATGATTGGGCAATCGCGACCTTCGCGATATAAAAGCTGAAATGATAGAGCATCGCGGAAATAAAACAAAAAAAATGATGATAAAACTTTGGCCCTACAGATAAGATCACATCGATCCCTGTATACAATCCAAGGGCGTGAACAAAGAGAGAACCATACTTTCCCAAAAGGCTCCGCCAGAAGACGAAGCTAAATCTCGACGGTTCAGTCCAACTCCAAAGAAACCAGTGTCTTCAGCAGATACCTCGACTCACGGATACAAACACTCATTGACGAGAGCCTCCTGATCCGCGTCGACTCGCAGAGCCACCAGTGCCTCCGTGGGAAATTCTCGACTCGTTTCAAACCCCAAGGAAACAAATAATCCTTGGTGCTTGGGAAACAAATAATCCCTAGCAAATACCTCGACTCACGCATACAAACACTCCTTGACGAGAGCCTCCTAATCCGCGTCGACTCGCAGAGCCACCAGTGCCTCCGTGGGAAATTCTCGACTCATTTCAAACCCCAAGGAAACAAATAATCCTTGGTGCTTGGGAAACAAATAATCCCTAGCAAACTCCTCGACTCACGGATACAAACACTCCTTGACGAGAGCCTCCTGATCCGCGTCGACTCGCAGAGCCACCATTGCCTCCGTGGGAAATCCTCAACTCGTTTCAAACCCCAAGGAAACAAATAATCCTTGGCGCTTGGGAAACAAATAATCCCTAGCAAATACCTCGACTCACGGATACAAACACTCCTTGACGAGAGCCTCCTGATCTGCGTCGACTCGCAGAGCCACCAGTGCCTCCGTGGGAAATCCTCGACTCGTTTCAAACCCCAAGGAAACAAATAATCCTTGGTGCTTGGGAAACAAATGATCCCTAGCAAACTCGTCGACTCACGGATACAAACACTCCTTGACGAGAGCCTCCTGATCCGCGTCGACTCGCAGAGCCACCAGTGCCTCCGTGGGAAATCCTCGACTCGTTTCAAATCCCAAGGAAACAAATAATCCTTGACGCTTGGGAAACAAATAATCCCTAGCAAACTCCTCGACTCACGGATACAAACACTCCTTGACGAGAGCCTCCTGATCCGCGTCGACTCGCAGAGCCACCAATGCTTCCGTGGGAAATCCTCGACTCGTTTCAAACCCCAAGGAAACAAATAATCCTTGACGCTTGGGAAACAAATAATCCCTAGCAAACTCCTCGGCTCACGGATACAAACACTCCTTGACGAGAGCCTCCTGATTCGCGTCGGCTTGCAGAGAAACCAGTGTCTCCGCGGGAAATTCCCGATTCGTCTCAAATTGCAAGATGAAGCCCCAGGCAGCAGGAATCAAAAAGCTTGCTTCCCGAACAATGGGACCCTGCAAGTCGATCCAAAAAGATTTCTTGCATACTATTCACGGGTCTCACTCTCCAAAGTCGAATCTCGACAAGGAGGGAAACAGCCGCTTACGGGCCCTCTCGACTCGTAAGAGGGAAAAATTCTCTTATAGGATCCTTACGACTTGTAAGAGAAAACACACTTAGGAATCCACACGATTCCTAAGGAGAAAATCCACCTATGAGACCCTCTCGATCCGTAGGGAGAAAAGTCTTTATGAGACCCTCACGGCTCATAGAATTGAAAAGTCTTATGCAGCAGATCTGAACCTGCGGCCTAAGCCATCGCTATCTCTTGGAAAAAACTAAGTTATCTGCCAATTATTTTTATCAAAGATAACATGCTGATAATAAGAGAAGGCAGAAAGCAAAAGAGCATACAAGACATTGCAAAAGAAAATGTGTATCTTTATTCATTGACTTCAATCAAATACAAGATGAATCGTACAAAAGAATAAAGAATGGATACATATTATTTAAAAGGACAATTTTACAAATACATTGATACAAAGGCAGCTATTGGGAAGGAAGCGTCTTAAGTAGCTTTATCAGTTGTTCGTACACTTCCTTCCATGCCTTTTCCTGATTGGCCACCACTACCAACTCCGCCTCCACTTGGGCCCGTTGCTGTGCGACAGATGGAAGCTGATCCCTGACGGCCTGATGAGCAGCTTCACGGCCTGGAGTGTCATGCTCGGCGACATCAAGTGCCCGCTTCAGTCTCAGCCCATTTGAGATGCGCTCCAGAAGGCCCTCGAAGACGGCCTTTACCTCAGCGGCGTTTGCCTCAACTTCAGCACGCAGGCGAGCAGTTTCGCTTGAAGATTCTTGGCACTCCTTCAGCCTCAAAGCTGCTTCTTGTTCCAAATGACGGAAATGAGAAGTGCTTTGCTCGAGCCATGCTCCCCGTTGAGTGCTCACGGCCAAAGTCTCGGGGGATAGGCGTATCGACTCCAGCTGATGAAGGCGAGCCTCAATCTCCCGACAATGGTTAACCCAAGAGGCGACAATGCCCTCGTCATGGAAGGTGGCAAATATCACCAACATCGGGTTAACCGTCGTAGCGAAGTCCTCAGCAGATGTAGGAGCCTCGACGTCGAGTTCCTCGATGTAGTCGCTCAACATGCGCAGACTATTCGCCGCACCTTTTGAGGACGGACGTCTCTGGGAAGGGCCGCCCGATATTGTAATACGAGACTCAAAAGGCACCGAAACTGGAACGACAGCTGAAAAGGACAAAATGTGATTAGATGATGATTCAATAGATACGGAGAAAGTCATTGATAAGATAGTTTACTATACCGGTTGAAGCAGGTGGCAAGGTCGGAAGGGCCGGTGGCGCAACCGATCTTTCTTCTCCCCTTCGATTTGTAACACTGCGGTCAGGACAAGAGAGAGTTAGAAATAATTCTACCACTGAAAAACAAAGATATCAATCGGGAACGGTACTCACCAGCGCCACCAGAGGGGGAGGCGAATTCAGATGGGAAGGAGAAGTGTGGGAGCAACACTTGATAGAGATGGTCAAAAAGCACTCCTGAAAGACACAAAAATATAACTTTAGTACACAAATTATGCGTCTGGAAGATAAGATTAATAAATTGCAAACCCATACCTTCCGACATCTTCGAGGGTATGAGAGAGGGTTGAGAGGTGACCACCGCCAAGGCAGTCGTTGAAGGCGCTCCCTCGAGCAGTGGGGCATCGGCGCTGACTGCACCTGCGTTACAAAAAAGGTAAATTTGTCAGAAAAATTGTGAGGTAAAGAAAGAACACTAACTTGGGATTTACCTGGCGAGCTGCCGGCTGAAACGGAGGCGTCTCCCTCCTCCATGGACATGAGGCCACCGCCCGTGGCCTCATCACCCGACTCGATAGGGACCATTGTCGTGCTCGCAAGACCTGGAGACGGCGGAAGATCGTACATGGGGAGGGCAATGATTTGAGCGTTGCCGGACTCTTGGGAGAGAGTGGCTAACTCTTCCCCAAGAGTCGTACCCATCTCACCCGCTACTTCTTCGGGGTCCGCCGTCTCCATCGGCTCATCCACCGTCACCACGAGGTCGCCGGCCTCAAGCGCCTCGTCCGCCACCACCCTCGGTTCAGTTGTAATGATCATTTCATCTGCCGCCACTTCAGGCTGGGCATCAATGACCCTCTCAGCTGCAGACCCCTCAACCTCCATCTCGGGCCCCGAAGCCTCGGCGACGTTGCCCACCGTCGGCTCAGGCTCGGTAGGAGCTGCCTCTTCTGTCTCCTTGGGATTAACGGTTTCCGCCTCCCCCTCGATCGGACTTGGCCCTGCAAGATAAGAGATATAAGGACAAATGGCATTAAAATCCTTATAACAAAAACTCTGAGAGAAATATTACTTGAAGCGGATTTACCGTTTGCGCTCCGAACTGCGCGCGCCATCTCTCTGCGGGCAGTGGATAGGGCGACAGGGGCCTCTTCGGATGGAGTATCAGCGCGAGGGACGGCGCTGGGGCCCGCTCCCACAGCCAAGGCAGCCCTGCGCGCCTTCGCCTCACGCCTTAGCCGCTTTCTTTCCTCCCGAGCTGTCACAATGGACCTCTGAGACGCCTCTTTCACCGCGGCGTCATCATCCGTAAACAAAGACACCTCCAGAGCCTTTAAGGCGTCTCTCATCGGCTCCTCAAGACGGACTTCTTGCGGTAACCCCGAGGAAGCAGGAACGTCGGCAGCTGGTAGGACATCTGCATCACTTGGCGGGAGCGGCATTGAGGTTCGTGTGATTAAAAGGGAAATGTTAGATTGACCATAACACAAGGGAAATGAAAACTTAATGAATCGAAACTTACTAAGGCCCATGGATGCTCTAAGACGTTCCTCCTCCTGGAAAGTCTTCAGAGAAGCAGCAATGGCTTCTTCATCAGTGATGCCTGTTGAAAGAAAAGAAAGAAAAGCGTTAGTCAAAGGTAATGAAGAGGATATGTTGCAATAAAGAAAAGGCGACTAGTAGTTACCTGATTACGCAAGCTTAGCTAGCCACGCGTCACGCCTCGCCAACCATGCTGAAGCTTCGAGAGCACCCTCCAAGTCTGTATCGTCTGGCGGCGGTATCACTAATCCTTCGTTAGTCCCGTATTCGATCAGGCCCTCGGCATAGGGAGCATGGGGTTCCTGACTGAACACGACGTCCGCAGCGAAGAGCGACTTCTTTTTCTTTTGCCCTCCGACCCTAGGCTCACGTGGGATTGACTTCCGCTTAGCAGCCACTTTGGGACGACGGGTCCCGATGTCCGCACCCACGCCAGACTCCGGCGAGGATACAACCACTGTCTCCACTAGAGCACAGGGTGCGAGAGGTGCATCTGTGATATCAGGGAGCGGCAACTCACATGGAGGACTTTGCGCACGCGATGGTCTGCCCCCGGCATCTTTTAGAGGAGGAACCACCGGGGTCCTTGGCACTAAGGGAGCGTTACGGTCGGTGCCGGGAGGTGCACCTTTACGGTCGATCAACACTCGCCTCTCTTCCTTTATAACGGCCCCCGTCGCATGATTGTACCACTCTTTATATACATTAAGGAGCTGTGGAGCGCAGGACGGCGCGCTGATGAAAAAACGAGAACCCGTGTTCAGGCGCATGAAGTGATGTAACGCGTTCTCCATCCCTTCTTCATTGGCAGCAGGTTCCAGTAAGAAAGCTTCCAAGGGTACCCCTTGATCGTAGCCCAGTTGTTGGGCGAAACGATGCGGGTTATATCTCATGAAGATTGCCGCACCGCCCTGCCTGAAGACTAGGAAGTCCGGTCTAATAGAATACAAGTGGAGGGTCTCCCGGGCCGTCAACATTGAAGCTCCATCCTTAAAGGAGTCCTGTGATGGTCGCACCGCAGCGGTGGATGCTTTTCCAATGGTTAATACCTTGTCAATGAAGGGCATCCCGACTCCAACGGTGTGAGGGCGAAGCAGTAAACCTCTGGCGTTCTGTGGTGAAGGGGTCACGATTGATGCGCTAATCAACTGAATGATGCGAGAGAAACCACACTTGTCAAAAAATGAGGGCCTTTTATGCATGCCGAAGACACCCGCCGTATGTAGCTCGAGCCACGACATAAAGTAGTGCATCGGGAAGACCACGTGCAATACCCCGGGCTCGTTAGCATCCGCTGCTCGGCTGAGACCATGATATAGGTGCGCCAAGCCAGCGATCCCAACTGCCACCTTTACCTCGATGGCCATCCGGTGGGCTGGGTAAAAGACAGAGGGCCGCATACGATGAGAGTGCATTGGGATCGCAAACCAGCTCAGCCACAATCCAAGAAATCCTAAGAAAAAGGCCTCCTTATCCATTCCAGGGGCCGCAATTTCTGCAAATGACATGGTAGGGAAGTCCGGAAGAAAAAAACCCTTTTGATCTATCTCCTTCTCCGGTAGGTTGTCCACACCTAGACCGAAAGGGTCATCCAGAGTGGCAAACTTGGCAGCCTCTGATGAGAGGACGCTTGGGCGAAGGAACCGAGCGATGAAATCTTCAAAGTTAACCCCCGACTCCCATGTGTTCCCCTCCGAAAGACGGCGCGCAGGACTGAGATTCGGGGCAGAAGCTAATTGGTGCTATCCGTTCACCTCTCCGAAGATGCCAAGTTGATTTATGGCACCATACATCGAAGGTTTGAACGGATGCGGCCGATGTAGCAGACTTCGTCAGATTCCCCCTCGCTTGAGGGGTTTTTTGATTGTGGGGACGCTCTTCCCTGCAGGCGTGATTGGAAGATTTAAAGTTAACCGCAATCAAGACGGTGTCGCTATGCAGCTAGCCGGTTGAGCACGAGTCGATCCACAGGGAGATGGTTGTATGTCCGTTCTTGTCTTAGACGAGTCAATAAAGAATTGTATGTGTTTGTTCAATCTAACCTATGTGTACTATTTGCAAGTATAAAGTTGTTAAGAAAAAGATACGAGATTGTAAGCTAAAGAAATTCGTACTCAAAACCTTTGAGCCGAGTCTTGACCAATTGAAGCTAAAGCAATCGACAACAACGTGGATTAGGGGATTTAAGCGCGGTATTCGTGGAATACGGCTTATTTACCCTTGTCCTTCCGTTCTTGTCTCTTGCTTTCGCCTCCGGCCAAACCGAACGCAACCGGTCGCGGTTAGGAATCACCGTTACCTTGTTAGGGTAGGGTGCCTAACGGAGCGCTTGCGTATGGTTTGGGCGGAGTTCAATGGAAAATAACGGGAAAAGGAAATGAGAAAGAAGATATTAACTTACAATACCGTATTTCATCTTAACAATGATAATTACATTCATTCACAAAAAAAAGAACAAAGAAGAGCAAAAGAAAAGAACAAAGAAAAGAAAAGATTACAAGTAATTAAGTGCATGAATATAAATTGCAAGAAAGTAAAGCAAGATAATAAAAAGCAGGTAATAAATAAGCAATAAAAAGAAATAGAAACTAGAACTCAAGACAAGCATGGGATCAATAGCCAAGCCTTAAACTTGCAAGCTCAATCAAGAGGTTGCAAGATCAAGAGAAGGGTAGAGAACGCATGTGAAATGAAGTGCTAATTTCATAAGAAAATACGACCCTTGAGATTAATAACTAACCCTTAACCTTTCAAGCTCAATGAAGAGGTTGAAAGATCAAGAGGAAGCAAGAATCTCAAGGGGAAGTTAAACAAAAGAGAATGATACAAAAGCCCTCATCTTCATTGATCTTCCACTCAAAAAGCTCTCACTACAATTTTCATGGAGACAAGATGAAGAAGAAGAAGAAAAAGACTAAATCCTAACAAAAAGAAGAACAAAAAAAATGGACCTTTGGCTTAGCTCAATTCTGGAGTATTTATAGGAGGGGAAAGGGAAACCTAGGGCAATAATATGGCTCAACATGAAAGTACAAATATGCCCCTGAAAAACGACGGAATGAGGCGCCTATAAGGCCGCGGATCCGCGGCCAATACCCCCTATTGGCCGCGGATCCGCGGCCATCTTGATGACTTGGGTCGTCGTATTTTGGGTGGTTTCCTGGTTTGTATTTGTCTGCTATGTGGTATATGAATTTTCTCAGAAACTCTTCACAATTATTCCAGAATTTTAGTAGAACAAAAAGGTGATGTGATGTGGATCTTTTTCCATGATTTCCTCGAGCTCCGCGTAGATTTCTTGGATCTTGTGTTGACCTAGAGCTTTGTGCATGACATGACAATCGATTTGCCATCTTGTCCCTTAACTGGTATGTGGCAACACATGGATAGAGAGCGGAGACCGTGTTTTATCTGTTGTTGGCAGTAATCCGGAATTTGTCGTACTTTTCCATGATATTCATTGTTCAGAGCCGAGAACCTGTATTCTGCAATTATGTAGCAAACACTGATTAAAAGCACCTACCTATAAACACACGAGCATAAGAATGGGCGGTATAAAATGCAGTATTCTGTTATGAACAAATACCCCCAAACTTAACTTTTGCTCGTCCCGAGCAAAACCAATTATTCATAAAAATAAAATCCTAACCGCACTTTCGCAGGGAACGCGATTGCACTGAGCGCGTGCAACAAGCCGTTAAACCTCTAGGTGTCCCTAGTAGGAGGAGTGTTGTCTCCTGAGGGTTTTCAGCGGATTACACCCACAAAATCCTGTCAAGCTAGTGTCATAAGTTAACATTGATTCTACTCCTATAGTTTAGTATTTACGTTAGAAATTCTATTATCCTAAGTTAGAAATATTAACCCTTATTTTTCACACCTCCTATCTATTTAACCTTAGGTCCTATATACGTTCCAAAAAAGTTTAGAAAGATGTCGGTTCTCCTGAGTTTTCCTTCTAAAGCACGGCCTCAAATCAGGGATTTTTATCAACTATACAGAAAACACAAGTCTTATTTTTTATTTCTATCTTTTATCCAAACATTGATTGTATACCCCTACATGTGTGTGTATTTGCACCCCTACACTTTAGAATTCAATTCAAGCTATAATACCCTTGCCCTAATACCTAATACTACTTCTTTTCATTAAGGATGGACGGATTTGCTCACACACCTTTCATGCGACTATTAATGCTTCTTGAGGCACTAACGGCCGATTACTGAATGTGTGAACATTAAAGCGTAAATAGCAGTTTCCAGGTCTTGACTTTATTCTATTTTTCTTTTTCTTTTTCTTTTTCTTTTTCTTTTTCAAGACCGGATATATTTTTCAATATGCTCTTTTGGTGTTTAGCTTTAAATACCATTTTTTCTTTCATACTAGGCTTTCAGGCAAGAGTATTTCTAGGTATCCTCTACTATCCCAAGTTTCAAGGTGCGTGTATGTGCAGTTTGTAGGGTATATACTTTCTAAATTTGAACTCAAGAAAAGAAACTATTTTTCAGACTTATCCTTTAGTAAAGCATCAATACTTTCCCTTCATCTTGACTTAACTAAAGAACTGAACTCAAGATTACCTATTTCTCAAAAAAACTGTAAGGACGTATACTTACCAAGTTTAAACAGAATGAGGGTTATTTTTAGGGTTTTCAATTCCTAAGCCTAGAATTTAGTTATTTCTATCATATCAACTAATCTTTCGGAATAAAGATCTAAGTTACCCTATTAGCTAACTTGACGACAAAGTTTTTATATTTTTGGAAAATTTTTGATTTTTATGGGTTTTTAATAAGGTATGCAAATGCAAAATATACAAATGAATGCGAAGGAAGAAAGCTTACCGAGCACACCCCCAAACTTAAACTTGACAGTACCCTCACTGTCAGGCTATACCAAGAGGGTCAAAATTGTCGGCGCTCCCCTTATTGACAAATTATATACACAAAGGAAAACCAAAAATATATACAAAAAGGTGTCCCCCCCAAACTTAAGTAAAACAGTGTTTCCACTGTTAAGCGATGAAGTTCAGGATTAGGGGGGAAAGAACAGTATCAAGCTATACAAGGCCTTACACAGGCCAAAAGTTAGCACCAACCAATCAAAGATCTTATCGTGATAAAGCAGTGGCTGGTGAAAGAAGGTGCAGAGGAAAGAAATGGAAAATACGCGAGACCGTATGCGGAGAGAAGCGGGATACGGTCTCGGTATATCAGAAGAAGAAGAATGGCGGAAGGGAAAAAGAAGTGGAATACGAACTTGATAGTGCAAATGGAGTGAATAGATTAGTACAATCTATAATGATCGATGTGAAAAGATGGATTGTACTAATCTATCAATATGGCGAGAAATTGGGTCAAATCCCTCAAGATTCGTAAGAAACCATGGGTACGCCAAACTTGGTAAACCAGACAATGAAAATGGAAATGATACGGTTTCTTGCCAAGTCGAAACGATGGAAAGGATGGAGGGAAGTGGTTGAGGAAGGTTATCGGTTAAAGGTTCAGGAGGGTGTACACAGTCAGTGGAAGGAACAGGATGAATTGGAAAATCCGACTCATCAAACAAAACTGGTTCATCCTCAAAACTATCCTCAATATTCTCCTCAAAATTTAGCACATCCATGCACTTCTCTTCAAATTCCGGACGCATATGGGGTTCGGGAAAAACATTTAATGACTCGGGATGATGATCTGAAGAGACAAACTCAGCCAAATCTACGGGTTCATCATCCAAAATATCCCCAGCGTCAACATCCTCAATCAAGCAAAAATCAAAATTCTCTGACACCTCATCAAAAGCATGGATATTAATCGATTCTAGTTCTAAGATGGAGGTATAGCAGTCAAGAGGATTGGGTATGGTTTCACTCAAAAGGGACCCTTCACAATCGGGCAAATCAAACACTACAAAGTCGCACAACTCATTAAACATTCTATCTTCAATTGATAATGCAGTTGGGACACTTGATAGACTTTCAACACAGGAGTTGTGGGATTCAATTTGAAACGGGTAGGTTTGATTTGGTAGGGGGTACAGCTCACTCTCTCCACTCAAATTCACAGCCTGTCCGACCGCCTCTTCATACATTGGAAAATTTGGAGCTAGTTGAAAACTAGCTACCGGGTCACTAGGTTGTATGAGGGCGGCCATGGACGCATCCAAATCCATCATCTGTTGGTACGACGCTACCCTAAAGTCTTCCAAAGACTGTTCCAGACTAGACATGGGTTGGGAAGGGGTTTCAGTAAAAGATTCAAAGTTGTTTGGATACTGAAAACTCCCAAATGGCGGTTCTGAAGCAATGTCTAGGGAAGGTGAAAAAGTAGGGTAGGAATGGTAGGAATTGAATGGCTGGACAGGGGTAGGATCAACATTTGGATAAGAAGGTGAATGAAATTGTTGATCCCAAGAATTTGAAGTGGTGACAGGAGTGAAAGATCGGCTACGAGATTGTTCAATACGTTCTGCAATAGACATAGGTCTTGGAGTTGCAACATGACTCGAAGAAGGGGTATCAACGTAAGAAGGGGTGAATGTTTGAAATGGTTGATACGAAGTTGATTGCGGAGTCAAATTGTTTGTCCTAGACGCGTCTATCCGATCTTTCAAAGAGATTTTGGGCATGGAGGGATCGTTTGACGTTCGGCCAAAGCAAGAACCGTAAGAAGTAATGTCTGGTTGTGGGTACCAAAGTTCGGCAAGAGTTTTGCGAGGTGGGGTACCCATGATATGAAGAGAGAAAGAAAGAAAGGCAGAGAAAAGGAGGGGGAAAAGAATGTGATTTTTTTTTTAATTTTTTTTTAGTTAGATATTTAACAAAAGAATGAAATATACACATAAAAAAAAAAGAATATGGACAAAAACAATCACGACACAAAAATACCACACACCTAATCGTTCTAGGGTTCACCTAGGTCAACTAGACCTGCTCCAGAACTTGATTGTCGAAGTAAAACTGTGTCGAGAAACGGGCTCAAGATACACTGATCACGAGGCCAGGTAAGTGCAGAGATAAGGGGAGGTTTTCCAACGCTTTCGCGAAGTTCCTTAATTAAATAACCCTTTCTCTTTTGGCGGTTGCGCCGTTAACACTTTCCTAGACACCCCGTAAGCAATATACCGTTAAGCGAGGTTCTAAACACAGTTAACTTCTCCTAGTGAGCGCGAAGTCCTTAAGGCTTAAAGTCTAGTTTCTTTTAAATTTTGTGCGGGTAAACGTTATGCTCAAGTTCGTGATTTGTGGGCCACGGAGAAGGTGATGAAATCCTTTACCGTATGTTGTGGGGTTCGCTTGCCCTTAAGTTCGTATTAATGTATGCAATGCGCAATTCAATAAAAATTCTATAAAGAATCAAACAATCGTTTTTTAGTTTAAGCGCGGCACTGCAACAAATACGGGTTAGTCAATTTTGGCGTTTGCTAGCGAACTTGCAAAGAATCCTGCAAAGAATAGTATATTGGAAGCGTCGGAATTGAGAAGAAGGTGTTAGTAAAGTACGTACCGTTAAGTTTTGGGTTAGGAAACCCCCGTTGAATCAAATCCGGTAAGCTTGAAAAGTTCGCTTGCGCGGGTCAAACTACCCGGATCTTTGGCACTGTACTTCGTAATCACCTTTGCCTTGAATGCACACTTTGCTCCCCACAATCGCAGTTTGCAAATACGCAAAAGTCTGCACACTTGCCCACAAAAATTATCAAAAAAAAACAAAAAGATTTTTTTTTATTATTATAAATATATACAAAAAGAATATTAACCCGAATAACAAGAAAGAAAATACGCTACCGTCTCCCCGGCAACGGCGCCATTTGATTGGAAGATTTAAAGTTAACCGCAATCAAGACGGTGTCGCTATGCAGCTAGCCGGTTGAGCACGAGTCGATCCACAGGGAGATGGTTGTATGTCCGTTCTTGTCTTAGACGAGTCAATAAAGAATTGTATGTGTTTGTTCAATCTAACCTATGTGTACTATTTGCAAGTATAAAGTTGTTAAGAAAAAGATACGAGATTGTAAGCTAAAGAAATTCGTACTCAAAACCTTTGAGCCGAGTCTTGACCAATTGAAGCTAAAGCAATCGGCAACAACGTGGATTAGGGGATTTAAGCGCGGTATTCGTGGAATACGGCTTATTTACCCTTGTCCTTCCGTTTTTGTCTCTTGCTTTCGCCTCCGGCCAAACCGAACGCAACCGGTCGCGGTTAGGAATCACCGTTACCTTGTTAGGGTAGGGTGCCTAACGGAGTGCTTGCGTATGGTTTGGGCGGAGTTCAATGGAAAATAACGGGAAAAGGAAATGAGAAAGAAGATATTAACTTACAATACCGTATTTCATCTTAACAATGATAATTACATTCATTCACAAAAAAAAGAACAAAGAAGAGCAAAAGAAAAGAACAAAGAAAAGAAAAGATTACAAGTAATTAAGTGCATGAATATAAATTGCAAGAAAGTAAAGCAAGATAATAAAAAGCAAGTAATAAATAAGCAATAAAAAGAAATAGAAACTAGAACTCAAGACAAGCATGGGATCAATAGCCAAGCCTTAAACTTGCAAGCTCAATCAAGAGGTTGCAAGATCAAGAGAAGGGTAGAGAACGCATGTGAAATGAAGTGCTAATTTCATAAGAAAATACGACCCTTGAGATTAATAACTAACCCTTAACCTTTCAAGCTCAATGAAGAGGTTGAAAGATCAAGAGGAAGCAAGAATCTCAAGGGGAAGTTAAACAAAAGAGAATGATACAAAAGCCCTCATCTTCATTGATCTTCCACTCAAAAAGCTCTCACTACAATTTTCATGGAGACAAGATGAAGAAGAAGAAGAAAAAGACTAAATCCTAACAAAAAGAAGAACAAAAAAATGGACCTTTGGCTTAGCTCAATTCTGGAGTATTTATAGGAGGGGAAAGGGAAACCTAGGGCAATAATATGGCTCAACATGAAAGTACAAATATGCCCCTGAAAAAAGACGGAATGAGGCGCCCATAAGGCCGCGGATCCGCGGCCAATACCCCCTATTGGCCGTGGATCCGCGGCCATCTTGATGACTTGGGTCGTCGTATTTTGGGTGGTTTCCTGGTTTGTATTTGTCTGCTATGTGGTATATGAATTTTCTCAGAAACTCTTCACAATTATTCCAGAATTTTAGTAGAACAAAAAGGTGATGTGATGTGGATCTTTTGCCATGATTTCCTCGAGCTCTGCGTAGATTTCTTGGATCTTGTGTTGACCTAGAGCTTTGTGCATGACATGACAATCGATTTGCCATCTTGTCCCTTAACTGGTATGTGGCAACACATGGATAGAGAGCGGAGACCGTGTTTTATCTGTTGTTGGCAGTAATCCGGAATTTGTCGTACTTTTCCATGATATTCATTGTTCAGAGCCGAGAACCTGTATTCTGCAATTATGTAGCAAACACTGATTAAAAGCACCTACCTATAAACACACGAGCATAAGAATGGGCGGTATAAAATGCAGTATTCTGTTATGAACAAGGCACAAGCCCCTGCAGTTAATTACGCTACCGCATCGCGGTAACAACTTTCTCCTTCTCCAGATGGTCACTTCGTGTCGAGTGTGTCTATTTTATGTTTTATTGCCCGTGGATTGTTTACGAAGACCGAGTTATGTCGTCGCCCGTAGGGCATGGACTAGTCCAAATCCGTATTATCTTAGATTTGGGTTTGGGGGTTTGGTTTGAGGATACGTTAGCCATATTTGAGGCTAAGGTCAACTCAAACATTTGTTAAGGATACGTTAGTCTAACTTGAGACTAAGATCAACTTAACGGGATCGTTTAGATCCGACAAAAGAGCATTTGGGCTCCATTGTTCCAGTTTAGGGACATAGTGGTCCATTGCATATATGGTCATCGGGACCCGTTACCTCTCTGACGGCGTTGAAGGATTACAACGACAGGTGTCAAAGGAGTTCCGAGATGTACCCTTGAACCAAAGTTGATTGGAGGGATTCATAGTCCAGTCTGTTTGAAGGTTTAAGGATACGTTAGCCATATTTGAGGCTAAGATCAACTTAAACGTTTGTTAAGGATACGTTAGTCCAGTTTGGGACTAAGATCGACTTAACGGGATCGTTTAGATCCGACAAAAGAGCGTTTGGGCTCTATTGTTCCAGTTTAGGGACATAGTGGTCCATTTCCAGTTTAGGGACGTGGTGGTCCATTTGTAGTTTAAGGACGCATAAGTCCATGGGTTTAAGGACCCCACAGTCCATGTTGATGTGTGGTTGTCGGGACTCGTCACCTCTCTGAAGACGTTGAAGGATTACAACGACAAATATCAGAGGAGTTCAGAAATGTACCCTTGAACCAATGAGTGGTTTGAAAGAGCAGATGTGCTCAGTTCAAGATGATTTGAGGACTTATGGCCAGTTTGGGCTAAGTCCAAAATATTGGCCCTCTGTTGGTCCATTGAAGGAGAGGCTTTGCCTCTGGCCATTTAGTCAATTGGGCCAATGCCTAGTGTTAAACACTAAAGACCAATCAGTGTTGAACACTGGGAATGAGATCGATAAGTTAGTGTTTAACACTAAAAGTTAGTTGGTGTTAAACACCAGCAACAAGGCTTTCAAATTAGTGTTAAACAGATCAAAACACTGGCAGCAGAGATCTCAAATTAATGTTAAACACTAAGGTAATCAGTGTTGAACACCGCAAATAAAGCTCTTTGATTAGTGTTGAACACTAAGGCCAAACAGTATTTTAACATTGGATTCAGGGGTTCCAATTTAGCGTTAGACGCTAAGGCAAGAGGGGTCACGTGGTAGCACGTGAGGGCGCCCTCCCTTCATTTGTTTTGCTGAGAATATCGCATCTTTTGGAGCATCACGTGCCATCACGTGACGGGTGTTTAAATGGAGTATGTTAAAGCCTCTGCCAAGGGTCACGTGGGTCACGTGAGGCACTGCCTTAAAGGGGCTTTTCTGTAGATCTTTTTGGGGGTCACGTGGTGACACGTGACCCTGCCTCTATGTATATTTTTTTAGAAGATCTGTTAATCCCTTTCAGGAATTGAATTCCTCGTAGGGTTGAACCCTGGCAATAATTTCAGAGGAATTAAATTCCTACTTCCTTTGAAGGTTCATATTCTGGAATAGAGTTGAACTCTGAATTTTCTGTAGGAATTAACTTCCTCATATATGTGAAGAACTGATTAGGGTTAAACCCTAATAAAAGCTTTAAGGAGTTAAACTCCCACTCTCTGTTAAAGAATTATTCTGAGGAATGAGATTAAGGGAATTAAATTCCTGTTGTTTTCACAGAACTAAGTTCTTAACCAGGGTTAAACCCTGATTCTTTTCATTCTGAAGGAATTAAATTCCCATAACACAGGGTCAACCCTAATTTTATTTTAAAGGAATTAAATTCCTATAGTTCTGTGAGAATTAAATTCTCGTGCTTCCATTCCCTCTCTATGCTTTGGATCTGCATGGCAGGATCTCAACCCATTGAGAATTAAATTCTCAACTCAAGGGGAGATGTGCACTTTACAGATCCTCTACCAAAGAGAGAACTATGTTCTTCTGTTTTTATATCAGAGTTAAACTCTGTTGAGAATTAAATTCTCTTTTCTTTCAAAAAGCTTTCCCTTTCTTACCTAGGGTTTTCTTTTGCAGAAGATCCAAATTCCTCCAAAGTATCATGGCTCTCTCTCTTTTCTTCCCTCTGCATATATCCCATTTTTGTGTGTCTCTTGGCTCCTATTTATAGGAGAAGCAGCCGAGTCAATTAGTTTTTGATGAATCTTTCATTGAGAGATTTGATTTGTATCCATCATTCGTTTTGGACCTTTGGATTATTAGGTGAATTTTATTCACCATTGGATTTTAAATCCAGAGATTCTCCTTTGTTTTTTCAGTTAGATTTTACGGGGAAATCTTTCCAAATTCGAGATTTTCCCATGATAGATGATATTTAATCACCTTTAAATCTTTAATTCAATCGGTTGCTTTGGAAAGATTTAAGAGGTCTTTTCTCAGAATTTAATTCTGTTAACAGATAGGCTTTGAAAGCTGGTCACGTATGGCCACGTGACCCTTGGTCACGTGTGGGCACGTGACCCCCTTGGAACAAGCCCTCTTCTTTCTTTCTGCGCTCTGCTTTCTGGTCGCTGCTTAGCTGTCACGTGCCACCACGTGACCCCTGGTCACGTGTGAGCACGTGACCCTCGTCTGGAGCCTTTTTCTTGATTCAATCAGGGAATTGAGTCTGCCGCTTTTGAGTGTCACGTGCCAACACGTGACCCTGGTCACGTGACCCTTTCTGAAGCCTTTTTCTTCGATGTAGTTGGGAAACTGAATTTGCCTTGCCGATGCTTTTAGATGTCACGTGCCAACACGTGACTGCTGGTCACGTGTGAGCACGTGACCCTTTTCTGAAGCCTTTTCCGTAGGCTTTCCTGATTTTAAATCAGGAAACACCATGTTCGATAAAAAGAGATTCATAGATGTTCAACACCTTAATCAAGCTTGGGAATTGATGTTGAACGGCATTCTCCGGTGTGACCCCCCTTACCACTGGCCTAGCACCAAAGACGTACACATCTGTCGAGAGCAGCTCCTCATAATGTTCTCCCATGACTGGTAGACCGGATACCTCCGTGAACTCCTCCAAAGAGATTGACACTTCCCGATCCATGGCAAGGAAAGTGTGGGTGGGAATGTTCCACTGCTCCAGGAAAGCCTTAAACCACCAGGTGGGGAGCGTGGGATACTAGAAGAGAGAGACGTAGACTGCGGTGTACAATCCTAATCTTATCAACTGCGACTTCTTCGTCGACAGGATGTACCGGGCCCACGGCAGGTAGCCAATCGGATGGCGAGGGATCAGACCAATGTTATATGATTGCCCCCAGGATCTCGCCTCGCCCTGACAGATACGACGTCCTAGGATATCCAAGACCATAGGACGTTGGACCGGAACCGCATCCATAGCGGGATGAAGAAAGCTGTTCGCGGTCCAATCCACCATCTCTACGGCATACTGCACCGAGGGCGGGGTAGCATAATGAATCGCCGTGATGGGCTCGGACGGCACTGCGCATGTGAAGCTGCGTCGACCCATAATGATCTGGTTATACCAAGACCCCCAAAGGTGGAGATTCTTGTACCCCGGGTCGTATTCTCTAATCATGGCCAGGACTTCAAGGTCCAAGGGCGCCTCGGGAAATCCCTCCTCCGAGCGGACGAACGGGAATGAAGTGTCTAGAGACATGATCGCTGCAAAAGAACAATTTAGCCGTTAGTGTTGTAATTCCAACGTTTGGCGTCTAAAAAAGAAAATGCATTAATTAAATTAAAATTAATTAATTACACCACACAACAGTGCAGTGAGTGGGAGACCAAAGGGGGACCCACAAAATCTGGATGACAATACGTCAGTTAATAAGACAACCTCATCATTGGATGAGATTGTCAGTTGGTCCCCAGGAAAACATTCCCATTTATAAAAAAAAGGGGGGGAAGAATCCCTAGAGATAAGGAGAAAATCTCCTCTTTCAGAGCAAAGCTCAGTCATAGAGTGACACTTGTCAAACTCTGATCCTAGAGAAATAAGATTCCTTAAAAGAGCATAGCTCTATGGTCCATCAGAAAATGTTACACCTAAAAGAATTAGAATTTTTGGAATCTTGGAAAATCCATGAAAAACTTGTGAATTTTTTTCATTTTTCAGATCTAAAAGATCTACAGATGATTCAAAGAGCAAAGCTCTGTTCATGGGTTAGAACCCATGAACAAGATCTCTACAGATCTATAAGTTCTTAAGAGCAAAGCTCTGTTTATGAAACCCCAATGGGGATCTATTTAGATCAAAAGATCTGTGAGAGCAAAGCTCTTTGGTTGAAGATTAAGTTCAATTAAGTTTAATTAATTTTACCTAAAGTTTTTGACTTTAGAAATGAGCAAAGCTCTGAAAGTTCTTGAATGAGAGCAAAGCTCTGGGAAATAAAAATCTTGAAATGATGAGATTTTTCTAAGGGCCAGAAGTCCTATTTATAAGGCGCTTGCGCCCCTTGAGCTCACCCCTTGATCCAACGATCAGGAGTTTGCCACCGCCGCACTCACGTGTGCGCCACGTGAGCGCAACGGTGGGGGGGCATTTGTTTCGCCTAATCAGAGCAAACCTCTGTTGAAATTCAAAATTCAAAATTTTGAAGCAACGCTTCAAATCTCGGGCGCAACGCGCCACATGTCAGGCGCTGATACGTCAGCGCAGCGCCCAAGAAGGCGCGCCCAATCAGAGCAAAGCTCTATTTTAAAGCAAAATTAAAGGAAGCAACGCTTCAGTTGCGCAGGCACTGCTGCGCAACACGTGTCAGCGCAGATGCGCTAGCGCAGGTGCGCTGCGCTGTGCGCTGCGCGACACGTGTCACGCGCTGGGGCATTTGCGCCAAACAGAATTAAGATTTTAAAGAAATCTTTCTGTTCTTGTTAAAACAAGAAGATTTTCTTCTGTAAAACAGAAGCCCTTGGATCAAAGATCCAACGATGGGGAAAATTCCCCAAATCACTCAGAGAAGATCTCTTCAACAAAATTAACTAATTTATGGGCACTATAAAAGAGACCCCAGACCTCAATTCAAAGGCATCAACATTTTTCTTGAAAAAAGTCAAGAGCTTCAAACGGAGAGAGAATTCTGAGAAAATTTCAAAGAAAAAGGTAAAAACCTTCACGAGAGAGAAGAAATCTCTTTTAATAAATCATTGATCTAAAAACCAGATCAATGTTCTTCACATAATAAACAGTGCTTTGCACTTTTTATGAACCACTGGTTCTTTAAAAACAAGAAAGCAACAAAAATAAAAAATAGTGCTTTGCACTTTTATGAACCTCTGGTTCTTGAAACAAAAAGAAAAACTTATTTTTCTTTGATCTAAATTAGATCAAGAAATCAAATAGTGCTCTGCACTGCTGTTCTTGAATCTAAAAGATTCTTAGTGCTTTGCACTTCCAAACTGCGCTGTTGCGCTCTTGAGAGAGCGCCACGTGTCAGCTACAGAACAACTTGCGCTACGCGCTCTTGAAATAGAGCTTTGCTCTCTAAAATTGGCGCAACTCACCAGAGCGTGCCACGTGTCAGTAGCGCAACAACGCAGCGCACTAGTGCAGTGCACTGCGCCGCTGCACTTGCGCTCACCAGAGCATGACACGTGTCCTCACCACAAGCGCTTGCGCTCAGTGATTGGCGCAAAGCGCCTGACAAATGCAATGCATTTCTTTTACTGAAGGGCCAGGCCCAATTAAAAGACCAAACATGCCTAATTAAATTGATGCTCTGCATCATTTATAAATGGGCAAAGCCCAAACAAAATAATAAAAATGCTATGCAGATGCCTTGCAGAGCCCAAAATAAATTGATGCTCTGCATCTTTTATGGGCAGAGCCTAAACAAAAAAAAATTAGAAAATAATGCAATGCATTATTTAAAAATGGGCCAAGCCCTAACACAGGCCTAACAGACCAAAAACAAATAAAAGGCGTTGAATACTTTGGACTTAGCCCAATCATGGCCGTAAGTCCTCAAATTAAATTGACTGAGCGATATTGCTCCCTTAAATCAATTTATATCCGGTTCGAGGGTACATCTCCGAGCTCCTCCGACACCTCTCGTTGTAATCCTTCAACGACGTAAGAGAGGCGACGGGTCCCAACAACCACACATGAATATGGACTGCGGGGTCCTTAAACTCGTGGACCGAAACGTCCCTAAACTAGTATTGGATCGAAACGTCCCTAAACTAGTATTGGACCGAAACGTCCCTAAACTAATGTCGGACCACCACGTCCCTAAACTGGAACATGGACCGCAACGTCCCTAAACTACCTATGGACCACTACATCTCTAAACTGGAACAATAGAGCCTCCAAATGCTCTTTTGTCGGATCTAAACGATCCCGTTTAAGTTGATCTTAGCCCCCAAACACGGCTAACGTATCCTTAAACATTCAAACGGACTATAAAACTCCAAATCAACTTTGGTTCAAGGGTACATCTCTGAACTCCTCTGACATCTGCCGTTGTAATCCTTCAACGACGTTAGAGAGGTGACGAGTCCCGATGGCCAGATATTAAATGGATTATCACGTTAAGTTGATCTTAGTCTCAAACAGGACTATCGTATCCTTAACGAACGTTTAAGTTGATCTTAGCCGCAACGCGACTAATGCATCCTTAAACTAAAAACACCAAACCCAAATCTAAGTAAATACGGATTTAGACTAATCCACGTCTTACGGGCGACGGCATTACTCAGTCCCCGTACACAATCCACGGGCAACCACAAACAAAACAAACACACATGACACGAAGTGAAATTCTGGAGAAGGAGAAAGTTGTTACCGCGATGCGGTAGCGTAATTAACTGCAGGGGCTTGCGCCTGCAGGGAAGAGCGTCCCCACAATCAAAAACCCCTCAAGCGAGGGGGAATCTGACGAAGTCTGCTACATCGGCCGCATTCGTCTAAACCTCTGATACACGGTTCCATAAATCAACTTGGCATCTTCGGAGAGGTGGACGGATAAAACCAAATAGCATCTGCCCCGAATCTCAGCGTCAGGACACCGCAGTCCTGTGCGCCGTCTTTCGGAGGGGAACGGTCTCGGATTCAGCCCCGAGAGTCTTGACCGTGGTCCCGGGCATGCACGGGATACTATTTAGTTGCATCGACGATTCATCAATTGATTTCAAAGACTTTAGAATAGAAAATCTGATAGAACCGTTTAGTTACCCACTGCACACTACCCTGCACTGCTTGATTCTCATTATTGCTACTCTCGTTTTATTCATATTTATATTGCATTGCCTGCTACACTGTTCATATTATATTACTTGATGACATGACGCGCTGACGTCTGGGTTTTGCATGGCCCAGATTCCGTACCGCTGTCGCAGTCCGAGCAGGAGTACTTCAGCCAGCAGGCTGAGCTGTGAGTTCAGTAGTAGTTAGTTTTATTTCCTGCATTTATTTCTAGATGTGAGCCGCATTATGGGACATACATTTCAGTTATTTGTATTGGATCATTTGTTTCCGCATTTATTTATTATTGACTCCTGTTATCTTGGTTTATGGACATGTCTAGATAGTTTTATTTTGTTCTTGATATCTCTACAGCCATAATGTGACTGTGGATGGATACTTCCTACCCACGGGTAGCATGGTTGGCTATGTCACGTGCCCATTTTAGCGTACTCTGGGAAGCGGGGCGTGACAGTTTGGTTCAGGTTTAGGGTTAGAGGCTAGGGTTAATTTGGGTTAATTAGAGGCTAGGATTAATTAGTGATAATTTGAAAGGGTTAGGATGTTGATTAGGATTAATTTGGGTTAAGTTTCGGTTGATTAGGGTTAATTAAGTTAATTTGGGTTGATTAGGGTTAATTTGGGTAAATTGGGTTAAGTTTGGGTTAATTAGGGATAATTTGTGTTAGGGTAATGATTATGGTTAATTATGGTTAATTAGGTTAATTTGGGTTATTTAGGGTTAGGGTTTAGGATGCACTAGTTCATTCAGTAGGATACTCAATAATAACGTAAACGTACAATTTTACCGTAAACGCAAGAAAAATTTACCCTAAACTAAAAACTTCGAACCCTTAATAACGAAACGTAAACATAAAACCTATTCAAGTTAAATGTTCAAGTTAAAACCAATATATGATACTCAATGATAATATGAAACTTTCA
This sequence comes from Agapanthus africanus, assembly GCA_030015575.1. Classification (NCBI taxonomy): domain Eukaryota; kingdom Viridiplantae; phylum Streptophyta; class Magnoliopsida; order Asparagales; family Amaryllidaceae; genus Agapanthus; species Agapanthus africanus. The sequence goes on along the minus strand of CM057349.1, from coordinate 450,554,923 downwards.
TATTATCATCGATACTGATATATAAAAATCAAAGCGCAACTTAGTCCCCGTCTATCGGTTAACATACGTTCGATGTTCGTCGTGACATAGAACTATACGAAGGTTGTTAAATATCGGATGGTATAATTATGTACTAACAACCGTCGTATAGTCTATGTGACGAGAAGATTCAATCGTATGATAACCGATAGATTTGTCCAGTGCGGACAAGTTAGGAATGCATAAAGCAAACACCTGCATACACTTTTGTTTTCATCCGTTTCGAGTTATTTCGTCGGTACTTTTCCGCTGGTTCTCCATGTACAAAGATAGATTAGATATTCATTTCAACGTTGTTTCACATCTTTGAAATGATTATCTATTCTATTACAGTATACTTGGAGAACGGCGGGGAGGTGCTGCCAAAATTTACTCGAAACGGTTGAAAGCACAAGCGAATAGGTGTTTACTTTATACATTCTTAATGGGATAGAAGCCATACCCCCGACAGCCGAAACATACACATACAAACAAACACACACACAGCATATACATACTAACAACTCTACACTTAAGCGAAATCATAAATTGAAACACACACATATATAGAATATAACTCATACATGTGTATCCTCAAATCTAATTTTGATTATCGATAATTTATTCTTTTCAACAACAAACACACACACAAAGTATATACACGGATTTTCTCCTTTATCAGTAACTATCCCGTTCTTAGACTTCTCAATATAGTCATCATAACCTACAATTTATATGTTATACAGTCTAACATGGCCCATGAGTACATCAGAGTTAAGGACTGGATGTATGCGGATTGGCAATAACGTATGCAACCTAAGTTTGTCGCAGGAGTTGCTGCTTTTATTGAATTTTCACACGCACATAATAAGATCGTGTTAGAGAAGATTCTCTGCCCGTGCGATAGATGTGGGAATAAGTACTGATAGAAGGTAGAATTTGCAGAGCTTCATATCATTAAACATGGTTTTACTAGACTTTATACAACTTGGCTATATCACGGGGAAGAAGAAGAAGACAGTAATGCGGTAGAAGAAGAAGGAGAAGACGGTAATGCGGCAGAAGAAGAAGACGGTAATTTCTTTCCAGGAGAATAAATGGAGAATATGGTAGAGGCTGCCCTAAGTGAATCCATTCGTCCGAAGATAACATTCCTTTCGGTCAAGGACCACGTGCGGATAAGTATAAAAATTTCATGAATGATACTAGAAAACCAATTTATGAGAATGCAAAGTATTTCACTCTCTCATGGTTCGTCCAAATTTTCCAGATTAAGTGCCTAAATGGATGGAGCAACAAATCATTCACAATTTCTTTCGTTCTTGAAAGATTCTATGCCCCCGGGAAATAATGCGCCCGACAGCTGGTACGGAACCCAGAAGATGTCTGATTTGGATCTGAAGTGTGAGAAAATTCAAGCATGTCCTAAAAATTGCGTGTTGTACCGGAAAGAGAATTCAGATTTGAAAGAGTGTCCAACATGCGGAGATACCAGGTATAAGCCGAAAGATTCTGATAAAAAGCCTGATATACCTATCAAGATAGCACGATATTTTCCCATAACACAGAGGCTGCAAAGGCTATTCAGGTGCAAGAAAACAGCCGAACCAATAATTTGGCATCACCGTGCTCCTCCAAGTGAAGATGGAAAAATGAGTCATCCAAGAGATTAACCGGTATGGAAGGATTTTGATAGGAGGCACAAAATATTCAATAGCGATCCTCGCAATGTCAGGCTCGGACTCGCTAGTGATGGCTTTTGCCCATTCAACTATATGACTGGAAGCCACAGCACATGACCCGTTGTAATGATAGTTTATAATCTGTCGTCTTGGTTGGTTATGGACCAATCATACTTTATGATGCCTCTTCTTATCGACGGACTAAACTCGCCGGGAAATAATATCGACGTCTATCTCCGACCTCTGATCGATGAGTTAAAAATTTTATTCATTGATGGTGTAGAGACTTACGATACAAACACAAATACAACTTTCATACTGTGTGTGGCTTTAATGTGGACAATTAATAACTTTCCTGCGTATGGAATGCTATCAGGTTGGTCCGTACATGGTCACAAAGCATGTTCTTATTGCCATCAACATACAATATCGAAATTCTTGAATTTTAGCAGGAAAGTTTGTTATTGCGGCGATCGACGTTTTCCTGCCTCTAGACCACTCCTACAGGTTAGACGCTGTTCACTTTGATGGTCATCAGGAGATTCTTAGACCTCCAGCCCCATTGTCCGGAGAGGACGTGACTGCTCAGTGGGATGGTTACAATAATGTGACCTACGGGATGGATCCGACAAAACGGGTCAAACCACCATTCTGGAACAAGTTAAGCATTTTCTTCGAGCTTCCGTACTGGTCAACAAATTTGGTGCGTCATTGTCTGGATGTCATGTACATAGAGAAGGGAGTATCCGAGCATGTACTCAACTTGCTTCTTTGTAAAGACGGGAAATCGAAAGACAATCTCAATGCTCAGATGGATCTACAAGACTGGGAAATTAGAAGTGAATTGCATCCTAAACTGATAGCGGGTATACCAGGCAAGTTTGTACTCCACAATACCGCGTATCATATGTCACAACCGGAGAAGAAAAGATTCCTGCAGGTGTTGCATGATTTGAAAGTTCCCATAGATTTCTCAGGATCATTTAGTAAGAAGATAAAAATTGTGTAAGGCAAGATCGATATGTTGAAAAGTCATGATCACCATGTTATTATGGAGCACATTCTCCCATTAGCCCTCAGGACTTCTCTTCTCGAATCGGTTGGTCTAGTAATCAATGACCTATACTATATTTTCAGAGAATTATGTGCTAAAATACTGGATATTGTGACACTGGAGAAACTAGAAAATTCTATTTCGTTGATATTTTGCAAGTTTGAGCGTATTTTCCCACCGTCATTCTTCGATATCATAATACACATGATGGTTCATCTTAAAACTGAGGCTAAATTAGCCGGACCGGTACAATATCGATAGATGTAGCCCGTCGAGAGGTGCATGGAATTTTTCGTTTCGAGTAATTTGTAAAATTATTGTTGTCCTGTATGCCCGTATTTATTTATTTAACATATTTTTCTTTAGGTATCTCTACACTTTAAAAAAATATATACGCAATAGAAATCGACCAGAGGGTTCTATCATACAAGATTATCTTCTAGATGAAACAACCACATTTTGTTCCCGCTATCTGGATGAGAACATTGAGACAAGACTTAACCGGTCTCGAAGAATTCAGGACAGGCTATATGGTAAAGCTGATTATAAGAGGGTAGACACTATATTTATCAACAAGATATACCGGTTTATCCTTCTCAAAAGTGCATGTCTTGAAAAAATTAGAGAGTAAGTTTTTTTGGATTAATTGTTATATTTGTGTTTGTGTGTGTATGAAATGATATAATATTAATATCATAATTTATTGTTGAGAACAGAATTCATTTTAACGAAGTACGTGAGGGGCATCCTGATTGGAACAATGAACGATTGGAAAAATATCATCAGGATAATTTTTGCGATTGGGTTGCAGATCATGTAAGTTATTCGAATAACATATTATTGCTACCAGTTTTAATCTAAACCTATATCGTTATGTATTTGTCATAAAATTTGTTTTGTTAGATCCATGATCCGAACTTGTCTGTATCATTAGAGAGTGATTCAAGATGTTTAGCTCAATTTCCTAGTATGGAAGTTGCATATTATAAAGGATTCGGTGTCTTTGGATACAAATTCGAAGTTAAGAAAATAGAAACATCTAGAACCACTCAGAATAGTGGGATTGCGGCGGTAGGATCGGATAGTGTGATTTATTATGGATACTTAAATTGTATACTTGGCATCCAATATCCCGGAGGATCAAAACCGTTTTATATATTTCAGTGTGTTTGGTACGATAACCGATATGGATAAGTGGAGAAACAATCTCGGGACTTAGAAAGATGAATATGGATTGACCAGTATGAACACACTTTGATTTTACGGCCAGAACGATCCGTTTATCTTTCCGAACCAAGCGTTCCAAGTATACTACTCACAGTGTTTGAAGTATCCGGGATGGAGTGTCGTATGCCTTTGGAAACCTAGGGATATTTACGATGTCTCAGAATTCGAGGACAGCGATGAGGATGAAGAAGAGAGAAGACTTAGAGTGCTCCGACTGTCTGTTTCAAAAGTCGGGTTGTTTTCGGATGATCATGAAGTTACGTGGGTTAGAAATGATATCGATGATAAAATCCAAGTAGATAGTCTAATGTGTTCACGAAACGAAAAAGGTTATCAGTAATGTTATATTATTACTTTACATTTTACGATCTATACATATATAGCATGCATATGTAATGATTGTCTAATACGTCCACGAACCGTTTTATCTAGATTTGATGACGATGACAGGAGCAGCGAGGGGCGGAAGGAGCTCCAGCCGCGGCACCGGCAGAGGCAGAGGCAGAGCTTCAGAGGCAGAGCTCCAGCCGTGGCACCGGCAGTGGCAGAGCGGTTCTGCCGCCCGGAGAGCAGTGTAGGGAGCTTTAGAGGGCCGGTCTTGCACCCCGATCGAAGACCCCTTCGAATACCTCCTTCCGTGTGGACTTTGCCACACCTCCAGGTATATTGCACGCATATTCATTTTGAATGTAATATTATAGATATACATGTATATTCATGTCAAAATTACTTATATATTCAATGTTTGATTGTCTAGCTGTTGGTGGTGCGTCCAGATCAGGGACAGAGGCCACTCCCGCACCTCCAGGTATGTTTATATATCATATAGTGCATGTATATTAATTTAGAATGTTATATCATAAATATACATACATTCTTTTTGCTCGTATGTACTTACATTTAGGGTAGAGGCCACCACCGCACCTGTGGGTATGTTTATATATGCTATAGTGTTTACATGTTAATTTAGAATGTTATATTATTGATATACATATTCTTTTTGCAATTACTTATATAGTCAATGTTTGATTGTCTAATTATAGGTGGTGCGTCCACGTCTGGTGCAGAGACCACACCCGTCACTTCCATACCCTCCGCTCAGTCTGCAGGTTTATATGAATAAATATAAAATATTTATTCATTTTACATATCCTTTAAGAATAAATATGAACTTCATGTAATTTTATCGATGTTTATTTTCTAGTTGGAGATGCGTCCACGTCCGGGTCACCGGCTGTTCCTCACCGGAGGAACTATCGTCTCGCTCGTGCTGCTGCCCGGGCCCAGGCTCGTACTTCTGTCGCCGGAGGTATATATCACACTTCAATTTTTATTAAACTTTGATTTCTTAATACCATTTTGTCTTAATATTGATTGTCTTGATATTTCTTATAGATGCAGGGCATCCCCATCCCGAGAAAGGGACCCGAGGCCCGAATCAGTCCCACAGGCTGAGGCCCGACAGAGGTAGGGGGAGGCAGCATTCCCCCTCTTCTTTACCCCTGATTATCGCTATACCGGCGATTATGCCGATAGGTTCATCCGGTATATGGGGGATGAGAGCCGCCTAATGAAGAAGTATCCACTTTACGTTGAGTGAGGCGACTAGCATCGGCGATCATTTGCCCTCTTCTGGGATCAGGTTCGGGTATTAATATATAGTTTCATTTGACTTACCCAATATATTTATTATTATTTAACACTTGCAATTTAATAACATTGTTTTTTTGTATTTGCAGTTGGATTATGACTTTCAGCCTATACTTGACCCTGATCACCCTGAGAGAGTGCTCAATCTTCACCTTTGTACCATGGTCTGATGAAGAACATGTAATCAAAGGTTCGATACAATAAGAACGAGCTGAAGATCGAATGCTATTCCCTATGGATGGTGACCCCCGAGGCAGAGAGAGCGGCTCTCCTACATACTCCGGCCTTTGCGAGAGTTGACATAGATACATGGCCTCTCTTGTACCAATATTTCGACTATCAGCGCAAACAGATTTGTATTTTAAATGTAATTCATTGTTTAGTATATAATTTATTTTTTTGTGTTGTTTAATTAGAAAACTAAATCTGAATGTGTTGTGCAGAAACGTGCCGATCAAAATAAAAATAATAGGAAGTCGGCAAAGAGGGGTCGTCCTACTTATACAGGTGGTTCGAGAAATATTACTCGTGCCATGAAGTTATCGGTAAATTACAATAGACCCACTGTGATATAATGTAATATTAAGAGTTATTTTATAATATATTTAAATTTTTTACGAATTGCAGAGAGCTCAGACCTTGGCGCAGGGTGATACACCGAGCGTGCTGTCCGCGTATCTTGCCGTCCACGGCACCTCGACAGATCCTTCCACGGGCGAGCTTCGATTCCCCGACACCGCTACCCAGGAGTATTGCGTAAGTGTTAATATTTATTCTAACAGGTTTGAAATTTTTGTTTTGAAAAGTTCAAATTTAAATGATTTACTTATACTTTAATGGTTAATGTGGGTGTAGGAGCAGGTGATGGAGCAGGTGGAGGCATCGGGGATCGATTTTACTGGACAGAACGATCCGATACTGCCGACCCCAGTTCTAGACGCCGCACACGGAGGGCACCACGGAGGTTGGGAGAGAGGCCGGGGACTGGGTCCTGGCAAGGCCCATATGAGGTTGGACTCTAGTCCGGCGGTTACTTCCCTTACCCCCAGTGAGCGACGTTTAGAGCAAGATGTTTCCACCTTGAAGACCACCGTCCAAGTGTTGAAAGAGATGATGGTATGTATACTACTTAATAGTAAAATATTATATCATATTATAGATAGTAATATATCCAATATTAGTAGCTTGAGCTTATTTGGTTGTAGACTTAACTTTGATTAATCTTAGATTGGGATTTCGTAATAACCTGATAATGAAACTAATTCGACTAATACACAGTTCTTACTCGTTTATTACACACAAAATTTAACAGATGCGACATGGTAATTCGGCTGCGGCTCCACATGCATCTCCTTCGGCTGCGGCTCCGTAAGCCACTACCTCGGCTGCGGTTGCGCAGACTACTCGTGCAGCTCCACAGCCCGCTTAGACTCCTGCACAGTCCGTTCCTTCATTGGTTGAGTTTTGATGACTCATGGCTGTACCGAGGCGCAGATGTGCCAGATTATGTCGATTATTAGAGGTGGAGGAGCTGGATCGAGTTAGGATAGCTTTATTTATATTTTTGAGAATGTATATACTTATCTGATACATATTGTATAAATTTTGGACGATAATGGTTGGTGGTTGTTTACTTATTCACGATGATTTATCCTGATATCGTATTCTGTTTGTCTATTTCTTCTATATATTATGCGTGAGATGTCGATTATGAATATTTCTGTATTTGGTTATATGATGCATATATTATTGTGCACAGGACGGGTTAAAAACAGGAAGCCCTTTTTTTTAAAAAAATACCCTGATATTATGTCCCTACGAATTAATCCGTAGGGCCATCTGTTGTACCTACGGATTAATCCGCAGGGGCACAATTTGCCCCTACATATTTATCCGTAAGGACAAACTATCAGGATAACTGACATTTTGCCCCTATGGACTCAGTAACAGGCGTTACATTTACCCCTACAGATATATCCGTAGGGGTTTAATATCTGGACCTACGGCTAACTCCGTAGGGGCTGGAAGTTGCCCCTACGGATAGCACCGGAGTGGTAAGTATTTTATTTTATAAACCATTAAATTGAATAAATATTTTGCTCCTACGGAATACACAGTCCCCTACGCATGAAATTGTAGAGGCAATTTTTACTCCGTAGGGGCATGTTCAGGATGAAAACTTGCATCTGCGGCTATTGCACCTATGGAAAATTTTCGAGCTCCTACGAATATATCCATAGAGGCAGTGCTTTGCCCCTACGGATAAATCCGTAGGGGTAACCCCTTATTGTAGTAGTGTAGGCAAAGATTGACATATTAGTATATATAGCTAGATATAGATTATGATCTCACTATAGCATTTTAAAGATCGATGATAATAGTTTGATAAAAAGTTGTCTCAGTTAACATAAAATCGGGTTAATCTTTAGATAAGAAACTTTAAAAGAAGAAATATGAAATATCTAATGGATTTGAGGGAAAAATATAAAATACGAAGATTAAAAGAGAGACTTTAAAATTTTAAAATAAGAGAGAGATAAAAAACACTAAATAAAAATCTCAACAAACTCAATTTATATTTCAATAAACTACTTTACAAAAATAGGATTTTATTTTGAATTTTAAATTAAAATGGATGATATAATAGGTTACATATGATTATTTAAAATAAACTGCGAAGAATTCTTTAAAAAAATAAATTTAATTGAGATAATAAATTAGTTGAGATATTAAGGACCAAATTTTAAACAATTTTCTTATAAAAATAGTATAGATAATAAATATTATTTTAATAAATATTTTAAATAGGTAACTTATTAAATTTTAAAAATATAAAAAGTGCTAAAAAACCCTTAAAAACCTATATTACATTAACTAATTTTTCAAAAAATCTTCTCAAATCTTTATCCATAGTGTCAAAATATACAAACACCCATCATACAAAAATGCATCACATGTGCTAAATACTAGTATTTTGCACATGCACTTTTTTTTATTTTTATATTTTAACATCACAAAGATTTAAAACGATTTTTAAAGAATTAGTTGGAGAGATGAAACATGGGAATGAGGAGAGTTACATATGATGCTAACCTGAAATCTTTCAGTTGTGGAGAGTTTGTAATGGGTGAATAACAACAATAACCACAAAATCTTCATATTTTATTTTTATCATTTCAAGTTAATATAAATCAAAATTATCAATTTTCGACACATCAACATTGCTGACATTACAGCAAATTAGAGCATTTTATTTTACACATGCCCTGTACACCCCTCCTTTGGTATTAATATGGTAGAGATAATTAACACATTTACAGAGATGATGGAAATCTAAAATCTTTCATTTGTGGGGAGTTTGTTATGGGTGAATAACAATAATAATCCCAAAATCTTCATATTCATTTTTTATTTCAAGATTAATATAAATCAAAATTATCAATTTTTGAAACATAAACATTCATGACATTACAGAAAACTAGTATTTAGCACGTGCGATACACTTTGTATATTTTAAAATGTACAAATATTTGAGATTTTTAAAAAAAGAATTAGTTAAAATAATATAGATTTTAAAGGATTTTTCAGGATTTTTATTTTTTTTAAATTTAATAAATTAGCTATCTTAAATAATTTTTAAAAATCATTATTATAAAAGTATTTAAGATATTTCTTACAAAAATTAAAGTGATTTAAACCAACAGACCAATAAATCTATTTTTTTATAATCTTATTAATTTAATTATGTACGTTGCACGTGCCATAATAAGTTGATACGTTCTCACTGTTTATATGACTGCAAATTAGAGAGGATTTTTTTGCACGTGCTCCGTACATCCTACTTTGACATTACTATAGTAGAAATTGGAGGGATTTCTTCTATTGCATGTGGTTAGTACATTTGGCATTAATATTTTTGAGATAATTATATTACATTTTCTGGACGATGACACAAGTTCCTAAAAAATATATGGATTCATGGTAATCTTTTATTCACTGTAGTAAGTGCCTAAATGAATAATGGGTAGGAGAAGATTGTAATTGATGGATTAGGGAGAGAAAATTATGAGAAATTGTATTGTAGAATAAAAGAATGTGAAGAGTTGGGTGTTATAATTCCATACCAAACTACAAAAAAATAAAAGATAAAAAACATAAAATAAAAAGAAATGGTTACAAATTCCAGTAAACAGGGGACCCGCAAGAAGAAAGAAATCCACGAATCACTTAAATTTCTCCATATCAAATCATTACCCCCGCTCAAAAAATTCATTTGCTTATTTCATTCCCAAATTCAAATAATGCAGCATAATCGTTAATTAAATCTAACTTGTTAATACTATTTACTAAAGGGAGAGGGGCTAAAGATTTGCCGCCAATTTTTTTGCCATGTGTATTTTGCCGACGTGTCAAAATATTGCTATGCTACAAGTAAATGTTAAGAAAAAGGGAAAAAAAAGTAATAATCCATGTGAAAATCTCTTCTTTTATGATCGGCAACTATTTTTACCTCTAAAAACCAATCATATATTCATAAAAATAATTTTTTTTGATGCTTTATTCTTTATAGAACATGTATCCACTCATTCTAAGTTTTAAACTGTTATTGTTTTTATTTTATTTTAACACCACGTGCATCGGATATGCAAGACACTGGTAACTTCTAATGATAATAAAATTCTTAACATATTAATAAGATGTTGAAGGCAAAATTGTTCCAAGTATAATTTACATGGTAATACCTTTTGTTGTATATGCATAATATCTGTCATAATACTAGTATGTAAGAGGACATGTATTTTACTATTTTTCCATATATGAGAAAATAGGTAATTTTTCATAACATGGCATGAACTGGAGAATGGTAGCTAAGAATGTCCCCTTTTTCACCGTTCAACCCCAATTCATAGGTTTCTGCTAGGAACACGATTCTCCATTTCTGCCAATGCGTGTCGATGCAAGCGAGCGATTCTTGTCTTTTTTTTTCCATCCTTATAAACAAACAAAAATTAAAATTCTACACAGGGCAGCTACATGCATACAATCTAAATGAGCAGTCTCATCGATGAATGTGAGAACATGTTGAAGATACAGAAAAATGCCAAAGACGCCAAATACTTCTTGCCAGACTTTGAAGATATAGAAAAATGCAACAAGAGCAAATGGCCAATGTCCCGGTCTTTGGAAGGGATTCTGAAGAAGGAGAGAAGATAGTGTTCTTAGGTCGACCACGGATGGAAGGTGATCAACCAACTTCGTCAATCTTTTTATCTCGGTCTTCGGCAGCGATTCGGAAGAAGATATCAATGCCATATTTTCCACTCATCCATGGGTAAAGACTCTTGATGAGAAATATCACGTCCTGCAGATTACCATGGTCCCATCTTAACACTATAAAGAGCTCGACACCATCAACGCTGATAAGATGGAGGAGCGGGTGACTTTCTACATACCTTCCACGCATAGGGGAAAAAGAGCAATCTTCTTCTATAAGTTTGAAGAGACCAGGATACAAAGAGAAATGTGGGAAGGACTCGACCCAAGTCTTGATAGATCGAAGCCGTCCTCATGCTAAGATATTGCGTCAAGGGTTTTGAGGATTTCTTAAAACGACAAGGGATACCGACCGAACAAACCATTCGACAGGCCTGATTCAACAAGAGAATCTGGGAAACACCAAGGACTCATGAACCGAAGTCTAACAGAAAGTTCGATACTATGGGTTTGGGATATATCCAACCAAGAAACGATGGAAAACTCACAGTTCACACGATAACACTGCCAAAAGAAGACACGACTGAGTAAGGGGAAGGGTCCGCGTGAAGGAGTCTAAGCCCGTCGTTAGAAGAGCATATTGATAGGATGAAAAGAAAAGCCTGTCAGGCTAGCAGGGACAATCAAAGTCGCGAGATGGCCGAATATGAAATGGCCAGACAGTAATACCTATATGAACAAGCTGCAGAAGAAACGAGACACGAATCTTCCCAACCTTGGCCGCCTCCACCTTCTTTTTCAGGAGGAAGATTCCGAGATAACGAAGATAGAAGCAAAGCGATGATATCCTCAAAGGCAACGAATTAATCCCAGGATGCCCGTCCACTAGAAAGAGATCGACTACAGTCCCTCCATGGGGCGGAAATATTCTTTCCTTCGAGATAAGACGAGAAAGATTTTTGCTCTCATCATGAAGTATCAGATGCTGTCACTTCCAAGACTTCGACGAACCGAACAACCAAACGAAGTCGACCATCCAGATTATTGCCCATATTGTTGGAGATAGTGCCCTCAGAATCAATTATTAGGTCACAGGTACGTGATTGTAATGATTAAGGGAGGACCTATCCCGGTAGGACAGTCTTACTCGAGATGATAGTATGCTATCTGGTTTACCTCTATCATCGTGTACTGTTTTAGGTGACCTGACACGTCGCTATTACACGTTGATAGAGCACCTAGGATTCTTGCTTGACCACCAGCAGTATGAGGGCGATCATATAAGTGGGAGCTGGGGTCTACAAGCATATCCTTAAAAGGTCCCTAGTCGTGGGAGTTTCGAGACCGGGCATCGATACTCCATTAGTAGACTAGTATATACAGTCGAGACCCCGACGAGGGGCGGTGGCCGGTCTCACAAGCCACTGGTGTCAGTTGGATCATCTAAGATGTATACAGGTGCTCATTGGGTTATGAGTACACCGGACAGGACTCGCCGGGAACATGCTAGTTGGTCATATACCAGACGTCAGATGGCAGTTCCCTGGTGACATGTGTGCAGGTTAGTTCATCGACCTGGGGATCGTCATTTGTCTCGTGTGAGTTCCCACTGTACTTTGATTACTACCCTACCACGGCTCAAAGGAGTCATGCAAACAGGTTTTAGTTGGGTACAGTCCCGAGCCACATGGAGGCAGTGAGCGTATCTTCAGGGGTTCGTCTCTCCCGGTATTGGGGGTGAGGTCGTGCTGTGTCTAGGAGAGCCATTACACAAAGTCCTTGGCCAAGGCAAGGAGATTTACTGGTAGGTATTCCAGTAGTATCTCAGGGTGTTCTGGGCTACACTCCGACACGACTTGTACCGCTTTTGGGGGTCTGACTTTTACCAACCCCCTAGGCCCGCCATGCGATACTCATAGACGAACGGACCGGACTGCACGGATATTGTCACTGACAGGCTCAGTAGGGTTGTCAGGCTGAGTTCACTCACAGACATCCCTTTTAGTCAGTACCTGGTAGCCCGTTACGTATTGGCTTATACCTCTGACATGCTAGTGGTTAAATCCAAAACCAAGGTGTTGATGAGTCTTTAGAGTCCCCCACATTCAGTTACTCAGCTTTCGGGCGAAAGGTTGTAGAGGCCGTATGGAGATATAGCAAGGTCCGATCAGATACGTGCGGTATTGCACGGATCAGGATCGGACAGTTTGTACTATAGGCCGTATGGTTATATGGCAGGGTTCGATCAGATACGTGCGGTATTGCACGGATCAGGATCGAACAGATATTACTAGCCGGCTTTGGTTTAAGCCGGATCCTAGTATAGTACAGTGTAGACTTTGTCTCATTGCATTTGTATTTCGGTCGGAATACGAATGCGGGTGTGTATGCACAGTATCGGGGTTTTCCTGTAATTTATTACGGGACCAGTTTTATGGAGTTGCCAGTTTGCTTTCCGTTTCGGCCAATTTCCATTGTTCCGTTCATTGGCCGAAGTTTGGTGGAGGAGGGTTTATTTGCATTGTTGCAAATAGGCATTTGTGGAGGGGTTCTTTGCTTATTTTTGTATCATGATGGTTTTCATGATGAGCACCATCATTGACTTCTCTTTCTCATGATGGATTGACTTTGGATATGTTGATGATTGTTTTGAGTGTTGGACTTTCCTAGCTATCATCTCTTCACATCATAACTTGACACTCCCTTTGATGATGGTTCCACCACTCCCCCTTGACTTCTCACTCTCTCTCTCCATTCACAAAAAGGTGGTGGCCGGCCATTTTTTGGTGGGGGTTGATTGATTCATTTTGGTGTGGCATATTTGTTTTCTTATGCTTGCTAGAAAAGCCCTCTAGTTCTTTTTCCAAAGAAGTTCCTCTCTTTTCCTCCACAAAATGGCACAACTCCATAACCCCATATGAGACTTGAGTGCTACATTATATTCTACAGTAAATCTTGGGCACGTCGAGTAGCCGGCTTCGTGCCCGAGTTGCCTCGGCATTGAGGTGGGAGCCCGTAAACAAAGTAGGCGATGTGGTGCACTTCCGGCGACGAGGAGGAAACGGGACTTTTCCGCAGGAGATCGGGACCATGACGAGAAGACCGGAGGACTTGGATCGTCGGTACATCTCTAACCCATCTTCTAGTTAGCTTAGACTTGTTAATGGTTACGATCCGGGTGTTTAGTGCGCGGTGGTACCGGTTTGCTAAGTCCGCAAAATTTAAGTTTTTCACCGCTTCCGCATTCCGGCGTCGGATTGACGGCCGGGGCGCCGCCGTGCACTTACACATATCACCGGGTAAAAATGCACCCGATGGAAGAATGCTTCGTGTTCAAGAATTAGGTTGAAGACTAGTACAAGCGAGGCAGATTCGTGCTATCTAGCAGTTGGAAGATAGACCCACCACAGAAGCATGAGCCAAAGAAAACTTATGCCATCAGATAGGGACCCGGCTTGACCCAGAAAACGGAAGCGAACCCATACTTGTTACATGGTAAAATTCTCGACCAAAAAAGAAGATGAAGACATAATTCAACTCTTCGAATGTCTCACAAACGAAGACGAAGAAATTTTGGAACTGTCGCCAGCACCAAAAGAGTTAGAAGACAAAATCCATACCAGCGGATGAGCTGAGGGAAATGAACTTGGGAACGAAGGATGATCCAAGACCAACATTTGTTAGCTAGCTGCTATCCGAAGAACAGATAGCTGCTTTGAAGAATGTACTTATGGAATATAGGGATTTTTTCGCCTGAAACTACTCCGAGATGCCAGGATTAGATCTAGAAATAGCAGTGCATAAGCTGCCCATAAAACCAGAGGTAAATCCTGTCAAGCAATTGCCAAGTAGGATGCGGCTTGAGCTTGAAATAAGTATCAATGCCAAAGTCAAGAAGCTCATAGACTCTGACTTTATACATGAAGTACAATATCCGGATTGGATCACTAACATTGTCCGCGTAATTAAGAAGAATGGAACAGTTCGGATATACATAGACTTTCGAGATCTCAATCGGGCATGCCCGAAGGATAATTTTCCCTTACCAATCACAGAATTGATGATTGACAATACCTCCACTCATGAGGTTTTCTCGTTTATGGAAGGATCTTCCAGATACAATCAGATAAGGATACACCCCGAAGATCCAAAGCATACGGCCTTCCGTACCCCACTAGGCGTGTTTTGTTACAAGGTGATGCCCTTCGGCCTAAAAAATGCTGGAGCCACATACCAAAGAGCCATGACAAACATATTCGATGAAATTATACATGACGTCGTTGAATGCTATATTGACGATCTGGTGGTCAAGAGAAAGTCTTATGAGGAACACCGGGAACATCTTAGGACTGTTTTCAAACGCCTCCGAAAGTACAAGTTGAAGATGAACCCGCTGAAGTGCGTGTTTGGAGTTTCTTCTGGCAAATTCCTTGGGTTCATACTTCTTCATTGAAGGATCGAGATCAACCCCTCTAAAATTAGGGCTATTATGAAAATGCCTCCACCAAGAAATCTGAAACAACTGTGGTCTATCCAAGGAAAGCTCGCCTACATCGATTCATCGCAAACCTTTCTGAGAAGTGTCGTCCATACGGTCACCTCATGAAGAAGGGAACTTCCTTTATATGGGATCAAAAATGTCAACAAGCACCGGTAGAGATCAAGCAATACCTACAGAATCTGCCAGTAATGGCCATCCCGGTTACAGGAAAGCCCCTTATTCTATATACAGCAGTCCTTAAGGATTCTCTAGACACGTTGTGCGCATATAAGAATGACAAAGGAAAAGAAAGAGCTCTTTACTATCTAAGTCGAGTCTTCCTCGGAGCAGAAAGCAATTACTCTCCTATCGACAAGCACTGCTTGGCGCTGATCTTCGCCGTCATAAAGCTCAGACACTGCGTCTTGGTATATGAAGTCCACTTAATATCAAGACTGGATCCGCTTAAGTACCTCATGACTAAATCTATATTGACAGGATGACTCGAAAAATGGGCCCTTATAACGACTCTCAGATTTCTATACCTTTGTATATATTTAAATACTGTATTCTCCTGATATATGGGTACTTGTTGAATATTCAGAATTCGTCTTTTACTTCGAGATTTATTTTTCCTTATAATTATTTCTTTTCTTTTGACCCCAAATACTATTCATTTTCCCTTCATTTTTATTTCCATTTTTATTCGAAACCCAACTCTCTTTTATTTAAATCCATTTGTATTTTAATTTTTTTAAAGCCCAAACATTTATAGGCCCAAGACCCTTATCTTTTCCTTTCCTCTTAATTTTTTCAGGTTATTGATTTGGAGTAATGGGTATTAATCTAATGTTAATTATTATTAATTGTTGTTAATGGTAATTAATTGGGATACTTTCTTAACCATTTCAAAACCAAAACCTTTCTTCTCATCTTTAACATCGGTTGCTTCTTCTTCAATTTTCTTTTTAATTCTCTCCATCAAAACCAAAATCTCACTCATAAAAACCAAGTTTTTATTACCCATCAATCCAATTAATTCTTTTTCCTCTCTCTAAAAAAAAAATCTCTTTTTCTCCCTCATCCATTAACTTCCCCGAGCACTTTGCCGGCCGGCCCCCTCACCACCTCGTCGCCCCAGCTCTTCTAACCTCCTCTCTCACCTCCCCTCATTGGCCTCCATCCCCGAACCTCACGCCACCCCCTCCGAAGCTCGAGCGACCGAGCTCGAGCCATCCAAGCCTGTGCTCCATCATTGTCGTGCCGCCTATGAGCCACTGTCGGAGATCCTAGCCGTCGTCCACAGCCGCTAAGGCCACTGTCGACGCCTGCAGACCCTCACCCATCGATGTTTCAATTTGAGATCGAAGGTGTTCGGTGAAATGCCCGAAAAAGTTTTCTCTCGTTTTCACCCATTCTAATCGCGCGTAAGTCTCCTCTCCTTCCACATCCTATCCTTTTTCTTTCCCTGCTACTTTGTGTTTGCTTGTTTATTGTTGACATCTTGGTAGTGCTTTAGGAACTTGGTTCATTTTTGTTCTGGTTCTAGAATGCTAATATCCAAGAGAAAATAAAAGTGCAAATGTTGGATTGTTGAATCTAGTATACTAGCTTTATTTTCTCTTGGATATTAGCATTCTAGAACCAGGACAAAAACGAACCAAGTTCCTAAAGCACTACCAAGATGTCAACAATATACAAGCAAACACAAAGTAGCAGGGAAAGAAAAAGGATAGGATGTGGAGGGAGAGGAGACTTACGCGCGATTAGAATGGGTGAAAACGAGAGAAAACTTTTTTGGGCATTTCACCGAACACCTTCGAGCTCAAATTGAAACGTCGATGGGTGAGGGTCTGCAGGCGTCGACGGTGGCCTTAGCGGCTGTGGACGATGGCTAGGATCTCCGACAGTGGCTCAAAGGCGGCACGACGACGATGGAGCATAGGCTTGGATGGCTCGAGTTCGGTCGCTCGAGCTTCGGAGGGGGTGGTATGAGGTTCGGGGATGGAGGCCAATGAGGGGAGGTGAGAGAGGAGGTTAGAAGAGCTGGGGCGACGAGGTGGTGAGGGGGTCGGCCGGCGAAGTGGGTGGCCGCCGAAGTGCTCGGGGAAGGTAATGGATGAGGGAGAAAAAGAGATTTTTTTTTTGAGAGAGGAAAGAGAATTAATTGGATTGATGGGTAATAAAAACTTGGTTTTTATGAGTGAGATTTTGGTTTTGATGGAGGGAATTAAAAAGAAAATTGAAGAAGAAGCAACTGATGTTAGAGATGAGAAGAAAGGTTTTGGTTTTGAAATGGTTAAGAAAGCATCCCAATTAATTACCATTAACAACAATTAATAATAATTAATATTAGACTAGTACCTATTACTCCAAATCAATAACCTAAAGAAATTAAGAGGAAAGGAAAAGATAAGGGTCTTGGGCCTATGAATGTTTGGGCTTTAAAATAATTAAAATACAAATGGATTTAAATAAAAGAGAGTTGGGTTTAGATTAAAAATGGAAATAAAAATGAGGGGAAAATGAATGGGATTTGGGGTCAAAAGAAAAGAAATAATTATAACGAAAAATAAATCTCGAAGTAAAAGACGAATTCTGAATATTCAACAAGTACCCATATATCAGGAGAATACAGTATTTAAATATATACAAAGGTATAGAAATCTGAGGGTCGTTACAGTTAAAACCTCATGTTCCTAAACACATACCCTAAGTTTTATTAAGGGTCTATCGTCGTAACAAAACCTGTCACGCCCCGCTTCCCGGTATACGGCGAAGGGGACGCGACCGGTCCGCTACGTATATACTCAGAAGTATATACGCTAAGCGTATCTAAGCAATATAAAAATAAATACACAAGAGACAAGATATAATAAAAACATCAACTTTTATTTATTTAATATTCTTTTGTACAATGCATGAAAAGGAAATACAACTGAAATAAAACGATACCTAAACAATGGCATAATAGGAAATGAAAAGTACTGAATGGAAAATGTACAATGAAACTAGAGCTCTGGTTCTTCAGCAAACTGCTCCAAGTCTTCTGCAGATGGCTCGATCTCTGCCGGGTCCAAATCACCCGACGATATTTAAAGAAGAAAGAAATAGAATGTCGTCAGCGAACAGGTCGCTCGGTAAGTCCCAAAGATAAGAGGAAAGTAGAATAGACAAAATAAGAGGGTATCTTTTAAAGTTGTATTATCTTGTTGTATTGTTGTGTTACCGCTGTTGTTTGTAACTTGGTACAGAAGAATACTAGTGTATACGAGAGGGGTTTCTATATGCTAGAGACCACGGCAAACGGAATGTATAAGGAACCGTTAAGCCACGGTACAACATCAACGGAATATAGGTTAGGTGTCTTAATCTTACCGCCTCATGCCACTTTTAACACCTTCCGTACCAATCTACCCCTTAAACCCCGTAGTGTTTTATTTGTATTGTTTTGTACTGTAAATTGTATTGAATGTATAATTGTAAGACTGACCGAAACCATGAGATCAGTAAACGGATGTAACCGTAGAATTATGTAAATGGAATAACTGGAGAACCATGTAAATGGAATGTATATCCATGGTTCAGTTCAGTCAAATTGTATAGATTGATAATTGGATTCATGGATTCATGTTGAATTGAAATATTGAAGATTGTAGATTGTACTTGAATCATATTCAAGTCAAATATAATCAAACTCAAACCCGAGTCCGACAATTAGAAATGTAAATCGAAGTCTTGATTAATTCTTACCTATAATTGCTAGGGTCCTTAAGGTAATTTATAAAACTTGAGGGGGTTTTATGTAAAAATACTTTTATATACTTTTCAAAATACACCTTAAGTATTCATTATTCGTCTTTAGAGTTATAATGAATTTGGATTTTATATTGTGATATTTCTAGTGAAAATATCCTAATTTCATAAATAAAGGTATTTATTTGTAATATTGATTTATGTGGAATTTATGGTATTTTAATGTAAAATTGATTCTTATGATTTTTAGAAAAAAGGTGGAATATTTATATCTTAACAAAATAGATATTTTAATGATAAATATACATATATTTATACAAAAATAATTTTAATAAATATTTTATGTTCTAAAAATCTCATTTTCTTAAAATGTCGTATTTTAAATCTTTCGAGACCGAATGCTCCATGCGGAGGTCTGAATCTTGCACTACTACACCCGAGGATATGCGATAAACCGCACCATTCAGAACGAGTTCCCCAAAATGGGTTGTAGCGGCGCTTTGCAAAGATTGTAAAATACCAAATCCTTTAGAAAACGGTTTTATAAAGTAAATGGTATTTATTTGTAAAAATGTCAATTTTCTGTATTCTATGTTCTAGGGTTTCCTAAGTCAACTGGACTATTTCTGTCATGCCCCGCTTCCCAAAATACGGAATACAAGGGTGACAAGGCCAGCCATACTCCTACGATCAAGGAAGAATCCTGTCATAGTCACATATCGGCTTCTAGTATTATATGGTAATCAGTAAATACAGCACAGAAATAAAGGAAACACAATACTAGTTTATTATACCAACTTTAATTGTTCACAGTTTACAATAGGATGAAATAAAAGAAACTACTAACCAAGTGCGAATACAAGGTTGATTTATGGAAAACAGTAAAAGTACTGAGGGTACGACCGTCTAGATCTCTGCGAGTTCGAAGGGTAGGTCTGACTCCTGAATCCGGTCCTCTTCAATCTCTGAGCATGCATACTCAGGTCGTCTGGGAGACGCAATAGAATTTTATAATAATCATAAAAGACAAGAAAATAAAGCAATAACGGTGGAGGTAATAAATGTAGACAATCAATATGTCGTGAACTGATGTAAGGTATGCTCTGTGTCCCTATCTGTCTCTAAGTCATTTTGAAATCGAGATATGGAAAGGAGTGATCATGTTTAACGAGGGTCTCGTATATACCGGAGACTACGGCCTACGATGCCCGGGACATAACCTTGTCAGCCGAACCGCTAGGTCCAACCTAATATATAAGAGTCGCTGTTCGAATGATCATCATCTAAAACACTGACCTCGCTAAATACAATTTCCTTTCCACTGCGATTTCCCCTTTTTCCCCAGGTTTCACTATTTATGAGTATAGGCTAGTTGTGTACAAGTACGCACCAATAACGCGGTTTTATTCACTGTTCACTATATTGTCACTATCACGAACCATTCACTTTTCACTGGCGTACTTGACACTCGTAGACCGATACCATTCATGCTCGATAATGCATGGTACACTGAAACTTAATAATGAAGCGCCCTATCACTATAGGTATTACGGCCGGGTATAATATGTGCATTTATGCCACTAAACATTCATGTGCAATGAAAGTTATTATGCATCTTATGAACTCATAAAAATCACATTAAATCATACGTTCAAAATTAAATAAAATGATACAAAAGCGGTAACAAGTAAACTCAGTCGGTAGTTCAACGAGATTTATTCCAAGTCGATCGGGTTTTGGGTTCGCAAATTACATTCGTTTCATTTTAAGTGTTCGCTACTGGAAATTCAGTTCCTGAACTGAAAGTCCATTTCGCAACACAGTTTTCACCCTGTTGAGATCAAAATTAGACGACACTATAGTTGAACAATATTTAGGGTTATCAGTTATGTTTCCAATTCAATTGGCGGATCAGTAATATCCTATTTCAACAGGGAGTTATGGTCAGGTTAAGTTCAATGTGTAAAATCTGCCACTGCAGAATTCAGCAGAACACATCGTCGTTATAAAATGTGTTTAAAATATCATACAGTTAAGGAATCTAGTGAAACTAGTGGGGTAAGAAAGCTAACTCAATTTTGTACGTAACTATATAGGGTTCCGCACATTTTCGCATTTGAGCAATGTTATACAGTGATCTCAAAATAAGGGTGAACTGGGATTACTGCTCTGGACTGCAGTCCAGGGTCGTAATTCTCCCCAGTTTTCTCTATCATAACTAGTTCAAATTTAGAAATAAATTATAGAGTACTGTAGGTTAATTTGTTATCTTCAATACGAGCCATGGAAAGCTCAAATCCGATTTGTAAAAGATTTATCGTGAATTTAACGGTCTAGCGTGTTCAGGAAAATTCTGATTCCGCAATGGTTATTGGGGTAACACTTTATGGGTGAAACAATATTGATTTTCAACCAAATTTCTGCAGTACCTTTGTAAATAGTAATCGGGTTTAACGAACACAAGTTCCTCCATTTACATATAGGTTTTCACGTAAAGTTTAGTATCAACTACTTGTTTATATGTATGGCAATCAGAGCTTTTGTTTCGTTTAATCGGTCAATATATCTTCGTAACGTGGTTAGAGCCGAATAAAAGGCTCGACTTATAAACTATGTCAATCTATGTATAAACAGGGGATTGTAAGACTTATCCAAAATCCATGATTTTCTAATTAACTTGATTGTTAAATATAATATATATAACTATGTGAGAAGAAAACTAATAGCATGTAAAGCAAGTGATGATCACTTGCCTGAAGACGATGATGGCGGCAACAGCTACGGCGGTGATACCCACGGTGACAGAGGCGACTGCTTGGACAGAGACGACGCTGTCAACGGCGACAACGGCAACGGCGATTGTAACGCCTGCAAGGTGTGCTCGGTTCCAGAAAGGAGGGGGTGAAGGCTCGGCGTTGTGCAGCGGGGAGTTCGACGTTGGTGGTTGCGCTGGTGGACGGCCGGAGCTTGCAGGCGATGGTCGCCGGAATTGCAGGGATCTCAGTCGCAGTTAGGTGTCGCGGCTGTGAATGGAGGAAGGAGTGGGGAGAAGTGGTGGGTCGTCGACGGTGGTGGGTGCGTCGGGGAAGTTGCACGGTGGTCGGAGGTGGCAAGCAAGGTGGAAGGGAGCTCGGTGGTGGTTGGAACAATGGTGATGAAAGAGGTCGGGTCGGGTGTGCAGGCGAGGTGGGGAGGAGGTGAAGTGGGGCTCTGATTTTGGAGAGAGGAGAGAGAAGCGAGGATGATGCCGGCGATGGTGGCGGGGTGAGCGCAGCGTCGGTGTGGCGTGGCGTGTGTGTGGGTCGAGAGAGGGAGCGGGAGGAGAGTAGGAGAAAGGAAGAGGAAAATGGTGGAAAAATATAGAGGAGGGTGAGAATATAGGGAAAAGAGACGTATGTGAGGTGAGAAGGTGAAAGAGAGAGAGAGAGAAAACGTGAGGAATTTAGAAAAAAGTGGGTTTTAATTGAGAATAAAGAAGAGATTGAGATAACGGGAATGTAAATTAATAGGATTTTAATGAGAATTTAATTGGGTAAGATTTGGGTTTAAATGAGAGTATAAAAATTTGAATTTTGAAAAGGGAGGAGAGAGTAGATAATTTGAATATAATTGTTGTTTTTCAAATAAGGATTTGGGTTGTTGGGCTTGGGCTCAATAAAATTTAAAAGAAAAGTGTGGGATTTAGATATGGACTTGGGTTTAGGGTTGGGTTCATAGGAAAGCAAAATAATTATAAATTAATATAAAACGTAAAATGGATACAATATTTTGTTTGAATACAGGTATTGGCGTAGATGAAGACCGGGTATTACAATTTCTAAATGGTCTAAACGATAAGTTGTGAGATATCTCAAATCGCCTCTTCACCGCTAATTGTGGCCAGGTAAGTACAAGTGAGGAAAGGAGAGATCCGCTCACGAATCACCGTGAAACAGGCCTTTTAAAGTTACCTTTCTCACTTGCCTATCCTAAACACCACAAAGTCAGGTTTAGATAAACGACCGATATCCACAACTTATCGTATTTTCCTAATAAGTGGTACTTCTTTAAAAGTGTTTCAAAACTAAATCTTTCAGAATTTGTTTTATTAAGTATGTGATATTTAAATGAAAAGTGTTTGTTTTCGCGTATTCTACCTTCTCGGGGGTGTTGTATATAAGTATGTGCGGAGGTAGGTCGTTACCTCATGATCTACTTTAAATGTATAGCAAGTTTGATGAGGTTAAATGAAAGATTGAAACAATGTGGTATTTAAGTGAAAAATACGATAATTTGAAAAAAAACTATCATTTCATGTGATGAAACTTGTTCAAATTGTTTGATTAGTGTTTAATAGTCAACATAAAGATGTTTAAGTATGATTGTATTAGTGAGAAGTGGAATTTCGTAGAAAACCGAATCGGAAATCGGATTTGTTCCGATTCCGTCGGGTTTTGTAATTTCGTATTTTGAGAATGGAAAAGAGAGATAGAAAAGGGACTTACGGGTTTTAGATTGAACAAGGGAGTGAGAGAGAACTAGAGTGATTGCCGATGTATTGCTTCGTCGCCGGTAGTTCCCAAAACGTTCGCCGGAAGTTCCGCCGGAATTTCGCCTCGAGCTTGTTTTCAAAGTACACGACTCTTGGAAAATTTTTGAGAGAGTGGACTCAGGATTTTGGGGTGAGAGGGTAGTGTGTAGGGTTGGTATTTATAGGGTTAGGCTAGGGTTAGGGTAGATGAAAAGTTTAAAATAAAAATGTGATAAAATGTAATAGAAATGTATTAAAAGTGGAGTAATTGGGGTTTTAAAAGTGCTCTGGAAGTGGTCTGAGGCTAAAATTTTGCAGGTGCATAGGGAATATGAAAAGACACAACTTTCATTTTGGGGCCGTCGCCGGAATCGGCCGTGACTCGGCCGTGACTCGGTCTGAGGACTGAGTCAGACCGAGTCAGGGCCGATTTGGCCGATTCCCGGCCGAGTCAGGCGGCCGGGATCCCCCCCGACGGTTCATCTAACTCATGGAAATGTTACATCTTTGGGTGTAATGGGGTTTTTGTGAGATATGCACGTGTAAACTTTTGGTATTCTAAAGGTTTTAAAAAAAATCAATATTAAAAATAATGTGGAGTATGGGATTTGAACTCTGGTGGCTTGGTTCAGCAGTGCAAGGTATTACCAATGAGCTACAAGATCCTTCTTGTAATTATGGAGCTAATTAATTACTTAAAATAATAACAGTAAATGTAAATACCCCAAGTATACATTAATTTTAAAGCAAATTTTTGTACACTAAAAATAGAGTTGTTACATTCTTTTAACTTGTAATTAAAAAGCAAAATAATTACTTATAACTTGTGCTCAGGCTAAAATACCCCTTTATGGATTTTTGAAATTTTTTTGTAAAAACTTGTATTGGAAATTTGGGGTTGTTACATTCTACCCTCCTTATAAAAATTTCGTCCTCGAAATTTGTAAAAGGAAAGTGTAACAGTTTCAAGGAAAGTCTGGTGACTGGAGTATAGATAGTGTATAAAAATAAAAAAACCTGTATGATCACGTATCTGTTTTTAGTGTAAAAAAATGAAAAGGAGTTTTTTGATTTCTGAAAATAGATTGTAAAAAACAGTATATAAAACTTAAATCTTGTGTCCAAGAATCGAGCCTGTGCTCCATCGTCGTCGTGCCGCCTTTGAGCCACTGTCGGAGATCCTAGCCGTCGTCCACAGCCGCTAAGGCCACCGTCGACGCCTGCAGACCCTCACCCATCGACGTTTCAATTTGAGCTCGAAGGTGTTCGGTGAAATGCCCAAAAAAGTTTTCTCTCGTTTTCACCCATTCTAATCGCGCGTAAGTCTCCTCTCCCTCCACATCCTATCGTTTTTCTTTCCCTGCTACTTTGTGTTTGCTTGTTTATTGTTGACATCTTGGTAGTGCTTTAGGAACTTGGTTCATTTTTGTTCTGGTTCTAGAATGCTAATATCCAAGAGAAAATAAAAGTGCAAATGTTGGATTGTTGAATCTAGTATACTAGCTTTTAATCTTTATTTAAAATATAACACAATATCCAAGTCACATTTTTTTAAATAAAAATCAAGATTAAAAATCACAATGCGGTTCTAGGAATGGATTGGCTTGGAACTTTTTATACTACCATCGACTGTCGTCAAAGGAGGGCAGTATTCGAGATTCCAGACCATCCGGTCTTCTATTTTAAAAGCGGAGACCGTACCCTGGAGCCAAATACCTACAAAGCAAAGCCAAGAGAAGCAGTAGTTGCAGCAGCTCAAGCGGAGGAAGAATCAAGACCAGAGATAGTTCGAGAGTTCGACGATATATTTCCTGACGATATATCAGGTTTGCCTCCCGATTGAGCTCTTGAATTCAGTATTGATTTAGTACCAGGAGCACAACCGGTGATCAAAGCACCTTATAGATTAAGTCCGGAAGGTTTGAAGGAAGTCCGAACCCAGTTGGACGAATTATTGGCGAAATGATGGATTCGTCCCAGCACCTCAAGTTGGGGAGCACCTGTACTACTTGTGAAGAAGAAGGAAGGTTCATACAGAATGTGCATCGATTATAGAGCCTTGAATGAAGTTACTATAAAGAACAAGTATCCACTCCCGCGCATCGATGACTTATTCGATCAACTAAGTGGATCTTGTGTTTTCTCTAAATTGGATTTTCGTTCAGGTTATCATCAAGTGAAGGTCAAGGAAGCTGATATTCACAAAACATCTTTCAGAACTCGCTATGGACATTACGAATTTCTACTGATGCCATTTGGAGTGACCAATGCACCAGCAATATTCATGAACCTAATGAATCAAGTTTTCCGGGAGTACTTAGACAGGTTTGTTGTCATCTTCATCGACGACATCCTGGTGTATTCTAAGAATCGGAAAGAGCATGCAGAGCACCTACGAATTGTCCTGGAAAATCTTCGACAACATAAGCTCTATGCCAAGTACAGCAAGTGCGAGTTTTGGCTAAAGCAAGTTGGTTTTCTTGGACATATTGTATCAGGAGAAGGAATTTCTGTGGATCCAGCAAGAGTTTCAGCAGTTAGCGAATGGCCTACACCAAAGTCAGTGAAGGACATTCGAAATTTCTTGGGTTTAGCTGGATATTACAGAAGGTTCATTAAGGGATTTTCGAAGATAGCAACACCCCTGACCAAGCTCACACGTAAAGATGAAGAATTTGTGTGGTCAGAAGCGTGTGAACAAGCTTTCGTAGAACTCAAGTAAAGATTGACATCAGCACCTATTCTCGTAATACCGGATCAATCTGGAGGATTCGAAGTGCATTGTGATGCATCCGGTAAGGGACTAGGATGTGTTCTACATCAGCACGGTAAGGTTGTGACTTATGCTTCAAGACAACTGAAGACTCATGAGCGCAATTATACGACGCATGATCTGGAATTGGCAGCCGTCATCTTTGCTCTCAAGATTTGGCGCCATTATCTACTTGGTGAACGAGTGAACATCTACACAGATCATAAAAGTCTGAAATATGTGTTTACTCAAAAGGAGTTGAATATGCGGCAGAGAAGATGGTTAGAACTCATGGCGGACTTTGACATCAACTTGCAATATCACCCAGGGAAGGTGAATGTAGTACCTGATGCTCTTAGTCGCCAACCATTAGCAATGAATCTCACCGCTCAGTAGAAGCTTCAACAAGACCTGCATCAGATGGAGATTGAAGTAGTCATGCCAGGTAACACTTCAAGTTTGATGAATCTACAAGTTCAATCAACTATTGTCAATCAGATCAAAGCAGCTCAAGCAAGTGATGCTAAGTTGCAAAGGATCATAGAACAAGTGGAGAATGGGCTTAGAACAGATTTCATCATCCATGAAGACGGATCTTTGAGATACGGCAATAGATTGTGTGTACCAAATGGTCCTGTACGGGAAAAGTTAATGAAGGAAGCTCACAACTCTCCCTACTCAGTACATCCTTGATGTACCAAAATGTACAAAGATCTATGTCAGAATTATTGGTGGCATGGAATGAAGCGTGAAGTAGACAGAAGCGTCGCAAAATGTTTGGTGTGTCAGCAAGTAAAGACTGAATATCACAGGACAGCTGGACTACTTCAACCGTTACCAATCCCAGAATGGAAGTGGCAACATATCACGATGGATTTTGTGACTGCTCTCCCTCGCAGCACAAAGGGTAACGATGCTATATGGGTAACTGTGGATCGACTCACGAAGTCGGCTCACTTCATCCCATTTCGGGTTGGCTAATCAACTTAGGCACTAGCAAAGAAGGACATGGAGGTAATAATCTATTTAAGATTTAAACCCTTCATAATTTATTATCTCTGATACCCATGAACACATACAGAAAATTGTGAGACTTCATGGAGTACCGGTCTGCATTGTCTCCGATCGTGACACCAGGTTCCGATCGCAATTTTGGCAGAGTCTGCAAGCAAGCTTGGGAACAAGTCTGAACTTCAGCACGGCTTATCATCCACAAACAGATGATGAGTCGGAACGAACTATTCAGATCTTGGAGGATATGCTCAGAGCGTGTATGCTAGATTTCAAAGGATTGTGGGAAGATCACCTGCATCTTGTGGAGTTCGCGTACAACAACAGCTACCAAGCAAGCATAGGAATGGTATCTTTTGCAGCATTGTATGGAAGGAAGTGTCGATCACCATTAAGTTGGGACGACATCGGGGATAGGGAACTCCTTGGACCAGAGATGATAGTAGCGACCGTTGATGTGGTTCGTATTATCAGGGAAAGAATGCGCATAGCCCAAGATCGACAGAAACACTGGGCTGATGCGAAGAAATGACACTTGGAGTTCCAGCCAGGAGATCACGTATTCTTGAAGATATCTCCGAACCGCGGAGTGATCCGATTTGGAAGACGGGGTAAATTAAGTCCGAGATACATTGGACCGTTCGACATACTCGAACGATTACGTGAAGTGGCATACCGCTTAGCGCTTCCACCCTCATTGAAAGGAGTGCATAATATGTTCTACATATCCCAACTCAGAAAGTATGTGAGTGACCCCGGCTATGTTCTCGATCATTCCTAGCTCACTATACAGCCCGACTTGTCTTGTGAGTAACAACCTGTGGAGATCCTGTACAGGAAAGTGAAGACACTTCGGAACAAAGAAGTTAACTTAGTCCGGGTAATGTGGAAGAAAGGGACTCCAGGAGAATCCACTTGGAAAAGGTAAGATGAAATGCGTGCAAGATATCCTCACCTCTTTGTAAACTGGTCCTCAAATAAAAGTTGTAAATTTCGAGGACGAAATTTTTGTAAAGAGGGTAGACTGTAACAACTCCATTTTTAGTGTATATAAATTTGATTTAAATTTGAAGTATACTTAGGGTATTTAATGTTGCTGTTACTACTTTAAATATTTGTTTCACAAAATAATTACAAGCAAGAGCTTGTAGCTCATTGGTAAGACTTTGCACTGTTGAACCAAGCCACCAGAGTTCAAATCTCATACCCCACATTATTTTTAATATTGATTTTTTTAAAAACCTTTAGAATACCAAGAGTTTACACGTGCATATCTCATAAAAACCCCACTACACCCAAAAATGTAACATTTTCAGGAGTTAGATGAATCGTCGGGGGTGATCCCGGCCGCCTGACTCGGCCGTGAATCGGCCAAATCGGCCTTGACTCGGTCTAACTCCGTCCTCAGACAGAGTCACGGCCGAGTCGGCCGATTCCGGCGACGGCCCCAACATGAAAGTTGTGTCTTTTCATATTCCTTATGCACCTGCAAAATTTCAGCCTCAGACCACTTCCAGAGCTCTTTTAAAACCCCAATTACTCCACTTTTAATACATTTTTTAATACATTTTATCACATTTTTCATTTTAACCTTTCATCTACCATAACCCTAGCCTACCCTCTAAATACACCCCCTACCCTCTACCCTCTCACCCTAAAATCCTGGGCCCACTCTCTCAAAAATTTTCCAAGAGTTGTGTACTTTGAAAACAAGCTCGAGGCGAAGCTCCGACGAAATTCCGGCGGAAATTCCGGCGACCGTTTTTTGGAACTACCGGCGACGACGCAACACATCGGCAATCCCTTTAGTTCCCCCCTCACTCCTTTGTACAATCAAAAACCCGTAAGTCCCTTTCTATCTCTCTTTCTCATTCTAAAAAATACGAAATTACAAAACCCGACGGAATCAGAACAAATCTGATTTCCGATTCAGTTTTCTATAAAATTCCACTTCTCACTAATACAATCATTCTTAAACTTGCCCATGTTGATTATTAAACACTAATCAAACAATTTGAACAAGTTTCATCACATGGAATGATAGCTTTCTCAAATTATCGTATTTTTCACTTAAATACCACATTATTTCAATCTTTCATTTAACCCCATCAAACTTGCTATACATTTAAAATAGATCACGAGGTAACGACCTACCTCCTCACACACTTACATACAACCTAACACAATACCATTGAAACCTTAGAATACGAGAAAACAAGAATTTACATTTAAATACCATATACTTAATAAAACTATTACTAAAAGAGTTAGAGTTGATACACTTTTAAATAAATACATCTTATTATGAAAATATGATAAGTTGTGGACATCGGTCATTTATCTAAACCTGACTTTGTGGTGTCTAGGCTAGGCAAGTGAGAAAGGTAACTTTAAAAGGTCCGTCTCACGGTGATTCGTGAGCGGATCCCTCCTTTCTTCACTTGTACTTAGCTGGCCACAATTGGCAGTGAAGAGGCGATTTGAGGCATCTAACAACTTGTCGTTTAGACCATTTAGAAATAGTCTAGTTGATTTAGGAAACCCTAGAACCTAAAATACGGAAATTTGACAAATAAATACCATTTACTTTATAAAACCGTTTTCTAAAAGATTTAGTATTTTACAATGTTTGCAAAGCGCCGCTACAACCCAATTTGGAGAACTCGTTCAGGATGGTGCGGATTATCGCACATCCTCGGGCTTAGTAGTGCGAGATTCAGACCTCCGCGAGGAGCATTTGGTCTCGAAAGATTTAAAATACGACATCTTAAGAAAATGAGATTTTTAGAATATAAAATATATGTATTAAAATTATTTTTATTATAAATATATGTATATTTATCATTAAAATACCTATTTTGTTATGATATAAATATTCCACCTTTTCTAAAAATCCCAAGAATAATTTACACTAAAATACCATGAATTTCAAATAAATCAATATAACAGATAAATACCTTTATTTATAAAACTAGGATATTTTCACTAGAAATATCACAATATAAAATGCACACTCATTACAACTCTAAAGACGAATAATAAATGCTTGGGGAGTACTTTGAAAAGTATATAAAAGTATATTTTACATAAAACCCCTCAAGTTTATAAATTGCTCTAAGGACCCTAGCAATTATAAGTTTAAAAAATAATCAAGATTTCGACTTACATTTCTAATTGTCTGACTCGGGTTTGAGTCTGATTAATCTGACTTGAATATGATTTAGGTCAATCTACAATTTACAATATTCAAATTCAATAGAAACACATGAATCCATGAATCCAATTATCAATCTATATGACTTGACTAAACCGAACCATGGATATATATTCCACTTACATGGTTCTCCAGTTATTCCATTTACATGACTCTACAATTACATCCGTTTACTGATATCATGGTTTTCGGTCAGTAAATCAATTATACAATCAATACAATTTACAAGACAAATAATACAATTAAAACACTACGGGGTTTAAGGGGTAGATTGGTACGGAAGGTGTTAAAGGTGGCACGAGGCGGTAAGATTAAGACACCTAACCTATATTCCGTTGCTGTTGTACCGTGGCTTAACGGTTCGTTGTACATTCCGTTTTCCCTGGTCTCTAGCATATAGAGACCCCTCTCGTATACACTGGCATCCTTCTGTACCAAACTACAAACAACTGCGTTAATACAACATTACAACAATATTATACAACTTTAAAAGATATCTTCTTATTCGGTCTATTATACTTTCCTCTTACTTTTGGGACTTACCGAGCGACCTGTTCGCTGACGATATTCTATTTCTTTCTTTTTTGAATGTCGTCAGATGGTTTGGACCCGGTAGAGATCGAGCCATCTGCAGAAGACTTGGAGCAGTTTGCTGAAGATCCAGCACTTTAGCTTCATTGTACACTTTTTCATTCAGTACTTTTTATTTCCTGTTATGCGACTGTTTAGGTATCGTTTTTATTTCAGTTGTATTTCCTTTTCATGCATTGTACAAAAGAATGTTAATAAATAAAAGTTGCTGTTTTTATTATATCTTGTCTCTTGTGTATTTATTTTATATTTCTTAGATACGCTTAGCGTATGTACTTCTGAGTATATACGTAGCGGACCGGTCCCGCCCCCCTCGCCGTATATCGGGAAGCGGGGCGTGACAGGTTTTGTTGGTGACAGGTTTTTTATACATTTTTTTAAATAAAAGTATTTTATTTAAAGTGCAAATGTGATTAATCTGACTTGCAGATTCATATTGAAGATTGCAGATTGTAGATGGACTTGAATCATATTCAAGTCAGATTAATCAGATTCAAACCCGAGTCAGACAATTAGAAGTGTAAATTGAAGTCATGATTATTTCTTAAACCTATAATCGCTAGGGTCCTTAGGGTAATTTATAAAACTTGAGGGGGTTTTATGTAAAATACTTTTATATATTTTTCAAAATACAGCTCAAGTATTCATTATTCGTCTTTAGAGTTGTAGTGAAGGTGGATTTTATATTGTGATATTTCTAGTGAAAATATCCTAATTCATAATTAAAGGTATTTATTTATAATATTGATTTATTTGGAATTCATGGTATTTTAGTGTAAAATTTGTTCTTGTGATTTTTAGAAAAAGGTGGAATATTTATATCATAACAAAATAGATATTTTAATGATAAATATACATATATTTATACAAAAATAATTTTAATAAATATTTTATATTCTAAAAAAATCTCATTTTCTTAAGATGTCGTATTTTAAATCTTCCGAGACCGAATGCTCCTTGCGGAGGTCTGAATCTCACACTACTAAGCCCGAGGATGTGCGATAAACCGCACCATCCCGAACGGGTTCCCCAAAATGGGTTGTAGCGGCGCTTTACAAAGATTGTAAAATACTAAATCGTTTAGACAACGGTTTTTTTGAAGTAAATGGTATTTATTTGTAAAGGTGTATATTTTCCGTATTGTATGTTCTAGATTCTCCTAAGTCAACTAGTCTATTCCTAACTGGTCCAGACGACAAGTTGTGAGATGTCTCAAATCGCCTCTTCACCGCCAATTGTGGCCAGGTAAATACAAGTGAGGAAAGGAGGGATCCACTCACGAATCACCGTGAGACGGGCCTTTTAAAGTTACCTTTCTCACTTGCCTAGCCTAGACACCACAAAGTCAGGTTTAGATAAAAGACCGATGTTCACAACTTATCGTATTTTCCTAATAAGTAGTACTTCTTTAAAAAGTGTATCAAAATAAAATCTTTTAGAAATAGTTTTATTAAGTATATGGTATTTAAATGAAAATGTTTGTTTTCTCGTATTCTAGGTTCTCGGGGGTG
The DNA here is from genome assembly GCA_030015575.1 of Agapanthus africanus. Taxonomy (NCBI): domain Eukaryota; kingdom Viridiplantae; phylum Streptophyta; class Magnoliopsida; order Asparagales; family Amaryllidaceae; genus Agapanthus; species Agapanthus africanus. The sequence continues at coordinate 450,522,253 of CM057349.1, read as the reverse complement.
TTGCATATAAGTGTGTGAGGAGGTAGGTCGTTAGCTCGTGATCTATTTTAAATGTATAGCAAGTTTGATGGGGTTAAATGAAGGATTGAAACAATATGGTATTTAAGTGAAAAATACGATAAATTGAAATAGCTACCATATCATGTGACGAAACTTGATCAAATTGTTTGATTATTGTTTAATAGTCATCATGAGGAAGTTTAGGTATGCTTGTATTAGTGAGAAGTGGAATTTTATAGGAAACCGAATCGGAAATCGGATTTGTTCCGATTCCCTCGGGTTTTGTAAATCCGTATTTTTAGAATAGAAAAGAGAGATAGAAAATGGACTTATGGGTTTTAGATCATACAAGAGAGCGAGGGGGAAGTAGAGGAATCGCCGATGTGTTGCGTCGTCGCCGGTAGTTCCTAAAACGATCGCCGGAAGTTCCGCCGGAAATTCGTCGGAGCTTCGCCTCGAGCTCGTTTTCAAGGTACACAAGATCTCTTGAGAATTTTAGAGAGTTGGCTCAGAAATGTGAGTGAGAGGGTAGAGGGTAGGGGGTGTATTTATAGGATTAGGATAGGGTTAGGGTAGGTGAAGAGTTTAAATAAAAAAATATAAGAATATATTAAAATTCATTAAAATATGGAGTAAATGGGGATTTCAAAGGTTTCTGGAACTGATCTAAATAAATAGAGTATACAGGGGGTAGGGGAGGCCAAGAGTCAACTTTTTTTGTGTTGACGACTCGGCCGAGTCCGGCCGGCGGCGCCGTGCCGAGTCGGCCGGTCCGCCGTCCGAGTCGGAGGTCAGGGAGGTGGGGGGTCGTCTGGTGTAGCCTCTGGTATATTTAGTTTTTCAGGTGTAGTTCAAAGTTTGGGAGTTATTGTGTGTGGACTGTTGGGCTTCCAAAGAATGTAAAACAAAATAAATAAAAAAATAATGTGGGGCATGGGATTTGAACTCTAGTGGCTTGGTTCAGCAATGAAAGGTATTACCAATGAGCCACAAGCTCCTTCTTGTAATTAAATTGCTAATTAATTAATTAAGTCTTGTGTTCAGGCAATAAATACCCCTTTATGGATTTTTGAAAAAATATTTGAAAAATTTGTATAGGAAAAAGTGTATAAGAAAATTAGGGTTGTTACATTCTACCCTCCTTATAAAAATTTCGTTCTCGAAATTTGTAGAAGGAAAGTGTAACAAATTCAAGAAAAGTTTGGTGCTAGTGTACTGACAGTATGTGAAAAATAATAAGGTGGTGCAAGGGTTTTAAAAATGTGAAGAATGTGTGAAGGAATGAAAGGATGCGAAGGTTTTGGTAAAATTGTAAAAGAGGTGGGGGAATTTTAGGTAAGGACAGATTCAAGATATATGATTCAAAGAATATGAAATTGTAAGATTCAAGGAACATGATTGTAAAAAATGTTTTAGTTGCTGGTTCTTGTGTTTTATATTGCTTAGGGTTCCACACAGCTCTGACCTGCATGGGCCGCTAACAAAACCTACCACACCCCGCTTCCCGGTATACGGCGAAGGGGACGCGACTGGTCCGCTACGTATATACTCAGAAGTATATACGCTAAGCGTATCTAAGCAATATAAAAATAAATACACAAGAGACAGGATGTAATAAAAACAGAAACTATTATTTATTAACATTCTTTTGTACAATGCATGAAAAGGAAATACAACTGAAATAAAAAGATGCCTAAACAATGGCATAACAGGAAATGAAAATTACTGAATGGAAATATACAATGAAACTAGAGCTCTGGTTATTCAGCAAACTGCTCCAAGTTTTTTGCAGACGGCTCGATCTCTGCCGGGTCCAAACCACCTGACGACATTCAAAGAAGAAGAAATAGAATGTCGTCAGCGAACAGGTCGCTCGATAAGTCCCAAAGATAAGAGAAAAGTAGAATAGACAGAATAAGAGACTATCTTTTAAAGTTGTATAATATTGTTGTAATGTTGTGTTAACGCTGTTGTTTGTAAGTTGGTACAGAAGGATGCTAGTGTATACGAGAGGGGTCTCAGTATGCTAAAGACCAGGGCAAATGGAAGTACAAGGCTTCGTTATACAATCCGGAACAACGGCAATTGGATTCATGTTAGGTGTCTTAATCTTACCGTCTCGTGCCACCTTTAACACCTTCCGTACCAATCTACCCCTTAAACCCCGTAGTGTTTTATTTGTATTGTTTTGTACTGTAAATTGTATTGAATGTATAATTGTAAGACTGACCGAAACCATGATATCAGTAAACGGATGTAACCGTAGAATCATGTAAATGGAATAATTGGAGAACCATGTAAATGGAATGTATATCCATGGTTCGGTTCAGTCAAGTTGTATAGATTGACAATTGGATTCATGAATTCATGTTGAATTGTAATATTGAAAATTGTAGATTGTACTTGAATCATATTCAAGTCAAATATAATCAGACTCAAACCCGAGTCAGACAATTAGAAATGTAAATCGAAGTCTTGATTAATTCTTACCTATAATTGCTAGGGTCCTTAGGATAATTTATAAAACTTGAGTGGGTTTTATGTAAAAATACTTTTATATACTTTTCAAAATACACCTCAAGTATTCATTATTCGTCTTTAGAATTATAATGAATGTGGATTTTATATTGTGATATTTCTAGTGAAAATATCCTAATTTCATAAATAAAGGTATTTATTTATAATATTGATTTATGTGGAATTTATGGTATTTTAATGTAAAATTGATTCTTGTGATTTTTAGAAAAAAGGTGGAATATTTATATCTTAACAAAATAGATATTTTAATGATAAATATACATATATTTATACAAAAATAATTTTAATAAATGTTTTATGTTCTAAAAATCTCATTTTCTTAAGATATCGTATTTTAAATCTTTCAAGTCCGAATGTTCCTTGCGGAGGTCTGAATCTCGCATTACTAAGGCCGAGGATATGCGATAAACCACACCATCCAGAACGGGTTCCCTAAAATGGGTTGTAGCGGCGCTTTGCAAGGATTGTAAAATACTAAATCTTTTAGAAAACGGTTTTATAAAGTAAATGGTATTTATTTGTAAAAATGTCAATTTTCTGTATTCTATGTTCTAGGGTTTCCTAAGTCAACTAGACTATTTCTAAATGGTCTAAACGACAAGTTGTGAGATATCTCAAATCGCCTCTTCACCGCCAATTGTGGCCAGGTAAGTACAAGTGAGGAAAGGAGGGATCCGCTCACGAATCACCGTGAGACGGGCCTTTCAAAGTTACCTTTCTCACTTGCTTAGCCTAGACACCACAAAGTCAGGTTTAGATAAACGAACGATATCCACAACTTATCGTATTTTCCTAATGAGTGGTACTTCTTTAAAAGTGTTTCAAAACTAAATCTTTGAGAATTTGTTTTATTAAGTATGTGGTATTTAAATGAAAAGTGTTTGTTTTCTCGTATTCTAGGTTCTCGGGGGTGTTGTATATAAGTGTGTGAGGAGGTAGGTCGTTTCCTCATGATCTACTTTAAATGTATAGCAAGTTAGATAAGGTTAAATGAAGGATTGAAACAATGTGGTATTTAAGTGAAAAATACGATAATTTGAAAAAATCTATCATTTCATATGAAACTTGTTCAAATTGTTTGATTAGTATTTAATAGTCAACATAAGGATGTTTAAGTATGATTGTATTAGTGAGAATTAAATTTCATAGAAAACTGAATCGGAAATCGGATTTGTTCCGATTCCGTAGGATTTTTTAATTTCGTATTTTGAGAATGGAAAAGAGAAATAGAAAAAGGACTTACGGGTTTTAGATTGAACAAGGGAGTGAGAGGGAACTAAAGTGATTTCCGATGTATTGCTTCATCGCCGGTAGTTCCCAAAACGTTCGCCGGAAGTTCCGCCGGAATTTCGTCGGAGCTTCGCCTCGAGCTTGTTTTCAAAGTATACGACTCTTGGAATTTTTTTGAGAGAGTGAGCTCAGGATTTTGGGGTGAGAGGGTAGTGTGTAGGGTTGGTATTTATAGGGTTAGGCTAGGGTTAGGGTAGATGAAAATTTTAAAATAAAAATGTGATAAAATGTAATAAAAATATATTAAAAATGGAGTAATTGGGATTTTAAAAGAGTTCTGGAAGTGATCTGAGGCTGAAATTTTGCAGGTGCATAGGGAATATGAAAAGACACAACTTTCATGTTGGGGCCGTCGCCGGAATCGGCCGACTCGGCCGTGACTCGGACGTGACTCGGTCTGAGGACGGAGTCAGACCGAGTCAAGGCCGATTTGGCCGATTCCCGACCGAGTCAGGTGGCCGGGATCCCCCCCGACGGTTCATCTAACTCCTGGAAATGTTACATTTTTGGGTGTAGTGGGGGGTTTTTGTGAGATATGCACATGTAAACTTTTGGTATTCTAAAGGTTTTAAAAAAAAAAATTAATATTAAAAATAATGTGGGGTATGTGATTTGAACTCTGGTGGCTTAGTTCAGCAGTGCAAGGTATTACCAATGAGCTACAAGTTCCTTCTTTTAATTATGGAGCTAATTAATTATTTAAAATAATAACAGTAAATGTAACTACCCCAAGTATACATTAATTTTAAAGCAATTTTTTTACACTAAAAATGGAGTTGTTATATTCTTTTAATTTGTAATTAAAAAGCAAAATAATTACTTATAACTTGTGCTCAGGCTAAAATACCCCTTTATGGATTTTTGAATTTTTTTTGTAAAAACTTGTATTGGAAATTTGGGGTTGTTATATTCTACCCTCCTTATAAAAATTTCGTCCTCGAAATTTGTAAAAGGAAAGTGTAACAGTTTCAAGGAAAGTCTGGTGACTGGAGTATAGATAGTGTATAAAAATAACAAAGTGATACAAGGGTGAAAAAGGCTTACCGGTGTTATCTTGACCTACAGTCTCGCCTTTTACGGCTTCTAATGTGAATGTTTGTCGCCGTGGTACATTCCTTCTAGCTGGAGGCACATTCTGCCTTTGGGGCCTGTTTCTCTGCCCTCTAGGCATGTCCCTCATTGCTTGTTGGAATTGGCGAGTAGGCTGTGCAGGTAGTGGAGCAGGTAGTGCAGGACGAGTTGCAGGAGCCTGGATAGCTGGCCGTTGCGGGTAGTTGGTTGGTGTGTGAGCTGAGTTGTATCTATATGGACAGGTCTCAATTCTGTGATTGGATGCGCCACAAATTAGACACAGGCCTTTCACGTGTCTACAGTCCTTCCACAAGTGTCCCTTTCTATGACAGTAGTGGCAAATTTCTTCAGTTCTCCTGGGTTCAAACGATGGCCTGGAAGGGGTTCCTCCTGCCATTTGATTGGCAGGGCGTTTTAAACCGGCAGATTGAGATCTGCCCCTCGCCTTTATTACTGCCTCATAACTGCGGGCAGCTTCCAAAGCATTCTCATGAGTCAGAAATTTCCCTGTGGCTAGTGCAGCCTGAATTTCTGTGTCCAAACCTTGTTGAAAGCGACGGGCTCTGATCTCGTCCGTCGGTATCAAGTGTGCCGCGAATCTGTTTAAAGGATTGTGTTAGCTGTGTAGTATGTGATATTTTAGAAATTGAACTATTGTGACATATCTTACCGGCTTAGTATGGTGAATTCAGCGTCGTATTCATCCACTGGCTTGTCCCATATCGAACCTTGTTGTAGATGAATGAACTGCTGCTCCATGGCAAACCTGGCAGTCACAGGGAAGTATTTCGCGTCGAACTTCTCGCGAAAAGTCTTCCATTCAATAGGCTGTACAAGACGGCTTTCTTCCGCCTTCCACTAGTTGCGAGTATTGTCCGTGAGCTGCAGTTTTTTCACACGGACCCAAGCTATGTCTGGCACTTGTGCTGGCGCCAGATCATCCTCTATACTTTGTGCCCATTCCTTAGCTTCAAGTTGGCTTCCCTTTCCGGAGAACTGCTTGGGATGTAAAGCCCTGAATTGCTTTACCCCAGGAGCGTCAGTCTCGGGACGGTTCAGGAGTTGTTGCTGTCCCTCGAGAAGGCTGCGGATCGCTTCAAGTAGCATTGTTTGCTCGGTGGGTGGCGCAGGAACAGCAGGAATGATTGGTAGTAGAGGTGGAGGTTTGTTGTTGACGTTGGTGCTGGTGTTGTTCGGGGAATCCATAACCTTGAAGAAAAATTTGGGTTAGGACAGATTCAAAGTACATGATTCAAAGAATAAGAAATGATGGGATTCAAGGAACATGAATTGTAAAGAATGTTTTAGTTGCTGGTTCTTGTGTTATAGTACTTAGGTTGTTCACGCAGAACAGAACTGCATAATAGGGTTTCATACAGCTCTGACCTGCATGGGCCACCAACAAAACCTGTCACGCCCCGCTTCCCATTCTACGGCGAAGGGGACGCGACTGGCCCGCTACGTATTTACTCAGAAGCAAATACGCTAAGCGTAACTAAGCAATATAAAAGAAAATACACAAGAGGCAAGATATAATAAAAACAACAACTTTTATTTATCAACATTCTTTTGTACAATTCATGAAAAGGAAATACAACTGAAATAAAAATGATGCCTAAACAATGGCATGATAGGAAATGAAAAGTACTGAATGGAAAATGTACAATGAAACTAGAGCTCTGGTTCTTCCGCAAGCTGATCCAAGTCTTCTGCAGATGGCTCGATCTCTGTCGGGTCCAAACCACCTGACGACATTCTATAATGTAATACCCCAGAGCAGTGCAGTCTTAAGACATCATGGTGATCTGTTCTGGCCACACTCAGTGCGGTCTGTTGCGGACATCTTGGTGATCTGAGTGAGGGAGCCATTTCAGAACAATGGGATCGGGTCCCTAAAGCACATTCCGAAAGATGACCGAACTGCATTATAAATATAATGATACCACCCTCAATTACAGAGGCGCCTTTTAAGTGAACCGGAACTACAGGAGCATTAGAACTCCATAGTTAACCGTGCTCGGGCCAGGGAAGTCTTGGGATGGGTGACCTCCTGGGAAGTGGCCCGTGGTCGGGTCCGGTTTGCTCTAAAGGGAAAAACCGTGCGGTTTCGGGCAGAGCGGACAATACCATCTGTACTGGGGCATGGGACGTTACATTTATGGTGGCCCATGCAGGTCCCTCAATAGTAGGTCTGTGGTTCAAGGACGAACCATTGTTCTTAGATGGGGGAAATGTAATACCCCAGAGCAGTGCGGTCTTAAGATATCATGGTGATCTGCTCTGTCCACACTCAGTGCGGTCTGTTGCGGACATCTTGGTGATCTGAGTAAGGGAGCCATTTCAGAACAATGGGATCGGGTCCCTAAAGTACATTTCGAAAGAGGACCGAATTGCATTATAAATATAATGATACCACCCTCAATTATTGAGACGCCTTTTAAGTGAACCGGAACTACAAGAGCTTTAGAACTCCATAGTTAAGCGTGCTCGGGCCAGGGAAGTCTTGGGATGGGTGATCTCCTGGGAAGTGGCCCCTGGTCGGGTCCGGTTTGTAGATGCACGGCGGCGCCCCGGCCGTCAATCCGACGGCCAAATGCGGAAGCGGTGATAAACTTTAATTTTACTTGAACTGGCAAACCGCCGCGCACTAATACCCGGATCGAACCATTAATTAGTCCTAGCTAACTACGAGATGGGGAAGAGAGATATACCGACTGATCCGAGTCCTCCGGTCTTCTCGTCGTCGTTCCGATCTCTTGCGGAAGCTCCGGTCTCCACATCGTCGCCGGAAGTGCACCACATCGCCTACTTCTTTTACGGGCTCCCACCTCAATGCCGAGGCAACTCGGGCACGAAGCTGGCTAGTCGACGTGCCCAAGGTTTGCTGTAGAATATAGTGTGGATCTATATGTCTCATTTGGGGTTGTAGGAGGTGCCATTTTGATGGAGGGATGATACAAGAACTATATGGAGGGACTTGGGGATTTTTGGAGCATGAAAAGAACAACAAATCCCCATCCAAAAATTTGGACAGCCCATTTCAAGAAGTGGCCGGCCATGACATGGTGGAGGGGTGAATGAGAGAGTGACCAAAAGAATAATGCAAGAGAGAGAGAGAGAGGAATGGTTATCATATGGAAAATAATGATCACAAAGAAAAGTCCTCACTCAACAACCATATCATCTCCCATCATCAACAATCATGTCCACAAAAGTCATGCCATCATGACAAGAAGAAGTCAAGAAGTCAAGGTCAATGAAAAGCTATCATGATACAAGAATATGCAAAGACCCCCCTCCACAAATGCTTATTTGCAACAATGCAAATAAGCCCTCCTCTACCAAACTTCGGCCAATGAACGATACAAAGGAAATCGGCCGAAACGGAAAGCAAACTGGCAACTCCAGAAAACTGGTCCCGTAATAAATTACAGGAAAACCCCGATACTGTGCATACACACCCGCATTTGTATTCCGACCGAAATACAAATTCAATGAGACAAAATCTACACTGTACTATACTAGGATCCGGCTTAAACCAAAGCCGGCTAGTAATATCTGTTCGATCCTGATCCGTGCAATACCGCACGTATCTGATCGAACCCTGCCATATACCCATACGGCCAATAGTACTAACTGTCCGATCCTGATCCGTGCAATACCGCACGTATCTGATCGGACCTTGCCATATCTCCATACGGCCTCTACAACTTTTCGCCCGAAAGCTGAGTAACTGAATGTGGGGGACTCTAAAGACTCGTCAACACCTTGGTTGTGGATTTAACCACTAGCATGTTAGAGGTATAAGCCAATACATAACGGGCTACCAGGTATTGACCAAAAGGGACGTCTGTGAGCAAACTCAGCATGACACCTTACTGAGCCTGTCAGTGACAATATCCGTACAGTCCGGTCCGTTCGTCTATGAGCATCGCATGGCGGGCCTAGGGGGTTGGTAAAAGTCAGACCCCCAAAAGCGGTACAAGTCGTGTCGGAGTGTAGCCCAGAACACCCTGAGATACTACTGGAATACCTACCAGTAAATCTCCTTGCCTCGGCCGAGGGCTTCGTGTAATGGCTCTCCTAGACACAGCGCGACCTCACCCCCAATACCGGGAGAGACGAACCCCTGAAGATGCGCTCACTGCCTCCATGTGGCTCGGGACTGTACCCAACTAAAACCTGTTTGCACGACTCCTTTGAGCCGTGGTAGGGTAGTAATCAAAGTACAGTGGGAACTCACACAAGACAAATGACGATCCCCAGGTCGATGAACTAACCTGTACACATGTCACCAGAGAACTGCCATCTGACGTTTGGTATATGACCAACTAGCATGTTCCCGGCGAGTCCTGTCCGGTGTACTCATAACCTAATGAGCACCTGTATACATCTTAGGTGATCCAACTGAAACCAGTGGCTTGTGAGACCGGCCACCGCCCCTCGTCGGGGTCTCGACTGTATACACTAGTCTACTCTGGAGTATCGATGCCCTGTCTCGAAACTCTCACGACTAGGGACCATTTAAGGATATGCTTATAGACTGCCAGCTCCCACGTATATGATCGCCCTCATACTGCTGGTGGTCAAGCAAGAATCCTAGGGGCTCTACCAACGTGTAATAGCGACTTGTAAGGTCACCTAAAGTAGTACACGATGATAAAGGTAAACCAGATAGCATACTATCATCTCGAGTAAGACTGTCCTACCGGGATAGGTCCTCCATCAAACATTGCAATCACGTACCTGTGACCTAATAATTGACTCTGAGGGCACTATCTCCAACAATCTCCCACTTGCACTCAAGGCTAATTATTGCGATGTCGCATACTCATAGCCCGTGTGATACCGAACACCCAACTCCTCTACTAGTCAGTCTCACAAAGCTCATTTGCGAAACTATTGCGTTCGAGGAACAACCTCAGTGAGTGGATCCGCTTTGTTGTTTCTTTCTATGTCTCTCTATATCTCAAGTTCGCGGAGAAAGCCATCTCCCGAAAAGAGCAATACCTGTCTTAGAATGTGTCTGGATGTCTGATGGGACATAGCTCATAAATGAACTCCAAATCCAAACTTCTTAGACTGTATCGTCAACTGAACTTAATCAGTATCCTGCGCCATGCCACCCTCAGTATTGCCTTGGACCACCTGTCCAAAATACTGCCCCTCATCAGAAGGAAAACTATAGCTCTGACAACCTCCTTGTCGTCCATGTCACCTTGGAAGCCTGGAATGATAACTGTCTCCTGCATGAGGCTATCGTCATCATATCCCTAGAACATCCACTTATGTTCTAAAACTGCTTCCGACTGCTTCTCCAGGATTGGATCAATATCAACTTATTGCATTTAGTGCAAGAACATCATCTGGTGTGGTACTTGACATCTCATGATTGACTCAATTGCCTGAGCAAGTGATCTGCCAATCATGCACATCCCTCTCCCCTTTAGTCTGTAAGACACCTTTAGAGAGGGTGACTCCATCTTCTGCAGGTAGACTACCGTGCATGGAGTCGTCCATTCTAAATACCCTTAGAATGCTGTCTAAGTACCCAGATTGGGAGACTACCCAAATCTAGATCTAAAACCATAGATCTAGTAACCAGAATGTCTGATATAATGTCCAAGTCCCCTGTGGAGAAATCACTGTGTGACGACCAAAGTATAACCGATTGTAGTATAGGAGTTTCTTTTCCTACTCTGTGTATGTCATCCAAATACCAGGATATCACACCCTACTACCTTCTCAGCAGATCCATCCCCTATTCTGATGAAGTCAAACCCATGACTGTCATGTCAGAAATTGATGATCTATCTCCGCTACATGTGCTTTAGTCTATAAATAGACATAAGCCACCTGTCCACTAATGCTTCCGCTGCTCCCACTGACTACGACAACCCTCTGGCAGAGTCATATACACGTACACTTCTGAAGCGAGTTCAGAACGACGCTATACTCATCCTCCTGCCGGGTCTCGCAGCCTGGAACAACAGCAATGGCAAGTGTGGGTAAACAAGAACTTCCCTGTCACCGTCCTTGAGGCTACCAGAGTACCTCTCGGGTGCCTGAAGTTACCCACTTTATCTGCGGAGTGGCCAATGGAATGTCAAATCAGATTGAATCTTTAGGTTCCTTATCAAATCTTCAGTAATCGTTTGTGGTTCTGGAATCACTTCCAGTTCTACCATACTCCCACTGCTGTTTTCTGAAAAAATCCATTTTTAATAAAACTGTGGCGAGTCAAGAACAATATCACTATTGATCTTTCTTATGGTAGAAAGTCAACCCTCGTCATAGCCTGGGTCAACCCACAAACAGCCATTACAGAAACGTGCCTAGAGTTGTTCAGTGTCTGGTTTTAAGCATAAACCGGACAACTCCCCGTACCTTAACATCGTTAAGATATGAACTGTTCTATATCCAATATAGAACCAGAGGCACTGATTTAATTGAACCAGATTCAAATCATGCAACTGTCTCCAGTGCATGTCAACTAAATGGAAGGAGGCCTATCAGCGTTACTCAACTTAGGAATGCTTCCAATTATGAGTAACCTGAAAGAGAAGCAAGTTCTCTAAATCATTACTATCAACTGAATACCATACTCAAGTATCTACAGTTTCGATCACTTTGAAGAATCCCGATACTTGCAATATCTGGTTCTCTACTTTATTCAAATACCTATAACTTCTCAAAATTCAGACCCTGTGTTTCCACGAAACACCTGTCTAAAAACTAGAGAAGTTATAAGTAAACCGAATATAGTACGAGGACCAACCCCTCTGTCCTGATAGACCCTGGACAACATACAATACCCTGTATAAGTCCCTTGAGTCTGATAACTCATTCACTGTGTGTCGTAGGTTGAAAACTGTACTTATGGTTAAGAAGAATTACACCGCTGTTTAATGCTCCTTACCTAACCATCCACTGATATAGGTAAATGTCGTAGACATAATTTCAGAAAGGTATATCTCACTCTATGAAAATAGACGTACAGATATATCAATTTGAAATTGGTGCATAAAAACGGATATTCAAAACCAAATATTTGCCGACCGGCAAACAGCCCAGGTGATTTCCTCAAATGTCACCGATTACAACGAATCCCGATATAATGAGGATGATCACCCAATTCCCAATAACCTACTCCCACTCATCATCTGTAAAACCATACAGATGTGAGAATCATACCTGGTAAATACATACCCTAGAGCAAGTGTCTAATCGGGAAATCAGTTTTCTTTTAACATTATACAGTGAAACTGAAACATTGAAATGTTCCGATGGGGTATCCTGGTATTCCTAGTAATGCCTCTTCCAGATTCACGATTGTAACCGTATAATTCTTTGCCACCTCTCCAAATCCCTTCATATGTCTTTAGTCATTACCTTCTGCACACCCCTTTAGGCCAAATGGTTTTCTTCCTTCCCTACCGTTCGGCACCCGCCTATGGTTTGGAAGAAGACTATCCAATAAGCATAATGGGTGTACTGTCCTAATCCTAGGAGCACTCGCAATGCGAGAGAAGGTGAAGATAAAAGACACCTGAATAAACCTTATTCCTATTTCTCCTGAACCAGAATCCATCCCCGAACTGGAACAAGTTCCTTTCGAGTTCGTATATAACCATACGATGGAATATCCAATAAACTTTGGATCTTCGTAGTGATACGGAGTGTCGTGGAGAAATACAAAGGTGATTTAGGATTGGTGAAGAAATACTTGGTTTGGTCGTGAATATCTGTTGCAATTTACTTTGCCCTCTTACTAATCCCTTGATTTGTCTTAACTTAATACCTTCTGTACACCATCGTTAGGCTAATTGGTTTTCTTCATTCCCTACCGGTCGGCACCAGCCTAAGGTTTGGAAGAGGACTATCCAATTTGCGTAATAGGTGTACTATCTCCTAAACCAAGGAGTACTCGCAACCTGAGAGAAGGTAAAAGGAAAAGACAACTGAATAGTCCTATCCGTTTTCTCCAGAACCGGAAACCATCCTCGAATAAATTCTTTCGAGTTCGTATCTAACCATACGATGGTTTTGTCCAATGGAAGTGGACGTTCGTAGTAAAACGGGGTGTCCTGGAGAAAAATGGTAAAAGTAGGAGTGGCAATGAGGTTTGCAACTCTGACAATCCAAAAGCCAGTGTTAAGAAGGTTCGGTCAACTTGGTCACCGAGTCATAGTCTTAGGGTCGGGTCAATGGTCGCTGCCAGAGAGAGAGAGAAAAGAAACACTCAGCTTGCACTCTAACCTAGATCAGAATGGTTATCACTTTATCTAATCTGGAAACCTCCCACTGTACCTCAAATTCTCCTCCAAACCTGAAAGAAGAATTAGTCGGGGTCACCCGAGGAGTAAACTAACTCATCAGTGGGAATCGGGATCCAACTATCATCGCATGATAACGTGACGGAATCCGCTCACGGTATCACACTCCAGAAGGTATGCGCATATCTGGCAAGTTTCAGTTCTTTTGAAACTCCCGATGTGATTTTTGCCCCATGCTCTTATGACCTTGGCGTGAGGTCAAAATATCATAAGTCACATGTCAAGTTCTGCCCATCATTATCCAGGTTAATTTGAACCCACCCGTACATACCCTTGACGTAGGCCAAAATAGTAGTACGACTGTCCCAAACCAACGCATCTATCTATGCAACAGATAAATACCCGGCAGCTACCAATCACTATGCCTTGGCGTGAGGTCAAAATACATAGCTTGAATACTACCGAATATTTAACTGAAATGATGGAGGGCTACGAATGGTTTCTGGCGAAAACCTTTAACGTAAAGAACTTGATATCGTTGAAGGAACTGATAGCTTTTAAAAATATAGTGACGAAAACCGTTGCTAAAGAGGTCACTCCCGGTGAAGGGATCTCGGCTCTTTCCCCGTAGAATGAGGTGCAGGATATTCCAACTGAATACCACGATGCAAAGCAAAAGTAATCGGCTATAGTGAAGTTATTGCCCTGACGCAAACCTTTTGTCTAAGGGGTCACTCCCGGTGAAAGGATCTCGGCCCTTGCCTCGTCGATTGAGGAGCAGGATATTCCAACTGAATACCACGATGCAAAACAAAAGTGAACGTCCTTGCAATAACAGCTTTTTGAAAAGTGTTCCAACAACATCAGATTATGTTTGTTTTTAACTTGCATTGATCAGAATCAACGCAGTCCCATCAATTGATCACACCAAAAAGAACGAAAATATACTGATGTACATATATGCCATCCGCATTCGCCACTGGGTCCCGTCATTACCCGTTAGGTTAGCTAACTAACGACAGAGCGGGGACTGGACTAGCGCGGATGCAAAACATATACAACATCTACTAATATATATACCAATATATTATATTCGCTCAAGGCGTGATAAAATGCAACATCACAGAAATGTACAGCATCACAGAATAATACAGATATCTGGGATCCCCGGGTTTCACAGAGCCACTACTGAAACCCGAAGTTCCCCTGGTCGTGTGGATAGCCTGTGCAATGAAATCCTAGACCCCTACGGGCGCGGCAAGTTACCCGCCAAAATCTGAAGCGAGGCAGCCCCCTTCAGCAGCGTGAATGGACCACCCAGCACTTCACGGAATCCGGTAACTTGGGCACCCCTCCTGGGTCAACCTGTACCCCCTACGAGTGCGGTGAATAGCCCGCCAATCCTAGAGCGAAGCCCCCTCCGTCTCAATGCCATGAGATGCGGGCTTGTTGCCCTCTAGAACCCGGCTATCCGTGCACCCCTCCGCGGGGTAATCCTAGTACAGAAAGTAAAATATACATACAACGGGTACACCGACCGCAACCTGGTCGTGCCCCAAAAATAATAATACAAACAGGCAGCGACGGCAGTCCACATGTCGGACGCTCGCCCCGCAATATCAAATGTACATAATACAACCACAACTGTACTAGCATTGCATCCAGGCTATCCCCCACGACCGATCCGCAACATCACAGCAATACATAGAACACCAACGTGAAAGTCACGTTCGCAAATCCGTCTAACCGGGCTATAGCAGTTAGACAGGATTTACCGATCAAGTGACATTCACGGTCGCAGATATAATGCAAATACTGTGAAATAATGTGTTTAAAATATCTGATCGATCAAAAATTAACAAGTGGGCCCCCAAGCAATACTGTAGCACTCACAGAAATTCTGGGCCCAATTTTAATATTCCAAAACCTCACTTTTCACCCCAGAAAGCCTCTGTAAAAAATTGGTGCAGCAAACCCAAAGTAGTGCGGCGGAACCGCGGCCCAAGGGGGTATTTGGCCGCGGTTCCGCGCTCCTACAGTGGAGTCACGTCATCGAATTTTCACAGAACTCTTAGATTTTCCAGTACATCACTTTTCTGTAACCTGAAAAAATTTTCGACACAAAAAAATTTCAACAGAAAACTGATGTGAACAAAAATGTAGATTTTGGAATTTTGGTCGATCGGAAATGCAAAACACATTAAACAAAGCTAGACTAAGTTAATGGCGAGGCTCTGATAACACTGTAGGTGCACGGCGGCGCCCCGGCCGTCAATCCGACGGCCAAATGCGGAAGCGGTGATAAACTTTAATTTTACTTGAACTGGCAAACCGCCGCGCACTAATACCCGGATCGAACCATTAAATAGTCCTAGCTAACTACGAGATGGGGAAGAGAGATATACCGACTGATCCGAGTCCTCCGGTCTTCTCGTCGTCGTCCCGATCTCTTGCGGAAGCTCCGGTCTCCACATCGTCGCCGGAAGTGCACCACATCGCCTACTTCTTTTACGGGCTCCCACCTCAATGCCGAGGCAACTCGGGCACGAAGCTGGCTAGTCGACGTGCCCAAGGTTTGCTGTAGAATATAGTGTGGATCTATATGTCTCATTTAGGGTTGTAGGAGGTGCCATTTTGATGGAGGGATGATACAAGAACTATATGGAGGGACTTGGGGATTTTTGGAGCATGAAAAGAACAACAAATCCCCATCCAAAAATTTGGACAGCCCACTTCAAGAAGTGGCCGGCCATGACATGGTGGAGGGGTGAATGAGAGAGTGACCAAAAGAATAATGCAAGAGAGAGAGAGAGAGGAATGGTTATCATATGGAAAATAATGATCACAAAGAAAAGTCCTCACTCAACAACCATATCATCTCCCATCATCAACAATCATGTCTACAAAAGTCATGCCATCATGACAAGAAGAAGTCAAGAAGTCAAGGTCAATGAAAAGCTATCATGACACAAGAATATGCAAAGACCCCCTCCACAAATGCTTATTTGCAACAATGCAAATAAGCCCTCCTCCACCAAACTTCGGCCAATGAACGATACAAAGGAAATCGGCCGAAACGGAAAGCAAACTGGCAACTCCAGAAAACTGGTCCCGTAATAAATTACAGGAAAACCCCGATACTGTGCATACACACCCGCATTTATATTCCGACCGAAATACAAATGCAATGAGACAAAATCTACACTGTACTATACTAGGATCCGGCTTAAACCAAAGCCGGCTAGTAATATCTGTTCGATCCTGATCCGTGCAATACCGCACGTATCTGATCGAACCCTGCCATATACCTATACAGCCAATAGTACTAACTGTCCGATCCTGATCCGTGCAATACCGCACGTATCTGATCGGACCTTGCCATATCTCCATACGGCCTCTACAACTTTTCGCCCGAAAGCTGAGTAACTGAATGTGGGGGACTCTAAAGACTCGTCAACACCTTGGTTGTGGATTTAACCACTAGCATGTTAGAGGTATAAGCCAATACATAACGGGCTACCACGTATTGACCAAAAGGGACGTCTGTGAGCGAACTCAGCATGACACCCTACTGAGCCTGTCAGTGACAATATCCGTACAGTCCGGTCCGTTCGTCTATGAGCATCGCATGGCGGGCCTAGGGGGTTGGTAAAAGTCAGACCCCCAAAAGCGGTACAAGTCGTGTCGGAGTGTAGCCCAGAACACCCTGAGATACTACTGGAATACCTACCAGTAAATCTCCTTGCCTCGGCCGAGGGCTTCGTGTAATGGCTCTCCTAGACACAGCGCGACCTCACCCCCAATACCGGGAGAGACGAACCCCTGAAGATGCGCTCACTGCCTCCATGTGGCTCGGGACTGTACCCAACTAAAACCTGTTTGCACGACTCCTTTGAGCCGTGGTAGGGTAGTAATCAAAGTACAGTGGGAACTCACACAAGACAAATGACGATCCCCAGGTCGATGAACTAACCTGTACACATGTCACCAGGGAACTGCCATCTGACGTCTGGTATATGACCAACTAGCATGTTCCCGGCGAGTCCTGTCCGGTGTACTCATAACCCAATGAGCACCTGTATACATCTTAGGTGATCCAACTGACACCAGTGGCTTGTAAGACCGGCCACCGCCCCTCGTCGGGGTCTCGACTGTATACACTAGTCTACTCTGGAGTATCGATGCCCTGTCTCGAAACTCTCACGACTAGGGACCATTAAGGATATGCTTATAGACTGCCAGCTCCCACGCATATGATCGCCCTCATACTGCTGGTGGTCAAGCAAGAATCCTAGGGGCTCTACCAACGTGTAATAGCGACTTGTAAGGTCACCTAAAGTAGTACACGATGATAAAGGTAAACCAGATAGCATACTATCATCTCGAGTAAGACTGTCCTACCGGGATAGGTCCTCCATCAAACATTGCAATCACGTACCTGTGACCTAATAATTGACTCTGAGGGCACTATCTCCAACACGGTTTGCTCTAAAGGGAAAAGCCGTGCGGTTTCGGGCAGAGCGGACAATACCATCTGTACTGGGGCGTGGGGCGTTACATTTATCTTTCCTAGCCTAGACACCACAAAGTCAGGTTTAGATAAACGACCGATATTCACAACTTATCGTATTTTCATAATAAGAGGTATTTATTTAAAAAGTGTATCAATACTAAATCTTTTAATAATGGTTTTATTAAGTCAAGGGTATTTAAATGAAAATATTGTTTTCTCGTATTCTAAGTTTTCGATGGTATCATGTTAGGTTCTATATGAGTGTGTGAGGAGGTAGATCGTTACCTCGTACTCTACTTTAAAGGTATAGCAAGTTTAATGGAGCTAAATGTAAAATTGAAATAGCTCTAAAGGGAAAAGCCGTGCTGTTTCGGCCAGAGCGGACAATACCATCTGTACTGGGGCGTGGGGCGTTACATTTATCTTTCCTAGCCTAGACACCACAAAGTCAGGTTTAGATAAACGACCGATATTCACAACTTATCGTATTTTCATAATAAGAGGTATTTATTTAAAAAGTGTATCAATACTAAATCTTTTAATAATGGTTTTATTAAGTCAGGGGTATTTAAATGAAAATATTGTTTTCTCGTATTCTAAGTTTTCGATGGTATCATGTTAGGTTCTATTTGAGTGTGTGAGGAGGTAGATCGTTACCTCGTACTCTACTTTAAAAGTATAGCAAGTTTAATGGAGCTAAATGTAAAGTTGAAACAATGTGGTATTTAAGTGAAAAAAATACGATAAATTGAAATAGCTATCATTTCATGTGATGAAACTTGATCAATTTGGTCGATTAGTGTTTAATAGTCATCATGAGGAAGTTTAAGTATGATTGTATTAGTGAGAAGTGGAATTTTATAAGAAACCGAATCGGAAATCGGATTTGTTCCGATTCCGTCGGCTTTTGTAAATCCGTATTTTAGATAGAAGAGATAGGTAGAAATTGGGACTTACGGGTTTTAGATCACACAAGAGAGTGAGAGGGAAGTAGGGGAATCGCCGATGTGTTGCCTCGTCGCCG
Source organism: Agapanthus africanus (assembly GCA_030015575.1). Classification (NCBI taxonomy): domain Eukaryota; kingdom Viridiplantae; phylum Streptophyta; class Magnoliopsida; order Asparagales; family Amaryllidaceae; genus Agapanthus; species Agapanthus africanus. The sequence continues at coordinate 450,503,541 of CM057349.1, read as the reverse complement.
GGAGTTCCTAGGACGATCGCCGGAAGTTCGCCGGGAAATTCGCCATAGCTTCGCCTCGAGCTCGTTTTGATTGCACACTAGGGTTCTACGGATTTTTCTTGAGAGTTGGCTCAGAAATGTGAGTGAGAGGGTAGAGGGTAGGGTGGTATTTATAAGGTTAGGCTAGAGTTAGGGTAGATGAAGGGTTTTTAAATAAAAAAATGTAAAAATGTATAAAATCATTAAAAATTGGAGTAAATAGGGTATTTCAAAGGTTTCTGGAACTGATCTCATAAATTGGAGTGTGCAGGGGGGTTAAGGAGGTGAAAAGACACAACATTGAAGAAGAGAACTCGGCCTTCCGGCCGAGTCCGGCAGGCGGCGCCGGCCCGAGTCGGGGCATGGGGAGGTGGGGGGTCGTCTAGTATAGCCTCTGGTATATTTAGTTTTTAAAGTGTAGTGGAAAAATTTGGAGTTATCTTGTGTGGACTGTTGGGCTTCCATAAAATTTAAAATAAAATAATATTAAAAAATAATGTGTAGCAGGGGATTTGAACTCTGGTGGCTTGGTCCAGCAGTGCAAGGTATTACCAATGAGTTACAAGCTCTTTCTTGTAATTAAATTGCTAATTAATTATTTAAGTCATGTGCTCAGGCAATAAATACCCTTTTAAGGATTTTGAAAAAAAACAATTTAAAAATTTGTATGGAAAAAATGTATAAAAATTAGGGTTGTCACATTCTACCCTCCTTATAAAAATTTCGTCTTCGAAATTTGTAAAAGGAAAGTGTAACAAATCCAAGAAAAGTTTGGTGCTGGTGTATTGACAATATGTGAAAAATAATAAGGTGATACAAGGGTTTTAAAAGTGTGAAGAATGTGTGAATGAATGAAAAGATGCGAAGGTTTTGGCAAGATTGTAAAAGAGGTGAGAGAATTTTGGGTTGGGATAGATTCAGGGTATGTGATTCAAAGAATATGAAAGATAAGATTCAAGAAATATGAAATTGTAAGATTCAAGGAACATGAATTGTAAAGAATGTTTTAGTTGCTGGTTCTTGTGTTATATTGCTTAGGTTGTTCACGCAGAACAGAACTGCATGATAGAGTTTCATACAGCTCTGACCTGCATGGGCCACCAACAAAACCTGTCACGTCCCGCTTCCCGGTTTACGGCGAAGGGGACGCGACTGGTCCGCTACGTATTTACTCAGAAGTAAATACGCTAAGCGTATCTAAGCAATATAAAAGTAAGCACAAGAGACAAGAGACATAAACTGAACAACTTTATTTATTAATATTCTTTTGTACAATGCATGAAAAGTAAATACAACTGAAATAAAAGCGATGCCTAAATAATGACATAACAGGAACTGAAAAGTACTGAATGGAAAGTGTACAATGACTAGAGCTCAGGGTCTTCGCTGTACTGATCCAAGTCTTCTGTAGTTGGCTCGATCTCTGACGGGTCCAAATCACCTGACGACATTCAAAAAAGAAAGAAATAGAATGTCGTCAGCGAACAGGTTGCTCGGTAAGTCCCAAAGATAAGAGGAGAAATAGAATGGACAGAGAGTAAGAGAGAGAGAGAGAGAGAAAGAGTAGCTTTTACAGTTGTATTATATTGTTATATTGTTGTATTTAGTGTTAACGTTGTTGTTTGTAACTTGGTACAGAAGGATGCCAGTGTATACGAGAGGAGTCTCACTTTCAACGGAGACTAAGGTAAATGTAAGTACAAGGCTCCGTTGGAAGGCCCGGAACAACGGCAATTAGATTCATGTTAGGTGTCTTAAGTCTGACCGTCTCGTGCCACTTTTAACACCTTCCGTACCAGTTTACCCCTTAAACCCCGTAGTGTTTTGTTTGTATTGTTTGTCTTGTAAATTGTATTGATTGTATAATTAGTTGACAGACCGAAACCATGATATCAGTAAACGGATGTAACCGTAGAATCATGTAAATGGAATAACTGGAAAACCATGTAAATGGAATATATATATCCATGGTTCGGTTCAGTTGAGTTGTATAGATTGATAATTGAATTCATGAATTCATGTTGCATTGTAATATTGAAGATTGTGGAATTGTGGATTGTAGACTGTTGATCATGTTCAAGTCGGATTATACTGAGACTCAAATTGAGTTAGACAATTAGAAAGTAAATTGAAGTCCTGATTGTTTTTATTACTTTGACTACCTTAGATAGGCAAGCACCCACTTCTCCGGCTCCCCGGGGCTCAAGAGATTGGTTCTGTTTAAACCTATGTTTACTAGGGTCCAGTATAATTTATAGAACTTGAGGGGGTTTTATGTAAAAATACTTTTATATACTTTTCAAAATATACCCCGAGTATTAAATGTGAAAGAAGGAGCTTGTAACTCATTGGTAATACCTTGCACTGCTGAACCAAGCCACCAGAGTTCAAATCCCATACCCCACATTAAAATGTCGGGATCCAGTTCTTGCTCACGGAGCAAAGTGCCACACGGAACAAAGTGCCACGCCAAGTGTCATGTTAAGTGGGCGGGGGCCACCTCTTGAATCCGTGGGGGCCACCTCTTGATTCCGTGGGACCCACTGTAGAACAATGGGGACTCTTCGGAATACATTCCGAAAGAGAGCAGATCTGTACTATAAATGGAATGATACCACTGTTTAATTACAGAGACGCCTTTTAAGTGAACCGGAACTACAGAAGCTTGAGAACTCCGTAGTTAAGCGTGCTCGGGCCAGGGAAGTCTTGGGATGGGTGACCTCTTGGGAAGTGGCCCCTGGTCGGGTCCGGTTCGCCCCGAAGGACAAAACCGTGCGGCTTTGGCCAGAGCGGACAATACTCTCTGTATTGGGGGTGGGGCGTGACAGAATGGTATCAGAGCTGGTCCCTCAATAGTAGGTCTGTGGTTCGAGGACGAACCATTGTTTAAAGGTGGGGAGAATGTCGGGATCCGGTTCTTGCTCACGGAGTAAAGTACCACACGGAACAAAGTGCCACGCCAAGTGACATGTTAAGTGGGCGGGGGCCACCTCTTGAGTCCGTGGGACCCACTGTAGAACAATGGGGACTCTTCGGAATACATTCCGAAATATGGCAGATCTGTACTATAAATGGAATGATACCACTCTTCAATTACAGAGGCGCCTTTTAAGTGAACCGGCACTACAGGAGCTTGAGAACTATGTAGTTAAGCGTGCTTGAGCCAGGGAAATTCTGGGATGGGTGACCTCCTGGGAAGTGGCCTCTGGTCGGGTCCGGTTCGCCCCGAAGGACAAAACCGTGCGGTTTTGGCCAGAGCGGACAATACTCTCTGTATTCGGGGTGGGACGTGACGGAATGGAATGTAACAACCCTAATTTTCTTATACACCTTTTCCTATACAAATTTTTCAAATATTTTTTCAAAAATCTATAAAGGGGTATTTATTGCCTGAGCACAAGACTTAAGTAATTAATTAGCAATTTAATTACAAGAAGGAGCTTGTGGCACATTGGTAATACCTTGCATTGCTGAACCAAGCCACCAGAGTTCAAATCCCATGCCCCACATTATTTTATTTATTTATTTTGTTTTAAATTCTTTAGAAGCCCAACAGTCCATACACAATAACTCCTAAATTTTGAACTAAACCTGAAAAACTAAATATACCAGAGGCTACACCAAACGACCCCCCACCTCTCCGACTCGGCCAACTCGGACGGCGGACCGGCTGATTCGGCACGGCGCCGCCGGCCGGACTCGGCAGGACGGCCAAGTCGTCAACACAAAAAAAGTTGACTCTTGGCTTCCCCTACCCCCCTGTATACTCTATTTTTTTAGATCGGTTCCAGATACCTTTGAAATCCCTATTTACTCCATATTTTAAAGAATTTTAATATATTTTTACATTTTTTTTGTTTAAACTCTTCACCTACCCTAATCCTAGCCTAATCCTATAAATACACCTCCTACCCTCTACACTCTCACTCACATTTCTGAGCCAACTCTATAAAATTCTCAAGAGATCTTATGTATCTTGAAAATGAGCACTGTAACAACTCTATTTTTAGTGTACATAAATTTGATTTAAATTTGAAGTATACTTGGGGTATTTAATGTTGCTGTTACCACTTTAAGTATTTGTTTCACACAATAATTACAAGCAAGAGCTTGTAGCTCATTGGTAAGACTTTGCACTGCTGAACCAAGCCACCAGAGTTCAAATCCCATACCCCACATTATTTTTAATATTGATTTTTTTTAAAAAACTTTAGAATACCAAGAGTTTACACGTGCATATCTCACAAAACCCCCACTACACTTAAAGATGTAAAATTTTCAGGAGTTAGATGAACCGTCGGGGGGGATCCCGGCCGCCTGACTCGGCCGGGAATCGGCCAAATCGGCCTTGACTCGGTCTGACTCAATCCTTAGACCGAGTCATGGCCGAGTCGGCCGATTCTGGCGACGGCCCCAACATGAAATTTGTGTCTTTTCATATTCCCTATGCACCTGCAAAATTTAACCCTCAGACCACTTGCAGAGCTCTTTAAAACCCCCAAATTACTCCACTTTTAATACATTTTTATTACATTTTATCACATTTTTATTTTAAACTTTTCATCTACCCTAACCTTAGCCTAACCCTGTAAATACACCCCCTACCCTCTACCCTCTCACCCCAAAATCCTGAGCCCACTCTCTCAAAAATTTTCCAAGAGTCGTGTATTTTGAAAACAAGCTCGAGGCGAAGCTCCGACGAATTCCCGGCGGAACTTCCGGCGACCGTTTTAAGGAACTACAGGCGACAACGTAATACATCGGCGATCCCTCTAGTTCCCTCTCACTCCCTTGTTTAATCTAAAACCCGTAAGTCCTTTTCTATCTCTCTTTTCCACTCTCAAAATACGAAATTACAAAACCCGACGGAATCGGAACAAATCCGATTTCCGATTCGGTTTTCTATAAAATTCCACTTCTCACTAATACAATCATACTTAAACATCCTCATGTTGACTATTAAACACTAATCAAACAATTTGAACAAGTTTCATCACATGAAATGATAGCTTTTTCAATTTATCGTATTACTCACTTAAATACCACATTTTTTCAATCCTTCATTTAACCCCATCAAACTTGCTATACATTTAAAGTAGATCACGAGGTAACGACCTACCTCCTCACATACTCGTATGCAACACCCCCGAGAACCTAGAATACGAGAAAACAAACATTTTCATTTAAATACCACATACTTAATAAAACCAATTCTAAAAGATTTAATTTTGATACACTTTTTAAAGAAGTACCACTTATTATTAAAATACGATAAGTTGTGGACATCGGTCGTTTATCTAAACCTGATTTTGTGGTGTTTAGGCTAGGCAAGTGAGAAAGGTAACTTTAAAAGGCCCGTCTCACGGTGATTCGTGAGCGGATCCCTTCTATCCTCACTTGTACTTACCTGGCCACAATTGGCGGTGAAGAAGTGATTTGAGGCATCTCACAACTTGTCGTTTAGACCAGTTAGGAATAGTTAAATTGACTTAGGAAACCATAGAACATAGAATACGGAAAAATTGATATCTTTACTAATAAATACCACTTACTTCATAAAACCGTTTCCTAAAAGATTTAGTATTTTACAATCTTTGTAAAGCGCCGCTACAACCCACTTTGGGGAACCCGTTCGGGATGGTGCGGTTTATCGCGCACTCTCGGGCTTAATAGTCCGAGATTCAGACCTCCGCAAGGAGCATTCGGTCTCGAAAGATTTAAAATACGACATCTTAAGAAAATGAGATTTTTAGAATATAAAATATTTATTAAAATTATTTTTGTATAAATATATGTATATTTATCATTAAAATATCTATTTTGTTATAATATAAATATTCCACCCTTTTTCTAAAAATCACAAAAATAAATTTTACACTAAAATACTATGAATTCCAAATAAATCAATTTTACAAATAAATACCTTTATTTATGAAATTAGGATATTTTCACTAGAAATATCACAATATAAAATCCACCTTCATTACAACTCTAAAGACGAATAATGAATACTTGAGGTGTATTTTGAAAAGTATATAAAAGTATTTTTACATAAAACCTCCTCAAGTTTTACAAATTACCCTAAGGACCTTAGCAATTATAAGTTTAAGAAATAATCAAGACTTTGATTTACATTTCTAATTGTCTGACTCGAGTTTGAGTCTGATTAATCTGACTTGAATATTATTCAAGTCAATCTACAATCTACAATCTTCAACATGAATTCATGAATCCAATTATCAATATATACGACTTGACTGAACCGAACCATGGATATACATTCCATTTACATGGTTCTCCAGTTATTCCACTTACATGATTCTGCGGATACATCCGTTTATTGATATCATGGTTTCGGTCAGTCATACAATTATACACTCAATTCAATTTACATTACAAAATAATACAAATAAAACACTACGGGGTTTAAGGGGTAGATTGGTAAGGTGTTAAAAGTGACATGAGGCGGTAAGATTAACACACTTAACCTATATTCTGTTGCTGTTGTACCGTGACTTAATGGTTCCTTGTACATTCCGTTTGCCCTGGTCTCTAGCATATAGAGACCCCTCTCGTATACACTGGTATCTTTCTGTACCAAGCTACAAACAACAGCGGTAACACAACAATACAACAAGATAATACAACTTTAAAAGATACCCTCTTATTTTGTCTATTCTACTTTTCTCTTATGTTTGGGACTTACCGAGCGACCTGTTCGCTGACGACATTCTATTTCTTTCTTCTTTGAATGTCGTCAGGTGGTTTGGACCCGGCAGAGATCGAGCCATCTGCAGAACACTTGGAGCAGTTTGCTGAAGAACCAGAGCTCTAGTTTCATTGTACATTTTTCATTCAGTACTTTTCATTTCCTTTTATACCATTGTTTAGGCATCGTTTTATTTCAGTTGTATTTCCTTTTCATGCATTGTACAAAAGAATGTTAATAAATAAAATTTGCTGTTTTAATTATATCTTGTCTCTTGTGTATTTATTTTTATGTTGCTTAGATACGCTTAGCGTATGTCCTTATGAGTATATACGCAGCGGACCGGTCGCGTCCCCTTCGCCGTACACCGGGAAGCGGGTCGTGACAGGTTTTGTTGGTGGCCCATCCAGGTCTGAGCTGTATGAAACCCTATCATGCAGTTCTTTTCTGTGTGAACAAGCTAAGCAATATAACACATGAACCAGCAACTAAAACATTCTTTGCAATTCATGTTCCTTGAATCCCATCATTTCTTATTCTTTGAATCATGTACTTTGAATCTGTCCTAACCCAAATTTTTCTTCAAGGTTATGGATTCCCTGAACAACACCAGCACCAACGTCAACAACACACCTCCACCTCCACTACCAATCATTTCTGCTGTCTCTGCGCCACCCACCGAGCAAACAGTGCTACTTGAGGCGATCCGCAGCCTTCTCGAGGGACAGCAACAACTCCGGAACCGTCCCGAGACTGACGCACCTGGGGTAAAGCAATTCAGGGTTTTACATCCTAAGCAGTTCTCTGAAAAGGGAAGCCCACTTGAATCTGATGAATAGGCACAAAGTACAGAGGATGATCTGGCGGCAGCACAAGTGCCAGACATAGCTTGGGTCCATGTGGCGAAACTGCAGCTCACGGACAATGCTCGCAACTGGTGGAAGGCGGAAGAAAGCCGTCTTGTACAGCCTAGTGAATTGAAGACTTTTCGCGAGAAGTTCGACACGAAATACTTCCCTGTGACTGCCAGGTTTGCCATGGAGCAGCAGTTCATTCATCTACAACAAGGTTCGATGCGGGACAAGTCAGTGGATGAATATGACGCTGAATTCACCATGCTAAGTCGGTAAGATATGTCACAGTATTTCAAATTTCTAAAATATCACATACAACACAGCTAACAAAATCTTTTAAACAGATTCGCGGCACACTTGATACCGACGGACGAGATCAGAGCCCGTCGCTTTCAACAAGGTTTGGACACGGAAATTCAGGCTGCACTAGTTACAGGGAAATTTCTGACGCATGAGGAATGCTCCTCAGGCCAGGAGGAATGTACCAAAGCGTCAGTCTTTCACGATGTCCGTGGAAGAAGCTGAGGCCACTGGCCAAGTCATCACCGGTAAAGTTTTCTTCTCAAACTTTTCTTTCAGTCTTGTTTATCTACACACTTTCCCTATACCTAAAACATATCCCACATACCTTAGGTACAATTTTAGTAGCCTCACTACCTGCACTAGCACTGTTTGATACTGGAGCATCCCACTGCTTTATGTCGCAACAGTTCGTCCGAACCCATGCGATTCCAGTCTCACTGCTTGTATCCAGCTGGAATGTCAGTTCAGGAAATGGCGTTCTAAAGGCAACTATGGGATACAGCTTGTGTTCAATCATCGTCTGCAGCATAGAGTTTTATGCTGATTTCAAAGTACTGGACATACCGAACTTCGATGTGGTTCTAGGAATGGATTGGCTTGGAACTTTTTATGCTACCATCGACTGTCGTCAAAGGAGGGTAGTATTTGAGATTCCAGATCATCCGGTCTTCTATTTCAAAAGCGGAGACCATACCCTGAAGCCAAGTACCTACAAAGCGAAGGCAAGGGAAGCAGTAGTTGCAGCAGCTCAAACGGAAGAAGAATCAAGACCAGAGATAGTTCGAGAGTTCGACGATGTATTTCCTGACGATATATCAGATTTTCCTCCCGATCGAGCTCTTGAATTCAGTATTAATTTAGTACTAGGTGCACAACCAGTAATCAAAGTACCTTATAGATTATGTCCGGAAGGTTTGAAGGAACTCCGAACCCAGTTGGACGAATTATTAGCGAAAGGATGGATTCGTCCCAGCACTTCAAGTTGGGGCGCACCTGTACTACCTGTGAAGAAGAATGAAGGTTCATATAGAATTTGCATCGATTATAGAGCCTTGAACGAAGTCACTATAAAGAATAAGTATCCACTCCCACGCATCGATGATTTATTCGATCAGCTAAGTGGATCTTGTGTTTTCTCTAAATTGGATTTTCATTCAGGTTATCATCAAGTGAAGGTCAAGGAAGCTGATATTCACAAAACAGCTTTCAGAACTCGCTATGGACATTACGAATTTTTAGTGATGCCATTTAGAGTGACCAATGCTCCAGCAATATTCATGAACCTAATGAATCGAGTTTTCTGGGAGTATTTAGACAGGTTTGTTGTCATCTTCATCGACGATATCCTGGTATATTCTAAGAGTCGGAAAGAGCATGCAGAGCACCTACGAATTGTCCTGGAAACTCTTTGACAACATAAGCTCTATGCCAAGTACAGAAAGTGCGAGTTTTGGCTAAAGCAAGTTGGTTTTCTTGGACATATCGTATCAGGAGAAGGAATTTCTGTGGATCCAGCAAAAGTTTCAGCACTTAGCGAATGGCCTACACCAAAGTCAGTGAAGGACATTCGAAATTTCTTGGGTTTAGCTGGATATTAAAGAAGGTTCATTGAGGGATTTTCGATGATAGCAACACCTCTGACCAAGCTCACACGTAAAGATGAAGAATTTGTGTGGTCAGAAGTGTGCGAACAAGCTTTCGTAGAACTCAAGTCAAGGTTGACATCAGCACCTATTCTCGTAATACCGGATCAATCTGGAGGATTCGAAATGCATTGTGATACATCCGGTAAGGGACTAGGATGTGTTCTACATCAGCACGGTAAGGTTGTGGCTTATGCTTCAAGACAACTGAAGACTCATGAGCGCAATTATCCGACGCATGATCTGGAGTTGGCAGCCATCATGTTTGCACTCAAGATTTGGCGCCATTATCTACTTGGTGAACGAGTGAACATCTACACAGATCATAAAAGTCTGAAATATGTGTTTACTCAAAAGGAGTTGAATATGCGGCAGAGAAGATGGTTAGAACTCATGGCGGACTTTGACATCAACTTGCAATATCACCCAGGGAAGGTGAATGTAGTACCTGATGCTCTTAGTCGCCAACCGTTAGCAATGAATCTCACCGCTCAGTGGAACCTTCAACAAGACTTGCATCAGATGGAAATTGAAGTAGTCATGCCAGGTAACGCTTCAAGTTTGATGAATCTACAAGTTCAATCAACCATTGTCAATCAGATCAAAGCAGCTCAAGCAAGTGATGCTAAGTTGCAAAAGATCAGAGAACAAGTGGAGAATGGACTCAGAACAGACTTCATCATCCATGAAGACGGATCTTTGAGATACGGCAGCAGATTGTGTGTACCAAAAGATCCTGTTCGGGAAGAGTTAATGAAAGAAGCTCACAGCTCTCTCTACTCAGTACATCCTGGAGGTACCAAAATGTACAAAGATCTACGTCAGAATTATTGGTGGCATGGAATGAAGCGTGAAGTAGCCAGAAGCGTCGCAAAATGCTTGGTGTGTCACCAAATAAAGGCTGAACATCATAGGACAGCTGGACTACTTCAACCGTTACCAATCCAAGAATGGAAGTGGCAACACATCACGATGGATTTTGTGACTGCTCTCCCTCACAGCACAAAGGGTAACGATGCCATATGGGTCATCGTAGATCGACTCGCAAAGTCGGCTCACTTCATCCCATTTCGAGTTGGCTAATCAACTAAGACACTAGCAAACAAGTACATGGAGGTCATGATCTATTTAAGATTTATAAGATTTAAACTCTTCATAATGTACTATCTCTGATACCCATGAACTCATACAGGAAATTGTGAGATTTCATGGAGTACCGGTCTGCATTGTCTCCGATCGTAACACCAGATTCCGATCGCAATTTTGGCAGAGTCTGCAAGCAAGCTTGGAAACAAGTCTGAACTTCAGCACGGCTTATCATCCACAAACAGATGGTCAGTCGGAACGAACTATTCAGATCTTGGAGGATATGCTCAGAGTGTGTATGCTAAACTTCAAAGGATTGTGGGAAGATCACCTGCATCTTGTAGAGTTCGCGTACAACAACAGCTACCAAGCAAGCATAGGAATGGCACCTTTTGCAGCATTGTATGGAAGGAAGTGTCGATCACCATTAAGTTGGGACGACATCGGAGATAGAGAACTTCTTGGACCAGAGATGATAGTAGCGACCGTTGATGTGGTTCGTACTATCAGGGAAAGGATGCGCATAGCCTGTAATGACCCCAAAATCTTTATACATTTATATTATCCCTCTTCAAAAATATACCGTATTTATTTGTACTTGGTATTTTCCTCTTTCTATTAAATTTATTATTATTTTATTCCTCAATCTATTATGTATTTTTTTTCTAGGTACAATTTCTTTTTCTTATATTTAAGTTTTTAACTTCTCATTCTTATTTTTTCCTTTCATAAATATTTAACCCAAATCCATTATTCTTATTCTCTACAGCCCATCTAAAAAGCCCATTTTCTTTTTAAGCAACATCATATATTTAATTCTAATTAAATATATGCATGAACAACTTTATAGCTCATTGGTTAAGTCCTTACATTATTATTCCATAAGTCGCATGTTCAAATCCCCATTCTTGCAATTATTTTTATCATTTTTTTTATTCTTCTCATAACCTACAAATGAGACATTTCATTTCCAAAATGAATGGTGACCTTTCATTTCTCTTTTAATTCTTATGTTAAATGCATATATTATTATACATAATTCACCATTACACCATCTTAATTGCCCTCCTCCATCTTTTCCTTCCTCATATTTTTCTATCTCTCATTTCTCCCTCTTCACCTAAAGTCCAAGAAGAAGAACATGAAGAACTCTTCAAGAAGGTCTCGCTAGTAACGGATAGACAAGCCCGGTGACAATACCGGCTTGTGTATGTAAGTCCCTTCTCTCCTTCCTTCCCTCCATCTCTTTCTTCTTCTCTTTATATTTCTCTTGTTTTATATTACCATGAAAAACTTCCATTGACATATCATTGTTCCTAAATAATTAATTAAATGGATATATATATAAATAATGAACACACAAACATACACACATATATAGTTTGTATAGTTTGTAAAGTCTTTTTCATTACTCTCAATTCACATGTTAAGATTTCATAGTGACCAATTAGGATTGCATGTTTGTTGTTTTATTTTAAATCACTTTATTTAAAATTTGTATTAAAAAAAATGATGAAGTTACGAATAAATACCATGGTTTTCTCATTTCTCACATATGACATATCAATACCTATAATCTACAAGATTCTAAGTCAATATGAACACATGAATCCATGAATACAATCATCAATTTACACAACTTGACCGAACCGAACCATGGATATATATTCCTTTTACATGATTCTCAGTATTCCTTTTACATGACTCTGCGGTTATAACCGTTTCCTGATATCATGGTTTCGGTCAGTCAGTCAATCAATCATACAAACAACACAATTTACAAGATAACAATACAAATAAGACTTCGCGGGGTTTAAGGGGTAGATTGGTACGGAAGGTGTTAAAGGTGGCACGAGGTGGTCAGATTTAATACACCTAACATGAATCCAGTTGCTGTTGTACCGTGGCATAAACGGTTCCTTGTACTATACGTGCCCTTAGTCTCTGGCATATAGAGACTCCTCTCGTATACACTGGCATTCTTCTGTACCAAGCTACAAAACTTGAATATGTTTCAAGTCAATCTATATTCTTTTATATTCTAACTCAACATGAATACATGAATTCCAGATTCCAGTTAACAATCTATATAACTTGACCGAACCGAACTATGGATATTCCTTTTACATGTTTTCCAGTATTCCATTTACATGACTCTACGGTTATAACCGTTTCCTGATATCATGGTTCGGTCAGTCAATCAAGTCAATCAAGCAATCATTACAAGTTTACAAGATAACAATACAAATATGACATCGCGGGGTTTAAAGGGGTAGATTGGTACGGAAGATGTTAAAAGTGGAATGAGGTGGTCAGATTAAGACACCTAACCTATATTCAGTTGCTGTTGTACCGTGGCATAAACGGTTCCTTGTACTATACGTGCCCTTAGTCTCTGGCATATAGAGACTCCCCTCGTATACACTGGCATCCTTCTGTACCAAGCTACAACAACAGCGTTAGCACCATACTACTATAATATGACAATACAATGCAACATTAAAAGCTACTCTCTCTCTCTTTTACTCTCTGTCTATTTCTCCATTATCTTTGGGACTTACCGAGCGACCTGTTCGCTGACGACATTCTATTTCCTTCTTCTTTGAATGTCGTCAGGTGCGTCGGACCAAGCTGAGATCGAGCCCACCAGTGATGACTTGTAGCGGTTCCACGAAGACCTCGAGCTCTAGATATTGTATCTTGTTCTTTCCAGTATTTTTCATTTTCATGTTATGCCACTGTTTAGGCATCACTTTTCATTTCAGTTGTATTTTCCTTTTCATGCATTGTACAAAGAATGTTATTAATAAAAGTTGCTGTTCTTTTATACTCTTGTCTCTTGTGTATTTATATTGCTTAGTTACGCTTAGCGTATGTACTTCTGAGTATATACGTAGCGGGCCTCGTCGCGTCTCCTTCGCCGTAAACTGGGAAGCGGGGCGTGACAGGTTTTGTTGGTGGCCCATGCAGGTCAGAGCTGTGTGAATCCCTGTCATGCAGTTCTGGTCTACGTGAACAACCTAAGCAATATAACACAAGATGCAGCAACTAAAACATTCTTTACAATCATGTTCCTTGAATCTTACCATTTCATATTCCTTGAATCTTATCATTTCATATCCGTTGAATCTATCCTAACTCTATTCTTTCACTCGCAATCACCAAATTGTTTTGAAACTGTTACACTTTCCTTTTACAAATTTCGAGGACGAAATTTTTTTAAGGAGGGTAGAATGTAATGACCCCAAAATCTTTATACATTTATATTATCCCTCTTCAAAAATATACCGTATTTATTTGTACTTGGTATTTTCCTCTTTCTATTAAATTTATTATTATTTTATTCCTCAATCTATTATGTATTTTTTTTCTAGGTACAATTTCTTTTTCTTATATTTAAGTTTTTAACTTCTCATTCTTATTTTTTCCTTTCATAAATATTTAACCCAAATCCATTATTCTTATTCTCTACAGCCCATCTAAAAAGCCCATTTTCTTTTTAAGCAACATCATATATTTAATTCTAATTAAATATATGCATGAACAACTTTATAGCTCATTGGTTAAGTCCTTACATTATTATTCCATAAGTCGCATGTTCAAATCCCCATTCTTGCAATTATTTTTATCATTTTTTTTATTCTTCTCATAACCTACAAATGAGACATTTCATTTCCAAAATGAATGGTGACCTTTCATTTCTCTTTTAATTCTTATGTTAAATGCATATATTATTATACATAATTCACCATTACACCATCTTAATTGCCCTCCTCCATCTTTTCCTTCCTCATATTTTTCTATCTCTCATTTCTCCCTCTTCACCTAAAGTCCAAGAAGAAGAACATGAAGAACTCTTCAAGAAGGTCTCGCTAGTAACGGATAGACAAGCCCGGTGACAATACCGGCTTGTGTATGTAAGTCCCTTCTCTCCTTCCTTCCCTCCATCTCTTTCTTCTTCTCTTTATATTTCTCTTGTTTTATATTACCATGAAAAACTTCCATTGACATATCATTGTTCCTAAATAATTAATTAAATGGATATATATATAAATAATGAACACACAAACATACACACATATATAGTTTGTATAGTTTGTAAAGTCTTTTTCATTACTCTCAATTCACATGTTAAGATTTCATAGTGACCAATTAGGATTGCATGTTTGTTGTTTTATTTTAAATCACTTTATTTAAAATTTGTATTAAAAAAAATGATGAAGTTACGAATAAATACCATGGTTTTCTCATTTCTCACATATGACATATCAATACCTTTAGTTTTAAAATAATTTTTATAAATTAATTTTTAACTATGAAAATTTTAGGAAATTTACATATGATAGAATATATTATTTTATACACTCTGTAAAAATTTTAGATCGATCCGTATAACGGTTTAGGAATTACATCGTATTTATTCACTGATCGTAAAACAGAAAACTGCAGCTATCGGTCAATTTCTAGGACACATAACTTGGTATACCGGTATCCAAATTGAGCAAACTCAGATGTTTTTGATATCTACATCGAATGATATAGATTTTATTAGTTTTATAGTTTTACTGAAAACCTACCTAAGATAAAGAAAACTGCATTACAATATTAAGTGACGGATCTGGACAGAATCTGTCCTGATTCGCACATTGTTTTTAAATTGGACATAACTCGAACACCCGATATCCGTTTGTGACAAAATTTAGATGTGTAGATGCACCATTGATAGAACTATAATTTTATATATATTATATTACTTAGGAATGCATGAAACAACCTGATATAGGCTTTGCAATAGAATATATAGTTGCTGTCCAGAAATCTGAATTTCTGTTTTAAATGCTGATATTAAAATGATCATAAGTAGAGCTTCAGAAATCCAAATCATGTGAATCTTGGTGTTTTCGATAAGTTCATCGAAATATCTACAATTTTCTAATACTTTTCATAAGCTTAAAACCGATGGAATTTAACTCAAACTGCATTTTAAAAATATGTGACGGTGCCGAATAGATTCTGATCTGTTTTGCGCGACGATACGAAAACATATATATCTCTCAAACCGGTAATCATATTTAGGTAAAACTGGAACTCACGGATGCAAAACATTTAGAGCCATATTTCTGTTTATATTTCGCATTCGTTCAACTTGATTAATTAGTCGTACATAATATTTCTTTACAGCATTGTTTATGGTAGTTACACGAATAATATACTTGACTCATTTCATGCTATTCGAACATGTATACATATTTATCTTGATCATTAAATTGTTGTATGTACTTAAAGACGATAATTAAATACTTGAGTTATATTTTGAAAACTATACAAAAATATTTTTACATAAAACCCCCTCAAGTTTATAAATTACCCTAAGGACCCTAACAATTATAAGACCACGATTCATAATTCTGATTGTCTGACTCGGGTTTGAGTCTGATTAATCTGACTTGAATATGATTCAAGTCAATCTATAATCTACAAGATTCTAAGTCAATATGAACACATGAATCCATGAATACAATCATCAATTTACACAACTTGACCGAACCGAACCATGGATATATATTCCTTTTACATGATTCTCAGTATTCCTTTTACATGACTCTGCGGTTATAACCGTTTCCTGATATCATGGTTTCGGTCAGTCAGTCAATCAATCATACAAACAACACAATTTACAAGATAACAATACAAATAAGACTTCGCGGGGTTTAAGGGGTAGATTGGTACGGAAGGTGTTAAAGGTGGCACGAGGTGGTCAGATTTAATACACCTAACATGAATCCAGTTGCTGTTGTACCGTGGCATAAACGGTTCCTTGTACTATACGTGCCCTTAGTCTCTGGCATATAGAGACTCCTCTCGTATACACTGGTATCCTTCTGTACCAAGCTACAAAACTTGAATATGTTTCAAGTCAATCTATATTCTTTTATATTCTAACTCAACATGAATACATGAATTCCAGATTCCAGTTAACAATCTATATAACTTGACCGAACCGAACTATGGATATTCCTTTTACATGTTTTCCAGTATTCCATTTACATGACTCTACGGTTATAACCGTTTCCTGATATCATGGTTTCGGTCAGTCAATCAAGTCAATCAAGCAATCATTACAAGTTTACAAGATAACAATACAAATATGACATCGCGGGGTTTAAAGGGGTAGATTGGTACGGAAGATGTTAAAAGTGGAATGAGGTGGTCAGATTAAGACACCTAACCTATATTCAGTTGCTGTTGTACCGTGGCATAAACGGTTCCTTGTACTATACGTGCCCTTAGTCTCTGGCATATAGAGACTCCCCTCGTATACACTGGCATCCTTCTGTACCAAGCTACAACAACAGCGTTAGCACCATACTACTATAATATGACAATACAATGCAACATTAAAAGCTACTCTCTCTCTCTTTTACTCTCTGTCTATTTCTCCATTATCTTTGGGACTTACCGAGCGACCTGTTCGCTGACGACATTCTATTTCCTTCTTCTTTGAATGTCGTCAGGTGCGTCGGACCAAGCTGAGATCGAGCCCACCAGTGATGACTTGTAGCGGTTCCACGAAGATCTCGAGCTCTAGATATTGTATCTTGTTCTTTCCAGTATTTTTCATTTTCATGTTATGCCACTGTTTAGGCATCGCTTTTCATTTCAGTTGTATTTTCCTTTTCATGCATTGTACAAAGAATGTTATTAATAAAAGTTGCTGTTCTTTTATACTCTTGTCTCTTGTGTATTTATATTGCTTAGTTACGCTTAGCGTATGTACTTCTGAGTATATACGTAGCGGGCCTCGTCGCGTCTCCTTCGCCGTAAACTGGGAAGCGGGGCGTGACATAGCCCAAGATCGACAGAAGCACTGGGCTGATGCGAAGAAACGACACTTGGAGTTCCAGCCAGGAGATCATGTATTCTTGAAGATATCTCCGAACTGCGGAGTGATCCGATTTGGAAGACGGGGTAAATTAAGTCCGAGATACATTGGACCGTTCGACATACTCGAACGAGTCGGTAAAGTGGCATACCTCTTAGCGCTTCCACCCTCATTGGAAGGAGTGCATAATGTGTTCCACATATCCCAACTCAGAAAGTATGTGAGTGACCCCAGCCATATTCTCGATCATTCCGAGCTTACTATACAGCCCGACTTGTCTTGTGAGTAACAACCTGTGGAGATCTTGGACAGGAAAGTGAAGACACTTCGGAACAAAGAAGTTAACTTAGTCCGGGTAATGTGGAGGGAAGGCACTCCAGGAGAATCCACTTGGGAAAGGGAAGATGAAATGCATGCAAGATATCCTCACCTCTTTGTAAACTAGTTCTCAAATAAAAGTTGTAAATTTCGAGAACGAAATTTTTGTAAGGAGGGTAGACTGTAACAACACCATTTTTAGTGTACATAAATTTGAAGTATACTTGGGGTATTTAATATTACTGTTACCACTTTAAGTATTTGTTTCACACAATAATTACAAGCAAGAGCTTGTAGCTCATTGGTAAGACTTTGCACTGCTGAACCAAGCCACCAGAGTTCAAATCCCATACCCCACATTATTTTTAATATTGATTTTTTTAAAAACCTTTAGAATACCAAGAGTTTACATGTGCATATCTCACAAAAACCCCACTACACCCAAAGATGTAACATTTTCGGGAGTTAGAAGAACCGTCGGGGGGGATCCCGGCCGCCTGACTCGGCCGGGAATCGGCCAAATCGGCCTTGACTCGGTCTAACTCAGTCCTCGGACTGAGTCACGGCCGATTCCGGCGACGGCCCCAACATGAAAGTTGTGTCTTTTCATATTCCCTATGCACCTGCAAAATTTCAGCCTCATACCACTTCCAGAGCTCTTTTAAAACCCCAATTACTTCATTTTTAATACATTTTTATTACATTTTATCACATTTTTATTTTAAACTTTTCATCTACCCAAACCCTATCCTAACCTTATAAATACACCCCATACCTTCTACCCTCTCACCCCAAAATCCTGAGCCCACTCTCTCAAAATTTTTCCAAGAGTCGTGTACTTTGAAAACAAGCTCGAGGCGAAGCTCCGACGAATTTCCGGCGGAACTTCCGGCGACCGTTTTAAGGAACTACCGGCGACGACGTAATACATCGGCGATCCCTCTAGTTCCCACTAACTCCCTTGTTTAATCTAAAATCCGTAAGTCCCTTTCTATCTCTCTTTTCCACTCTCAAAATACAAAATTACAAAACCTGACGGAATCGGAACAAATCCGATTTCCGATTCGGTTTTCTATAAAATTCCACTTCTCACTAATACAATCATACTTAAACATCCTTATGTTGACTATTAAACACTAATCAAACAATTTGAACAAGTTTCATCACATGAAATGATAGCTTTTTCAATTTATCGTATTTTTCACTTAAATACCACATTGTTTCAATACTTCATTTAACCCCATCAAACTTACTATACATTTAAAGTAGATCACGAGATAACGACCTACCTCCTCACACACTCGTATGCAACACCCCCGAGAACCTAGAATACGAGAAAACAAACATTTTCATTTAAATACCACATACTTAATAAAACCAATTCTAAAAGATTTAATTTTGATACATTTTTTAAAGAAATACCACTTATTATGAAAATACGATAAGTTGTGGATATCGTTCGTTTATCTAAACCTGACTTTGTGGTGTCTAGGCTAGGCAAGTGAGAAAGGTAATTTTAAAAGGCCCGTCTCACGGTGATTCGTGAGCGAATCCCTCCTTTCCTCACTTGTACTTACCTGGCCACAATTGGCGGTGAAGAGACGATTTGAGGCATCTCATAACTTGTTGTTTAGACCAGTTAGGAATAGTTAAATTGATTTAGGAAACCATAGTACATAGAATACGGAAAAATTGATATCTTTACCAATAAATACCACTTACTTCATAAAACCGTTTACTAAAGGATTTAGTATTTTACAATCTTTGCAAAGCGCCGCTACAACCCACTTTGGGGAACCCGTTCAGGATGGTGCGGTTTATCGCGCACCCTCGGGCTTAGTAGTCCGAGATTCAGACCTCCGCAAGGAGCATTCGGTCTCGAAAGATTTAAAATACGACATCTTAAGAAAATGAGATTTTTAGAATATAAAATATTTATTAAACTTATTTTTGTATAAATATATGTATATTTATCATTAAAATATTTATTATGTTATAATATAAATATTCTACCCTTTTTCTAAAAACCACAAGAATAAATTTTACACTAAAATACTATGAATTCCAAATAAATCAATTTTACAAATAAATACCTTTATTTACGAAATTAGGATATTTTCACTAGAAATATCATAATATAAAATCCACCTTCATTACAACTCCAAAAACGAATAATGAATACTTGATGTGTATTTTGAAAAGTATATAAAAATGTTTTTACATAAAACCCCCTCAAGTTTTACAAATTACCCTAAGGACCCTAGCAATTATAAGTTTAAGAAATAATCAAGACTTTGATTTACATTTCTAATTGTCTGACTCGGGTTTGAGTCTGATTAATCTGATTTGAATATGATTCAAGTCAATCTACAATCTACAATTTTCAATATGAATCCATGAATCCAATTATCAATCTATACGACTTGACTGAACCGAACCATGGATATACATTCCATTTACATGGTTCTCCAGTTATTCCACTTACATGATTCTGCGGATACATCCGTTTACTGATATCATGGTTTCAGTCAGTCTTACAATTATACACTCAATTCAATTTACATTACAAAACAATACAAATAAAACACTACGGGGTTTAAGGGGTAGATTGGTACGGAAGGTGTTAAAAGTGGCACGAGGCGGTAAGATTAAGACACCTAACCTATATTCCGTTGCTGTTGTACCGTGGCTTAACGGTTCCTTGTACATTCTGTTTGCCCTGGTCTGTAGCATATAGAGACCCCTCTCGTATACACTGGCATCTTTCTGTACCAAGCTACAAACAACAGCGGTAACACAACAATACAACAAGATAATACAACTTTAAAAGATACCCTCTTATTTTGTCTATTCTACTTTCCTCTTATCTTTGGGACTTACGGAGTGACCTGTTCGTTGACGACAATTTATTTATTTCTTTTTTGAATGTCGTCAGGTAGTTTGGACCCGGCAGAGATCGAGCGATCTGCTGAAGACTTGGAGTAGTTTGCTGAAGAACAAGAGCTCTAGTTTCATTGGACATTTTCCATTCAGTACTTTTCATTTCCTTTTATGCCATTGTTTAGGCATCGTTTTATTTCAGTTGTATTTTCTTTTCATGCATTGTACAAAAGTATGTTAATAAATAAAAGTTGCTGTTTTTATTATATCTTGTCTCTTGTGTATTTATTTTTATATTGCTTAAATACGCTTAGCGTATGTACTTCTGAGTATATACGTAGCGGATCGGTCGCGTCCCCTTCGCCGTATACCGAGAATCGGGGCGTGACAGGTTTTGTTGGTGGCCCATGCAGGTCTGAGCTGTATGAAACCTTATCATGCAATTCTGTTCTGTGTGAACAACCTAAGCAATATAATACAAGAACCAGCAACTAAAACATTCTTTGCAATTTATGTTCCTTGAATCCCATCATTTCTTATTCTTTGAATCATGTACTTTGAATCTGTCCTAACCCAAATTTTCTTCAAAGTTATGGATTCCCCGAACAACACCAGCACTAACGTCAACAACACACCTCCTCCTCCACTACCAATCGTTCCTGTTGTCCCCGCGCCACCCACCGAGCAAACAGTGCTACTTGAGGCGATCCGCAGCCTTCTCGAGGGACAGCAACAACTCCTGAACCGTCCCGAAACTGACGCACCTGGGGTAAAGCAATTCAGGGTTTTACATCCCAAGCAGTTCTCCGGAAAGGGAAGCCCACTTGAAGCTGAGAAATGGGCACAAAGTATAGAGGATGATCTGGCGGTAGCATAACTGCCAGACATAGCTTGGGTCCGTGTGGCGAAACTGCAGCTCACGGACAATGCTCGCAACTGGTGGAAGGCGGAAGAAAGCCGTCTTGTACAGCCTATTGAATGGAAGACTTTTCGCGAGAAGTTCGACGCGAAGTACTTCCCTGTGACTGCCAGGTTTGCCATGGAACAGCAGTTCATTCATCTACAACAAGGTTCGATGTGGGACAAGTCAGTAGATGAGTACGACGCTGAATTCACCATGCTAAGCCGGTAAGATATGTCACAGTATTTCAAATTTCTAAAATATTACATACTACACAGCTAACACAATCCTTTAAACAGATTCGCGACACACTTGATACCGACGGACAAGATCAGAGCCCGTCGCTTTCAACAAGGTTTGGACACGGAAATTCAGGCTGCACTAGCCACAGGGAAATTTCTGACGCATGAGGAATGCTCCTCAGGCCAGGAGGAATGTACCAAAGTGTCAGGCTTTCACGATGTCCGTGGAAGAAGCTGAGGCCACTGGCCAAGTCATCACTGGTAAACTTTTCTTCTCAAACTTTTCTTTTAGTCTTGTTTATCTACACACTTTCCCTATACCTAAAACATATCCCACATACCATAGGTACAATTTTAGTAGCTTCACTACCTGCACTAGCACTGTTTGATACTGGAGCATCCCACTGCTTTATGTCGCAACGGTTCGTCCGAACCCATGCGATTCCAGTCTCACCGCTTTTATCCAGCTGGAATGTCAGTTCAGGAAATGACGTTCTAAAGGCAATTATGGGATACGGCTTGTGTCCAGTCGTCGTCTGCAGCAGAGAGTTTTATGCTGATTTCAAAGTACTGGACATACCGAACTTCGATGTGGTTCTAGGAATGGATTGGCTTGAAACTTTTTATGCTACCATCGACTGTCGTCAAAGGAGGGTAGTATTCCAGATTCCAGACCATCCGGTCTTCTATTTCAAAAGCGGAGACCGTACCCTGGAGCCAAGTACCTACAAAGCGAAACCAAGGGAAACAGTAGTTGCAGCAGCTCAAACGGAAGAAGAATCAAGACCAGAGGTAGTTCGAGAGTTCGACGATGTATTTTTGGACGATATACCAGGTTTGCCTCCCGATCGAGCTCTTGAATTCAGTATTGATTTAGTACCAGGAGCACAACCGGTGATCAAAGCACCTTATAGATTAAGTCCGGAAGGTTTGAAGGAAGTCCGAACCCAGTTGGACGAATTATTGGCGAAAGGATGGATTCGTCCCAGCACTTCAAGTTGAGGAGCACATGTACAACTTGTGAAGAAGAATGAAGGTTCATACAGAATGTGCATCGATTATAGAGCCTTGAACGAAGTCACTATAAAGAACAAGTATCCACTCCCGCGCAACGATGATTTATTTGATCAGCTAAGTGGATCTTGTGTTTTCTCTAAATTGGATCTTCGTTCAGATTATCATCAAGTGAAGGTCAAGGAAGCTGATATTCACAAAACAGCTTTCAGAACTCGTTATGGACATTACGAATTTCTAGTGATGCCATTTCGAGTGACCAATGCACCAGCAATATTCATGAACCTAATGAATCAAGTTTTCTGGGAGTACTTAGACAGGTTTGTTGTCATCTTCATCGACGACATCCTGATGTATTCTAAGAGTCGGAAAGAGCATGCAGAGCACCTACGAATTGTCCTGCAAACTCTTCGACAGCATAAGCTCTATGCCAAGTACAGCAAGTGCGAGTTTTGGCTAAAGCAAGTTGGTTTTCTTGGACATATCGTATCAGGAGAAGGAATTTCTGTGGATCCAGCAAAAGTTTCAGCAGTTAGCGAATGGACTACACCAAAGTCAGTGAAGGACATTCAAAGTTTCTTGGGTTTAGCTGGATATTACAGATTGATGGATTTTCGATGATAGCAACACCCCTGAGCAAGCTCACACGTAAAGATGAAGAATTTGTGTGGTCAGAAGCGTGCGAACAAGCTTTCGTAGAACTCAAGTCAAGGTTGACATCAACACCTATTCTCGTAATACCGGATCAATCTGGAGGATTCGAAGTGCATTGTGATGCATCCGGTAAGGGACTAGGATGTGTTCTATATCAGCACGGTAAGGTTGTGGCTTATGCTTCAAGACAACTGAAGACTCATGAGCGCAATTATCCGACGTATGATCTGGAGTTGGCAGCCGTCATCTTTGCACCCAAGATTTGACGCCATTATCTACTTGGTGAACGAGTGAACATCTACACAGATCATAAAAGTCTGAAATATGTGTTTACTTAAAAGGAGTTGAATATGCGGCAGAGAAGATGGTTAGAACTCATGGCGGACTTTGACATCAACTTGCAATATCACCCAAGGAAGATGAATGTAGTACCTGATGCTCTTAGTCGTCAACCATTAGCAATGAATCTTACCGCTCAGTGGAAGCTTCAACAAGACTTGCATCAGATGGAAATTGAAGTAGTCATGCCAGGTAACGCTTCAAGTTTGATGAATCTACAAGTTCAATCAACCATTGTCAATCAGATTAAAACAGCTCAAGCAAGTGATGCTATGTTGCAAAAGATCAGAGAACAAGTGGAGAATGGACTCAGAACAGACTTCATCATCCATGAAGACGGATCTTTGAGATACGGCAGCAGATTGTGTATACCAAAAGATCCTGTTCGGGAAGAGTTAATGAAAGAAGCTCACAGCTCTCTCTACTCAGTACATCCTGGAGGTACCAAAATGTACAAAGATCTACGTCAGAATTATTGGTGGCATGGAATGAAGCGTGAAGTAGCCAGAAGCGTCGCAAAATGCTTGGTGTGTCAGCAAGTAAAGGCTGAACATCATAGGACAGCTGGACTACTTCAACCGTTACCAATCCCAGAATGGAAGTGGCAACACATCACGATAGATTTTGTGACTGCTCTCCCTCGTAGCACAAAGGGTAACGATGCCATATGGGTTATCGTGGATCGACTCACAAAGTCGGCTCACTTCATTCTATTTCGAATTGGCCAATCAACTGAGGCACAAGCAAACAAGTACATGGAGGTAATAATCTATTTAAGATTTAAACTCTTTATAATGAACTCATACAGGAAATTGTGAGACTTCATGGAGTACCGGTCTGCATTGTCTCCTATCGTGACACCGGATTCCGATCGCAATTTTGGCAGAGTCTGCAAGCAAGCTTGGGAACAAGTCTGAATTTTAGCACGGCTTATCATCCACAAACAGATGGTCAGTCGGAACGAACTATTCAGATCTTGGAGGATATGCTCAGAGTGTGTATGCTAGACTTCAAAGGATTATGGGAAGATCACCTGCATCTTGTAGAGTTCGCGTACAACAACAGCTACCAAGCAAGTATAGAAATGACACCTTTTGCAGTATTGTATGGAAGGAAGTGTCGATCACCATTAAGTTGGGACGACATCGGAGATAGAGAACTTCTTGGACCAGAGATGATAGTAGCGACCGTTGATGTGGTTCGCACTATCAGGGAAAGGATGCGCATAGCCCAAGATCGACAGAAGCACTGGGCTGATGCGAAGAGACGACACTTGGAGTTCCAGCCAGGAGATCACGTATTCTTGAAGATATCTCCGAACTGCGGAGTGATCTGAAAGACGGGGTGAATTTAGTCCGAGATACATTGGACCGTTCGACATACTCGAACGAGTTGGTGAAGTGGCATACCGCTTAGCGCTTCCACCCTCATTGGAAGGAGTGCCTAATGTGTTCCACATATCCCAACTCAGAAAATATGTTAGTGACCCCAGCCATGTTCTCGATCATTCCGAGCTCACTATACAGCCCGACTTGTCTTGTGAGCAACAACCTGTAGAGATCTTGGACAGGAAAGTGAAGACACTTCGAAACAAAGAAGTTAACTTAGTCCGGGTAATGTGGAGGAAAGGCACTCCAAGAGAATCCACTTGGGAAAGAGAAGATGAAATGCGAGCAAGATATCCTCACCTCTTTGTAAACTAGTTTTCAAATAAAAGTTGTAAATTTCGAGAACGAAATTTTTGTAAGGAGGGTAGAGTGTAACAACTCCATTTTTAGTGTATATAAATTTGATTTAAATTTGAAGTAAACTTGGGGTATTTAATGTTACTGTTACCATTTTAAGTATTTGTTTCACACAATAATTACAAGCAAGAGCTTGTAGCTCATTGGTAAGACTTTGCACTGCTGAACCAAGCCACCAGAGTTCAAATCCCATACCCCACATTATTTTTAATAATGATTTTTTTAAAAACCTTTAGAATACCAAGAGTTTACACGTGCATATCTCACAAAAACCCCACTACACCCAAAAATTTAACATTTCCAGGAGTTAGATGAGCCGTCGGGGGGGATCCCGGCCGCCTGACTCGGCCGGGAATCGGCCAAATCGGCCTTGACTCGGTCTAACTCAGTCCTCAGACCGAGTCACGGCCGAGTCGGCCGATTCCGGCGACGGCCCCAACATGAAAGTTGTGTCTTTTCATATTCCCTATGCACCTGCAAAATTTCAGTCTCATACCACTTCCAAAGCTCTTTTAAAACCCCAATTACTCCACTTTTAATACATTTTTATTACATTTTATCACATTTTTATTTTAAACTTTTCATCTACCCTAACCCTAGCATAACCCTATAAATACACCCCTACTCTCTACCCTCTCACCCCAAAATCTTGAGCCCACTCTCTCAAAAATTTTCTAAGAGTCGTGTACTTTGAAAACAAGCTCGAGGCGAAGCTCCGACGAATTCCCGGCGGAACTTCCGGCGACCGTTTTAAGGAACTATCGGCGACGACGTAATACATCGGCGATCTCTCTAGTTCCCTCTCACTCCCTTGTTTAATCTAAAACCCGTAAGTTCCTTTCTATCTCTCTTTTCCACTCTCAAAATACGAAATTACAAAACCCGACGGAATCGGAACAAATCCGATTTCCGATTCGGTTTTCTATAAAATTCCACTTCTCACTAATACAATCATACTTAAACATCCTTATATTGACTATTAAACACAAATCAAACAATTTGAACAAGTTTCATCATATGAAATGATAGCCTTTTCAATTTATCGTATTTTTCACTTAAATACCACATTGTTTCAATCCTTCATTTAACCCCATCAAACTTGCTATACATTTAAAGTAGATCATGAGGTAACGACCTACCTCCTCACACACTCGTATGCAACACCCCCGAGAACCTAGAATACGAGAAAACAAACATTTTCATTTAAATACCACATACTTAATAAAACCAATTCTAAAAGAGATTTAATTTTGATACACTTTTTAAAGAAGTACCACTTATTATGAAAATACGATAAGTTGTGGACATCGGTCGTTTATCTAAACCTGACTTTGTGGTGTCTAGGCTAAGCAAGTGAGAAAGATAATTTTAAAAGGCCCGTCTCACGGTGATTCGTGAGCGGATCACTCCTTTCCTCACTTGTACTTACCTGGCCACAATTGGCGGTGAAGAGGCGATTTGAGGCATCTCACAACTTGTCGTTTAGACCAATTAGGAATAGTTAAATTAACTTAGGAAACCCTAGAACATAGAATACAGAAAAATTGATATCTTTACAAATAAATACCACTTATTTCATAAAACCGTTTTCTAAAGGATTTAGTATTTTATAATCTTTACAAAGCGCCGCTACAACCCAATTTGGGGAACCCGTTCGGGATTGTGCGATTTATCGCGCACCCTCGGGCTTAGTAGTGTGAGATTCAGACCTCCGCAAGGAGCATTCGGTCTCGAAAGATTTAAAATACGACATCTTAAGAAAATGAGATTTTTAGAATATAAAATATTTATTAAAATTATTTTTGTATAAATTATGTATATTTATCATTAAAATATCTATTTTGTTATAATGTAAGTATTCCACCCTTTTTCTAAAAATCATAAGAATAAATTTTACACTAAATTACTATGAATTCCAAATAAATCAATTTTACAAATAAATACTTTTATTTATGAAATTAGGATATTTTCACTAGAAATATCATAATATAAAATCCACCTTCATTACAACTCTAAAGACGAATAATGAATACTTGAGGTGTATTTTGAAAAATATATAAAAGTATTTTTACATAAACCCCCCTCAAGTTTTACAAATTACCCTAAGGACCCTAGCAATTATAAGTTTAAGAAATAATCAAGACTTTGATTTATATTTCTAATTGTCTAACTTGGGTTTGAGTCTGATTAATCTGACTTGAATATGATTCAAGTCAATCTACAATCTACAATTTTCAACATGAATCCATGAATCCAATTATCAATATATACGACTTGACTGAACCGAACCATGGATATACATTCTATTTACATGGTTCTCCAGTTATTCCACTTACATGATTCTGCGGATACATCCGTTTACTGATATCATGGTTTCGATCAGTCTTACAATTATACACTCAATTCAATTTACATTACAAAACAATACAAATAAAACACTACGGGGTTTAAGGGTTAGATTGGTACGGAAGGTGTTAAAAGTGGCATGAGGCGGTAAGATTAAGACACCTAACCTATATTCCGTTGCTGTTGTACCGTGGCTTAACGGTTCCTTGTACATTCCGTTAGCCCTGGTCTCTAGCATATAGAGACCCCTCTCGTATACACTGGCATTTTTCTGTACCAAGCTACAAACAACAGCGGTAACACAACAATACAACAAGATAATACAATTTTAAAAGATACCATCTTATTTTGTCTATTCTACTTTACTCTTGTCTTTGGGACTTACCGAGCGACCTGTTCGCTGACGACATTCTATTTCTTTCTTCTTTGAATGTCGTCAGGTGGTTTGGACCCGGCAGAGATCGAGCGATCTGCAGAAGACTTGGAGCAGTTTGCTGAAGAACCAGAGCTCGAGTTTCATTGTATATTTTCCATTCAGTACTTTTCATTTCCTGTTATGCCATTGTTTATGCATCGTTTTATTTCAGTTGTATTTTCTTTTCATGCATTGTACAAAAGAATGTTAATAAAAAGTTGCTGTTTTTATTATATCTTGTCTCTTGTGTATTTATTTTTATATTGCTTAGATACGCTTAGCGTATATACTTCTGAGTATGTACGTAGCGGACCGGTCGCGTCCCCTTCGCCGTATACCGAGCTGTATGAAACCCTATCATGCAGTTCTGTTATGTGTGAACAATCTAAGCAATATAACACAAGAACCAGACATTCTTTGCAATTCAAGTTCCTTGAAACAAAACCTGTCACGCCCCGCTTCCCGGTATACGGCGAAGGGGACGGGACCGGTCCGCTACGTATATACTCAGAAGTACATACGTAAGCGTATCTAAGCAATATAAAATAAATACACAAGAGACAAGATATAATAAAAATAGCAAGTTTTATTTGTTAACATTCTTTTGTACAATGCATGAAATGGAAATATAACTGAAATAAAAACGATGCCTAAACAGTGGCTGTCACGCCCCGCTTCCCAGTGTACGGCGAAGTGGACGCGACAAGGCCCGCTACGTATATACTCAGAAGTACATACGCTAAGCGTAACTAAGCAATATAAAATAAATCACAAGTGACGAAAGGTAACAGCAACTTTTTTTAATAACATTCTTTGTACAATACATGAAATGAAAATACAACTGGAATGAAAAAAACAATGCCTAAACAGTGGCATAACAGAAAATGAAAACACTGGAAAGAACAAGGTACAATATCTAGAGCTCGAGGTCTTCGTGGAACTGCTACAAGTCTTCACTGGTGGGCTCGATCTCAGCTTGGTCCAACGCACCTGACGACATTCAAAGAAGAAAGAAATAGAATGTCGTCAGCGAACAGGTCGCTCGGTAAGTCCCAAAGATAAGGAAGAAATAGACAGAGAGTAAAAGAGAGAGAGAGAGAGTAGCTTTTAATGTTGTATTGTATTGTCATATTATAGCAGTATGGTAATAACGCTGTTGTTGTAGCTTGGTACAGAAAGATACCAGTGTATACGAGAGGGGTCTCAGTATGCTAGAGACCAGGGCAAATGGAAGTACAAGGCTCTGTTATAAAACCCGGAACAACGGCAATTGCATTTAGGTTAGGTGTCTTAATCTTACCATCTCGTGCCATCTTTAACACCTTCCGTACCAATCTACCTCTTAAACCCCGCGATATCTTGTTTGTATTGTTATCTTGTAAAATTGTAATGATTGCATGATTGACTGACCGACCGACCGAAACCATGATATCAGGAAACGGTTATAACCGTAGAGTCATGTAAATGGAATACTGGGAAACATGTAAAAGGAATATCCATGGTTCGGTTCAGTCAAGTTATATAGATTGTTAACTGGATTCAGGGATTCATGTATTCAAATTGTGTTGGAATATAAAAGAATATAGATTGACTTGAATCGTATTCAAGTCAGAAATAGTCAGACTCTAACCCGAGTCAGACTAAAATAAAGATAATTTGAAGTCCAATATTAGTTAGAGGCCTTTTTGTAATTTGTAAAACTTGAGGGGGTTTTCTGTAAAAAGTACTTTTGTATAGTTTTCAAAATACACCTCAAGTATTTAATAATCGTCTTTATTGTTATAATGAATGTGTATTTTATTTGTGTTATTCTAGTGAATATATCCTAATAAAAGTATTAATTGTTTTATTTGAAATTCATGGTATTTTAACGTAACTTTTAATCTTTTAATTTTAGGAAAAAGTGGAAACTTTAGATTATGATAAAATAGGTGTTTAAATGTTAATTATATATATATTAACACATGAATAATTTTATATAAATATTTTATTTAGAGAAAGTCTCATTTTCCTTAAATATCGTATTTTAAACCTTTCAAGACCGAATGCTCCTTACGGAGGTCTGAATCTCGCACTACGAGCCTGCGGGTGCACGATGAACCGTACTATCCCTAACAGGTTCCCCAAAAGCGGGTTGTAGCGGCACTTTGCTTAGGTTTTATAAACACTTCTCATTTAGGAAAACGGTTTTATAAATATAAGGTATTTATTTGCAAAAGAGTTTAGTTTTCCGTATTTTAGTTGTTAGGGTTGCCTAAGCCAACTAGCCTACTTCTAAGGTCTAAACGATGAGTCATTAGAAGCCTCAAATCGCCTCCTCACTGTCAATTGCGGCCAGGTAAGTGCCAGGTAAGTGGGAAGGAACCACAGTCGTGGGCCTAATTAAAAACCACTAGCCTTAGACACACTTGCCTAGGCACCACAAGACAGTTTAGATAAACGATCGATGTCCATGACCAATCGTGCTTTCCTTTTATTAAAAGATATTATTTAGAAAAGTTTACAACTTAATACTTTCAATAAAGATTATAAAGATTAGGGTATTTTAGTGAAAAGCCCTGTAATTTCGTATTCTGTGATTTGATATTTATCAATTAGGGTTATATTGAGTGTGTATAGAGGTAGGTCATTACCTCGTGATTTATTTTAGGTTTTGGTGAAGTTTAAAGGTAAAACATGCTATGTTAAACTTAAAGGTATTATAGCGCAAGAATACGGTATTCGAAAACGTTATCATTTTATGTGTGAAATTTCATTCAAATTGAGTTCTACAAGTTTTGTGATCAAGATAAACATATTTAGGAGTGAGGTAATTGATTAAACTAAGAAAAATGAACTTCATGGTATTTTTATGAAAAGAATACGGTTTTGCAAAGAAACTATCATTTCATGTGAAATTTTTTGATTAAATTGGTTTATGGGTGATTAATAATCAACATGAATATGGGTAGATAATATGTATTAGGTGACAAGTGGAAATTTATAGAAAAACCGAATCGGAAATCGGTTTGTCCGATTTCCGTCGGGTTCTAAAAAGTCGTATTTTTACACTTATAGAAAAGAGAGATAGAAGAGGTGAGACTTACGGTTTGGACAAGCTAAGGAAGCTAAGGGATGTGGTGGTTGCCGATTCGTCGAAAGCGTCGCGAAGGTTCTGATCCGGTCGCCGGAATCCGTCGTCGATTTCGGCAGCGCTTCGCTTCTTGCTCTTCGTACCGAGTTCTCGAGAATTTGAGAGAGTAGACTTAGAGTTGTGAGGGGAAAAAGGTAGAGGATAGGGGTCTTTATATAGGGCTAGGCTAGGGTTAGGGTTTGGATTAAAAAAAGATTAAAAGAAAATATAAAAAACATTAAAAATTCATTAAAAATCATTAAACCTAGGAGTAAAAGGGATTTATTGGCCAAATCAAAACCGATCCAGGTATAATAAGTATGCAAGAGAGTTGACCAAGTCAAGAGCCAACTTTTCTCAGTTGGTGACTCGGCCGTCCGGCCAACTGGCCGGACCGAGTCGGCCGTTTCGCCAGCCGGCGGCGCCGAGTCGGGCCGAGTCAAGGGTCCAATGGCCGGGGGCTTTCCTGAGGAATAACTTGGTATTTTTACTTTTTGTTGTCCAGTACATATTTTGGGAGTTATGGCCTTTTTACCGTTGACTTCCAAAAAAAAATAAAACAAAATAATGTGGGGCATGGGATTTGAACTCCGGTGGCTTGGTTCAGCAGTGTAAGGTATTACCAATGAGCTACAAGCTCTTTCTTATAATTATTGTGGTTTTTAATTACTTAAACTGATAGCAGCAAGAATAAATACTCCTGGTATTCATTAAATTTAAAGTAATTTCTTGTACACTAAAAATGGAGTCATTTCATTCTTGTAGCTTGTAATTAAAGACAAAAATAATTACCTAAATCTTGTGCTCAGGCTTAAATACTCCTTTGTGGATTTTTAAAAAATATTTTGAAAAAAAAATTGTATAGAAAAAAGTGTATAAAAATTAGGGTTGTTACTTTCTTCCCTCCTTATAAAAATTTCGTCCTCGAAATTTGTAAAAGGAAAGTGTAACAGTGCAAAGAAGTTTGGTGGTTGTGGTATAGATAGTGTATAAATAACAAAGAGATACAAGGGTGAAAAAGGCTTACCGGTGTTACCTTGACCTACAGTCTCGGTTTCTACGGCTTCCAATGTGAAGGTCTGTCGCCGTGGTACATTCCTTCTGGCTGGAGGCACATTCTGCCTTTGGGGCCTGTTTCTCTGCCCTCTAGACATGTCCCTCGTTGCCTGTTGGAATTGGCGAGTAGGCTGTGCAGGTGGTGGAGCAGGTAGGGCAGGACGAGTTGCAGGAGCTTGGATGGTTGGCCGCTGCGGTTGGTTGGTGTGTGTGTTAGATGAGTTGCTGTTGTAAGGACAGTTCCCAATTCCGTGGTTGGATGCGCCACAAATTAGACACAGGCCTTTTGCGCGCCTACAGTCCTTCCACAAATGTCCCTTTCTATGGCAGTAATGGCAAATTTCTTCAGTCCTCCTGGGTTCAAACAATGGCCTGGAAGAGGCTCCACCTGCCATCTAGTTGGCAGGGCGCTTGACTCCTGCAGACTGAGGTCTGCCCCTTTCCTTTATCACTGCCTCATAACCGCGGGCAGTTTCTAGGGCTTCCTCATGAGTCAAAAACTTTCCTGTGGCTAGAGCAGCCTTAATCTCTGTGTCCAAGCCTTGTTGAAAACGACGGGCTCTGATCTCGTCCGTCGGTATCAGATGTGCCGCGAATCTGTTTAAAGATTGTGTTAGTTGTGTAATATGTGATATTTAAAAATTTAACTATTGTGACATATCTTACCGGCTCAACATAGTAAACTCAGCATCGTATTCATCTACCGATTTCTCCCACATTGATCTTTGCTGTAGATGAATAAACTGCTGCTCCATAGCGAACCTGGCAGTCACAGGGAAATATTTCGCGTCAAACTTCTCGCGAAATGTCTTCCATTCAATCGGCTGTGCCAGACGGGTCTCTTCTGCCTTCCACCAATTGCGAGCGTTATCCGTGAGCTGTAGCTTCGCTACACGGACCCAAGCGTGATCTGGCACTTGAGCTGCGGCCAGATCATCTTCGATGCTTTGTGCCCATTCTTCCGTTTCAAGAGGGCTTCCTTTACCAGAGAACTGCTTTGGGTGCAAAGCCCTGAATTGCTTTACTCCCGGTGCATCTGTCTCAGGACGGCTCAAAAGTTGTTGCTGTCCCTCGAGAAGACTGCGGATCGCATCGAATAGAATTGTTTGCTCAGTGGGTGGTGCAGGAACAACTGGTGTGAGAGGTAGTGCTGGAGGGGTGTTGTTAACGTTGGTGCTGGTGTTGTTCGGGGAATTCATAACCCTGAAGAAAAATTTGGATTAGGACAGATTCAAATACTTGAAATGATAAGATTCAAGGAATAGAGATTTGCAGGTTTCAAAGAACATGAATTGTAAAGAATGTTTTAGTTGCTGGTTCTTGTGTTATATTGCTTAGGTTGTTCACGCAGACCAGAACTGCATGACAGGGATTCATACAGCTCTGACCTGCATGGGCCACCAACAAAACCTGTCACGCCCCGCTTCCCAGTGTACGGCGAAGTGGACGCGACAAGGCCCGCTACGTATATACTCAGAAGTACATATGCTAAGCGTAACTAAGCAATATAAAATAAATCAGAAGAGACGAAAGGTAACAGCAACTTTTATTAATAGCATTCTTTGTACAATACATGAAATGAAAATACAACTGGAATGAAAAAAACAATGCCTAAACAGTGGCATAACAGAAAATGAAAATACTGGAAAGAACAAGATACAATATCTAGAGCTCGAGGTCTTCGTGGAACTGCTACAAGTCTTCACTGGTGGGCTCGATCTCAGCTTGGTCCAATGCACCTGACGACATTCAAAGAAGAAAGAAATAGAATGTCGTCAGCGAACAGGTCGCTCGGTAAGTCCCAAAGATAAGGAAGAAATAGACAGAGAGTAAAAGAGAGAGAGAGAGAGTAGCTTTTAATGTTGTATTGTATTGTCATATTATAGGAGTATGGTATTAACGCTGTTGTTGTAGCTTGGTACAGAAGGATACCAGTGTATACGAGAGGGGTCTCAGTATGCTAGAGACCAGGGCAAATGGAAGTACAAGGCTCCGTTATACAACCCGGAACAACGGCAATTGGATTCAGGTTAGATGTCTTAATCTTACCATCTCGTGCCACCTTTAACACCTTCCGTACCAATCTACCCCTTAAACCCCGCGATGTCTTGTTTGTATTGTTATCTTGTAAAATTGTAATGATTGCATGATTGACTGACTGACCGACCGAAACCATGATATCAGGAAACGGTTATAACCGTAGAGTCATGTAAATGGAATACTGGGAAACATGTAAAAGGAATATCCATGGTTCGGTTAAGTCAAGTTATATAGATTGTTAAATGGATTCAGGGATTCATGTATTCAAATTGTGTTGGAATATAAAAGAATATAGATTGACTTGAATCGTATTCAAGTCAGAAATAGTCAGACTCTAACCCGAGTCAGACTAAAAGAAAGATAATTTGAAGTCCAATATTAGTTAGGGGCCTTTTTGTAATTTGTAAAACTTGAGGGGGTTTTCTGTAAAAAGTACTTTTGTATAGTTTTCAAAATACACCTCAAGTATTTAATAATCGTCTTTATTGTTATAATGAATGTGTATTTTATTTGTGTTATTCTAGTGAATATATCCTAATAAAAGTATTAATTGTTTTATTTGAAATTCATGGTATTTTAATGTAACTTTTAATCTTTTAATTTTAGGAAAAAGTGGAAACTTTAGATTATGATAAAATAGGTGTTTAAATGTTAATTATATATATATTAACACATGAATAATTTTATATAAATATTTTATTTAGAAAAAGTCTCATTTTCCTTAAATATCGTATTTTAAACCTTTCGAGACCGAATGCTCCTTGCGGAGGTCTGAATCTCGCACTACGAGCCTGCGGGCGCACGATGAACCGTACTATCCCTAACAGGTTCCCCAAAAGTGGGTTGTAGCGGCACTTTGCTTAGGTTTTATAAACACTTCTCATTTAGGAAAACGGTTTTATAAATATAAGGTATTTATTTGCAAAAGAGTTTAGTTTTCTGTATTTTAGTTGTTTGGGTTGCCTAAGCCAACTAGCCTACTTCTAAGGTCTAAACGATGAGTCATTAGAAGCCTCAAATCACTTCCTCACCGTCAATTGCGGCCAGGTAAGTGCCAGGTAAGTGGGTAGGAACCACAGTCGTGGACCTAATTAAAAACCACTAGCCTTAGACACACTTGCCTAGGCACCACAAGACAGTTTAGATAAACGATCGATGTCTATGACCAATCGTGCTTTTCTTTTATTAAAAGATTTTATTTAGAAAAGTTTACAACTTAATGCTTTCAATAAAGATTATAAAGATTAGGGTATTTTAGTGAAAAGTCCTGTAATTTCGTATTCTGTGATTTGATATTTATCAATTAGGGTTATATTGAGTGTGTGTAGAGGTAGGTCATTACCTCGTGATTTATTTTAGGTTTTGGTGAAATTTAAAGGTAAAATATGCTATGTTAAACTTAAAGGTATTATAGCGCAAGAATACGGTATTCGAAAACGTTATCATTTTATTTGTGAAATTTCATTCAAATTGAGTTCTACAAGTTTTGTGATCAAGATAAACATATTTAGGAGTGAGGTAATTGATTAAACTAAGAAAAATGAACTTCATGGTATTTTTATGAAAAGAATACGGTTTTGCAAAGAAGCTATCATTTCATGTGAAAATTTTTGATTAAATTGGTTTATGGGTGATTAATAGTCAACATGAATATGGGTAGATAATATGTATTAGGTGACAAGTGGAAATTTATAGAAAAACCGAATCGGAAATCAGTTTGTCCGATTTCCGTCGGGTTCCAAAAAGTCGTATTTTTACACTTATAGAAAAGAGAGATAGAAGAGGTGGGACTTACGGTTTGGACAAGCTAAGGAAGCTAAGGGATGTGGTGGTTGCCGATTCGTCGAAAGCGTCGCGAAGGTTCTGATCCGGTCGCCGGAATCCGTCGTCGATTTCGGCAGCGCTTCGCTTCTTGCTCTTCGTACCGAGTTCTCGAGAATTTGAGAGAGTAGACTTAGAGTTGTGAGGGGAAAAGGTAGAGGATAGGGGTCTTTATATAGGGCTAGGCTAGGGTTAGGGTTTGGATTAAAAAAGATTAAAAGAAAATATAAAAAACATTAAAAATTCATTAAAAATCATTAAACCTAGGAGTAAAAGGGATTTATTGGCCAAATCAAAACCGATCCAGGTATAATAAGTATGCAAGAGGGTTGACCAAGTCAAGAGCCAACTTTTCTCAGTTGGTGACTCGGCCGTCCGGCCAAGTCCGGCCGGATCGGCCGGACCGAGTCGGCCGATTCGCCGGCCGGCGGCACCGAGTCGGGCCGAGTCAAGGGTCCAATGGCCGGGGGCTTTCCTGAGGAACAACTTGGTATTTTTACGTTTTGTTGTCCAGTACATATTTTGGGAGTTATGGACTTTTTACCGTTGACTTCCAAAAAAAATAAATACAAAAATAATGTGGGGCATGGGATTTGAACTCCGGTGGCTTGGTTCTGCAGTGCAAGGTATTACCAATGAGTTACAAGCTCTTTCTTGTAATTATTGTGGTTTTTAATTACTTAAACTGATAGCAGCAAGAATAAATACTCCTAGTATTCATTAAATTTAAAGTAATTTCTTATACACTAAAAATGGAGTCATTTCATTCTTGTAGCTTGTAATTAAAAACAAAAATAATTACCTAAATCTTGTGCTCAGGCTTAAATACTCCTTTGTGGATTTTTAAAAAATATTTTGGAAAAAAAAATTGTATAGAAAAAAGTGTATAAAAATTAGGGTTGTTACAGTGGCATAACAGGAAATGAAAAGTACTGAATGAAAAAGTGTACAATGAAGCTAAAGTGCTGGATCTTCGGCAAACTGCTCCAAGTCTTCTGCAGATGGCTCGATCTCTGCCGGGTTCAAACTACCTGACGACATTCAAAAAAGAAAGAAATAGAATATCTTCAGCGAAACGGTCGCTCGGTAAGTCCCAAAAGTAAGAGGAAAGTATAATAGACTGAATAAGAAGATATCTTTTAAAGTTGTATAATTTTGTTGCAATGTTGTGTTAACGCAGTTGTTTGTAATTTGGTACAGAAAGATTCCAGTGTATACGAGAGGGGTCTCCTAGAGACCAGGGCAAACGGAATGTACCAGGAACCGTTAAGCCACAGTACAACAGCAACGGAATATAGGTTAGATGTCTTAATCTTACTGCCTCGTGCCACTTTTAACACCTTCCGTACCAATCTACCCCTTAAACCCCGTAATGTTTTAATTATATTATTTGTCTTGTAAATTGTTTTGATTGTATAATTGATTGACTGACCGAAACCATGATATCAGTAAACGGATGTAATCGTAGAGTCATATAAATGGAATAACTGGAGAACTATGTATGTCGAATATATCCATGGTTCGGTTCAGTCAAGTCATATAGATTGATAATTGGATTCATGGATTCATGTGTTTCTATTGAATTGGAATATTGTAGATTGTAGATTGACTTGAATCATATTCAAGTCAGATTAATCAGACTCAAAACCGAGTCAGACAATTAGAATTGGAAGTCGAAATCTTCATTATTTCTTAAACCTATAATTGCTAGGGTCCTTAGGGTAATTTATAAACTTGAGGGGTTTTATGTAAAATATACTTTTATATACTTTTCAAAGTACTCCCCAAGCATTTATTACTCGTCTTTAGAGTTGTAATGAGTGTGGATTTTATATTGTGATATTTCTACTGAAAATATCCTAGTTTTATAAATAAAGGCATTTATCTGTAATATTGATTTATTTGAAATTCATGGTATTTTAGTGTAAATTATTCTTGGGATTTTTAGAAAAGGTGGAATATTTATATCATAACAAAAGGTATTTTAATGATAAATATACATATATTTATAATAAAAATAATTTTAAACATATATTTTATTTTCTAAAAATCTCATTTTCTTAAGATGTCGTATTTTAAATCTTTCGAGACCGAATGCTCTTTGCGGAGGTCTGAATCTCGCACAACTAAGCCCGAGGATATGCGATAATCCGCACCATCCTGAACGGATTCCCAAAGTGGGTTGTAGCGGCGCTTTGCAAAGATTGTAAAATACTAAATCCTTTAGAAAACGGTTTTATAAAGTAAATGGTATTTATTTGTCAAATTTCCGTATTTTAGGTTCTAGGGTTTCCTAAGTCAACTAGATTATTTCTAAATGGTCTAAACGATAAGTTGTTAGATACCTCAAATTGTCTCTTCACCGCCAATTGTGGCCAGGTAAGTACAAGTGAAGAAAGGAGGGATCCGCTCACGAATCACCGTGAGACGGGCCTTTTAAAATTACCTTTCTCACTTGCCTAGCTTAGACACCACAAAATCAGGTTTAGATAAACGACCGATGTCCACAACTTATCGTATTTTCATAAT
Source organism: Agapanthus africanus (assembly GCA_030015575.1). NCBI lineage: Eukaryota > Viridiplantae > Streptophyta > Magnoliopsida > Asparagales > Amaryllidaceae > Agapanthus > Agapanthus africanus. The sequence goes on along the minus strand of CM057349.1, from coordinate 450,464,633 downwards.
AAGATGTATTTATTTAAAAGTGTATCAACTCTAACTCTTTTAGAAATAGTTTTATTAAGTATATGGTATTTAAATGCAAATGCTTGTTTTCTCGTATTTTAAGGTTTCAATGGTATTGTGTTAGGTTGTATATAAGTGTGCGAGCTGATTGTTGAAAATGAAACCCAACCGTATACTGGGAAGTGGACCTGCATGGGCCACCACAACGAACAGGTCGCTTGGTAAGTCCCAAAGATAAGAAGAGAAATAGAATAGACAGAGAGTAAGAGAGAGAGGGAGAGTAGCTTTTAAAGTTGTATTATATTGTTATATTGTTGTATTTAGTGTTAACGCTGTTGTTTGTAGCTTGGTACAGAAGAATAGCAGTGTATACGAGAGGAGTCTCACTTGCCCCGGAAACTAAGGTAAATGTAAGTACAAGGATCCGTTGGAAGGCCAGGAACAACGGCAATTGGATTCATATTAGGTGTCTTAAATCTGACCGTCTTGTGCCACTTTTAACACCTTCCGTACCAATCTACCCCATAAACCCCATAGTGTTTTGATTGTATTGTTTGTCTTGTAAATTGTATTGATTGTATAATTGATTGACTGACCGAAACCATGATATCAGTAAACGGATGTAACCGTAAAATCATGTAAATGGAAGTAAACTGGAGATCATGTAATTGGAATGTATATCCATGGTTCGGTTCGGTCAAGTTGTATAGATTGATAATTGGATTCATGGATTCATGTTGAATTGTAATATTGAATCTTGTAGATTATAGATTGTAAACTGTAGATTGTAGATTGTACTTGAATCATATTCAAGTCAGATTATACTGAGACTCAAACTGAGTCAGACAATTAGAAAGTAAATTGAAGTCCTGATTGTTTTTATTACTTCGTCTACCTTAGATAGGCAAGCACCCACTTCTCCGGCTCCTTGGGGCTTAAGAGATTGGTTCTGCTTAAACCTATGTTTACTAGGGTCCTTAGGATAATTTATAGAACTTGAGGGGGTTTTATGTAAAAATACTTTTATATAGTTTTCAAGATACACCTCAAGTATTTATTATTCGTATTTAGAGTTGTAATGAATGTGGATTTTATATTGTGATATTTCTAATGAGAATAACCTAATTCCATATATAAAGGTATTTATGTGTAAATATTGTTTAAATGGAATTCATGGTATTTTAGTGTAAACTTGATTCTTGTGATTTTTAGAAAAAAAAGTCGAATAATTATATCATAATAAAATAGGTATTTTGATGATAAATATACATATAGTTATACAAAAATAATTTTAATAAATGTTTTATATTCTAAAAATCTCATTTTCTTAAAATGTCGTATTTTAAATCTTTCGAGACCGAATGCTCCTTGCGGAGGTCTGAATCTCGCACTACTAAGCCCGAGGATGTGCGATAATCCGCACCATTCCGAACGGGTTCTCTAAAGTGGGTTGTAGCGGCGCTTTGCAAAGATTGTAAAATACTAAATCCTTTAGAAAACGGTTTTATAAAGTAAATGGTATTTATTTGTAAAGATGTAAATTTTCCGTATTGTATGTTCTAGATTCTCCTAAGTCAACTAGTCTATTCCTAACTGGTCCAAATGACAAGTTGTGAGATGCCTCAAATCGCCTCTTCACCGCCAATTGTGGCCAGGTAAGTACAAGTGAGGAAAGGAGGGATCCACTCACGAATCACCGTGAGACGGGCCTTTTAAAGTTACCTTTCTCACTTGCCCAGCCTAGACACCACAAGGTCAGGTTTAGATAAACGACCGATATCCACAACCTTGTCCTATTTTCCTAATAAGTAGTATTTATTTAAAAGTGTATCAATACTAAATCTTTTAGAAATAGTTTTCTTAAGTAAAGGGTATTTAAATGAAAATGTTTGTTATCTCGTATTCTAAGTTTTCGATAGTATCGTGTTAGGTTGTATGTAAGTGTATGAGGAGATAGGTCGTTACCTCGTGATTTACTTTAAATGTATAGCAAGTTTAATGGGGTTAAATGTAGCATTGAAACAATGTGGTATTTAAGTGAAAAATACGATAAATTGAAATAGCTATCATTTCATGTGATGAAACTTGATCAATTTGGTTGATTAGTATTTAATAGTCAACATGAGAAAGTTTAAGTATGATTGTATTAGTGAGAAGTGGAATTTTATAAGAAACCGAATCGGAAATCGGATTTGTTCTGATTCCGTCGGGTTTTGTAAATCCGTATTTTTTTGGTAGAAGAGATAGGTAGAAATTGGGACTTACGGGTTTTAGGACACACGAGAGGGTGAGAAGGAAGTAGGGGAATCGCCGATGTGTTGCGTCGTCGTCGATAGTTCGTAAAACGATCGCCGGAAGTTCCGCCGGGAATTCGTCGGAGCTTCGCCTCGAGCTCGTTTTCAAAGTGCACAAGATTCTTGGAAATTTTTAGAGAGTTGGCTCAGAAATGTGAGTGAGAGGGTATAGGGTAGGGTGGTATTTATAGGGTTAGGCTAGGGTTAAGGTAGATGAAGGGTTTAAAATAAAAAAATGTAAAAATGTATAAAAATCATTAAAAATTGGAGTAAATAGGGTATTTCAAAGGTCTATGAAACCGATCTAAATAAATAGAGTATAAAGGGGGGTAGGGGAGGCCAAGAGTCACCTTTTTGGTGTTGACGACTCGGCCGTCCGGCCGAGTCCGGCCGGCGGCGCCGGCCCGAGTTGTCCGGTCCTCCGGTCGACTAGGCCGAGTCGGGCCGAGTCGAGGGTCAAGAAGGTGGGGGGTCTCGAGGCGTAGGCACTGGTATATTTAGATTTTCAGGTTCAGTTCAAGTTTTGAGAGTTATTGTGTTTGGACTGTTGGGCTTCTAAAGAATTTAAAACAAAATAAATTCAAAAAATAATGTGGGGCATGTGATTTGAACTCTGGTGGCTTGGTTCAGTAGTGCAAGGTATTACCAATGAGCTACAAGCTCCTTCTTGTAATTAAATTGCTAATTAATTACTTAAGTCTTATGCTCAGGCAATAAATACCCCTTTATGGATTTTTGAAAAAATATTTGAAAAAAAAAATTGTATAGGAAAATTAGGGTTGTTACATTTACGGTTATATCCGTTTACTGATATCATGGTTTCGGTCAGTCAACCAATTATACAATTAATACAATTTAAGAGACAAACAATACAATTAAAACACTACGGGGTTTAAGGGGTGATTGGTACGGAAGGTGTTAAAAGTGACACGAGACGGTCAGACTTAAGACACCTAACATGAATCCAATTGTCGTTGTTCCGGGCCTTCCAACGGAGCCTTGTACTTACATTTACCTTAGTTTTCGGTGAAAGTGAGACTCCTCTCGTATACACTGGCATCCTTCTGTACCAAGCTACAAACAACAACGTTAACACTAAATACAACAATATAACAATATAATACAACTGTAAAAGCTACTCTCTCTCTCTCTCTTACTTTCTGTCCATTCTATTTTTCCTCTTATCTTTGGGACTTACCGAGCGATCTGTTCGCTGACGATATTCTATTTCTTTCTTCTTTGAATGTCGTCAGGTGATCTGGACACGTCAGAGATCGAGCCTACCGCTGAAGACTTGGATCAATTTGCTGAAGACCCAGAGCCTTAGTTATATTGTACACATTTCTTTTCAGTACTTTTAATTTCCTGTCATGCCATTGTTTAGGCATTGCTTTTATTTCAGTTGTATTTACTTTTCATGCATTGTACAAAAGAATGTGAATAAATAAAATTACTGTTATCTTGTATCTTGTCTCTTATGATTTTACTTTATATTGCTTAGATACGCTTAGCGTATTTACTTCAGAGTAAATACGTAGCGGACCAGTCGTGTCCCCTTCACCGTATACTGGGAATCGGGGCGTGACAGGTTTTGTTGGCGGCCCATGCAGGTCAGAGCTGTATGGAACCCTAAGCAATATAAAACACAAGAATCAGCAACTAAAACATTCTTTACAATCATGTTCCTTGAATCTTACAATTTCATGTTCTTTGAATCATATACCTTGAATCTGTCCTAACCCAAAATTCCCTCACTTCATTTACAATTTTACCAAAACCTTCGCATTCTTTCATTCCTTCACACATTCTTCACATTTTTAAAACCCTTGCACCAATTATTTTTCACATACTGTCAGTACAGTTGTACCAAACTTTTCTTGGATTTGTTACACTTTCCTTACAAATTTCGAGGACGAAATTTTTATAAGGAGAGTAGAATGTAACAACCCTAATTTTCTTATACGCTTTTTCCATACAAATTTTTAAATTGTTTTTTTTTTTCAAAATCCATAAAGGGTTAATTATTGCCTGAGTACAAGACTTAAGTAATTAATTAGCAATTTAATTACAAGAAGGAGCTTGTAGCTCATTGGTAATACCTTGCATTGCTAAACCAAGCCACCAGAGTTCAAATCCCCTGCCCCATATTATTTTTAATATTATTTGTTTTAAATTCTTTGGAAGCCCAACAGTCCACCTGAGATAACTCCCAAAAATTGAACTGAACCTGAAAAAAGTAAATATAGCAGTGTGTACACTGGGAGAACCCCACCTCGCCATGCCCTGACTCGGCCCGACTCGGCCGAGTTCCCTTCTTCAATGTTGTGTCTTATCATCTTCCAAACCCCCCTATACCCTTCAAATTCCTAGATCGGTTTCAGAGACCTTTGAAATCCCCATTTACTCCATTTTAATGATTTTTTAATACATTTTTACATTTTTTAAATTAAAACCTTTCATATACCCTACCCCTAGTCTAACCCTATAAATACACCCTACCCTCTACCCTCTCACTCACATTTCTGAGCCAACTCTCAAGAAAAATCCTTAGAACCTTAGTGTGCAATCGAAACGAGCTCGAGGCGAACCTCCGGCGAAATCTACGGCAAACTTCCGGCGATCGTTTTAGGAGCTACCGGCGGCGACGCAACACATCGGCGTTTCCCCTACTTCTATTTCACTCTCTTGTGTGACCTAAAACCCGTAAGTCCCAATTTCTACCTATCTCTTCTATCTAAAATACGGATTTACAAAACCCGACGGAATCGGAACAAATCCGATTTCCGATTCGGTTTCTTATAAAATTCCACTTCTCACTAATACAATCATACTTAAACTTCCTCATGATGACTATTAAACACTAATCGACCAAATTGATCAAGTTTCATCACATGAAATGATAGCTATTTCAATTTATCGTATTTTTTTCACTTAAATACCACATTGTTTCAACTTTACATTTAGCTCCATTAAACTTGCTATACCTTTAAAGTAGAGTACGAGGTAACGACCTACCTCCTCACATACTCATATACAATCTAACATGATACCATCGAAAACTTAGAATACGAGAAAACAATATTTTCATTTAAATACCCTTGACTTAATAAAACCATTACTAAAAGATTTAGTATTGATACACTTTTTAAATAAATAACTCTTATTATGAAAATACGATAAGTTGTGGACATCGGTCATTTATCTAAACCTGACTTTGTGGTGTTTAGGCTAGGCAAGTGAGAAAGGTAACTTTAAAAAGCCCGTCTCACGGTGACTCGTGAGCGGATCCCTCCTTTCTTCACTTGTACTTATCTGGCCACAATTGGCGGTGAAGAGACGATTTGAGACATCTCACAACTTGTCGTCTGGACCAGTTAGGAATAGACTAGTTAACTTAGGAGAATCTAGAACATACAATACGGAAAATATACATCTTTACAAATAAATACCATTTACTTCATAAAACCGTTTTCTAAAGGATTTAGTATTTTACATTCTTTGCAAAACGCCGCTACAACCCAATTTGGGGAACCCGTTCGGGATGGTGCGGTTTATCGCACATCCTTGAGCTTAGTAGTACGAGATTCAGACCTCGGAAAGAAACATTCGGTCTCGAAAGATTTAAAATACGACATCTTAAGAAAATGAGATTTTTAGAATATTTATTAAAATTATTTTTGTATAAATATATGTATATTTATCATTAAAATACCTCTTTTGTTATGATATAAATATTCCACATTTTTCTAAAAGTCACAAGAATCAATTTTACACTAGATACCATAAATTCCACATAAATCAATATTACAAATAAATACCTTTATTTATGAAACTAGGATATTTTCACTAGAAACATCACAATATAAAATCCACATTCATTACAACTCTAAAGACGAATAATAAATACTTGGGGTGCATTTTGAAAAGTATATAAAAGTATTTTTACATAAAACCCCCCCAAGTTCTATAAATTACCCTAAGGACCCTAGTAAACATAGGTTTAAGCAGAACCAATCTCTTGAGCCCCAGGGAGCCGGAGAAGTGGGTGCTTGCCTATCTAATGTAGTCAAAGTAATAAAAACAATCAGGACATCAATTTACTATCTAATCGTCTGACTCAGTTTGAGTCTCAGTATAATCCGACTTGAACATGATTAACAGTCTACAATCCACAATTCCACAATCTTCAATATTATAATGCAACATGAATTTATGAATCCAATTATCAATCTATACAACTCAACTGAACCATATCATGGATATATATATTTCATTTACATGGTTTTCCAGTTATTCCATTTACATGATTCTACGGTTACAACCATTTACTGATATCATGTTTTCGTTCAGTCAACTAATTATACAATCAATACAATTTACAAGACAAACAATACAAACAAAACACTACGGGGTTTAAGGGGTAGACTGGTACGGAAGGTGTTAAAAGTGGCACGAGACGGTCAGACTTAAGACACCTAACATGAATCCAATTGCCATTGTTCCGGGCCTTCCAACGGAGCCTTGTACTTACATTACCTTAGTCTCCGGTGAAAGTGAGACTACTCTCGTATACACTAGCATCTTTCTGTACCCAGCTACAAACAACAGCGTTAACATTAAATACAACAATATAACAATATAATACAACTGTAAAAGCTACCCTCTCTCTCTCTTACTCTCTGTCCATTCTATTTCTCCTCTTATCTTTGGGACTTACCGAGCGATCTGTTCGCTGACGATATTCTATTTTTTTCTTCTTTGAATGTCGTCAGGTGATTTGGACACGTCAGAGATCGAGCCTACCGCTGAAAACTTGGATCAGTTTGCTGAAGACCCAGAGCCTTAGTTTCATTGTACACATTTCTTTTCAGTACCTTTAATTTCCTGTCATGCCATTATTTAGGCATTGCTTTTATTTCAGTTGTATTTACTTTTCATGCATTGTACAAAAGAATGTGAATAAATAAAGTTGCTGTTATCTTATATCTTGTCTCTTGTGATTTTACTTTATATTGCTTAGATACGCTTAGCGTATTTACTTCAGAGTAAATACGTAGTGGACCAGTCGCGTCCCCTTCACCGTATACTGGGAAGCGGGGCGTGACAGGTTTTGTATTATATTCAAAGAAAATGGATTTTATAGTTTAGGGTTTTTTATATTATCATTTCATATACTTGAATCTGTCCTAACCCAAATTTTTCTTCAAGGTTATGGATTCTCCGAACAACACAAGCACCAACGTCAACAACACACCTCCACCTCCACTACCAATCGTTCCTGCTGTTCTTGCGCCACCCACCGAGCAAACAGTGCTACTTGAGGCGATCCGCAGCTTTCTTGAGGGACAGCAACAACTCCTGAACCGTCCCGAGACTGATGCACCTGGGGTAAAGCAATTCGGGGCTTTACATCCTAAGCAGTTCTCCGGAAAGGGAAGCCCACTTGAAGCTGAGGAATGTGCACAAAGTATAGAGGATGATCTGGCGGCAGCACAAGCGTCAGACATAGCTTGGGTCCGTGTGGCGAAACTGCAGCTCACGGACAATCCTCTGGAAGGCGGAAGAAAGCTGTCTTGTACAGCCTATTGAATGGAAGACTTTTCACGAGAAGTTCGACTCGAAGTACTTCTCTGTGACTGACAGGTTTGCCATGGAGCAGCAGTTCATTCATCTACAACAAGATTCGATGTGGGACAAGTCAGTAGATAGGTACGACGCTGAATTCACCATGCTAAGCCGGTACGATATGTCACAATAGTTTAATTTTTAAATATCACATACTATACAGCTAACACAATCTTTAAATAGATTCGCGGCACACTTGATATCGACGGACGAGATCAGAGCCCGTCGCTTTCAACAAGGTTTGGACACGGAAATTCAGGCTGCACTAGCCACAGGGAAATTTCTGACTCATGAGGATGCTTTGGAAACTGCCCGCAGTTATGAGGCAGTAATAAAGGCGAGGGGCAGATCTCAATCTGCCGGTTTGAAACGCCCTGCCAATCAAATAGCAGGAGGAACCCCTTCCAGGCCATTGTTTGAACCTAGGAGAACTGAAGAAATTTGCCACTACTGCCATAGAAAGTGACACTTGTGGAAGGACTGTAGACGTGCAAAAGGCCCGTGTCTAATTTGTGGCGCATCCAATCACAGAATTGAGACCTGTCCATATAGATACAACTCAGCTCACACACCTACCAACTACCCACAGCAGCCAGCTATCCAGGCTCCTGCAACTCGTCCTGCACTACCTGCTCCACCACCTGCACAGCCTACTCGCCAATTCCAACAAGCAATGAGGGACATGCCTAGAGGGTAAAGAAACAGGCCCCAAAGGCAGAATGTGCCTCCAGCTAGAAAGAATGTACCACGGCGACAGACATTCACATTAGAAGCCGTAGAAGCCGAGACTGTAGGTCAAGGTAACACCGGTAAGCCTTTTTCACCCTTGTATCACTTTGTTATTTTTATACACTATCTATACTCCAGTCACCAGACTTTCCTTGAAACTGTTACACTTTCCTTTTACAAATTTCGAGGACGAAATTTTTATAAGGAGGGTAGAATGTAACAACCCCAAATTTCCAATACAAGTTTTTACAAAAAAATTTCAAAAATCCATAAAGGGGTATTTTAGCCTGAGCACAAGTTATAAGTAATTATTTTGCTTTTTAATTACAAGTTAAAAGAATGTAACAACTCCTTTTTAGTGTACAAAAATTTGCTTTAAAATTAATGTATACTTGGGGTATTTATATTTACTGTTATTATTATAAGTAATTAAGTAGCTCAATAATTACAAGAAGGAGCTTGTAGCTCATTGGTAATACCTTGCACTGCTGAACCAAGCCACCAGAGTTCATATCCCATACCCCATATTATTTTTAATATTGATTTTTTTAAAACTTTTAGAATACCAAGAGTTTACACGTGCATATCTCACAAAAACCCCACTACACCCAAAGATGTAACATTTTCAGGAGTTAGATGAACCGTCGGGGGTGATCCCGGCCACCTGACTCGGCCGGAAATCGGCCACATCGGCCTTGACTCGGTCTGACTCGTCCTCAGACCGAGTCAAGGCCGAGTCGGCCGATTCCGGCGACAGCCCCAACATGAAACTTTTGCCTTTTCATATTCTCTATGCACCTGCAAAATTTCAGCCTCAGACCACTTCCAGAGCTCTTTTAAAACCCCAATTACTCCACTTTTAATACATTTTTTAATACATTTTATCACATTTTTCATTTTAACCTTTCATCTACCCTAACCCTAGCCTACCCTATAAATACACCTCCTACCCTCTACCCTCTCACCCCAAAATCCTGAGCCCACTCTCTCAAAAATTTTCCAAGAGTCGTGTACTTTGAAAACAAGCTCGAGGCGAAGCTCCGACGAAATTCCGGCGGAAATTCCGGCGACCGTTTTGTTCGGTTTAAGCAACGGCAATTGGATTCATATTAGGTGTCTTAAGTATGACCGTCTCGTGCCACTTTTAACACCTTCCATACCAGTCTACCCCTTAAACCCCGTAGTGTTTTGATTGTATTGTTGTATTGTATTGTAAACTGTATAGATTGTATGATTGGGTGACTGACCGAAACCATGATATCAGTAAACGGATGTAACCGTAGAATCGTGTAAATGGAATAACTGGAGAACCATGTAAATGGAATGTATATCCAGGGTTCGGTTTACTCAAGTTGTATAGGTTGATAGTTAGATTCATGGATTCATGTTGGATTGTAATATTGTAGATTGTAAATTGTAGATTGTAAATTGTACTTGAATAATATTCAAGTCAGATATAATCTGACTCAAACCCGAGTCAGACATTTAGAAATGTAAATCGAAGTCTTGATTATTTCTTAAACCTATATTTATTAGGGTCCTTAGGGTAATTTATAAACCTTGAGGGGTTTTATGTAAAAATACTTTTATATATTTTTCAAAATACACCTCAATTATTTATTATTCGTCTTTAGAGTTGTAATGAATGTGGATTTTATATTGTGATATTTCTAGTGAAAATGTCCTAGTTTCATAAATAAAGGTATTTATTTGTAATATTGATTTGTGTGGAATTTATGATATTTTAGTGTAAACTTTATTCTTGTGATTTTTAGAAAAAATGGAATATTTATATCATAATAAAATAGGCATTTTAATGATAAGTATACATATATTTATACAAAAATAATTTTAATATATTTATTATATTCTAAAAATCTCATTTTCTTAAGATATCGTACTTTAAATCTTTCAAGGCCGAATGCTCCTTGCGGAGGTCTGAATCTCGCACTACTAAGCTCGAGGATGTGCGATAATCCACACCATCCAGAACGGGTTCCCCAAAATGGGTTGTAGCGGCGCTTTGCAAAGATTGTAAAATACTAAATGTTTTAGAAAACGGTTTTATGAAGTAAATGGTTTTTATTTGTAAAGATGTAGATTTTCCCGTATTCTATGTTTTAGGGTCTCCTAAGTCAACTAGACTGTTTCTAACTGACCTAAACGACAAGTTGTGAGATATCTCAAATCGCCTCTTCACCGCCAATTGTAGCCAGGTAAGTACAAGTGAAGAAAGGAGGAGTCCGCTCACGAATCACCGTGAGACGGGCCTTTTAAAGTTACGTTTCTCACTTGCCTAGCCTAGACACCACAAAGTCAGGTTTAGATAAACGACTGATGTCCACAACTTATCGTATTTTCATAATAAGAGGTATTTATTTAAAAGTGTATCAACACTACCCGCTTCCCATTCTACGGCGAAGGGGATGCGACTGGCCCGCTACGTATTTACTCAGAAGCAAATACGCTAAGCGTAACTAAGCAATATAAAAGAAAATACACAAGAGGCAAGGTATAATAAAAACATCAACTTTTATTTATTAACATTCTTTTGTACAATGCATGAAAAGGAAATACAACTGAAATACAGGCAATGCCTAAACAATGGCATGACAGGAAATTAAAGGTACTGAAAAGAAAATGTACAATGTTTAGAGCTCAGGGTCTTCGCTGTACTGATCCAAGTCTTCTGCAGTTGGCTCGATCTCTGACGGTTCCAAATATCCTGACGACATTCAAAGAAGAAAGAAATAGAATGTCGTCAACGAACAGATCGCTCGGTAAGTCCCAAAGATAAGAGAAGAAATAGAATGGACAGAGAGTAAGAGAGAGAGAGAGAGAGAGAGAGAGAGTAGTTTTTACAGTTGTATTATATTGTTGTAATGTTATATTAACGCTGTTGTTTGTAGCTTGGTACATAAGAATGCCAGTGTATACGAGAGGGGTCTCTATATGCTAGAGACCAAGGCAAACGGAATATAGAGTACAAGGCTCCGTTAGAAGGCCCGAACAACGGCAATTGTATTCATGTTAAGTGTCTTAAGTCTTACCGTCTCGTGCCACTTTTAACACCTTCCGTACCAGTCTACCCCTTAAACCCTGTAGTGTTTTGATTGTATTGTTTGTCTTGTAAATTGTATTGATTGTATAATTGACTTGACTGACGACCTACGCGTTATCAAGTCATGGGTCCTTTTCCTATCAATACGATAAATGGATTTTAAAAATTTGAACAGGTCACTCGTGTCACGACCCAAGTTTGGATGTGACCAGCACTTAGATTGTATCATATCTAAAGATATGCACACAGTCCAAGTAAGCCGAAAACCAAGATCAAAATCCTTTTTGCGGAATTCTTTATATAGAAATTTAGTTTTAAGTAAAAATCACATGTTATGAAGTTAAATTATTAAACAAGTATAAAGTGTTAAGTTTGGTTGCATCCATAGTTGGGATCAACAATATCAACAACGGAAATTAAAATTTCAGAATATAGGACATCAATAATAATCCCAGACATAAAGAAAAGAAACCACAATTTATAGAACTAAACGATCTCAATAGTCAATATACATATAACCATTTCTCACTCGAATTCAAAATACAGGTCTGATGGAGATCTTCTAGATACAAAATACAATACCCAAAAGAAAATGTTACTACATATGTAACCCACCTATCAAAAGGTGCGATAAAAGCGGAAAGAGTAGATCTGCACCGCTGCTAACCGTCCACTCTACCCATGTAAGGAACTGTGGCACAACGGGGGGTGAGTTGCCAACTCAGTGGATATAACTAATATATAACGGTTAATAATGTAAATATGACGATCATACTAACTGAAATGTGAACAAGTATAATGTATGATTATATGTGGAAATCATGAATCTATAATACGAATCTCATAGTCAAAACTGAAATCTCATCATTTATCCCCAATAAAATTCATTTCCCCGTGTCCATCATCGACACAAAACTTCCGTTTCTCACAGGCATCATTCCTCGAATGATCCTGAAATCAACAAAGTCCACTATGTATCCAACTGTATTCCCCACCGACTCAGTCTGGATAAAACTGTAAATCCGTAACCGTATATCCACCGACTCGGTTCGGAATAATACTATAAATCCGTAACCGTAAATCCACCGACTCGGTTTGGAATAGAACCAAATCATAAAATATCTTAGGTTGTACATGTCACATCAATCATGAAATTCACTGGATTTATGTAATAGTATTCAAAAACTCAAAACCATAAATCCTCAATAATACATCTACCTCTTATATCAACATGAAATACTCAAATACTAAATATGATGTTAATGATGCAAACTACTACTGTTATTGGTGTTTAAGATATGATATGAATCAGTTTTAGCAAAAAATTTACTAAGTGTAAAGTGACATGGTAATATCGACGAGGTGTGTGTAACATGTAATATGTGCATGTGGCATAACTCGTCGATACTTGTGCAGTGTACTAGCAACTAAGCAAAATATATGTGAATTATGAATGCATATCGACAATTTAGTATAATAAAATAACACATTATTTAAATAAACTACGGGCGTAACACGCCATCTTTACAAAATTCCCCGGTAGATGTTTAGTCTACTCACCGGAAAACGTCGAATCTATTTAGGAATTACCAATCCTTTCCCTTTCTTCGCTGCCTCCGAAAATCCCGTATTCGAATCTAACATCACAATTTAACTTATATAAGGAAACGGCTACCCCGACATGACGGAAAAGAAAGACACCCGTTCCCACGTACTAGTTATATTGTATACGACTATATCGAGCTATTAAACACTTAACCTTACTGGATTTTAACCCTAACCTGCATCGCTACATTATTTAAATCGCGATGCATTTTAACCGTGTCGTATATTGTGTTTTTAGATATCTTTTCCGATATACGCTTCCAGATTCTATCTGCAATGAAACTAACTTGTTTAAATAACACCAATTTAGCCAAAATTATACACTGAAATACACCCAACCATCCAAAACTACCTAGCAACCCACAAAACCGGCGACGCCGGATTTTCCCTTTTGGTCGCCGGCCCAATTCCGAGCCCTCTGATTCGTGATCCTATGGTTTGCTCTAGGTGTTACATACATCATTTTAGCACTGTTTTGTTAAGTTTATTTTTTTCTGAATAATAGCAGATTTAAACAGAGCCTAGTTTGGACAAAAATATGAAATTATAGAACTTGTTCATTTCAATTTAAACTAAGTACAGAACTTTAATTTCCTACTGTGCTTAAGAATTTTACCCACAATAAGTTGTTGGAATAACCCCTCCAAGATACTAAGCCCCTTATCCTAGCTTGATGGTGATGAAAACCTAGAACCTAGCTTTCTTCTTCTTCTTCTTTCTCTTGTTCTTTCTTGCTCTCTTTATTTTTGTTTTTCTTTCAAAAAAATTTCAGTTTTTAACTTGGTAATTGATCTGAGCTTATCAATTATATGAGAAGAGGGAAGGGTGAGGTGGTAGAAGGAGGTGTCAAGGGTTAAAGAGTGCTTATTTCATGCAAGGAGGAGATGTGAGGTGAGTGTGTGCATGCAAGTAAGAGGTGTGCTTGCATTATCCTTTAATTTTGTTTTAATTTACACTAAAAATTCTGAGCTAAAATGTGTTCTATCCCTTTTTCATTTACACCCTTAACAATTTCTATTTGCACAAAAATCCTAAACTTTACTTAAAAACCCCTCACAACTTAGTTTATTATAAAACACTCATTTTATTAAAATGAAGCTAAAATTATCACTAAAACCCTTATAACTTATTTATGTTGCATACTAAAATTTTACTTTAAATTGTTTTACATACAACTCATGAAATTGACGTATTTGTTTTTAATAACTTTGTGATTTATCATATTATTACTAAATTAATTAATTTTATTTATTTCTAAATTTTCAAAATGCTACAATATTCCCCCTTAAGGAAATTCGGTCCCCGAATTTAAAATTTTAACTAGACATACCTTCGAAAAGATGTGGAAATTTCTTCTGCATCGCATCCTCGGTCTCCCAAGTAATCTCCTCACGATTCCTTCCTTGCCAAAGAACCTTTCCAGACGGAAGTACCCTCGATCGTAGTTTCTTTACCTGCCTGTCAAGAATAGTGACTGGCTGCACTGTGTAGGATAAATCCGGCTCAAGCTGTAAGGTCTGATGCTGGATCGCGTGAGAAGGATCGTGAAGATACTTGCGAAGCATCAAAACGTGAAACACCGGATGCACATCGGGAAAACTCGGTGGAAGTGCTAAGCGATAAGCTACAGCACCCACTCCCTCCAGAATCTCGTAAGGTCCGACATATTTAGGGCTGGGCTTCCCCTTCTTCCCAAAACGCATCACACCTTTTATCGGAGATACACGAAGGAACACATGATCTCCAACCTGTAATTCGAGTCTAGGACGTCGTCGATCTGCATACGATTTCTGTCTGCACTGGGCCGCCTTCATTCTATCCCATATCAATTGAATCTTCTCTGTAGTCTCCTGTACTATCTGCGGTCCCAAAATGCAACTCTCGCTCAGTTCCGTCCAGCAAACGGGTGATCGGCATTTCCTCCCATACAAAGCTTCAAAGGGTGCCATCTGGATCGTCTCCTGAAAACTGTTATTGTACGAGAATTCTATCAAAGGTAGGTGACGATCCCAACTACCACCGAAATCAAGGCTACAAGCCCGAAGCATATTCTCTAGTGTCTGAATGGTTCGCTCCGATTGACCATCTGTCTATAGGTGAAAAGATATACTAAAACTCAACTGTGTACCCAGAGCTTCTTGAAGTTTCTGCCATAGCCTGCTAGTAAACTGGGTACCCCTATCAGAAACTATGCACGTCAGAACTCTATGCAGACGTACAATCTCATCGATATAAATCTGAGCATACTGTGCAAAACCATACGTCGTCTTCACTGGGAGAAAATGAGCTGCTTTTGTCAATCTATCTACAATCACCCAAATGGAATCATACCCTCCTGGTTAGACCCACCACGAAATCCATGGAAATCTGTTCCCATTTCCATTCTGGAATGGGTAAGGGCTGCAACTCTCCGGCTGGCCTCTGGTGTTCTGCTTTGACTTGCTGACAAGTCAAGCATCTCAAAACATATTCCGCAACATCCTTCTTCATTCCTTCCCACCAGTAAACATCCTTCAGATCATGATACATCTTGGTGGAACCAGGATGAATACTGTATGCTGACCTATGGGCCTGCTCTAAAATCTCACGCCTCAATTCGTCAGAATCTGGTACACAGAGACGAGTCCTAAAACGTAATACTCCATGATCATCAATCACAAACTCCGTCTCCTTGCCCTGCCTAACCTGATCCATAACCTCCATCATACGAGTATCCGCGGGCTGTGCCTCTCGAATGCGATCCAATAACTGAGGTCGGGCATGTGCTAGCTGGCCTCCTGCCGATGTGAACTCAAACTGTATATGACTATCACATAAGATCTGCCAGTCTGTAGAAGACTGTCTCTGCAAGATGCGCAAATGAGATAAGCTACCTCCAGGTCTTCGACTCAAAGCATCTGCTACAACATTCGCTTTGCCTGGATGATACAAGTTCTCACAATTGTAATCTTTCACCAGTTCCATCCATCTACGCTGCCTTAGGTTCAGATCCCTCTGCTGAAAAATATACTTTAAGCTCTTATGATCTGTGAAGATTTGACACGACTCTCCATACAAGTAATGTCTCCAAATCTTCAATGCGAATACCACAGCAGCCATCTTTAGATCATGAGTGGGGTAGTTTTGTTCGTGCCTCTGCAACCGTCGAGAAGTATAAGCTACAACTCTGCCATGCTGCATCAACATACAGCCTAAACCCACTCTAGAGGCATCACAATAAACAACAAAACCACCTGACCCGGAAGGTAAAGATAAGACAGGTGCAGTCGTCAAGCGCGTCTTCAACTGCTGGAAACTCTGCTCACATGCATCTTTCCACTGAAATGGAACCTTCTTCCTAGTCAATCCGGTCAAAGGTGCAGCGACCCGTGAAAAATCCTGCACGAAGCGTTGGTAATAACCTGCCAGACCTAAGAAACTCCGAACCTCTGTAACTGACACAGGTCTGGGCCAGTGCTGTACCGCTTCAATCTTCTTTGGGTCCACACATATACCCTCTCTCGTAACTACGTGACCCAAGAACTCCACACTATCGAGCCAAAAAGCACACTTAGAGAATTTTGCAAACAGCTGATACTCCTTCAAGGTCTGCAACGTAATATGCAAATACTGCTCGTGCTCCGTCCGACTCCGAGAATAAACAAGAATGTCATCTATGAACACTATAATAAACTGATCAATGAAGGGTCTAAAGATACGGTTCAACATATCCATAAAAGCTGCTGGAGCGTTGGTGAGTTCGAACGACATCACCAGAAATTCATAGTGCCCATATCTTGTGCGAAACGCAGTCTTCGGAATATCGTCCTTCCGAACCCTCAACTGGTGATACCCCGACCGCAAATCAATCTTCGAGAAGTAACCAGCTCCCTACAACTAATCGAATAAGTCATCTATACGTGGTAGTGGATACGTGTTTCGCACAGTGACACGATTCAGCTGTCGGTAGTCGATGCACAGTCTCATACTACCGTCCTTCTTCTTTACAAATAAGACAGGAGCTCCCCACGGTGATACACTGGGACGAACAAGCCCTCTATCTAACAACTCTTGCAACTGGCTTTTGAGTTCCTTCAACTCCGTCGGTGCCATTCGATACGGTGGTATAGAAATAGGCCCCGCACCCGGAATCAAGTCAATGCAAAATTCAATGTCGTGATCAGGCGGTAATCTTGGTAACTCAGCAGGAAACACCTCAGGAAATTCTCGTGCGATCGGAACCTGGTCCAATGGAATCTCAGCGAACCCTAAGTCCTGAGCAAAAGCCAAGAACCACTGAAATGGAACCTTCTTCCTAGTCAATCCGGTCAAAGGTGCAGCGACCCGTGAAAAATCCTGCACGAAGCGTTGGTAATAACCTGCCAGACCTAAGAAACTCCGAACCTCTGTAACTGACACAGGTCTGGGCCAGTGCTGTACCGCTTCAATCTTCTTTGGGTCCACACATATACCCTCTCTCGTAACTACGTGACCCAAGAACTCCACACTATCGAGCCAAAAAGCACACTTAGAGAATTTTGCAAACAGCTGATACTCCTTCAAGGTCTGCAACGTAATACGCAAATACTGCTCGTGCTCCGTCCGACTCCGAGAATAAACAAGAATGTCATCTATGAACACTATAATAAACTGATCAATGAAGGGTCTAAAGATACGGTTCAACATATCCATAAAAGCTGCTGGAGCGTTGGTGAGTTCGAACGACATCACCAGAAATTCATAGTGCCCATATCTTGTGCGAAACGCAGTCTTCGGAATATCGTCCTTCCGAACCCTCAACTGGTGATACCCCGACCGCAAATCAATCTTCGAGAAGTAACCAGCTCCCTACAACTAATCGAATAAGTCATCTATACGTGGTAGTGGATACGTGTTTCGCACAGTGACACGATTCAGCTGTCGGTAGTCGATGCACAGTCTCATACTACCGTCCTTCTTCTTTACAAATAAGACAGGAGCTCCCCACGGTGATACACTGGGACGAACAAGCCCTCTATCTAACAACTCTTGCAACTGGCTTTTGAGTTCCTTCAACTCCGTCGGTGCCATTCGATAGGGTGGTATAGAAATAGGCCCCGCACCCGGAATCAAGTCAATGCAAAATTCAATGTCGTGATCAGGCGGTAATCTTGGTAACTCAGCAGGAAACACCTCAGGAAATTCTCGTGCGATCGGAACCTGGTCCAATGGAATCTCAGCGAACCCTAAGTCCTGAGCAAAAGCCAAGAACCCATGACAACCCTTCTTCAAGAGTCGCCCCGCATAAAGAGCAGAAATTATGTTGGCAGGAGTTATTTTATAATCCCCCTGCACAACAAACACCGGTTCACCTGGAAAACAAAATCTAACCGCCTTTCCCCGACAATCTATATAGGCATGACAAGCGGCCAACCAATCCATACCAAGAAGTATATCAAAATCTAACATATCCAGGAGAATCAGATCAACTAGCGAATCTCTATCACCAATACGCACAAAACATGACCTAAATACGTGCCGAGCTATAAAAGAATCTCCCACCGGGGTAATCACCACTAATGGTAACTTTAACAACGACGACTCTTTCCCCAAAGAAAGTGTAAATCGTGAAGATACATAAGAATGTGTAGAACCGCGATCAAATTAAACATGTGTCTCTAACGAGCATACTGTAAGAGTACCTGTCACGACTGCATTTGATGCCTGGGCATCCTGTGGAGTCAGCGAAAATACCTGTGCTTGGCCCCTGCCCGCATCCTGTCGTCCTCTACCTCTATCTCCTCGACCTCTCTGAGAACGTCCCGCAAAGCCTCGACCTCGTGGTGCAACTGCCGGGCGTTAGCGCCAACTGGGGGAGGAAGTAAAGCCATTGGCGTAGAAGGTGGAAGGGGTAAGGCAACCTGTGGAGTAACAGTCCTGCTATAACGTGTACACCCTTTAGCCGTATGCCCTGGACGCCCGCAATTATAACATGTAAGTGCGGTCCTCTGATCATCGGGGTATGAACTGAACATTTGGCCCTGAGTCCAACCTCGCCCAAAACTGCGGCCTGGAGTATATCTTCCTCTACCTCCACCAAACTGTCTAGCCAGTGGCCCGGTCGGCCTACTCCTCTTTGGCTCCGGAACAACCACTGCCTCGCTCAAACGCTCCTCCACTCGTATCGCTGCATCCATGGCCTGCGCATACGTATCAAAATGCTGGGAGCCTATAGCCAGATACAACTGCGTGTCCAGACTCCTTAGGAACCTCTTCACCCGAAGCTCCTCCGTAGGTACTAAGTATGGGGCATAGCGCGACAGCTGGGTGAATCGTAAATCATAATCTGCCACCGACATACTTGCCGATTTCCGCAACGCTTCAAAACTGCTAGCTTTAGCGTCCCTCACACTCTGGGGAAGAAATCTGGCAAGAAAGACCGTGGAAAACTCGGTCCACGACATCGGAGGAAGACTCGTGGCTCGCCCTCTCTCCATCGACTCACACCACTCCTGTGCAAGTCCCTCCAAACGAAAGCTAGTCAGCTCCACTGACCTCGCATCAGAACATCGCAATGATCTGCCAATCCTCGCCATCCTATCAAGAAAGGACTGAGGATCTTCCGCTATATTGGTCCCCGTAAATACCGGAGGTCTCAATCTCATAAACTCTGCAAGTGATACCTCCATCACTCTCGTATCTACAAGTGCTACTGTCTGCGTAGGCTGTACCTCGGACTCTGCTACGGTCGGTGCTGGATCCTGTCTCAGTACTCGAGTGGTCTCAGCTAACTGTCCTACCACTCGCTGCAATCCCAACATGCCCTCCTCAATCCTAGTCATGCGATCTGAAGGAGGAGGATCAACATGCTCATGCACCGCCAGAACGTCCGGTGTACCAATCGTCGTCACAGGCGGACTCGCCTTAGCTGCATCTCTGGCCGCGGCTCGCCTAGCCCGCGTAGCCATAGCAACTGGAACAAGAAACGAGAGTTGATAAGGCGTATGAATAGGAACAATCAATAACTGAGAATCAACGGAAGAATAGATCAAGATACATATCCTAAGGTTAGTTAGGCTGAGTATGGTAACGTAAATATGCAGCGGAACATACGTACAGTACTACACTCATCCTAATTCACCTACTCCATCAAACCAAAGGTCATCCTAAATCACGGACTCACGTCATCCTATTTTAATTCCTTACTCGATTCCGTAAGGTTATTCCTAAGCTCTGATACCAACTTTGTCACGACCCAAGTTTAGATGTGACCGGCACTTCGATTGTATCATATCTAAAGATATGCACACAGTCTAAGTAAGACGAAAAATAAGATCAAAATCCTTTTTGCGGAATTCTTTATATAGAAATTTAGTTTAAAGTAAAAATCACATGTTATGAAGTTAAAATATTAAACAAGTATAAAGTGTTAAGTTTGGTTGCATCCATAGTTGGGATCAACAATATCAACAGTAGAAATTAAAATATCAAAATATAGGACATCAATAATAATCCCAGACATAAAGAAAAGAAACCACAATTTATAGAACTAAACGATCTCAACTGTCAATATACATATAACCATTTCTCACTCTAAATCAAAATACAGGTCTGATGGAGATCTTTTAGATACAAAATACAATACATAAAAGAGAAGGTTACTACATATGTAACCCACCTATCAAAAGGTGCGATAAAAGCGGAAAGAGTAGATCTGCACCGCTGCTAACCGTCCACTCTACCCTTGCAAGGAACTGTGGCACAACGGGGGGTAAGTTGCCAACTCAGTGAATATAACTAATATATAACGGTTAATAATGTAAATATGACGATCATACTAACTGAAATGTGAACAAGTATAATGTATGATTATATGTGGAAATCATGAATCTATAATACAAATCTCATAGTCAAAACTGAAATCTCATCATTTATCCCCAATAAAATTCATTTTCCCGTGTCCATCATCGACACAAAACTTCCGTTTCTCACAGGCATCATTCCTCGAATGATCCTGAAATCAACAAAGTCCACTATGTATCCAATTGTATTCCCCACCGACTCAGTCTGGATAAAACTGTAAATCCGTAACCGTATATCCACCGACTCGGTTTGAAATAATACTACAAATCCGTAACCGTATATCCACCGACTCGGTTCGGAATAATACTATAAATCTGTAACCGTATATCCACCGACTCGGTTCGGGATAGAACCAAATCATAAAACATCTCAGGGTGTACATGTCACATCAATCATGAAATTCACTGGATTTATATAATAGTATTCAAAAACTCAAAACCATAAATCCTTAATAATACATCTACCTCTTATATCAACATGAAATACTCAAATACTAAACATGATGTTAATGATGCAAACTACTACTGTTATTGGTGTTTAAGATATGATATGAATCAGTTTTAGCAAGAAATTTACTAAGTGTAAAGTGACATGGTAATATCGACGAGGTGTGTGTAACATATGATATATGCATGTGGTATAACTCGTCGATACTTATGCAGTGTACTAGCAATTAAGCAAAATATATGTGAATTATGAATGCATATCGACAATTTAGTATAACAAAATAACACATTTATTTAAATAAACTACGGGCGTAACACACCATCTTTACAAAATTCTCCGGTAGATATTTAGTCTACTCACCGGAAAATGTCGAATCTATTCAGGAATTGCCAATCCTTTCCCTTTCCTCGCTGCCTCCGAAAATCCCGTATTCGAATCTAACATCACAATTTAACTCATATAAGGAAACGGCTACCCCGACATGACGGAAAAGAAAGACACCCGTTCCCACGTACTAGTTATATTGTATACGACTATATCGAGCTATTAAACACTTAACCTTACTGGATTTTAACCCTAACCTGCATCGCTACAGAATTTAAATCGTGATGCGTTTTAACCGTGTCGTATATTGTGTTTTTAGATATCTTTTCCGATATACGCTTCCAGATTCTATCTGCAGTGAAACTAACTTGTTTAAATAACACCAATTTAGCCAAAATTATACACTGAAATACACCCAACCATCCAAAACTACCTAGCAACCCACAAAACGGACGCCGCCGGATTTTCCCTTTTGGTCGCCGGCCCAATTCCGAGCCCTCTGATTCGTGATCCTATGGTTTGCTCTAGGTGTTACATACATCATTTTAGCACTGTTTTGTTAAGTTTATTTTTCTTTGAATAATAGCAGATTTAAACAGAGCCTAATTTGGACAAAAATACGAAATTATAGAACTTGTTCATTTCAATTTAAACTAAGTACAGAACTTTAATTTCCTACTGTGCTTAAGAATTTTACCCACAATAAGTTGTTGGAATAACCCCTCCAAGATGCTAAGCCCCTTGTACTAGCTTGATGGTGATGAAAACTTAGAATCTAGCTTCCTTCTTCTTCTTCTTTCTCTTGTTCTTTCTTGCTCTTTTTATTTTTGTTTTTCTTTCAGAAATTTTTCAGTTTTTAACTTGGTAATTGATCTGAGCTTATCAATTATATGAGAAGAGGGAAGGGTGAGGTGGTAGAGGAGGTGTCAAGGGTTAAATAGTGCTTATTTCATGTAAGGAGGAGGTGTGAGGTGAGTGTGTGCATGCAAGTAAGAGGTGTGCTTGCATTATCCTTTAATTTTTTTTTAATTTACACTAAAAATTCTGAGCTAAAATGTGTTCTATTCCCTTTTCATTTACACCCCTAACAATTTCCATTTGCACAAAAATCCTAAACTTTACTTAAAAACCCCTCACAACTTAGTTTATTATAAAACGCTCATTTTATTAAAATGAAGCTAAAATTATCACTAAAACCCTTGTAACTTATTTATGTTGCATACTAAAATTTTAATTTAAATTGTTTTACATACAACTCATGAAATTGACGTTTTTGTTTTTAATAACTTTATGATTTATCATATTATTACTAAATTAATTAATTTTATTTATTTCTAAATTTTCAAAATACTACAGCTTGGTAAGTCCCAAAGATAAGAGGAGAAATACAATAGACAAAGAGTAAGAGAGAGAGGGGGGGAGAATAGCTTTTAAAGTTGTATTATATTATTATATTGTTGTATTTAGTGTTAACGCTGTTGTTTATAGCTTGGTACAGAAGGATACCAGTGTATACAAGAGGAGTCTCACTTGCCCCGGAGACTAAGGTAAATGTAAGTACAAGGCTCCGTTGGAAGGCCCGGAACAACGACAATTGGATTCATGTTAGGTGTCTTAAATCTGACCGTCTTGTGCCACTTTTAACACCTTCCGTACCAATCTACCCCATAAATCCCGTAGTGTTTTGATTGTATTGTTTGTCTTGTAAATTGTATTGATTGTATAATTGATTGACTGACCAAAACCATGATATCAGTAAACAGATGTAACCGTAGAATCATGTAAATGGAAGTAAACTGGAGATCATGTAATTGGAATGTATATCCATGGTTCGGTTCGGTCAAGTTGTATAGATTGATAATTGGATTCATGGATTCATGTTGAATTGTAATATTGAAACTTGTAAATTATGGATTGTAAACTGTAGATTGTAAATTGTAGATTGTACTTGAATCTTATTCAAGTCAGATTATATTGAGACTCAAACTGAGTCAGACAATTAGAAAGTAAATTGAAGTCCTGATTGTTTTTATTACTTTATCTACCTTAGATAGGCAAGCACCAATTCTCCGTCTTCCTGGGGCTCAAGAGATTGGTTCTGCTTAAACCTATGTTTACTAGGGTCCTTAGGATAATTTATAGAACTTGAGGGGGTTTTATGTAAAAATACTTTTATATAGTTTTCAAGATACACCCCAAGTATTTATTAATCGTATTTAGAGTTTTAATGAATGTGGATTTTATATTGTGATATTTCTAATGAGAATAACCTAATTCCATATATAATGGTATTTATGTGTAAATATTGTTTAAATGGAATTCATGGTATTTTAGTGTAAACTTGATTCTTGTGATTTTTAGAAAAAAAAGTGGAATATTTATATCATAACAAAATAGGTATTTTGATGATAAATATACATATAGTTATACAAAAATAATTTTAATAAATATTTTATATTCTAAAAATCTTATTTTCTTAAGATGTCGTATTTTAAATCTTTCGAGACCGAATGCTCCTTACGGAGGTCTGAATCTCGCACTAATAAGCACGAGAATGTGCGATAATCCGCACCATCCCGAACAGGTTCCCCAAAGTGGGTTGTAGCGGCGCTTTGCAAAG
Organism: Agapanthus africanus; assembly: GCA_030015575.1. Lineage (NCBI taxonomy): Eukaryota > Viridiplantae > Streptophyta > Magnoliopsida > Asparagales > Amaryllidaceae > Agapanthus > Agapanthus africanus. Next base: position 450,440,107 of record CM057349.1, on the reverse strand, counting down.
ATTGTAAAATACTAAATCCTTTAGAAAACCGTTTTATGAAGTAAATGGTATTTATTTATAAAAATGTATATTTTCCGTATTGTATGTTCTAGATTCTCCTAAATCAACTAGTCTATTCCTAACTGGTCAAAACGACAAGTTGTGAGATGTCTCAAATCGCCTCTTCACCGTCAATTGTGGCCACGTAAGTACAAGTGAGGAAAGGAGGGATCCGCTCACGAATCACCGTGAGACGGGCCTTTTAAAGTTACCTTTCTCACTTGCCTAGCCTAGACACCACAAAGTCAGGTTTAGATAAACGACCGATATCCACAACTTTGTCCTATTTTCCTAATAAGTAGTATTTATTTAAAAGTGTATCAATACTAAATCTTTTAGAAATAGTTTTCTTAAGTAAAGGGTATTTAAATGAAAATGTTTGTTTTCTCGTATTCTAAGTTTTCGATGGTATTGTGTTAGGTCGTATGTAAGTGTGTGAGGAGGTAGGTCGTTACCTCGTGATCTACTTTAAATGTATAGCAAGTTTAATGGGGTTAAATGTAGTATTGAAACGATGTGGTATTTAAGTGAAAAATACGATAAATTGAAATAGCTATCATTTCATGTGATGAAACTTGATCAATTTGGTTGATTAGTGTTTAATAGTCAACATGAGAAAGTTTAAGTATGATTGTATTAGTGAGAAGTGGAATTTTATAAGAAACCGAATCGGAAATCGGATTTGTTCCGATTCCGTCGGGTTTTGTAAATCCGTATTTTTTTTTATAGAAGAGATAGGTAGAAATTGGGACTTACGGGTTTTAGGATACACAAGAGGGTGAGAGGAAAGTAGGAAAATCGCCGATGTGTTGCTTCGTCGCCGATAGTTCGTAAAACGATCGCCGGAAGTTCCGCCGGGAATTCGTCGGAGCTTCGCCTCGAGCTCGTTTTCAAAGTGCACAAGATTCTTGAAAATATTTAGAGAGTTGGCTCAGAAATGTGAGTGAGAGGGTAGAGGGTAGGGTGGTATTTATAGGGTTAGGGTAGATGAAGGGTTTAAAATGAAAAAAATGTAAAAATGTATAAAAATCATTAAAAATTGGAGTAAATAGGGTATTTCAAAGGTCTATGAAACCGATCTAAATATATAGAGTATAAAGGGGGGGTAGGGGAGGCCAAGAGTCACCTTTCTGGTGTTGACGACTCGGCCGTCAGGCCGAGTCCGGCCGGCGGCGCCGTCCCGAGTCCGCCGGCCGACTCGGCCGAGTCGGACCGAGTCGGGGGTCAAGAAGGTAGGGGGTCTCGAGGTGTAGGCACTGGTATATTTAGATTTTCAGCTTCAGTTTAAGTTTTGGGAGTTATTGTGTGTGGACTATTGGGCTTCCAAAGAATTTAAAACAAAATAAATACAAAAAATAATGTGGGGCATAGGATTTGAACTCTGGTGGCTTGGTTCAGTAGTGCAAAGTATTACCAATGAGCTACAAGCTCCTTCTTGTAATTAAATTACTAATTAATTATTTAAGTCTTGTGCTCAGGCAATAAATACCCCTTTATGGATTTTTGAAAAAATAATTGAAAAAAAAATTTGTATAGGAAAATTAGGGTTGTTACATTCTACTCTCCTTATAAAAATTTCGTTCTCGAAATTTGTAAAAGGAAGGTGTAACAAATCCAAGAAATGTTTGGTGCTGGTGTACTGACAGTATGTGAAAAATAACAAGCTGGTGCAAGGGTTTAAAAAATATGAAGAATATGTGAAGAAATGAAAGAATGCGAAGGTTTTGGTAAGATTGTAAAAGAGATGGGGGAATTTTGGGTTAGGACAGATTCAAAGAATATGAAATTGTAAGATTTAAGGAACATGATTGTAAAAAATGTTTTAGTTGCTAGTTCTTGTGTTATATTGCTTAGGTTGTTCACGCAGAACAGAATTGCATGACAATTTTCCATACAACTCTGACCTGCATGGGCCACCAAATGTAACAACCCTAATTTTTCTATACAATTTTTTTTCCAAATATTTTTTCAAAAATCCATAAAGGGGTATTTATTGCCTGAGCATAAGACTTAAGTAATTAATTAGCAATTTAATTACAAGAAGGAGCTTTTTACTCATTGGTAATACCTTGCACTACTGAACCAAGCCACCAGAGTTCAAATCCCATACCCCACATTATTTTTTGTATTTATTTTGTTTTAAATTCTTTGGAAGCCCAACAGTCCACACACAATAACCTCCAAAACTTGAACTGAACCTGAAAATCTAAATATACCAGTGCCTACATCTCGAGACCCCCCACTTTCTTGACCCCCGACTAGGCCCGACTCGGGCCGGCGCCGCCGGCCGGACTCGGCCGGACGACCGAGTCGTCAACACCAAAAAGGTAACTCTTGGCCTCCCCTACCCCCCTTTATACTCTATTTATTTAGATCGGTTTCATAGACCCTTGAAATACCCTATTTACTCCAATTTTTAATGATTTTTTATACATTTTTACATTTTTTTTAATGTTAAACACTTCATCTACCCTAATCCTAGCCTAACCCTATAAATACCACCCTACCCTCTACCCTCTCACCCACATTTCTGAGCCAACTCTCTAAAAATTTCCAGGAATTTTGTGCACTTTGAAAACGAGCTCGAGGCGAAACTCCGACGAATTCCCGGCGGAACTTCCGGCGATCGCTTTACGAACTATTGGCGACGACGCAACACATCGACGATTCCCCTACTTCCCACTCACCCTCTTGTGTGTCCTAAAACCCGTAAATCCCAATTTCTACCTATCTCTTCTATCAAAAAAATACGGAATTACAAAACCCGACGGAATCGGAACAAATCCGATTTCCGATTCAGTTTCTTATAAAATTCCACTCCTCACTAATACAATCATACTTAAACTTCCTCATGTTGGCTATTAAACACTAATCAACCAAATCGATCAAGTTTCATCACATGAAATGATAGCTATTTCAATTTATCATATTTTTCACTTAAATACCACATTGTTTCAATGCTACATTTAACCCCATTAAACTTGCTATACATTTAAAGTAGATCACGAGATAACGACCTACCCCCTCACACACTTACATACGCCTAACACGATACCATCGAAAACTTAGAATACGAGAAAACAAATATTTTCATTTAAATACCCTTTACTTAAGAAAACTATTTCTAAAAGATTTAGTATTGATACATTTTTAAATAAATACTACTTATTAGGAAAATAGGACAAGGTTGTGGACATCGGTCGTTTATCTAAACCTGATTTTATGGTGTTTAGGCTAGGCAAGTGAGAAAGGTAATTTTAAAAGGCCTGTCTCACGGTAATTCGTGAGCGGATCCCTCCTTTCCTCACTTGTACTTACCTGGCTACAATTGGCGGTGAAGAGGCGATTTGAGGTATCTCACAACTTGTCGTTTGGACCAGTTAGGAATAGACTAGTTGACTTAGCAGAATTTAGAACATACAATACGGAAAATTTACATCTTTACAAATAAATACCATTTACTTCATAAAACCGTTTTCTAAAGGATTAAGTATTTTACAATCTTTGCAAAGCGCCGCTACAACCCACTTTGGGGAACCCGTTCGGGATGGTGCGGATTATCGCACATCCCCGTGCTTTGTAGTGCGAGATTCAAACCTCCGCAAGGAGCATTCGGTCTCGAAAGATTTAAAATACGACATCTTAAGAAAATGTGATTTTTAGAATATAAAATATTTATTAAAATTATTTTTGTATAACTATATGTATATTTATCATCAAAATACCTATTTTGTTATGATATAAATATTCCACTTTTTTTTCTAAAAATCACAAGAATCAAGTTTACAATAAAATACCATGAATTCCATTTAAACAATATTTACACATAAATACCTTTATATATGGAATTAGGTTATTCTCATTAGAAATATCACAATATAAAATTCACATTCATTACAACTCTAAATACGAATAATAAATATTTGGGGTGTATCTTGAAAACTATATAAAAGTATTTTTACATAAAACCCCCTCAAGTTCTATAAATTATCCTAAGTACCCTAATAAACATAGGTTTAAGCAAAACCAATCTCTTGAGCCCAGGGAACCGGAGAAGTGGGTGCTTGCCTATCTAAGGTAGACAAAGTAATAAAAACAATCAGGACTTCAATTTACTTTCTAATTGTCTGACTCAGTTTGAGTCTCAGTATAATCTGACTTTAATATGGTTCAAGTACAATCTACAATTTACAATCTACAATCTACAGTTTACAATCTATAATCTACAAGCTTCAATATTACAATTCAACATGAATCCATAAATCCAATTATCAATCTATACAACTTGACTGAACCGAACCATGGATATACATTCCAATTACATGATCTCCAGTTTACTTCCATTTACATGATTCTACGGTTACATCCGTTTACTGATATCATGGTTTCGGTCAGTCAATCAATTATACAATCAATATAATTTACAAGACAAACAATACAATTAAAACACTATGGGGTTTAAGGGGTAGATTGGTATGGAAGGTGTTAAAAGTGGCACGAGACGGTCAGATTTAAGACACCTAACATGAATCCAATTACCGTTGTTCCGGGCCTTCCAACAGAGCCTTGTACTTGCATTTACCTTAGTCTCCGGGGCAAGTGAGACTCCTCTCGTATACACTGGCATTCTTCTGTACCAAGCTACAAACAACAGCGTTAACACTAAATACAACAATATAACAATATAATACAACTGTAAAAGCTACTCTCTCTCTCTCTAACTTTTTGTTTATTCTATTTCTCCTCTTATCTTTGGGACTTACCGAGCGACCTGTTCGCTGACGACATTCAAAACCTTATCATGTTCCTAAGTCTCAGGTAAAAATCATTTCTTTTATATACTTTTCAAAGCGTATAGCTTGTTACGTATTTACTTTTATACGTAGTGAACAGACAAAATAAGACCCTAAATCCCATTCAAAGAATGTAACAACTCCATTTTAAATTGGAGTTAGGGTTTTACGTAGCGGACCAGGCGCGTCTCAGACCTGCATGGGCACCAACAAAACCTGTCACGCCCCGCTTCCCGGTGTACGGCGAAGGGGACGCGACTGGTCCGCTACGTATATACTCAGAAGTATATACGCTAAGTGTATCTAAGCAATATAAAATAAATACACAAGAGACAAGATATAATAAAAACAACAACTTTTATTTATTAACATTCTTTTGTATAATGCATAAAAAGGAAATACAACTGAAAAAAAACGATGCCTAAACAATGGCATAACAGGAAATGAAAAGTACTGAATGGAAAATGTACAATGAAACTAGAGCTCTGGTTCTTCACTAAACTGCTCCAAGTTTTCTGCAGATGGCTCGATCTCTGTCGAGTCCAAACCACCTGACGACATTCAAAGAAAAAGGAAATAGAATGTCGTCAGCGAAAAGGTCACTCGGTAAGTCCCAAAGATAAGAGGAAAGTATAATAAACAGAATAAGAAGGTATCTTTTAAAATTGTATTATCTTGTTGTAATGTTGTGCTACCGCTGTTGTTTGTAGTTTGGTACAGAAGGATGCCATTGTATACGAGAGGGGTCTCTATATACTAGAGACCAGGCAAACGGAACGTACAAGGAACAGTTAAGCCACGGTACAAAAGCAATGGAATATAGGTTATGTGTCTTACTCTTACCGTCCCGTGCCACTTTTAACACATTTCGTACCAATCTACCTCTTAAACCCCATAGTGTTTTATTTGTATTGTTTTGTAATGTAAGAATTGAGTATATAATTGTAAGACTGACCGAAACAATGATATCAGTAAACGGATGTATCCGCAGAATCATGTAAGTGGAATAACTGGAGAACCATGTAAATGGAATGTATATCCATGGTTCGGTTCAGTCATGTCGTATAGATTAATAATTGGATTCATAGATTCATTTTGAAGATTGTAGATTGACTTGAATCATATTCAAGTCAGATTAATCAGACTCAAACCCGAGTCAGACAATTAGAAATGTAAATCGAAGTCTTGATTATTTCTTAAACCTATAATTGCTAGGGTCCTTAGGGTAATTTGTAAAACTTAAGGGGGTTTTATGTAAAAATACTTTTTATATAATTTTCAAAATACACCTCAAGTACTCGTTATTCGTCTTTAGAGTTGTAATGAAGGTGGATTTCATATTGGAATATTTCTAGTGAAAATATTCTAGTTTCATAAATAAAGGTATTTATTTGTAATATTGATTTACGTGGAATTTATGGTATTTTAATGTAAAATTGATTCTTGTGATTTTTAGAAAAATGTGGAATATTTATATTTTAACAAAATAGATATTTTAATGATAAATATACATATATTTATATAAAAATAATTTTAATAAATATTTTATATTCTAGAAATCTCATTTTCTTAAGATATCGTATTTTAAATCTTTCGAGACTGAATGCTCCTTGCGGATGTCTGAATCTCGCACTACTGAGCCCAAGGATGTGCGATAATCCGCACCATCCCGAACGGGTTCCCCAAAGTGGATTGTAGCGGCGCTTTACAAAGATTGTAAAATACTAAATCTTTTAGAAAACGGTTTTATGAAGTAATTGGTATTTATTTGTAAAGATATATAATTTCCGTATTGTATGTTCTAATTTCTCCTAAGTTAACTAGTCTATTCCTAACTGGTCCAGACGACAAGTTGTGAGATGGCTCAAATCGCCTCTTCACCGCCAATTGTGGCCAGGTAAGTACAAGTGAAGAAAAGAGGGATCCGTTCACGAATCATCGTGAGACGGGCCATTTAAAGTTACCTTTCTCACTTGCCTAGCCTAGACACCACAAAGTCAGGTTTAGATAAACGATCGGTGTCCACAACTTATCGTATTTTCATAATAAGTGGTACTTCTTTAAAAAGTGTATCAAAACTAAATCTTTAGAAATGGTTTTATTAAATATATGGTATTTAAATGAAAATATTTGTTTTATCGTATTCTAGGTTCTCGGGGGCATTGCATATGAGTGTGTGAGGAGGTAGGTCATTACCTCGTGATCTACTTTAAATGTATAGCAAGTTTGATGGGGTTAAATGAAAGATTGAAACAATGTGGTATTTAAGTGAAAAATACGATAATTTGAGAAAGCTATCATTTCATGTGACGAAACTTGTTCAAATTGTTTGATTAGTGTTTAATAATCAACATGGGGAAGTTTAAGAATGATTGTATTAGTGAGAAGTGGAATTTTATAGAAAACCGAATCGGAAATCGGATTTGTTCCGATTCCGTCGGGTTTTGTAATTTCGTATTTTGTAGAATGAGAAAGAGAGATAGAAAGGGACTTACGGGTTTTTGATTGTACAAGGGAGTGAGGGGGAACTAGAAGGATCGCCGATGCGTTGCGTCGTCGCCGATAGTTCTTAAAAACGGTCGCCGGAAGTTCCGCCGGGAATTCGTCGGAGTTTCGCCTCCTGCTTGTTTTCAAAGTACACGACTCTTGGAAAATTTTTGAGAGAGTGGGCTCAGGATTTTGGGATGAGAGGGTAGAGGGTAGGGGGTGTATTTATAGGGTAGGCTAGGGTTAGGGTAGATGAAAGGTTAAAATGAAAAATGTGATAAAATGTAAAAATGTATTAAAAGTGGAGTAATTGGGGTTTTAAAAGAGTTCTGGAAGTGGTCTAAGGCTGAAATTTTGCAGGTGCATAGGGAATATGAAAAGACACAACTTTCATGTTGGGGTCGTCGCCGGAATCGGCCGACTCGGCCGTGACTCGGTCTGAGGACAGAGTCAGACCGAGTCAAGGCCGATTTGGCCGATTCCCGGCCGAGTCAGGCGGCCGGGATCACCCCCGACGGTTCATCTAATCTCTGGCAATGTTACATCTTTGGGTGTAGTGGGGATTTTTTGTGAGATATGCACGTGTAAACTCTTGGTATTCTAAAGGTTCAAAATAAAAATAATATTAAAAATAATGTGGGGTATAGGATTTGAACTCTGGTGGCTTGGTTCAGCAGTGCAAGGTATTACCAATGAGCTACAAGCTCCTTTTTGTAATTATGGTGTGAAATAAATACTTAAAACGGTAACAGCAACATTAAATACCCCAAATATACTTCGAATTTAAATCAACTCTTTATACACTAAAATTGGAGTTGTTACAGTCTACCCTTCTTACAAAAATTTCGTTTTCGAAATTTACAACTTTTATTTGAGAACTAGTTTACAAAGAGGTGAGGATATCTTGCACGCATTTCATCTTCCCTTTCCCAAGTGGATTCTCCTGGAGTGTCTTTCCTCCACATTACTCGGACCAAATTAACTTCTTTGCTTAGGAACCTTTTATATTGTTATATACTGTAACGACAAGTGCCGGATCTGTATAAACTTTTTCTTTCAAAGTGTATACTTTTATATTGTTATATACTCCATAGAAAGGGACACTTGTGGAAGGACTGTCGACGCGCAAAAGACCTGCATGGGCCACCAACAAATGAGGGGTATGCCATATAACTTACGGGTTTTCCGTACTCTATATTCCGTTTGCCCTGGTCTCTAGCATATAGAGACCCCTCTCGTATACACTGGGATTCTTCTGTACCAAACTACAAACAACAGCGTTAATATAACATTACAACAATATAATACAACTGTAAAAGCTTCTCTCTCTCTCTCTCTCACTCTCTGTCCATTCTATTTCTCCTCTTATTTTTGGGACTTACCGAGTGATCTATTCGCTGACGACATTCTATTTCTTTCTTCTTTGAATGTCGTCAGAAGATTTGGAACCGTCAGAGATCAAGCTAACTGCAGAAGACTTGGATCAGTACAGCGAAGACCCTGAGCTCTAGACATTGTACATTTTCTTTTCAGTACCTTTAATTTCCTGTCATGCCATTGTTTAGGCATTGCCTTTATTTCAGTTGTATTTCCTTTTCAAGTATTGTACAAAAGAATGTTAATAAATAAAGTTGCTGTTTTTGTTACACCTTGTCTTTTGTGTATATTTTCTTTTATATTGCATAGCTACGCTTAGCGTATTTGCTTCTGAGTAAATACGTAGCGGACCAGTTGTGTCCCCTTTGCCGTATACCGGAAAACGGGGCATGACAGGTTTTGTTGGTGACCCATGCAGGTCAGAGCTGTATGAAACCCTAAGCAATATAAAACACAAGAACCAGCAACTAAAACATTCTTTACAATCATGTTCCTTGAATCCCACATTTTTTATTTTTTGAATCATATACTTTGAATCTGTCCTAACCCAAAATTCCCTCACCTCTTTTACAATTTTACCAAAACCTTCGCATTCTTTCATTCCTTCACACATTCTTCACATTTTTAAAACCTTTACACCACCTTATTATTTTTCACATACTGTCAGTACACCAGCACCAAACTTTTCTTGGATTTGTTGCACTTTCCTTTTACAAATTTCGAGGACAAAATTTTTATAAGGTGGGTAGATTGTAACAACCCTAATTTGCTTATACACTTTTTCCTATACAAATTTTTCAAATATTTTTTCAAAAATCCATAAAGGGGTATTTATTACCTGAGCACAAGACTTAAGTAATTAATTAGTAATTTAATTATAAAAAGGAGCTTGTGGCTCATTGGTAATACCTTACACTGCTGAACCAAGCCACCAGAGTTCAAATCTCATGCCCCACATTATTTTTTTATTTATTTTATTTTAAATTCTTTGGAAGCCCAATAGTCCACACATAATAACTCCCAAAGTTTGAACTAAACATGAAAAACTAAATATACCAGAGGCTACACCAGACTACCCCCCACCTTTCTGACCTCCGAATCGGCCCGACTCGGCACGGCGCCGCCGGTCGGACTCGGCCGTACGGCCGAGTTGTCAACACAAAAAAGTTGACTCTTGGCCTCCCCTACCCCCCTGTATACTCTATTTATTTAGATCGGTTTTAGAAACCTTTCAAATCCCCATTTACTCCATATTTTAATGAATTTTAATATATTTTTACATTTTTTTATTTAAACTCTTCACCTACTCTAACCCTAGCCTAACCCTATAAATACACTCCCTACCCTCTACCCTCTCACTCATATTTCTGAGCCAACTCTCTAAAATTCTCAAGAGATCTTGTGTACCTTGAAAACGAGCTCGAGGCGAAGCTCCGACGGAACTTCCGGCGATCGTTTTAGGAACTACCGGCGACGACGCAACACATCGGCGATTTCTCTAGTTCCCTCTCACTCTCTAGTGTAATCTAAAACCCGTAAGTCCCTTTTTCTATCCCTCTTTTCTATTCTAAAAATATGAAATTTCAAAACCCGACGAAATCGGAACAAATCCGATTTTCGATTCGGTTTTCTATAAAATTCCATTTCTCACTAATACAATCATACTTAAACTTTCTCATGTTGACTATTAAACACTAATCAAATAATTTGATCAAGTTTCATCACATGAAATGATAGCTATTTCAATTTATCGTATTTTTCACTTAAATACCACATTGTTTCAATCCTTTATTTAACTCCATCAAACTTATCATACATTTAAAGTAGATCACGAGGTAACGACCTACCTCCTCACACACTTACATACAACCTAACACGATACCATCAAAAACTTAGAATACGAGAAAACAAACAATTTCATTTAAATACCATTAACTTAATAAAACTATTTCTAAAAGATTTAGTGTTGATACACTTTTAAATAAGTACCACTTATTATGAAAATACGATAAGTTGTGGATATCGGTCATTTATCTAAACCTGACTTTGTGGTGTCTAGGCTAGGCAAGTGAGAAAGGTAACTTTAAAAGGCCCGACTCACAGTGATTCGTGAGCGGATCCCTTCTTTCCACACTTGTACTTACCTGGATACAATTGGCGGTGAAGAGGCGATTTGAGGTATCTCACAACTTGTCGTCTGGACCAATTAGGGATAGACTTGTTGACTTGGGAGAATCTAGAACATACAATACGGAAAATATACACCTTTACAAATAAATACCATTTACTTCATAAAACCGTTTTCTAAAGGGTTTAGTATTTATACAATCTTTACAAAGTGCCGCTACAACTCATTTTAGGGAACCCGTTTGGGATGGTGCGGATTATCGCACATCCTCAGGCTTAGTAGTGCGAAATTCAGACCTCCGTAAGGAGTATTCGGTCTTGAAAGATTTAAAATACGATATCTTAAGAAAATGAGAATTTTAGAATATATAAAAACATATTAAATTTTTTTTGTATAAATATATGTATCTTAATCATTAAAATATCTATTTTGTTATGATATAAATATTCCACCTTTTTCTAAAAATCACAAGAATCAATTTTACACTAAAATACCATGAATATTACAAATAAACACCTTTATATATGAAACTAGGATATTTTCACTAGAAATATCACAATATAAAATCCACATTCATTACAACTCTAAAGATGAATAATAAATACTTGCGGTGTATTTTGAAAAGTATATAAAAGTATTTTTACAGAAAACCCCCTCAAGTTCTATAAATTACCCTAAGGATCCTAGTAAATATAGGTTTAAGAAATAATCAATACTTTGATTTACATTTCTAATTGTCAGACTCAGTTCGAGTCACAGTGTAATCTGACTTGAATATGATTCAAGTACAATCTATAATTTTCAATATTACAATTCAACATGAATCCATGAATCCAATTATCAATCTATACGACTTGACTGAACCGGACCGTGGATATACATTCCATTCATATGGTTCTCCAGCTATTCCTTTTACATGATCCTACGGTTACATCCGTTTACTGATACCATGGTTTCGGTCAATCTTTCATTTATACACTCAATATAATTTACAGTTGACAATACAATACAATCAAAATACTACGGGATTTAAGGGGTAGACTGGTACGGAAGGTGTTAGAAGTGGCACGAGACGGTAAGACTTAAGACACCTAACATGAATCCAATTGCCGTTGTTCCGGGCCTTCTAACGGAGCCTTGTACTCTATATTCTGTTTGCCCTGATCTCTAGCATATAGAGACCCCTCTCGTATACACTGGTATTCTTATGTACCAAGCCACAAACAACAGCGTTAATATAACATTACAACAATATAATACAACTGTAAAAGCTACTCTCTCTCTCTCTCTCTCTTACTCTCTGTCCATTCTATTTCTCCTCTTATCTTTGGGACTTACCGAGCGATCTGTTCGCTGACGACATTTTATTTCTTTCTTCTTTGAATGTTGTCAGAAAATTTGGAACCATCAGAGATCGAGCCAACTGCAGAAGACTTGGATTAGTACAGCGAAGACCCTGAACTCTAGACATTGTACATTTTCTTTTCAGTACCTTTAATTTCCTGTCATGCCATTGTTTAGGCATTGCCTTTATTTCAGTTGTATTTGCTTTTCAAGTATTGTACAAAAGAATGTTAATAATAAAGTTGTTGTTCAATTTATATCTCTTGTCTCTTGTGTATTTTACTTTTATATTGTTTAGATACGCTTAGCGTATTTACTTCAGAGTAAATACGTAGCGGACCAGTCGCGTCCCCTTCGCCGTATACTGGGAAGCGGGGCGTGACAGGTCTAACCCAAAATTTCCAATACAAGTTTTTACAAAAACATTTCAAAAATCCATAAAGGGGTATTTTAGCCTGAGCATAAGTTATAAGTAATTATTTTGCTTTTTAATTACAAGTTAAAAGAATGCAACAACTCCATTTTTAGTGTACAAAAATTTGCTTTAAAATTAATGTATACTTGGGGAATTTACATTTACTGTTATTATTTTAAGCAATTAATTAGCTCCATAATTACAAGAAGGAGCTTGTAGCTCATTGGTAATAGCTTGCACTGCTGAACCAAGCCACCAGAGTTCAAATCCCATACCCTACATTATTTTTAATATTGATTTTTTTAAAACCTTTAGAATACCAAAAGTTTACACGTGCATATCTCACAAAAACCCCACTACACCCAAAGATATAACATTTCCAGGAGTTAGATGAACCGTCGGGAGGGATCCCGGCCGCCTGACTCGGCCGGGAATTGGCCAAATCGGCCTTGACTCGGTCTGACTCAGTCCTCAGACCGAGTCACGGCCGAGTCGGCCGATTCCGGCGACGGCCCCAACATGAAAGTTGTGTCTTTTCATATTCCCTATGCACTTGCAAAATTTCAGCCTCAGACCACTTCCAGAGCTCTTTTAAAACCCTAATTACTCCACTTTTAATACATTTTTATTACATTTTATCACATTTTTATTTTAAACTTTTCATCTACCCTAACCCTAGCCTAACCCTATAAATACCAATCCTACACACTACCATCTCACCCCAAAATCCTGAGCCCACTCTCTCAAATATTTTCCAAGAGTCGTGTACTTTGAAAACAAGCTCGAGGCGAAGCTCCGACGAAATTCCGGCGGAACTTCCGGCGAACGTTTTGGGAACTACCGGCGACAAAACAATACATCGGTAATCACTCTAGTTCCCTCTCACTCTCTTGTTCAATCTAAAACCCGTAAGTCCCTTTTCTATCTCTCTTTTCCATTCTCAAAATACGAAATTACAAAACCCGACGGAATCGGAACAAATCTGATTTCCGATTCGGTTTTCTATGAAATTCCACTTCTCACTAATACAATCATACTTAAATATCCTTATGTTGACTATTAAACACTAATCAAACAATTTGAACAAGTTTCATCACATGAAATGATAGCTTTTCTCAAATTATCATATTTTTCATTTAAATACCACATTGTTTCAATCCTTCATTTAACCTCATCAAACTTGCTATACATTTAAAGTAGATCACGAGGTAACGACCTACCTCCTCACACACTTATATGCAACACCCCCGAGAACCTAGAATACGAGAAAACAAACACTTTTCATTTAAATACCACATACTTAATAAAACAAATTCTGAAAGATTTAGTTTTGAAACACTTTTAAAGAAGTACCACTTATTAGGAAAATACGATAAGTTGTGGACATCGGTCGTTTATCTAAACCTGACTTTGTGGTGTCTAGACTAGGCAAGTGAGAAATGTAACTTTAAAAGGCTTGTCTCACGGTGATTCGTGAGCGGATCCCTCCTTTTCTCACTTGTACTTAGCTGACCACAATTGGCGGTGAAGAGGCGATTTGAGGCATCTCACAACTTATCGTTTAGACCATTTAGAAATAGTCTAGTTGATTTAGGAAACCCTAGAACATAAAATACAGAAAATTGACATTTTTACAAATAAATATCATTTACTTTATAAAACCGTTTTCTAAAGAATTTAGTATTTTACAATCTTTGCAAAGCGCCTTTACAACCCATTTTGGGGAACCCGTTCTGGATGGTGCGGTTTATCGCATCTTCTCGGGCTTAATAGTGCGAGATTCAGACCTCCGCAAGGAACATTCGGTCTCGAAAGATTTAAAATACGACATCTTAAGAAAATGAGATTTTTAGAACATAAAATATTTATTAAAATTATTTTTGTATAAATATATGTATATTTATCATTAAAATATCTATTTTGTTAAGATATAAATATTCCACCTTTTTTTCTAAAAATCACAAGAATCAATTTTACATTAAAATACCATAAATTCCACATAAATCAATATTACAAATAAATACCTTTATTTATGAAATTAGGATATTTTCACTAGAAATATCACAATATAAAATCCACATTCATTATAACTCTAAAGACGAATAATGAATACTTGAGGTGTATTTTGAAAAGTATATAAAAGTATGTTTACATAAAACCCTCTCAAGTTTTATAAATTACCCTAATGACCCTAGCAATTATAGATAAGAATTAATCAAGACTTCGATTTACATTTCTAATTGTCTGACTCGGGTTTGAGTCTGATTATATTTGACTTGAATATGATTCAAGTACAATCTACAATCTTCAATATTACAATTCAATATGAATTCATGAATCCAATTATCAATCTATACAACTTGACTGAAACGAACCATGGATATACATTCCATTTACATGGTTCTCCAGTTATTCTATTTACATGATTCTACGGTTACATCCGTTTACTGATATCATGGTTTCGGCCAGTCTTACAATTATACATTCAATACAATTTACAGAACAAAACAATACAAATAAAACACTACGGGGTTTAAGGGGTAGATTGGTACGGAAGGTGTTAAAGGTGGCACGAGACGGTAAGATTAAGACACCTAACATGAATCCAATTGCCGTTGTTCCGGGTTGTATAACGGAGCCTTATACTTCCATTTGCCTTGGTCTCTAGCATACTGAGACCCCTCTCGTATACACTGGCATTCTTCTGTACCAAGCTACAAACAACAGCGTTAACACAATATTACAACAATATTATACAACTTTAAAAGATACTCTCTTATTCTATCTATTCCACTTTCCTATTATCTTTGGGACTTACCGAGCGACCTGTTCGCTGACGACATTCTATTTCTTCTTGTTTGAATGTCGTCAGGTGGTTTGGACCCGGCAGAGATCGAGCCGTCTGCAGAAGACTTGGAGCAGTTTGCTGACTGACCAGAGCTCTAGTTTCATTGTACATTTCCATTTAGTAATTTTCATTTCCTGTTATGCCATTGTTTAGGCATCTTTTTATTTCAGTTGTATTTCCTTTTCATGCATTGTACAAAATAATGTTAATAAATAATAGTTGCTGTTTTTATTACATAATGTCTCTTGTGTACTTATTTTTATATTGCTTAGCTACGCTTAGCGTATATACTTCTGAGTATATACGTAGCGGGCCAGTCTCGTCCCCTTCGCCGTATACCGGGAAGCGGGGCGTGACAGGTTTTGTTGGTGGCCCATGCAGGTCCGAGCTGTATGAAACCCTATCATGCAGTTCTATTCTGTGTGAACAACCTAAGTAATATAACACAAGAACCAGCAACTAAAACATTCTTTGCAATTCATGTTCCTTGAATCCCATCATTTCTTATTCTTTGAATCATATACTTTGAATCTGTCCTAATCCAAATTTTTCTTCAAGGTTATGGATTCCCCGAACAACACCAGCACTAACGTCAACAACACACCTCCACCTCTACCACCAATCGTTCTTGCTGTCCTTGCGCCACCCACCGAGCAAACAGTGCTACTTGAGGCGATCCGCAGCCTTCTCGAGGGACAGCAACAACTCCTGAACCGTCCCGAAACTGACACACCTGGGGTAAAGCAATTCAGGGTTTTACATCCCAAGCAGTTCTCCGGAAAGGGAAGCCCACTTGAAGCTGAGAAATGGGCACAAAGTATAGAGGATGATCTGGCGGCAGCACAAGTGCCAGACATAGCTTGGGTCCGTGTGGCGAAACTGCAGCTCACGGACAATGCTCGCAACTGGTGGAAGGCGGAAGAAAGCCGTCTTGTACAGCCTATTGAATGGAAGACTTTTCGCGAGAAGTTCGACGCGAAGTACTTCCCTGTGACTGCCAGGTTTTCCATGGAACAGCAGTTCATTCATCTACAACAAGGTTCGATGTGGGACAGGTCAGTAGATGAGTACGACGCTGAATTCACCATGCTAAGCCGGTAAGATATGTCACAATAGTTCAATTTTTAAATATCACATACTACACAGTTAACACAATCCTTAAACAGATTCGTGGCACACTTGATACCGACGGACGAGATCAGAGCCCGTCGCTTTCAACAAGATTTGGACACGGAAATTCAGGCTGCATTAGCCACAGGGAAATTTCTGACTCATGAGGATGCTTTGGAAGCTGCCCGCAGTTATGAGGCAGTAATAAAGACGAGGGGCGGACCTCAATCTGCCGGTTTGAAACGCCTTGCCAATCAAATGGCAGGAGGAGCCCCTTCCAGGCCATCGTTTGAACCCAGGAGAACTGAAGAAATTTGCCACTACTGCCATAGAAAGGGACACTTGTGAAAGGACTGTAAACGCGCAAAAGGCCTGTGTCTAATTTGTGGCACATCCAATCACAGAATTGAGACCTGTCTATATAGATACAACTCAGCTCACACACCTACCAACTACCCGCAGCAGCCAGCTATCCAGACTCCTGCAACTCGTCCTGCACTACCTGCTCTACCACCTGCACAGCCTACTCGCCAATTCCAACAAGTAATGAGGGACATGCCTAGAGGGCAGAGAAACAGGCCCCAAAGGCAGAATGTGCCTCCGGCTAGAAGGAATGTACCACTGCGACAGACATTTATATTAGAAACCGTAGAAGTCGAGACTGTAGGTCAAGGTAACACCGGTAAGCCTTTTTCACCCTTGTATCACTTTGTTATTTTTATACACTATCTATACTCCAGTCACCAGACTTTCCTTGAAACTGTTACACTTTCCTTTTATAAATTTCGAAAACGAAATTTTTATAAGGAGGGTAGAATGTAACAACCCCAAATTTCCAATACAAGTTTTTACAAAAAAATTTCAAAAATCCATAAAGGGGTATTTTAGCCCGAGCACAAGTTATAAGTAATTATTTTGCTTTTTAATTACAAGTTAAAAGAATGTTACAACTGCATTTTTAGTGTACAAAATTTTGCTTTAAAATTAATGTATACTTGGGGTATTTACATTTACTGTTATTATTTTAAGTAATTAATTACCTCCATAATTACAAGAAGGAGCTTGTAGCTCATTGGTAATACCTTGCACTGCTGAACCAAGCCACCAGAGTTCAAATCCCATACCCCACATTATTTTTAATATTGATTTTTTTAAAACCTTTAGAATACCAAAAGTTTACACGTGCATATCTCACAAAAACCCCACTACACCCAAAGATGTAACATTTCCAGGAGTTAGATGAACCGTCGGGGGGATCCCGGTTTATCGCATATCCTCGGGCTTAGTAGTGCGGGATTCAGACCTCCGCAAGGAGCATTCGGTCTCGAAAAATTTAAAATACGATATCTTAAGAAAATGAGATTTTTAGAACATAAAATATTTATTAAAATTATTTTTGTATAAATATATGTATATTTATCATTAAAATATCTATTTTGTTAAGATATAAATATTCCACATTTTATCTAAAAATCACAAGAATCAATTTTACATTAAAATACCATAAATTCCACATAAATCAATATTACAAATAAATACCTTTATTTATGAAATTAGGATATTTTTACTTGAAATATCACAATATAAAATCCACATTCATTATAACTCTAAAGACGAATAATGAATACTTGAGGTGTATTTTGAAAAGTATATAAAAGTATGTTTACATAAAACCCTCTCAAGTTTTATAAATTACCCTAAAGAACCTAGCAATTATAGGTAAGAATTAATCAAGACTTCGATTTACATTTCTAATTGTCTGACTCGGGTTTGAGTGTGATTATATTTGGCTTGAATATGATTCAAGTACAATCTACAATTTTCAATATTACAATTCAATATGAATCCATGAATCCAATTATCAATCTATACAACTTGACTGAACCGAACCATGGATATACATTCCATTTCCATGGTTCTCCAGTTATTCCATTTACATGATTCTACGGTTACATCCGTTTACTGATATCATGGTTTCAGTCAGTCTTACAATTATACATTCAATACAATTTACAGTACAAAACAATACAAATAAAACACTACGGGGTTTAAGGGGTAGATTGGTACGGAAGGTGTTAAAGGTGGCACGAGACGGTAAGATTAAGACACCTAATATGAATCCAATTGCCGTTATTCCGGGTTGTATAACAGAGCCTTGTACTTCCATTTACCCTGGTCTCTATCTTACTGAGACCCCTCTCGTATACACTGGCATCCTTCTGTACCAAGCTACAAACAACAGCGTTAACACAACATTACAACAATATTA
The DNA here is from genome assembly GCA_030015575.1 of Agapanthus africanus. Classification (NCBI taxonomy): domain Eukaryota; kingdom Viridiplantae; phylum Streptophyta; class Magnoliopsida; order Asparagales; family Amaryllidaceae; genus Agapanthus; species Agapanthus africanus. Next base: position 450,421,297 of record CM057349.1, on the reverse strand, counting down.
TACAACTTTAAAAGATACTCTCTTATTCTATCTATTCTACTTTCCTCTTATTTTTGGGACTTACCGATCGACCTGTTCGCTGACGACATTCTATTTCTTCTTGTTTGAATGTCGTCAGGTGGTTTGGACCCGGCAGAGATCGAGCCGTCTGCAGAAGACTTGGAGCATTTTGCTGAATAACCAGAGCTCTAGTTTCATTGTACATTTTCATTCAGTAATTTTCATTTCCTGTTATGCCATTTTTAGGCATCTTTTTATTTCAGTTGTATTTCCTTTTCATGCATTGTACAAAAGAATGTTAATAAATAATAGTTGCTGTTTTTATTACATCCTGTCTCTTGTGTATCTATTTTTATATTGCTTAGATACACTTAGCGTATATACTTCTGAGTATATACGTAACGGACCAGTCTCGTCCCCTTCGCCGTATGCCTAGAGGTAAGTCGTTACCTCGTGATCTACTTTAAATGTATAGCAAGTTTAATAGGGTTAAATGTAGCATTGAAACAATGTGGTATTTAAGTGAAAAATACGATAAATTGAAATAGCTATCATTTCATGTGATGAAACTTGATCAATTTGGTTGATTAGTGTTTAATAGTCAACATGAGAAAGTTTAAGTATGATTGTATTAGTGAGAAGTGGAATTTTATAAGAAACCGAATCGGAAATCGGATTTGTTCCGATTCCGTCGGGTTTTGTAAATCCGTATTTTTTTGATAGAAGTGATAGGTAGAAATTGGGACTTACGGGTTTTATGACACACAAGACGGTGAGAGGGAATTAGGGGAATCGCCGATGTGTTGCGTCGTCGCCGATAGTTCGTAAAACGATCGCCGGAAATTCCGCCGGGAATTCGTCGGAGCTTCGCCTCGAGCTCGTTTTCAAAGTGCACAAGATTCTTGGAAATTTTTAGAGAGTTGGCTCAGAAATGTGAATGAGAGGGTAGAGAGTAGGGTGGTATTTATAGGGTTAGGCTAGGGTTAGGGTAGATGAAGGGTTTAAAATAAAAAAATATAAAAATGTATAAAAATCATTAAAAATTGGAGTAAATAGGGTATTTCAAAGGTCTATGAAATCGATCTAAATTAATAGAGTATAAAGGGGGGTAGAGGAGGCCAAGAGTCACATTTTTGGTGTTGACGACAGGTCATAAAAACAACAACTTTTATTTATTAACATTCTTTTGTACAATGCATGAAAAGAAAATATAATTGAAATAAAAGCGATGCCTAAACAATGGCATAATAGGAAATGAAAAGTACTGAATGGAAAATGTACAATGAAACTAGAGCTCTGGTTCTTCGGCAAACTGCTCGAAGTCTTCTGCAGATGGCTCGATCTCTACCGGGTCCAAACCACCTGACGACATTCAAAGAAAAAAGAAATAGAATATCATCTGCCAACAGGTCGCTCGGTAAGTCCCAAAAGTAAGAGGAAAGTAGAATAGACCGAATAAGAAGATATCTTTTAAAGTTGTATAATATTGTTGTAATGTTGTGTTAACGCAATTGTTTGTAACTTGGTACAGAAGGATGCCAATGTATACGAGAGGGGTCTCTATATGCTAGAGATCAGGGCAAACGGAATGTACAAGGAACCGTTAAGCCACGGTACAACAGCAACGGAATATAGATTACGTGTATTAATCTTACCGCCTCGTGCCACTTTTAACACCTTCCGTACCAATTTACCCCTTAAACCCCGTAGTGTTTTAATTGTATTATTTGTCTTGTAAATTGCCGGCGGCGCCGGCCTGAGTCGGCCAGTCCACCGGCCGACTCGGCCGAGTCGGGCCGAGTCAGCGCATGGGAAGGTGTGGGTCGTCTAGTGTAGCCTCTGGTATATTTAGTTTTCAAAGTGTAGTGGGAAAATTTGGAATTATCTTATTTGGACTGTTGGGCTTCCATAAAATTTAAAACAAAATAAATATTAAAAATAATGTAGGGTGTGGGATTTGAACTCTGGTGGCTTGGTTCAGCAATGCAAGGTATTACCAATGAGCTACAAGCTCCTTCTTGTAATTAAATTGCTAATTAATTACATAAGTCTTGTGCTCAGATAATAAATACCCTTTTATGGATTTTGAAAAAAATAATTTAAAAATTTGTATGGAAAAATTGTATAAGAAAATTAGGGTTGTTACATTCTACCCTCCTTATAAAAATTTCGTCCTCGAAATTTGTAAAAGGAAAGTGTAACAAATCCAAGAAAAGTTTGGTACTGGTGTACTGACAGTATGTGAAAAATAATAAGGTGGTGCAAGGGTTTTAAAAAATATGAAGAATGTGTGAAGGGATGAAAGAATGCGAAGGTTTTGGTAAAATTGTAAAAGATGTGAGGGAATTTTTTGGGTTAGGACAGATTCAAAGTATATGATTCAAAGAATAAGAAATGATGGGATTCAAGAAACATGATTGTAAAGAATGTTTTAGTTGTTGGTTCTTGTGTTATATTGCTTAGGTTGTTCACGCAGAACAGTACTGCATGATAGGGTTTCATACAGCTCTGACCTGCATGGGCCACCAACAAAACCTGTCACGCCCCGCTTCTCAGTATACAAGAAGGGAACGCGACTGATTCGCTACATATTTATTCAGAAGCAAATACGCTAAGCGTAACTAAGCAATATAAAAGTAAATACACAAGAGACAAGAGATATAAACTGAACAACAATTTTATTTATTAACATTATTTTGTACAATACTTGAAAAGTAAATACAACTGAAATAAAAGCGATGCCTAAACAATGGCATAACAGGAAATGAAAAGTACTGAATGGAAAATAAAAAATGTCTGGAGCTCGGGGTCTTCACAGAACTGGTCCAAATCTTCAGCAGCGGGCTTGTTCTCTGACGGGTCCAAACCACCTGACGACATTCAAAGAAGAAAGAAATAGAATGTCGTCAGCGAACAGGTCGTTCGGTAAGTCGCAAAGATAAGGGAGAAATAGACAGAGAGTAGGAGAGAGAGAGAGAGTAGCTTTTAATGTTGTATTATATTGTTGTAATATTGTATTAACGCTGTTGTTTGTAACTTGGTACAGAAGAATGCTAGTGTATACGAAAGGGGTCTCTATATGCTAGAGACTAGGGCAAATGAAATATAGAGTATAAGGCTCCGTTAGAAGGCCCGGAACAACGGCAATTGGATTCATGTTAGGTGTCTTAAATCTGACCGTCTCGGGCCACTTTTAACACCTTCCGTACCAATCTATCCCTTAAACCCCGTAGTGTTTTGATTGTATTGTTTGTCTTGTAAATTGTATTGATTGTATAATTGATTGACTGACCGAAACCATGATATCGGTAAACGGATAAACCGTAGAATCATGTAAATGGAATAACTGGAGAACCATGTACGTGGAATGTATATCCATGGTTCGGTTCAGTCAAGTCATATAGATTGATAATTGGATTCATGTTGAAAATTTTAGATTGTAGATTGTACTTGAACCATATTCAAGTCAGATTAATCAGACTCAAACCCGAGTCAGACAATTAGAAATGTAAATCGAAGTCTTGATTATTTCTTAAACCTATAATTGCTAGGGTCTTTAGGGTAATTTATATAGCTTGAGGGGGTTTTATCTAAAAATACTTTTATATACTTCTCAAACTACACCTCAAGTATTTATTATTCGTCTTTAGAGTTGTAATGAATGTGGATTTTATATTGTGATATTTCTAGTAAAAATATCCTAATTTCATAAATAAATGTATTTATCTGTAATATTGATTTATTTGAAATTCATGGTATTTTAGTGTAAATTTGTTCTTGGGATTTTTAGAAAAAGGGTGGAATATTTTTATCATAACAAAATAGATATTTTAATGATAAATATACATATATCTATACAAAATTAATTTTAATAAATATTTTATATTCCAAAAATCTCATTTTTTTAAGATGTCGTATTTTAAATCTTTCGAGACCAAATGCTCATTGCGGAGGTCTGAATCTCGTACTATTAAGCCCGAGGATGTGCGTTAATCCGCACCATCTCCAACGGGTTCCCCAAATATGGGTTGTAGCGGCGCTTTGCAAAGATTGTAAAATACTAAATCCTGTAGAAAACGGTTTTATAAAATAAAAGGTATTTATTTGTAAATTTCCATATTTTATGTTTTAGGGTCTCCTAAGTCAACTAGACTATTCCTAATTGGTCCAAACGACAAGTTGTTAGATGCCTCAAATCGCCTCTTCACCGCCAATTGTGGCCAGATAAGTACAAGTGAGGAAAGGAGGGATCCGCTCACGAATCACCGTGAGACGGGTCTTTTAAAGTTACCTTTCTCACTTGTCTATCCTAGACACCACAAAGTCAGGTTTAGATAAACGACCGATGTCCACAATTTATCATATTTTCATAATAAGAGGTATTTATTTAAAAAGGTATCAACTCTAAATCTTTGAAAAATAGTTTTTATTAAGTATATGGTATTAAATGAAAAATGTTGTTTTCTCGTATTCTAAGTTTTCAATGGTATCGTGTTAGGTTGTATGTAAGTGTGTGAGGAGGTAGGTCGTTACCTCGTGATCTACTTTAAATGTATAGTAAGTTTGATGGGGTTAAATGAAGGATTGAAACAATGTGGTATTTAAATGAAAAATACGATAAATTGAGAAAGCTATCATTTCATGTGATGAAACTTGTTCAAATTGTTTGATTAGTGTTTAATAGTCAATATGAGGAAGTTTAAGGATGATTGTATTGGTGAGAAGTGGAATTTTATAGAAAACCGAATCGGAAATCGGATTTGTTCCGATTTCATCGGGTTTTGTAAATCCGTATTTTTTTGATAGAAGAGATAGGTAGAAATTGGGAGTTACGGGTTTTAGAACACACAAGAGGGTAAGAGGAAAGTAGGGGAATCACCGATGTTTCTTCGTCGCCGGTAGATCTTAAGACGTTCGCCGGAAGTTCCGCCGGAATTTCGTCGGAGTTTCTCCTCGAGCTTGTTTTTAAAGTACACGACTCTTGGAAAAATTTTGAGAGATTGGGCTCAGAATTTTGGGGTGAGAGGGTAGAGGGTAGGGGTGTATTTATAGGGTTAGGCTAGGGGTAGGGTATATGAAAGGTTTTAATTTAAAAAATGTAAAAATGTATTTAAAAAATCATTAAAATAGAATAAATGGGGATTTCAAAGGTCTCTGAAACCGATCTAGAAATTTGAAGTGTACAGGGGGGTTTAGAAGATGAAGAGACAAAACATTGAAGAAGGGAATTCGGCCGAGTCCGGCCAGCGGCGCCGGCCCGAGTCGGCCGGTCCGCCGGCCGACTCGGCCGAGTCGGGCCGAGTCAGGGCATGGGGAGGTAGGGGGTCGTCTAGTGTAGCCTCTGGTATATTTAGTTTTTAAAGTGTAGTGGGAAAATTTAGAGTTATCTTGTGTGGACTGTTGGGCTTCCATAAAATTTAAAACAAAATAAATATTAAAAATAATGTGGGGCATGGGATTTGAACTCTGGTGGCTTAGTTCAGCATTGCAAGGTATTACCAATGAGCTACAAGCTCCTTCTTGTAATTAAATTGCTAATTAATTATTTAAGTCTTGTGCTCAGGTAATAAATACCCCTTTATGGATTTTGAAAAAAACAATTTAATAATTTGTATGGAAAAAGTGTATAAGAAAATTAGGGTTGTTACATTAATCAGACCAAGCAAAGACGGTTTTCTATCTAAGCAATATAAAAGTAAATACACAAGAGATAAGATATAATAAAAATAGCAAATTTTATTTATTAACATTGTTTTGTACAATGCATGAAAAGGAAATACAACCGATGCCTAAACAATGGCATAACAGGAAATGAAAAGTACTGAATGGAAACTGTACAATGAAACTAGAGCTCTTGTTCTTCAGCAAGCTGATCCAAGTCTTCTGCAGATGGCTCGATCTCTGCCGGGTCCAAACCACCTGACGACATTCAAAAAAGAAGGAAATAAAATGTCGTCAGCGAACAGGTTGCTCGGTAAGTCCCAAAGATAAGAGAGAAATAGACAGAGAGTAAAAGAGAGAGAGAGTAGCCTTTAATGTTGTATTATATTGTTGTAATGTTGTATTAACGCAGTTGTTTGTAGTTTGGTACAGAAGAATGCCAGTGTATACTAGAGGGGTCTCAATATGCTAGTATACTAGATTCAACAATCCAACATTTGCACTTTTATTTTCTCTTGGATATTAGCATTCTAGAACCAGAACAAAAATGAACCAAGTTCCTAAAGCACTACCAAGATGTCAACAATAAACAAGCAAACACAAAGTAGCAGGGAAAGAAAAAGGATAGGATGTGGAGGGAGAGGAGACTTACGCGCGATTAGCATGGGTGAAAACGAGAGAATTTTTTTTCGGGCATTTCATCGAACACCTTCGAGCTCAAATTGAAACGTCGATGGGTGAGGGTCTGCAGGCGTCGACGGTGGCCTTAGCGGCTGTGGATAACGGCTAGGATCTCCGACAGTGGCTCAAAGGCAGCACGACGACGATGGTGCACATGCTTGGATGACTAGAGCTCGGTCGCTCGAGCTTCGGAGGGGGTGACGTGAGCTTCGGGGATGGAGGACAATGAGGGGAGGTGAGAGAGGAGGTTAGAAGAGCTGGGGTGACGAGGTGGTGAGGGGGTCGGCCGGCGAAGTGCTCATGGAAGGTAATGGATGAGGGAGAAAAAGAGATTTTTTTATTTAGAAAGGAAAGAGAATTAATTGGATTAATGGGTAATAAAACTTGGTTTTTATGAGTGAGATTTTGGTTTTGATGGAGGGAATAAAAAGAAAATTGAAGAAGAAGCAATTGATGTTAGAGATGAGAAGAAAGGTTTTGGTTTTGAAATGGTTAAGAAAGCATCCCAATTAATTACCATTAAATAATAATTAACATTAGATTAATACCCATTACTCCAAATCAATAACCTGAAGAAATTAAGAGGAAAGGAAAAGATAAGGGTCTTGGGCTTATGAATGTTTGGGTTTTAAAAAATTAAAATACAAATGGATTTAAATAAAAGAGAGTTGGGTTTAGATTAAAAATGGAAATAAAAATGAGGGGAAAATGAATCGGATTTGGGGTCAAAAGAAAAGAAATAATTATAAGGAAAAATAAATCTTGAAGTAAAAGACGAATTCTGAATATTCAACAAGTACCCATATATCAGGAGAATACAGTATTTAAATATATACAAAGGTATAGAAATCTGAGGGTCGTTACAGCCCTGCTCATGGAGTTCTCGATAAATTATTGCCCCCTCAAAGTGATAAAAGGGCAGGCTATTGCCGACTTGCTCGTTGAGCATCCAATCTCAGCCGATTCCCCATTAAATTGTGAGCTGCCAGATGAACACGCATTTAATGCAATCAACAGTGAAATGGAAGATAAAGTAAAGGCTTGTTGGGTGCTTTACTTCGACGGGGCATCTTTGGTGAAAGAGTGGAAGAAGAACACCCCAATGATCAATGCTGGGGTAGATCTTATCTTCGTGACTTCTCAAGACAGGATATTCCTCTATGTCTTCTCACTAACGGAACCAAGGACCAACAACGAGGCAGAATATGAAGCTCTCATTGCCAGTCTCGAAATCGCAATAGATATGGATATTGAGGACCTCCTTATATATGGAGATTCTAAATTGATAGTCAGTCAAGTAAATGGTAATTACAAGATGTGTAAGCCAGAGCTAATAAAGTACGGTGAAAGAGTAAAACAGCTATTAACACAGATTCCATCATATATATTGGAAAATATGCCGTGAACGGAAAACAGTAAAGTGGATACGTTAGCCAAGATGGCCAAAGAAATGGCAGATAAAAGCCTCGACGACGTGAGGATCATCGTCCAAAACCGTAAGGTCCTAGCGCCTGAGGAATTCCCTTCAAAGTCTCTAACAGAAGCACTTAACAAAGATGAAGCACTTGTAGAGGAAGTTCTCCAAGCCTACGAAGAAGAAAGTGAGAATTGGCGCCAAGTCTTTATAAACTACTTCAAATTCTAACAAGTATTTGAACATGCATCGCAGAGGCATCGGCTTACTAAACGGGTTCTGTCATATGCCTTCGTCGATGGAACTCTCTATAAAAGGTCCATCAATCACGTATGGCTAAGATGCTTAGGACCAAAGTAAGCCAATAAGGTCATCCAAAAAATCCATGACGGACTCTTCGGATCCATCAAGCCGGTTTGAAGATCGATGAAGATTAAGATTGAAAAAATGGGCTACTATTGGCCCATGATGATTCAAGATTACATCGAATATGTAAGGTGATGCCATTCTTGCTAAATACACATGGATTTTATACATCAGCATCCCAATCCGCTGTATCCAACTGTAGCCAGTTGGCCATTTGAGATGTGGGGAACGGATATAGTTGGCCCCATCGAACTAGCATCATCTAAAGGGCATCGATTTATTCTCGCAACAATCGATTACTTTTCCAAGTGGGCGGGCAGTACCGCTTAGGGAAGTAAAGACAGAGAACATTCTGCACTTCTTCAAGACTCGTGTCATATACTGGTTCGGATTCCCGCGATGGATAGTCTCAGACAACGGACCAGCATATCGAAGCCACAAGATAAGTCGCTTCACCCAGCAATACAAGATAAACCGGAGATACTCCTCCATCTATAACCCCCGAGCCAATGGTCTAGCTGAGACTTTTAACAAGACCTTAAAAAAACTCATAAAGAAGACAGTGTCCAAGAATAAAAAAGATTGGCATGAAAAGCTACAGGAAGTGCTATGGGCCTACCGAACGATATTCAAGATGACCACGAAAATGACACCCTATGCATTGGTGTTCGGAACGGAAGCAGTGCTCCCATTAGAGATTGAACTTCCCTCCCTGTGAATGGCAATTTAACAGGAGCTCACTGATGAAGAAAATGCTCACCTTCGGCTTGAAGAACTTGACGCGTTGGATGAAACCCGTCTTGTAGCATAGAAAATCATCGAAGCCCACAGAGTAAGGATGACCCGAGCATATGGAAGACTAGCCAGACCGAGAACATTTCGTCAAGGCAAACTCGTATGTTGGTCAAAAGATCGATGATTCCCAGCTGCACAAAACGTGGGAAGTTCAAGCCTAACTATGAGGGTCCCTACATTATAAAACATGTCTATTAAAGTGGAGCATACATACTGATAGACATGCATGGCGAAAGACCTCTTCGACCAATAAACGGTCGATTCCTCAAGAAATACTACACTTAAAGAGTTGCGACTCGGGTCAATGATAGATGACGATGCTTGTGTCTGCTCGCTATCTTCCCAAAATCAAAACTCTGAAAGCCCTATCGGATGATGATATCTATAATACACCAGGCCCTACGGCATGGATCATATAACCAACCTTATACAATCCACGGGCACGGACGATCTATGTCTCCCATAGACTGTAATGTCCCTAAACTAACGTGTTGCCCTACGCTAGATCTCCATATTGATCACCGTATACAATTCACGGGCATAAACGATCCATATCTCTCCTAAGTCTCACTGGCGATGAAACTCCATCAACGAGACAGTCGTTAAAAAAACGGTATGTCCACAGAAAAAACATGCATGGATGAAAACCCATAAAAGGTTCTATGAGTAAAAATAGCAGGATTACCGGCGAGCTTGTGAAAACCTAAGAGGGTGCAAACTCATGAAAAGAAAGGAAAATATACTTGCAAAGTCCTCTCGACCTTGTAAGGAGAAAACGCCTGCGTGAGATCCATATGACTCACAAAGAAGCAACACACTTAGGAATTCCCACGACCACTCAGGAGAAAATACACTTATGAGATCCTCTCGACTCGTATGGAGAAACAGTTCTATAAGACCCTCACAGCTTATAGAATTCAAAAGCCTTAAGTTACAGGGATCCTAACCTGTTTCTTAAGCCATCATAACTCAAAAAAAATTTGCCCTACAAGTGGTCCAATATCGACTCTTGTATACAATCCCCGGGAATAAATAAATATGTTCCCGACCAAGTCCCAACAAAGACGATTGATATTCCTCGACATGGTGAACGACACTTGTAAGTCCCCTCGACTGGGAAGGAGAAAATTCTCTTGTAAGATCCTTACGACTTACAAGAGAAAATACCACTTAGAAATCCCTACAATTCCTAAGGAGAATATACACCTACGAGATCCTCTCGACTCGTAGAGAGAAATACCTTTATGAGACCCTTACGGCTCATAAAGTCAAAAAGCCTTAATTGGCAGGGATCCAAACATGTCTTCTAAGCCACCTTTGTCAAAATAGGCAACGACATATGATGAGTCGCTCTTGGCAATATTCTAGTCGCAGCGATACTGATACCAAAGATGGTATCAGTCTTTACAAAAATGCATATAAAATAACCTAAATGATTGGGCACCGCGAATAAATAGCCGAAATAATTGAGCAATCACGACTTTCACGATAAGAAAAGCTAAAATGATAGAGCATCATGGAAAATAAAAAAATATAATGAAAAGAAAAAATTTCGGTCGTGCAGGCATGTCAGTATCGACTTCTGTAGACAATCCACGGGCACAAATATATGAAGAAGAGAAGTATGTTTTTCCATGCTTTGTTGAAGAAAGAAACAGGTCTCAATGGCTATATATGTAAGCTCAAAAGCCATCGGACGTCGTCTCACCTTGGAAAGGTACGGTAATGACATCCTCGGGGTTCTAAACAAAACATAATCTCAAGGTAAGCACCATGGTGACTCCTAACGCTGAATCATTCGACGACTATCTACACATTCGTCTAAGAATCAAGACTTAAAGCATGTATCTTATGAAAAATCTAATGATTTCTCTTAGTATGGGATGCGCAACCCATCAGGGTGTGCACATCTTACAAAAATTCAAAGGATTTCTTTAAGTAAGGGGTGCGCAGCCCAAAAAGGTGCGCATATCCCATGAAAATCAAAAGATTTTCTAAAGAAATATATATGCAACCAAAACGGATGCGCACTGTTTAAAGGAAGTAAAAGTTTCGAGTGCACATTTTACTTTTATAGGATATATTTTACCTATCAAATCAAAAGAAATAGGGAAGCAATGATTCACTGAAGAGCACCAGTTCTGAAGAAGACAACAGTTCTTAAAAATTTCCAGAAAGAAAAGAAAGGAGGCGCAAACTCGTTGAATAGAAGAAGTCCCTATTTATAGGGTTTTGAAGTCGGTTCAACTCCTTATAGATCTCGGAGCAGATCTAACGGTTTGCAAGTTGACACCGTTGTACGTACGTTCAAGACACGTGCGCATGGTCGATGGGGGGGTATTGTTCGCACCTATTTTTAGGGTTCACCCAATAGATGCGATGCGACGCGTGCAAGGCATGTGCTCACGGTTAAGGACATCGCATGTGATGCGACGCATGTCAGAAAGAAAAGAAAGGAGGCACAGACTCGTTGAATAGAAGATGTCCCTATTTATAGGGTTTTGAAGTCAGTTCAACTCCTTGTAGATCTCAGAGCAGATCTAACGGTTCGCAAGTTGACACCGTTGTACGTACGTTCAAGACACGTGCGCATGGTCGATGGGGGGTATTTGTTCGCACCCATTTTTAGGGTTCATCCAATAGATGCGATGCGACGCGTGCAAGGCACGTGCGCACGGTTAAGGACATCGCATGCAATGGGACGCGTGCAAGGCACGTGCGCACGGTAAAGGACATCGCATGTATTTGGTTAAGTTATCTTTAGAAGAAAATCTTCTATCAATCAAAATTGATCTCTGGATCAATGATCCAATGGTGCGCACACACCGTAAATTAATATAAATCAATGTAAATCTGTTTGTTAATAACAAGCATGACAGATCAAATAAGATTGATTTTTGGATCAATGATCCATTGGTGCGCATGCATCCAAAAATTTATATAGATCAATTAAGATCAAATTGAAATAAAAACTCACATAATTGTTGGGAACAAATCCTAAAAATTCTTCTCCTATAAATAGGAACCCCCTCACAATAAAGAAAAAAGTGATTTTCTTTTTACAAAGACTTTTTTCCGACTCTCTGAATTTCTTGGAATATTGTTCTCTTTGTCTTCTCTATAAAAAAAAGAAGAACCGAAGCTCCTTAAAAGGAAAAACCCTAGTCAACTAGGTAATTAAACAAGAAAAAGTGGGTCCCCTCTTTTTCATAAAAGCTGGTGCTTTTCATAATGAAGCTAGTGTTTCTTTAAAAAAATAATAAAGAATAAATGATCTTAGAGTTTATCTCTCTCATACGAAAAGGCCATTGCTTTTCAAGAGAGATCTATTCTAAAATCCAAGACTTTGGAAATAAACCTTGTTAAAGGATGGTCGTAAAAATACAGATCGAAACCGGTGTTTCTTTTGAAAGTTTTTACTTTCATCGAATTTAAGTGTACCATATGAATGTATTGTAAATCAAACAATATAGATCTCCATCTCTTTGAAAGCCAAATCTTTTTGCATCATAGTGCACACCCTGATTTAGGGTGTAAACTATAAATGTGCGCATCATATGATATGCACGTGAGCGCATGTGGAGGATACTGTCCATGTGAATTTGTGCATCATGTACATAATGCGCATCACGTGATATTCACGTGCGCATCCCATACAGATGCACGTCACGTGATATCCATATGCGTATCCCATATAAGTGTGAATCCTACTTTGATTCGCATCCCATATATATGCACATCTAACCCACGTTCGTACCACATGCATGCGCATCCCATTCTCCATACGAAACACATGCGCACTTTATGATGCACATGCGCACCTGACCAGCAAGCCACAGCTTGGAGATTTAGCTAATATACATCAAGTATAGAGACTTATGCTTCATATTTAAATTGATTTTAGTCTACGGCAAGACTAACAATTCTTAATTAAAATATTTAATTTGACTTTAGTCTCATATACGACTAACGGTCCTTAATTAAAACCTAAGTTGATCTTAATCTACAACAAGACTAATGATCCTTAGATGAAAGTAAAAAACCCCTTGAACTGATAGACCTCATTCATATAAGAGATGCTATCTAGGTTCATAATCCAAATCTAACATACGGATTTGGAGTAATCCGCGTCCTATGGGTGATGATATATATTAGTCTCCTTATACAATCTAAGGAAAACCCAAAATAAACAAAAACTCGACACATAAAGATTTCTAGAGTAGAGAAATTTGTCTCTTTGCGATAACATAATTAACTATAGAGGCTTGCGCCTGCAGAAAAAAGCGTCTCCACAATCAATAAACCTTCCATCTATAGAAGGGAATCTGATAAGTCTGCTACATCGGTCGCATCTATTCAAACCTTCGATATACGGTGCCATAAATCAACTTGGTATTTTTGGAGAGGTGGATGGATATATTATATATAGTGTTTGCCTCCAAATTTAGGCAAGACGTTTTATCCAGGTTCGTCTCTGTTTTCGGCTGTAAACATCGCTTCCTTCCGAATCATCCCATGTTCTAGCATTGAATGCTCTTCGATTGGGTCTTTGAGAATCTTCCTTTTCGTTATTGAGAGGACAATCGGCAAAAACATGGTCGTGCTTCCTACACTTGAAATAAAGGCCAATTTCTTTGTTGTTGTTGTAGGGACGATCTTTTGGGAAGTTTCTTCTCATGAAAGTTCTTCAAAACTTGAGGAATTTGTTGGATTGCCTTGTTAGAAGAGCGATATCCTCATCATCTCCGCTAAGCTCCTCATCGTCACTAGGTTTGGATGGATCTTTGAATTTGGATGAAGCCTTGGAAGTAGCCTTGAGAGCGATGCTCTTTAGCTTATCTTTCTTCTCCTCTTTTTTTTATCTTCCAATTCATAGGCTTTGAGTCCCATCTTATAGGTCTTAAGATTCCCTTGGAGCTCTTCAAAAGAAATGATCTCAATGTCGGCTATCGCTTTGAGAGTGGTTGCCTTTATTTTCCATTTCTTGGTAAGTGATCGAAATATCTTTCTCACATTTTCCTCATTCTTCATGGGATCATCTAATAAGGAGTCAAGAGGATTAGTAATGCAAATAAAATAACTAAACATGTCATCAATGTTTTCATCGGGCAACATTCGAAAATTTTCGTACTCCGTTTTCAAAAGATCACTTTTTAACCTCTTCACATTGGAGCTACCTTCATGAGCAATTAATAAAGCTTTCTACATAGAATAGGAATTTTTGCATTTAATAACACGAGCTAAAGCATTTTCATCGAGATAAGAAAAGAAAGCAAACTTGGCCTTATGATTAGCTTCATATGCCTTTTTTTGTTCTATGGTCCAATTATCTACATCAAGATCGGGTAATAAGTATTCTTTCAAGAAAGTGTTTCTCCAAACATCTCTCCTTTAGGATTCTAGGAAGTACTCCATCTTAACTTTCCAAATGGTAAAGTTAATGCCATCAAAATATGGTAGTTTAGTGATGGATTGGGAATGTCCTATACTATGTGAAGAGGTAGAGGCGATAAGATCTCTTTAGGGTATTAAACCTAAAAAGAAGAGCACCTCACTCTGATACCAATTGAAATAATCCTAGAGAGAGGTGAATAGGATTAAGCTAACAATAATCACAAATTAAAAATCTATTTGCAAGCAATTAAACAAACACTTAAAGAGAAAGTAATATAATGAGAGAGATAAAGAAGCAAATGCAAACACAAGAGTATTAGAATGGTTCGGGAGGTCCTCTAGTCCACTTTCTTTAGATGTACGAGCCCGTTTCACTTATTCACGTTTTCGATGAAACAAACACGTTGCACACTTGTAACTCATTATACCATATCACTCGACACATGAGTGACTTTCTTCTCAACAAGTTTTTCCTTCTTACAAAGGCGCTCTCACACTAAAAAGAACTCATACAAAAAGAAGAAGAAGGAAAAATACAATCCAAAACACTCTCTCAAGAGTTTTACAATCAATACTCTAGATATACTTCAATGAGTATAAGATTTGCAATTAAGAGCTCAAGATTTTGTGTCTTTTGTTTTGTGAGGAAGATAGTAAACTTCAAGGAAATGCTCAGTTGATAGATCCCCATAAATTCTCACCAAAACACACTTTTATAGCCCTACACAAAAAGCAAGAAAAAAGAAATAAATGCAGTTTTGACAGAAGGGGCAGATGTCTGAAGGTCAACGGGTCAGACGTCTGCTCCCTTAAAAAATTGATCCATTGGAATATTTAATTTAAAGTAGCGGTAAATTTTTTTTGAAAAGTTTTGCGTTGCAGACGTCTGAAGAGTAAATAGGCAGACGTCTGAACAAGAAAGATTTTTGTCAAAATAAAGCTTCATACGTCTGCTACGATCAACTGCAGACGTCTGGTACGGGGCCTCTAAAAGACAGAGCTGTTGGATATATATGCCCTAGAGGCCATTATTGTATATGTATACATGTGGATGCTTGGACATATGTATGTACAGGACAATCTTGCTCGATATGTTAGTATGTTATTTGGTTTGACTTTATCTTAATATGTGCATATGTTTCACTTGTTATTACGTATCATTTATACATATTGATAAAGCCCGTAGGATCATTGCTTGACTACATATGTTGTGATGACGATCATACTTGTGGGAGCTGGGTAGTCGATAAGCACATCTTTAAAGTGTCCCTAGTCGTACGAGTATCGAGACAGGGCATCGATACTCCGGAGTAGACTAGTGTATACGTTTCTAGACCCCGACGAGGGGCGATGGTTGGTCCCACAGCCATTGGTCTTTCGCACCTAAGATCATATATAGGTGCTCACTGGTGGTGAGTACACTGGACGGACTCACCGAGAATTTCTAGATGGTACTATATATATCGTCAGATAGCAGTTCTCAGGTGGCATGAGTACAGGTTAGTATTCAGACCTAAGATCGTTATTTTTCTCGTGTGAGTTCCCAATGTACTTTAATTACTATCCTACCATGGCTCTACTGAGTCATGCAAACAGGTTTTAGTTGGGTACAGACCCGAGCCACATGGAGGCAGTGAGTGATCGTTGGGGATTCGTCTCTCCCGGTATAGAAAGTTGATATCGCACCGTGTTCGATTGGCAAGCACCATAAGACCTTGGCTAAGGCGGTTGGGATTTACTGATAGGTTGATCAGTAGTTTCCCGGATTGGTACTGAGCCACATCAGCACGAATTATCGGGTTATTAGGGTCTGACGTTTACCACCCCTTAGACCCAGTATGCGATACTCTCAGACGAAGAGACCGGACTGTACGGAGATTGTCAAGATAGGCTCAGTAGGGATCCGGATGAGTTTACCCGTCGTCCTTTCTTTCCGAAAGGTACCCGGATAGCCGTTACGTACAGCTAGTGCCGCTGACGTGCTTGTGGTTATGGATTTATCTAGTAACTCACTGCCGGCGTACTGTCGAGTCTTTAGAGTCCCACACAGAGGGTTTCCCTGGTTAAGTCTAAATGATGTAGTAGCTGTATTCGATACGTGTAGGGTTCCGATCGAATGATTGTATTAGTTACCCGGACTTTCGATCGAACGGTTCATAATACTAGCCGGCTCGAGATTGAGCCGGATTATTAAATCAGGTATTGATTTAATAATTTACATATATGTATTTCGATATGTATATTCTAGTATTATGTTCTTTATGTTATTCTATCTCTTTGGATATTCGTATTTTAATATGAATACGGGTATGTATATACGGTAGAGTGTAATCCATATTTATACGGAAAACATTCTGGAAGGTGGACACCTCATTTTAGATTTATCCATTTATTTTTAATGGAAAATGAGGTGTAAAGGTGGTGAGGGGAGTATGGTGAGAGCCATGCTTCAATAGTATTGACAAATGAATTTTCAATTCATTTGTGCAAACTATTCAAGCATGATTGAGTTTATTATATTGAAAAAAGGTTTTTACAAAACCATGGTTGATCTTTTCCTCTCTCATGGATTTCATTCTCACCATATTTTCTTTACTTCACTCTCCTCACTACTTTTCTTGAGTTCCTCCACCTTCATCTTGAACCTCCTCTCTACAATCTCATGTTTTGAGAATCAAGAGAGGAGGTGAGATAGATACACACTTAGAACCTTTCACTACATTCTAGACACTTTAGATTAGCAATCTAAAGTCTCTAGTTACTCCACTAGACTCTTATTGTGGAGCTAGAGCCATAGACTACATCTCTCGGGTAGATCATCTTCGACGGAGGAAGACCAGCAATCAAGCTCGTTCCAAGATATCTTAAGGAGTAAGGAAAGGTGATCAAGCTCGTTTAACGAGATCTCTAGGAGCAAACGAAGACGATAGAAGACCAAAGGACATGGATATTTTGGTGAGGCACTTCTATCATAGTAGTTAGTGCAGGGTTCCCTAGGGCCACCGTTGGGTTTCGGGAGGCATCGACCATGTCGTTTCAAAAAAAATGGCGCACTAAAGAACCCTAATCTAGAATCTTAACTAGAGAATTAGACGAAACTAGAAAGTAAACATCTTTACATCTAAGTGAACAAGGAATACAACCTTTGTAGACCGGTCCTTCACTTCAATAGCTCCATGTAGTAGTTTGTTCGCTCCAAGTAGTGAACTCTCGGACTCTAGAAAGGCTCCACAAGATGAAAGGAACAGCCTTGCTTGAAGTCTTCGAGGCCGAAGATGATCTACGTCAAGGACACACCAACTCAAGCTACCTCTTCACTAATATGGAATTAGTGAAGCAAACACCATAAATTAAATGGCCAATCTAGTAGAAGACGATGAAGTAGGAATTTTGCCCACTTTAGAAATATTTTTCTCACTCATTTTCTTCTCCTCCCCAAAAGCTAGAGAGCTTGAGGAAGGAGATGAAGAAAAACAACCAGGGAAAAAGTCAAGTGTTGAATAAGAACCATGGATGAGTTAATATTATATACTAACTCATGTACAGACTAAACTATGGCTAATCTTAATGGTTGGGTTAATAAATATCTCAAGTAAAATAAAATTAGTGAACTTGGTCAATGGTTCCACAAGCTTCAACCATGTGACTAATTTCCATTTAATTTTGATTTATTTTAGATAAATAAAACCCTACATTATGTTAAGCATGGTGTGGGTCGTATACACCCATGTCTCATGTATCATCTAGCATGACACAAAAGAGTGTATATTAATATATATCACATATATACTAAGTGTACACAAGTGAGAAAAAGAAATCTTAAGTGAGAAAATATTAGTTAATGTAAGATAATATATCAAATATATAATTATACATTAAATTATTAAATCAAAACTTGATTTAATAATCCGTCTATATCACATACAACCGACTAATATCAAATGTATCAACTTATCGAATCAACACTTGATTCGACAGCTCGGCTATATCATATATAACCGACCGATATCATATATCACGAGAATAGAATACGGTATCACATACACGTATTAATCTCGGTCCTGCACATATCACATATGTGCTCCTACTTCATTTTGCTTGAGCCAGGAAAGCTCTATGTAGGACTCTAAAGACTCATCAATATGCCGGCAGTAGGTGGTGATCATATCAGTCACCCACAAGCCGCAAGCGGTCTGCCAAACGTAACGGCCACCCGGGTATCGAGCAATCAGAAAATCAACAAGCAAGCTTGCTCATACTTCTGCGAATCCAATAAGTAACACTACCGTACAATTCGGTCTCTTCGTCTGATATATCGCATATCTCAGCCTGGGGGTGGTAAACGTCAGACCCCAATAGCCTGATAAGTCATGCCGATGTGAGGCCCATAACGGTTTGAGAAACTACTGATAACACTTACCAGTAGATCTCAGCAACTCTGGCCAGGGATATCCTGTTATGTCCAATCAAGCATAGCGCACATCAACCCCCAATACCGGGAGAGACGAAATCCCCTGCTATCGCTCATTGCCTCCATGTGACTCGGGACTGTACCCAAAAACCATCATTTTGCACGATCTCTTGAACGCGGTAAGGTGGAAATTAAAGCACAGTGGGAATCACACAAGACTCTATGACGATCTCGGATCGACAGACTAAGCTGTACCAGTGTCACCCGAGAACTGCTATCTGACGATAGGTATAATACCATCTAAGAGTTCTTGGCGAGTCCGTTCAGTGTACCCAGTCTCCACTGAGCACCCGTATACCATCTCTGATGTCAAACATCAATGGATATGGGATCATCCATCGCCCATCACATAGGTCGAGAAGCGTATACGCTAGTCTACTCTGGAATATCGATGCCCCGTCTCGATACTCCCACGACTAGGAACAATTGAAGGATGTACTTACCGACTACCCTTGCCCCACTAGTATGACCTGCATCATAATCCCGGTAGTCAAGTACTCATCCTAAAGGCTTTATCAACATATAATAGAGAGACAATAAGTGTACATGTTAAGATAAAGAGCAACCAGAGAGCATACTATCATGTCGAGGAAGAAAGTTCTCCTTATATATGTCCAAGCATCCACTATAATATACATTTCATGTATAATAATGGCATCTAGGGTATACATATAACTAACAATCTCCCACTTGCACTAAAGCCATTTGTTGTAGTATCTCATACTCAACGCCCCATAAAATTCTCTCTAGAGAAAGGCCTCTGTGAGTGGATCCGCCGTGTTATTCTTTGCGTCAACTTTCCTTACCTTGATCCCTTGGAGATCAACCATCTCCCTGATCAGGTGATACTGTCCTCAGAATATGTCTGGATCGCTGATCGGATCGGCGTTCCTAGACCAAAGCCACAACTCCATTGTTGTCACAATAACAGTTATTGGATGCTCAACGGTAGGAACCATATTCATCACATGAACAAGAAATATCTAGACATCCACTTTGGTAGCATCGTTGGTAGCGATGTATTCAGCCTTTATCGTCTAGTTTGCCACGGTATATAGCCTGGAACTCTTCCAATATATCCTCCCTTCACTGAGGGTAAAGACAAAGCCCGTGACTTACTTTCAGTCATCCTTATTACTCTGGGAGCAGGAATTGGTAAAGGACTCCCACTGGAGTTCACCGTTACCAAACACCAAGAACATTTCTTTAGTGCTTCTTGTTCCCCTCCGAAAGACGCGGCGAAGACGCGGCGGACGTCTTGCCTGAAATTCGGGACAGATGCTAATTGGTGCTATCCGTCCACCTCTCCGAAGATGCTAAGTTGATTTATGACACCATGTATCGAAAGTTTAAACGGATGCGACCGATATAGCAGACTTCGTCAGATTCCCCCTCGTTTGAGGGGTTTTTGATTGTGGGGACGCTCTTCCCTGCAGGCGCAAGCCCCTACAGTTAATTACGCTACCGCATCACGGTAACAACTTTCTCCTTCTCCAGATGGTCACTTCGTGTCGTGGGTGTTTGTTTTGTTTGTGGTTGCCTGTGGATTGTATACGGAGACTAATTTATGTTGTCGCCCGTAGGGCGTGGATTAGTCCAAATCCGTATTTTCTTAGATTTGGATTTGGGGGTTCGGGTTTAAGGATACGTTAATCTCATTTGAGACTAAGATTAACTTAAACGTTAGTTAAGGATAAGTTAGTCTAATTTTAGACTAAGATCAACTTAACGGGATCGTTTATATCCAACAAAAGAGCATTTGGACTCTATTGTTTAGTTTAGGGACATTGCGGTCGATTACCAGTTTAAGGACATGGTGGTCCAGCGTTAGTTTAAGGACATCTCGGTCCATGGGCTTAAGGACCCCACAGTCCGAGGTTAAGGACATTATAGTCCGTGGGTTTATAGGGACCCCACAGTCTAGGTTAAGGACATCGTAGTCCATGGGCTTAAGGACCCCACAGTCCGGTTTAAAGACATCGTAGTTTATAGAATGTATGGTTGTCGGGACCCGTCACCTCTCTGAAGACGTTGAAGGATTACAACGACAAATATCAGAGGAGTAAAGAGATGTACCCTCGAACCGGTGTGAGTTGGTTGGAAAATCTGTAGTCCAATTTGGGACTAAGGTCTGTTGAAATATTCATGAGCAGATGTGCTCAATTAAATATGAATTGAGGACTTATGGCCAGAATTGGGTTAAGTCCAATAATATTAAAATGTTTAACATTTTATTGTTCTGGCCTGTTGAGCGTTTACTTGGGCTTGGCCCTTTTAATAATGCTGAGCATTAGATCCTGACATTTTTTGTCTTATATTGAATGCATAGTATTCATTAGAACGATGTGTGTTCTGACAGCGCGCCACGTGGTGTGCCAGGCGCTTTGCGCCAATTAAAGTGCGCATCGCGCTTCTGCCAAGTAGCGCACACGAAAAGGACACGTGTCGCGCTTAGCGCTAAGCGCCAGTTTATGAGCGCCTTGCGTTTCTGTTGAGTAGCGCACACGTAAGTGACACGTGGCGCGCTTGGCACTGAGCGCAGCGCATTGCGCTTTTGCATGAGTAGCGCACACGTGAGTGACACATGGCGCATTTGGCGCTTTGCGCCAGATGATGAGCGCAGTGCGCTATTTCAAAAGCGCAGAGCGCAAATTGCATACGTGGTTGACACGTGGCACGTTTTGGCGCAGAGCGCCGGTCCAGAGAGCGCAAAAGCGCAGTTCATGAGTGCAAGGCACTTTTCAATAGCGCAAAGTGCATTTGATCAATATTTATGATCAGAGAACAAGTTTGTGTTCTCCCTTTAAAGTAGGCTTTACCTCAAGGTTCAAGAACAAAAGTTCTTATTTATAAAAAGAACGTTGCCTTTGTAGATCAATGATCTGTGAATGAAGTAAATACTTCTTTTGTTTTTATGGTGAGATCTTTTGATCTCTTTTTTATCAAAGACCTTGGTCTTTGGTAGATCTATGATCTTTTTTAGAAGATAGTTCTTTTTTTCATGAGATGGTTTCATCTCTGTGTTTAAGAATCATGTTCTTTACCTTGAAGAAAATGATCTTCTTTTGCTAAAACCTTGCTTTTCTTTCTTTGAGTTTTCTCAAAGTTTGTAGGGGGGTTTCTCCCTCTCAGACTTGAAGTCTTGAGGCCTTTATATAGGGCAAGTTGATTTGTTAAATCAGTTAAAGAGATTTTTCTCTGATTGATTTGGGGATGTTTTCCCACTGTTAGATCTTTGATCCTATGGCTTCTGTTTTATAGAAGGCAATCTTCTTGTTTTTAACAAGATTGAGAAAATCTTTCCATAACAGAATTTTTAATTCTGATTAATTAATGATTTATCATTATTATTAGATCTTTTGATCTAACAGTGGGGAATTTCATAATTCCAGCGCTGGCGCATCCGTGCTTTGCACGTGGTGCACCGCTCAGAGCGCAGCGCACCCGTGTTTGACACGTGGCGCGCAGCGCAACTGTGCTAGCGCACCCGTGTTTGACACGTGGCGTGCAGCGCAGAGCGCTGGATCTGAAGCGTTGCTTCAACTTTTGAGTTTTGAAATTTTAAAACAGAGCTTTGCTCTGATTGGGGGAAGCAGAAGCGTCGCTTCATTTCCAATTTTGGAATTTGAACAGAGCTTTGCTCTGATTGGGGAAACACTTCTCAAGTACTTAAGAATGTCCTACACAACTATCCAGTGATTCTCCCAAGATCCGATTGATTCCTAATCACTACACCTAGGGAGTTAGCTAAATCCGGTCTGGTACATAACATCGTATATATGTTAGAGCCTAGTGCCAAAGAATAGCGTATCCCTTGCATGCGAGCTCTCTCCAAATCAGCCTTGGAAGACATCCTTTTGGAGAGAGTGATTCCTGAGTAAGCGGGCGAACCACCACGCTTAGAATCCTCCATACTAAACCCCTTTAGTATGGTGTTAATGTACCTGGATTTGGGACACTCCTAACATCCACATAGATCTATTACCATAGATCATAATCCACAAGATGTAGTAGGTATCATCCAGATCTTCCATGGAGAATCCTCGTGATAAGAGGAGCTTGACCGAGTGTAGCATAGGAAACCATTTCCTATCAAGAGTATACCATCTACGTACAATACGTGGAAGACAACCTTACTCTCTACAACCTTCTTGTATATATAAGGTTCATCTACCTTTTTGATGAAGTCAAACTCTTTGACCACCACATCAAAAGAGATGTTCCAACTCCGTGATACGCGCTTTAATCCTGACGGATTTAAGTATAGCCACTGGAGAAAAAGTTTCATCATAAACCACACTTGGTTGCATGACGAGAACCTTTTACTACAAGTCTAGCTTTGAAAGTCTCAACTTTTCCATTTACACCAAGAATCTTCTCAAGATCCATTTGCTTGCGATGGGTTTTACCCCTTCAGATGCAACGTTCAAAGGCATACTTTGTAGGTGTACATGGATTCCATCTTTGATAGCATAGCATCCAGTCATTTCACAGAGTCCCCACTCGTGATAGCCTGCCTGAACCTAGTTGGGTCATCATCTACCATGATGCAATCCCCGCTCCTACCGTCACCGAGAAAACCATAGTTTCTCTCAGGTGGATGAGGAACCATACTAGATTCGCGGAGAGGCTGAAATTCGTCGGAGACTATTGAATCCTTTAGTTTTACCAAATCATCAGCTGTTAGTTTGTCCAGCTGGAACTCCTTCCAGTTCTACCTCATGACCACTAATTTCTTCACAAGAAATTCATTTTCTAAAAAGGTGGCATGCTGAGAAACAAAACACCATTTGCTCCTCAGTGTAGTAGAAGATATACCCTCGCGAATGTTCGGGATATCTAACTGTAACATCTTAGAATGCGATTAGTGGTTAATTAAGCGATAATATGGTTTTTAGTAAAAAGTTTACCAAAAAGGTTTTTAAATATTTTATAAAAATTAATGAATATTTTATTAGAATTTAATTTGGGCTTGCACACACATGTGCATGTTAACTTAGGGATAATTTGGGGTTAAAGCATGCTTAAGTAGCCATAGTGCATTAACCATTCCATTAGGGTAATATGTAATTAATTAAGTATTTTGGTTTTCAAAAAAAATATATAATTTCCTTTTGGGTTGACTTGGGAGAGGAAGAGGAAGAGAGAGAGAGGGAATGATGAGGTTGAGGTAAGGGAGACAAGCATGCTTGGCATTTAATGAGGAGAGAGAAATGCCATGCTTGCTCCCATACCCCCTTCTCACTCTCTCTCTCTATTATTTGAAATCCCATTTTCTTTCTCTCATATTTTGCTATCTCTCTCTCTCTCTCTCCCCCCCACAATTGAACCTTTTTCTGCCCCTTCACAAAACCCCAACCCAAATCTTCAAAATCCTCACTACCCCTCACCAAAATTCACTTCACCCTTCTCTAAACTTAAGCCAAAGCCCATGGAGATCACTTGGAGCTTGGAAAGTTAGCGTTTTGAGCAAGTTTGGGAAGGTAGTCCCCTTCTTACTGTTAATTAGCTAGTTAACATGTTGTAGTGTCTTTTAGTTCCAGTTTAGAACCGTAAAGTCTTAAGTTTTGTCCTGATATCGTATTTTGTGTCGTTTTTGTGATACTGTAACCTGCTGTTAACCCGAGACTTTTTGGTAAAACCAAACAATGTAGTGTTTTAGAGCTAGTTACCCTGAGTGTGCACCTGGAGTTCGAGACCATACTGGCCGGTTTTGGCCGGCGACAGGGGGACAATTCCGGCGAGCTCGGTCTCGAAGGGAGCTGGGGGGCTGGAAATGTTAGGGTAGCTTTCTGCTCTGCTTTAGGGGTTTTTGGTACTGTTAGATTTTTTAGTAATGTCAGTGGGTAAAATCTGGGATCGTATAGATAGTTTTTAGCGTTACGTCGACGCGCGATATGGTGTCCGACTCAGTTCTGCGTTTCGCGTGAATTCTGCGAGCAGGATCTGTTGTTTTGTGACACACACACTTTAGCCGTTAAACGGACACTTTATGTGGGTGTTGGAGTCGGTGTGACGTTTTAAGTTTAATTGTGCGTTTTATTGGTCGATTCCTAAGTTTTTTTTGCTATGTATTATGTGTTAATAGGGTCGCAGGCGGGGATTTCAGACGCCGCGAAGAAGGGGAAGCAGGTGGTCGGATACGCTTAGTACGAGATCACCGGTGAGTAGATTTAACATCTACGGGAAAATCGTCCGTATGGCGTTATGCGCCAGGGCTTGATAGGATATTGTAGCAACATGTTATATTCATATATATATATATATATATATATATATATATATATATATATATATATATATAGGTTGTGCATATGTACCATAGTTGCATACCCCTCTCTTGTTGCATATGGACATAGTAGTTATGAGACACCGTACTGTTACTAACGGTTCATGCTGCACGAGCACTAATTGTATGTTACACACACCGTTAGTAATTACCATGACACTCGCACTATAGAATTACTATGAATCATACATCGTTTAGATTATCTCATCATTGATGATTAGCATGATTCTGTCCATACATAATTGCGTATCTACATACTTGCATTTTCACACTTGCTTATGCACATTGTACACTCTTACTTGCGTATATACCACTTGTACATCCATATTGGCGCACATGCATACACTCATACTTGCGTATATACCACTTGTACATCCATATTGGCGCACATGCACATTGTACACTCATACTTGCGTATATACCACTTATACATCCATATTGGCGCACATGCGCATTGTACACTCATACTTGCATATATACCACTTGTACATCCATATTGGCGCACATGCATATTGTACACTCATACTTGCGTATATACCACTTGTACATCCATATTGGCGCACATGCACATGTACACTCATACTTACGTATATATCACTTGTACATCCATATTGGCGCGCATGCGCATTGTACACTCATAATTGCGTATATACCACTTGTACATCCATATTGGTGCACATGCGCATTGTACACTCATACTTGCGTATATACCCACTTGTACATCCATATTGGCGCACATACATATTATACACTCTTACTTGCGTATATACCGCTTGTACATCCATATTTGCGTACATACACATTTATACATACATAGATGATGCTAGCTTTGATTTTGGAGAATTCGGGAACCGCATGACGTATTTTAAAACTGTATTCATTTTAAAAGAGCGGTTTCCCTCGATATGCATATATCACGGCTTTAAGTTGCATAAGTTACGTTGCATGGATTTACGCATTGAGTTTGGATTTCATGTAAATTTTGGATTTAAGAACCATGGTATTATTTTAAGAAAGCATGCACTGTTTTGAAAACCCGGTTTCTCTTGATATGGTATTTTAGTGCATCCACCATGAGTTTTCTCGGTTCTGAGAGCTTGTGTGAGTATACCCGATTCGAGGAGTGGCAGGCACTGTCTGCGGGTACATGGTGGACCTGGTATGGTACCCCGGGACAAGAAGACTCGTATAGATAGACGGTGAGCCCAGCAGAGGGACCACCACCACTGGTGATAGTATGGAGCCCGACGGATATCCGGAGGATACCGTCTGGGGGTTATGACATGAGATATATATTGAGGGTTGATCTGGTATGTGGCGCTTGAGAGATGAGGATTTTCGTGTCGATGCTGGACACGAGTATTTCATAATATTTTTGAGTGTCGATGTTGGGCACTCCTATTCCATGAGATTTACAGGATATGAGGGCCGGATAGAGTGACGGCGCCTGAGTTATCGGGATTTTGGGGTGTTTTTGGTAGACACCGAGGTTTTCCACGATAATGATTCGTGTAGATGATATTTTATCCCATGCTCAGCATTCATAGATATGCATTGCATCATGTATTTGTAATACCTGATAGAGTACCTTGCATGATTGTTGCATACCCAGATTATCATATTGATGTTATCAGATTGCACATGTTGAGTATCGCAGTACGTGCATGTTAGTGTATATGCCCTAGGGGCCATTATTGTATCATACTAGCTTGTATATTACTTAATGGAAGCTTGGGATATTCACAGTTATATAACAGTCTTGCTAAACATGGTAGTATGCTACTTGGTTTTATCTATCTTAATATGTGAGTATACGTATTGATAGAGCCCTTAGGATCTTACTTGACTACCAGCGTTGTGATGGCAGTCACACTAGTGGGGGCTGGGTAGTCTACAAGCACATCCTTTTCCAGGTCCCTAGTCGTAGGATTATCGAGACAGGGCATCGATACTCCGGAGTAGACTAGTGTGTATGCTTCTCATCCCAGTTGGGGAGATGGTCTGTCCCACAGCCATCAGTACGTCGTACTGGAGATTGTATACAGGTGCTCGTTGGGTTATGGGTATACCGGACAGGACTCGCAGGGAACTGTTGGTTGGTATTATACCCGTCGTCAGTTAACAGTTCCCAGGTGATATGAGTACAGTATAGTCCGCAGACTTGACACTGCTACTTCGCCTCGAGTGTGTCCCACTGTTCTTAGATTGCTACCCTACCACGGCTCAAAGGAGTCGTGCAAACAGGTAGCAGTTGGGTGCAGTCCCGAGCACTTGGAGGCAGTGGCGGTTAGACAGGATTCGTCTCTCCCAGTATTGGGAGTTGATATCGCACTGTGTCAGAGAGCCATTACGCAAAGTCTCTGGCCAGGGCAACCGAGATTTACTGGTAGGTTCCAGTAGTTTCTCAAGGTGTAATGGGCTACGCTCCGACACTATTTATACCGCTATTAGGGGACTGACGCTTGCCCCCTGGGCCCGATATGCGATAGTCTTAGACGAACGGACCGGACTGTACGGAGATTGTCACATCAGGCTCAGTAGGAATTCGGATGGGTTTCCTCATCGGCCTTCTTATCGACATCCACCTGGGGACCGTTACGTACAGCTAGTGCCGCTTGCAGTCTGTGGTTAAACCCACTGCCAGCGTAGTAGTCGAGTCTTTAGAGTCCCACACAGAGAGTTTCCCTGCTCCAGGCAAAACGATATAGAGGTCGTATAGTTTTACGACAAAAGGTTCGGACGCATACGTGTGTTTACGCACGTACGACGTTCGGACAGTTTTTACTAGCCGTCTTTGGTTTAAGCCAGATTCTAGTATCAGATTATTGGATTTATACAGTCTAAAGTTTTCCGTGTTTTCACGGATAGGAGGGGCGTTCTCGTAATTTGGCGGGAAGCTTCTAGAACGATGGTGACTTGAGGGTTTAGGTGGCATTTGCATTTATTGTTTTAATGACTCATTTGTGTGCTTCATCCTTGGAGTTAATGCTTCATTTATTGAACTAATGACTCATAAGATGAATCACTCATATGAATAAATGAAGGATGATAATTAATCATTTTATTTATTTATTTTGATAAATCATTATGCTTCATATATTCAAGAGAGATCATTATCTCATTCTCATTTCTCTTGCTCACCTTCTCTCTCCTCAAGCTCTCTGTCTTCAAACCCTAATCCTCCCCTCTTATGTGTTGAGATCAACGATTAGATAGACTAATTAATCCATTACCTCACTCTATATCACCTAGGTGCCTTTGATTAGCAGCTAAAGAAACCTAGTTACCTCAAGATTAGAGGTGAAGCTTAGAATAAAAGCTCTCGGGTGGATCATCTATTACGTAGAGGAGGCCGAGGAGGAGGTGGATAACGAAAAGACGAAGGACTAGATTCACTAGGTATAATCACTTCTCATAGTAGTTAACAACTCCTATGTATTTTTTAGTTATAGTTTAGCAAAGATTCTTCGGTTAATCGATGTTAACTCGAAGAACATGATTGTTTTTCATATTTCCGCCTCCCCGCAACTCGTGGGGTGTTGTACATCGACTTACAGTGCATACCTGCGATTACCTTTATATGTTATTTACTATTCATGAGTTGGCAACTCACCTCCGTTGTGCCACAGTGTTTGCAGGTTGACCCTCAGAGTAGTCGCGGCTGGGCTACCTCTTTATATCTTTTTGCTACGGATACCACTGCAGTTGGCGTGTGAGCCGTTTTGCTTATAGGTGGGTTTTGCGGTATCCGTTTATTTTCCATTTGTACACTCTATTGTATCTAGTACTCTCTATCTACCATTTCATGTAGTGACGTAGAGATCAGTTGTGATGACGATATTGTATATTATTTTGTACTCTGGATGTCGAGCTCGTGTGAGCCGACTTTATTATGCAGTTTTATCTTTTATACTGTTTTCACTTATTTTGTCCATTTCTTCGCTACGGCGTCGTATATTTTTCTCGTGGTGTTTGTTTCCACCGTTGGGTGTGATTGCTCCCGTTTAGGAATGCTTTATCTTTATTATATATCATGTGTTGTACCCGTTTTCGGGGCTAGTTTTTACAAAGAAGGTGCTGCCGAAATTTTTAAGAAAATAACTTAACTTTAAAGATTTTTACTCAAGGTTTTCTAAATGTTTTGAACCAATGTTTTCATCACTCGCTACTTTTAATGGTTTTGATTTCTGGGTTTCGGCTTACTTAATCGCGTTACGCCTGTAGACGTTACGTGGTTAAGTGCCGGTCACTGGTCGAACTTTGGGTCGTGACAAAGTTGGTATCAGAGCGTAGGTTTTACCTTTCGGAGTGTAGAATGACCTTGGTATGATGGAGTAGGTAGCTGTAGCAGAGCGGCGTAGCGTGTGTATGTTCCGCGGCATACTCACGATACGGTACTCTGCCTAAGTGACCTTAGGACTTATTGGATGAAATTCCTTCGTGATTTTGTACATCCTTGTGATTCGATTTCCGTATTCTTATCAAATCTTGTTTTCATTTCCAGCCATTATGCCGCCGAAAACTACGAGGGCGCAGAGAGCGGCTGCGAGAGCCGAGATCAGAGTTGACTTGTCTGAGACGAAGACTGACCTGGGCGGTACGCCAGTTGTACCGGGGCAGATTGATCCCCCTTCGACAGACCATATTGCTACGCTAGGGGCCGGTATATAGGAGTTGCGCCAGATGATGGGGTCGTTAGTTGGGGCCATTCGAGCACGGAGATAGGAGGTTTTTCCACCTATTGCGGGGACCACGATGGTACCTACGGTTTAGGCAGTTGCACCTGCAGCTACAGAGGTGATCACAGTATCGTTATCAGAGTTCATGAGGCTGAAGCCTCCGGTCTTCACAAGCACCGATGCAGCTGAGGACCCGCAGTCATTTATCGATCGGATGGCTCGGATATATCGTTCACTCAGATGCTTCGACGCGAGATGGGTGGATTTCGCCAGCTTTCGTCTGGAAGGTCTTGCGCAGAAGTGGTGCGAGTCTCTAGAGAAGGGCAGAGCCGCAGGTCTTCCTCCCATGACCTGGGCTGAGTTCGTGACGGTGTTTCTTGCCCGCTTCCTTCCACAGAGTGTCCTCGAGCGCGCAGTTTTGAGTCATTACGCCAGACTCCGGAGATGACAGTGGCAGAGTACGACGTACTGTTTACCGATCTATCTACGTATGTCCCGTATTTGGTAGCTACTGAGGAGATGTGGATCAAGAGGTTTGTTCGAGGCTTGCTTACCCCGTTGTTTCTCGCCATCAGCGCATAGCATTGTGATACCTATGCAGCAGCAGTGGATGCAGCCCTATTAGTCGAGGAGCGTCTTGCTGAGACGTCGGTCATTCCAGAACCGAAGAGGGTCCGTACTGATATATCAGCACGGGGACAGCCGTTTAGACGTCGCGACAGATTCCGTTCAGATAGCAGAGGCTTGGGACGAGGCCAGTTATTCAGCTCTTATTCCCAGGAGGGTCAGCAGTCGTCGCGTGGATGTTTTGGGTGTGGTAGTCCCCATCACCGCATCAGAGATGTACCGAAATACGCCGGAGGGAGGCAGTCGTACCGCATGTCACTTTACCACCTTCTCCACCTCAGAGGGCGTTGCCTCTTGCACCTGTTGTTGCTCCACGTCAGACCTATGCATAGAGAGGTCGTGGACGCGGAGGGTTTGTTCAGAGAGGACGAGGTGGCCAAGGCAGAGGACAGCCAGTTGCCAGTAGAGGACCGCCAGTCCCAGGTAGAGGGCAGGCACGGGTATTTACTTTGACACACCAGGACGCGCAGGCGTCCAATGCAGTGGTCTCAGGTACTCTTTTAGTATGTTCTTTTGACGCACACGTATTGTTTGATCCGGGGTCTACGCACTCGTATGTTTCCTCGCACTTCGTGCCGAGTTTGGGCAGAGAGTCGTGTTTGTTAGATCTGCCGCTTGTTGTGACCACTCCTGTTGGCGAGTCGTTTGTTGCGAGACACGTGTTCCAGTCGTGTGTTGTCCGTATTGGTGAGAGAGAGTTGTACATCGACTTGATCCTTCTTGAGATGTTGGACTTCGACGTTCTCCTGGGCATGGACTGGTTAGCCACATGCTATGCGTCTGTGGACTGCCGCGAGAAGACAGTTAGGTTTTGTTTTCCCGACGAGTCGGTTTTTGTTGTACAGGGGGACCGTGGTACCGCCCCTCACAGTTTGATTTCAGCCCTACGCGTTAGTCGGCTTTTGAGGAGGGGATGTCAAGGATTCTTAGCCTCCATTCGTGATACCGGAGCCACAGTAGATTCATTGGACCGGGTTACTATCGTACGAGAGTTTTCTGACGTCTTTCCTGATGAGTTGCCTGGATTGCCGCCAGAGCATGAGATAGAGTTTTGCATTGATCTGATTCCCGGCACGGGACTGATTTCTATACCGCCTTACCGGATGGCCCCGGCGGAGCTTAGGGAGCTGAAGGATTAGTTGCAGGAGTTGCTAGATAGGGGACTTGTACGTCCGAGTGTTTCGCCGTGGGGTTCTCCTGTCCTGTTCGTCAAGAAGAAGGACGGCTGTTGGCGTTTGTGTATTGATTACCGTCAGCTGAACCGGGTTACTGTGCGGAACAGATATCCCTTGCCTCGTATCGATGATTTGTTCAACCAGCTTCAGGGTGTGGGGCATTTCTCGATGATTGACTTGAGATCAGGCTACTATCAGTTGCGGGTTCGCAGGAGGATATTCCGAGGACGGCTTTTCGCACGCGTTACGGCCACTATGAGTTTTTGGTGATGTCGTTCGGACTCACCAACGCCCCGGTAGCGTTTATGGACCTGATGAACCGCGTTTTCAGACCGTATCTTGATCAGTTCATCATCATATTCATTGACAATATCTTGGTGTATTCCCGGAGCCGAGAGGAGCACGAGCAGCACTTGCGTATTATGTTGCAGACCATGAGGGAGCATCAGCTGTTCGCTAAATTCTCTAAGTGCGCATTCTGGCACGACAGAGTTGACTTCTTGGGTCACATGGTGACGAGAGATGGCATATGTGTGGACCCGAAGAAGATCGAGGCCGTTCAGTATTGGCCCAGACCAGCATCAGCTACTGAGATCCGCAGCTTTCTAGGACTGGCCGGTTACTACCGACGATTCATTCAGGACTTCTCCCGTATTGCTGCACCGTTGACCGGGTTGACCCGGAAGGGAGTTCCTTTTGTTTGGATGGTGGCGTGCGAGCATAACTTTCAGCAGTTGAAGACTCGTTTGACTACGGAGCCGGTGTTATCATTTCCTTCGGGATCGGGCGGATTTGTGGTCTATTGTGACGCTTCTCGAGTGGGGCTAGGGTGTGTATTGATGCAGCACGACAGGGTTATCGCGTATGCTTCTCAGCAGCTGAAGAAACACGAACAGAACTATCCTACTCACGACTTGGAGATGGCTGCAGTGGTGTTTGCACTCAAGATCTGGAGACATTACCTATACGGCGAGTCGTGCCAGATATTCACGAACCATAAGAACTTGAATTACATATTTCAGCAGCGTGACCTGAACTGAGACAGCGACGTTGGATGGAACTAGTAAAGGACTACGATTGCGAGATCTTGTATCATCCGGACAAGGCGACGTAGTGGCAGATGCTTTGAGTCGGAGGCCCGGAGATAGTTTATCCTGTTCGAGCGCAGTCCCGAGGCAGTCGTCGGCAGATTGGCAGATTCTATGCGACAGCCGAGTGCAGTTTGAGTTCACTCCGACCGGGGGACAGCTTGCGCATATCCGTGCACGTCCATAGTTGCTTGACCGTATCCGTGAGGCGCAGCCTAGTGATGACCGTCTTTCAGAGATCAGGGAGTAGGTTAGACAGGGCAGAGACTCCGAGTTCGTGATCGATGATCAGGGGATACTGTGATTTAGGACTCGACTGTGCGTACCAGATTCTTAGGGACTGAGGCGTGAGATTCTCGAGGAGGCGCATCGATCGGTATACAATGTTCATCCAGGTTCCACCAAGATATACCATGATCTGAGAGATGTTTATTGGTGGGGAGAGATGAAGAGGGACGTCACAGACTTCGTTTCGAGATGCCTGACTTGTCAGCAAGTCAAGGCCGAGTACCAGAGGCCTACGGGAGAGCTACAGCCGTTGCCCATTCCGGAATAGAAATGGGAGCAGATTTCTATGGATTTCATTGTGGGTCTACCCAGAACTAGTCGACGGTACGACTCCATTTGGGTGATCCTGGATCGATTGACGAAAGCGGCTTACTTTCTGCCAATGAAGACCACTTTTGGATTTACTCAGTATGCCCAGATATATATCAACGAGATTGTACGATTGCATGGAGTCCCGACTTGTATCGTGTCCGACCGAGGTACCCAGTTCACCAGCTGATTATGGCAGAGACTTCAGGAGGCTTTGGGCACCCGCTTGAGTTTCAGCACAGCATTCCATCCGCAGACCGACGGCCAGACAGAACGGACTATTCAGACTCTTAAGGATATGCTTCGAGCTTGTATTCTAGATTTCGGTGGCAGCTGGGATCGTCATTTGCCCTTGGTAGAGTTCTCCTACAATAATAGCTTCCAGGATACGATTCAGATGGCACCTTTCGAGGCTTTATATGGGAGGAGATGTCAATTGCCCGCCTGTTGGAAAGAGCTCAGCGAGAGCAGTATTTTGGGGCCGTAGATCGTACAGGAGACGACCGAGAAGATACAGTTGATTCAAGACAGGATGAGGACAGCTCAGAGTAGGCAGAAATCGTATACTGATAGACGCCGTCGCAGATTCGAGTTTGCAGTTGGCGATCATGATTTTCTGAGGGTCTCTCCGATGAAGGGCGTGATGAGATTTGGGCGGAAAGGGAAGTTTAGTCCCAGATTTATAGGTCCCTTCGAGATCCTCGAGCGTGTGGGTGCAGTTGCATATCGTTTGGCTCTTCCACCCGACTTTCCGGATGTTCACCCCGTATTCCACATGTCGATACTTCGCAGATACCTTCATGACCCTTCTCACATGATTCAGCACCAGACCGTTCAACTTGAGCGCAATCTTTCGTTCACCGAGCAGCCAGTAGTGATATTGGACCGGCAGGTGAAGAAACTTCGATCGAAGGTCTTGCCATCTATGAAGGTTCTTTGGCGCATCCCGAATGGTGAAGAGATTACTTGTGAGGCTGAGGGCGAGATGCAGAAGAAATTCCCCCATCTCTTTGAAGGTGCGCCTAGTAAATTATTTTAAATCCGGGGACGAATTTCTTTAAGGGGGAAGATTGTAACACCTTAGAATGCGATTAGTGGTTAATTAAGCGATAATATGGTTTTTAGTAAAAGGTTTACCAAAATGGTTTTTAAATATTTTATAAAAATTAATGAATATTTTATTAGAATTTAATTTGGGCTTACACACACATGTGCATGTTAACCTAGGGCTAATTTGGGGTTAAACCGTGCTTAAGTAGCCATGGTGCATTAACCATTCCATTAGGGTAATATGTAATTAATTAAGTATTTTGGTTTTCAAAAAAATATATAATTTCCTTTTGGGTTGACTTGGAAGAGGAAGAGGAAGAGAGAGAGGGGGAATGATGAGGTTGAGGCAAGGGAGACAAGCGTGCTTGGCATTTAATGAGGAGAGAGAAGTGTCATGCTTGCTCCCATACCCCCCTCTCACTTTCTCTCTATTATTTGAAATCCCATTTTCTTTCTCTCGTATTTTGCTCTCTCTCCCCCAAAACTGAAGCTTTTTCTGCCCCTTCACAAAACCCCAACCTAAATTTTCAAAATTTTCACTACCCCTCACCAAAATTCACTTCACCCTTCTCTAAACTTAAGCCAAAACCCATGGAGATCACTTGGAGCTTACAAAGTTAACGTTTTGAGCAAGTTTGGGAAGGTAGTCCTCTTCTTACTGTTAATTAGCTAGTTAACATGTTGTAGTGTCTTGTAGTTCCAGTTTAGAACCGTAAAGTCTTAAGTTTTGTGCCGATATCGTATTTTGTGTCATTTTTGTGATACTGTAACCTGCTATTAACCTGAGACTTTTTGGTAAAACCAAACAATGTAGTGTTGTAGAGCTAGTTACCCTGAGTGTGCACCTGGAGTTCGAGACCATACTGGCCGGTTTTGGCCGACGACAGGGAGGACAATTCCGGCGAGCTCGGTCTCGGAGGGACCTGGGGGCTGGAAATGTTAGGGTAGCTTTCTACTCTGGTTTAGGGGGTTTTAGTACTATTAGATTTTTTAGTAATGTCAGTGGGTAAAATCTAGGATCGTATAGATAGTTTTTAGCGTTACGTCGACGCGTGATACGGTGTCCGACACAGTTCTGCGTTTCGCGTGAATTCTGCGCGCAAGATCAGTTGTTTTCGTGTCACACACACTTTAGCCATTAAACGAACACTTTATGTGGGTGCTAGAGTCGGTGTGACGTTTTAAGTTTAATTGTACGTTTTATTGGCCGATTCCTAAGTTTTTTTTGCTATGTATTATTCGTTAATAGGGTCGCAGGCGGGGACTTCAGACGCCGTGAAGAAGGGGAAGCAAGTGGTCGGATACGCTTAGCTCAAGATCACCGGTGAGTAGATTTAGCATCTACGGGAAAATCTCCTGTATGGTGTTATGCGTCAGGACTTGATAGGATGTTGTAGCCACATGTTATATTCATATATATATAGGTTGTGCATATGTACCATAGTTGCATACCCCTCTCTTGTTGCATATGGACATAGTAGTTATGAGACACCGCACTTTTACTAACGGTTCATGCTGCACGAGCACTAATTGTATGTTACACATACACACCGTTAGTAATTGCCATGACACTCGCACTATAGAATTGCTATGAACCATACATCATTTAGATTATCTTATCATTGATGATTAGACTTGATTCTCTCCCTTTGTGTGCATACATAATTGCATATCTACATACTTGCATTTTCACACTTGCTTATACACATTGTACACTCATACTTGCGTATATACCACTTATACATCCATATTGGCGCACATGCATACACTTATACTTGTGTATATACCACTTGTACATCTATACTGGCGCACATGCGCATTATACACTTATACTTGCGTATATACCACTTGTACATCCATACTGGCGCACATGCGCATTATACACTTATACTGGCGCATCCATATTGGCGCACATGCACATTGTACACTCATACTTGCGTATATACCACTTGTACATCCATATTGGCGCACATGCATATTGTACACTCATACTTGCGTATATACCACTTGTACATCCATATTGGCGCACATGCACATATACACTCATACTTGCGTATATACCACTTGTACATCCATATTGGCGCACATGCGTATTGTACACTCATACTTGCGTATATACCACTTGTACATCCATATTGGCGCACATGCGCATTGTACACTCATACTTGCGTATATACCACTTGTACATCCATATTGGCGCACATGCGCATTGTACACTCATACTTGCGTATATACCACTTGTACATCCATATTGGCGCACATGCGCATTGCACACTCATACTTGCGTATATACCCACTTGTACATCCATATTGGCGCACAAACATATTATACACTCTTACTTGCGTATATACCGCTTGTACATCCATATTTGCGTACATACACATTTATACATAAATAGATGATGCTAGCTTTGATTTTGGAGAATTCGGGAACCGCATGACATATTTTAAAACTGTATTCATTTTAAAAGAGCGGTTTCCTTCGATATGCATATATCACGGCTTTATGTTGTGTAACAACCGAGTTCAATTATACCAATTTCTGTTGCCGTATGTGTTGTTTGTGGTGTTTATTTCATTTACCATGTTTAGTTGTGAATGGTAGTTTACTTTATATTCGACCCGCTTGCTTGAGCTTGTTGTTTCATAGTTATAGAATACCCTAATATCACATATTTTGCATATAACAATTTAAGTCACTTAAAATAATTTAAAAATACATGACATGGCTTGCATGATACCCCTAACCCCATGGTAGCGTCCTTGCATCGTGTTCTCGTCCCGTTCAGTGAAACGGACGTGTTTGGATGGCTACGCGCACGTACGTGCGTCCGTTCTTGGGGGTATGTATTTCTGTTACATAATCCTTCATTTTAAATTTTGGAACTTACAAAAAAATTTCGTATTTCAAATCCAAAATTTTGAACCCGACCCGGGCGCATTTCTGAAATATTTTGCAGTCCGCCTAAATTCAAATTGATTATTTTTATTTTATTTATTTTAGATTTTCTGTTAAAAAAATTGAGGAACTGAATGAATCTTTTAGTTTTAAAGTATAAAAATCTTTTATAAAATTTTATCAATTATTTTCCCCCACGAGCCAATGAGATTTTGGCTACTGCGCTTGGGCCCCACCACCGAGCCATCTCTCTCTCTTCTCTCTCTCTTTTATTTTTCCCTCCACCAATCAGAATCCTTCTCTTCTATTCGCTGGGCCCTACGCAAATCCTCTCTCTTCTTTCCCTTTCCCTTTCTCTCTCTTCTACGCAGCTCTCTCTCTCTCTCTTCTCTTTCTCTCTCTTCTCGCGCCCTCTCTCTCTCTTCTCACGATTACTGTGCTCTTCTCGACTCCCGTCACCGCCTTCCCCTTAGCATCACCTCCCTTCTTTCTCCTTCTTCTGTTTAAAATCCCATGCATCCCTCGCCACGAGAACCCACCAGAGAAAACCCTAACCCTTACTCCTCTGCCTCCTCCTCCCTCGGCCTCGCTCCTCATCCCTCATCATCACCTTCTTCCTCGACCTCATCTCCTTCCTCTCCTCTGCTTCCCCTCTAAACCCAGAAACCCTGCAACAAAACCCCAGTAACCTAAACCCTAACTCCTCGACTCAACTCACCGCCGATCACCACCCCGATCTCACCCCACTCTCCTCCCCTCCTCATCTTCCTTCTCTTCTTCTCCTTCATTTTTCTCTTCTTCTGTTAAACCCTGCACACTCCACAACAACCACGACCTATCACCTGATCCCCCTGCACCCTCGCCGGAGCTTCGCCGACCTTCACCGTCGACGCCATCGCCCCTCTGAAAATCCAGTGGGTAAGCCTCCTCTTCTCAAACTTCTCTATCCTCCTTCCATGCTTCTCTTTTCTTTTCCATACATTTCTCTTTGTTGTTATTCACTGTTGTTTCTCGGTTGCCGGAATCCGATCGTGCCGGCGACGATCCCGATAACTCAGTGAGGACATCTGACCCGTGTGATTCCATCGTGCGTTGTTTGGTCTCATTCCGTGTACCGTGCGCGCGTCGCGACTTTTCTCACCGACGTGAGACGTTCCGTTTACCATATCGCGATCCGTCGAGGCAAGTAAAACTTGCTACATGCTATCTATATGATTTTATAACTATTTATTTGAATATTAAACTTATAGATCGAATCTAAAGTCACATGTTCCAATTTAACAGTGCGATGTTCCGTTTATATGTTTTAGATTCAGAACTTGAAACATACCCGTTGCATTTTCGTTTACTATACCTAGTAATCACATCTGTATTTTAAATCACATAATAACTATTTACATAGTCTATGGTACCCTTTTATAGTTTTACCCTATTGGACACCCGTGTGCATCTTTAACCTGTTTTAGATACATTTGCATCCCTAGATCTTTTAACCCATAATAACAAGATTTTAACAATCCATATTTGTTTAAGTGTATGATACTTAATGTTGGAACCATAACCCTAACTCTAATCGATAACCATACATCTATATAGTTTATTCTGTACCTATTTGCATATCATATTACATGTTCCAGTTTATTGTTCTGTTAGTACCCATACTTGATTATCTATACCCATACTTATGTTAGTTTGATTATGAGCACCCACTTGACATCTTGTACATCCTGACACGACTTGTTACACTTCCTACTCGACACGACATAGTACCGTGCACCTCTAGACATGACATGATATCTATTTACTACCTGGCTTGACCTGATGTACCATGGCGTTACCTGTTACTTGATCTTGTGTCTAATGCCAACAAACCTGACATGTTGTCCTTACGGACAGTTCCTGTTGTCTATCCAGACAAACCTGTACCTGCCTGATCCTGTGTTGGCATTAGCTCTTGATTACTTAATACCCGACTTGAATACATATGACTTGGGGGTATGGGGAAATCAATGATGAAACCTGACATGTAACTCGATAGTTCTATACCTGTTCTGATCAGTCTTACGGGCTCGGCCAGCCCCGGAGTGATGCTACGGACATCACTCGTCATTACCTACCATCCTTTACTGCCTTGCGGCACGTCTCGGGTTCAGCCCGAGAGTCATAGACCATGATCCCGGGCACGCACGGGATACTATTGAGTTACATCGATGATTCATCAAATTGATTTCAAAGACTTGAGAGTAGTTAACCTAATAGACCGGTTTAGATTACTCACTGCACACTACCTTTCACTGCCCCGATTTATATTGTTGTTACACCCGCTTTACCAATTATGATCATACTTGCATGTCTTGCTACCCTGTTTATATATTATTGCTTGATGTTATAACGCGCTGACGTCTGGGTTTTGCATGGCCCAGATTCCGTACCTTTGCTGCAGTCCGAGCAGGAGTACTTCAGTCAGCAGGCTGAGCAGTGAGGACTCATTAGTAGTTAGTTCTTTTACTTTTTCAGTATTTTATTCCTGATGTGTGCCCGCATTATGGGGCATACATTCCAGTTATTCTTGTATTGGATCTTTTGCTTCCGGATTATTTATTCTTGACTCATTTTATTTTGGCTTATGGACATGTGCTAGATAGTTTTATTATTGTTCTTGATATCTCTACAGCCGTAATGTGACTGTGGAAGGATAATTCCTATCCACAGGTAGCATGGTTGGCTATGTCACGTGCCTACCTTAGCGTACTCTGGAAAACGGGGCGTGACATGTTGCCTACGTCACGTTGCATGGATTTAACCATTGAGTTTGGATTTCATATGATTTCTGAATTTGAGAACCGTGGTATTATTTTAAGAAAGCATGCACTGTTTTGAAAACCCGGTTTCTCTTGATATGATATTTTAGTGCGTCCACCATGAGTTTTCTCGGTTTTGAGAGCTTGTGTGAGTATACCCGATTCGAGGAGTGGTAGGCACCGTCTGCGGGTACATGGTGGACCCGGTATGGTACTCCGGGCCAAGAAGACTCATATAGATAGACGGTGAGCCCAGCAGAGGGACTACTACCTACCGGTGATAGTATGGAGCCCGACGGATATCCGGAGGATACCGTCTGGGGGTTATGATATAAGATATATATTGAGGGCCGATCTGGTATGCGGCGCCTGAGAGATGAGAATTTGCGTGTCGATACTAGACACGGGTATTTCATGATATTTTTGAGTGCCGATATTGGGCGCTCCTGTTCCACGAGATTTATAGGATATGAGGGCCGGATAGAGTGACAGCACCTGAGTTATCGGGATTTTGGAGTGTTTTCGGTAGACACCGGGGTTTTCCACGATGATGATTCATGTAGATGATATTTTATCCCATGCTTAGCATTCATACATATGCATTGCATCATGTATTTTTAATATCTGATAGAGTATCTTGCATGATTGTTGTATACCCAGATTATCATATTGATGTTATCAGATTGCACATGTTGAGTATCGCAGTACGTGCATACCTGTGATTACCTTTATATGTTATTTGCTATTCATGAGTTGGCAACTCACCCCCGTTGTGCCACAGTGTTTGCAGGTTGACCCTCAGAGTAGTTGCGGTAGGGCTATCTCTTTATATCTTTTTGCTACGGATACCACTGCAGTTGGCGTGTGAGCCGTTTTGCTTATAGATGGGTTTTGCGGTATCCGTTTATTTTCCATTTGTACACTCTATTGTATCTAGTACTTTCCATCTACCATTTCATGTATTGACTTAGAGACCAGTTGTGAGGACGATGTTGTATATTATTTTGTACTCTGGATGTCGAGCTCGTGTGAGCCGACTTTTTTATGCAATTTTATCTTTTATGCTGTTTTTCACTTATTTTGTCCATTTCTTCGCTACAACGTCGTATTTTTTTTATCGTGGTGATTGTTTCCGCGTTGGGCGTGATTGCTCTCGTTTGGGGATGCTTTATCTTTATAATATGTCATTTTACTTATATCATGTGTTGTACCCATTTCGGGGCTAGTTTTTACAAAGAAGGTGCTGCCGAAATTTTTAAGAAAATAACTTAACTTTAAAGATTTTTGCTCAAGGTTTTCTAAATGTTTTAAACCAATGTTTTCATCACTCACCAGTTTTAATGGTTTTGATTTCTGGGTTTCGGCTTACTTAATCGCGTTACGCCTGTAGACGTTACGTGGTTAAGTGCCGGTCATGGGCCGAACTTTGGATCGTGACACCAACAAACTTATATAGAACTGACCTTGCCTCGAATTTGTCCGGATTTTGCCTTTCAACATAGGCCGGACAACCCCATATCTTAACTCGTTTAAGACATGCTCTCTTTCCATTCCATATCTCATATGGAGTGGTAGGCACTGATTTGGATGGAACCCCATTCAATAGGTATGCAGCTTCTCAAGTGCATAATCCCCAAAAGGGAACAGGTAACTCAGCAGTACTGCACCATATCTCATAGGGTGCGATACCTCCGCCCCGATACACCGTTATGCTGTGGTGTATACGAAGGAGTAAGCTGAGAGAGAATCCCATTCTCCTTTAAATAATCCAGGAACTCCATGCTCAAGTATTCTCCACCTCGATCACATCGAAGGACTTTAATACTTCTACCCGTCTTGTTCTCAACTTCAAGCTTATATTTCTTGAATTTCTCAAAAGTTTCAGACTCGTGCTTCAACAGGAACACATGTCTGAATCTTGAGAGATCGTCGATGAATGTAATGAAGTACAATGAACCAATCCTGGAATTTGTAGACATAGGACCGTATACATCATTATGTATCCGTCCCAAGAGTTCAATAACTCTTTCTCTGTTTCTAGTAAATGGAGTATTGGTCACTTTACCTTTGTGACAAGACTGGCAAGTATCATAAGATGAAAATTCGAAAAGATTCTAATATTCATCCTTATGTAACTTAGCTAGTAGTGTCGCATTGATATGACCTAGTCTACAATACCACAAGAAAGATTCGTTCATTTCTGAACTACTCCTCTTGTGTGTGTTCGGTATACATTAAACTGTGGTTTGATTTAGAACGTATATGCCATTTCATAACGTGCATGATCCAATCAACTCTTGATTCAGGAAAATGTTCACAACATTATCCCGTAATACAAAATTATATCCTTCTTTAACTTAATAAAGAATCTGATGTAATGTTGTATATCAGGTTCGGTATGTAATAACATTTGTTCAGAATCAATGTATTTGCCACTTGGTAATACAAGGTGATATCTGCCAACAGATTTGGCTGCAACAATTGCATCATTCTTTAACACTTAGAGATATATCACCCAATCCCAGTTCTTAACATTTCTTAACCCATGTAACAGATTATATATATGGGATCCTAATCCGGTATCTCATACCTAGAACGTAGAGGATACTGAGAAACAGTTCTCGGTAACGAACACACCCGAAGAATATGCATCAACATGCTCATTCATCGATTGGGTCATGTGGAAATCCAGATATTCCCCTATTTCCTGCTCAGACTTATAACAATTGTAAGATAGAGCGGAACCAACGTTCCCCAGCTCAGCATAATAAGTAGGTTCGGTCAATACATCCATATTATTATCTTGATTAAGGCGTGACATGGTCGTTACCAGGAGAGAGAGAAAAGAAAACACTCAGCGTATGCTCTTGCAAGATCAGATTGGTTATTATTTTATCTAATCAGGATGGCTCCCATTGTTTTTATCAAATCTTCCTTCAAACCCTAAAAGGTAAGACTAGCCGGGATTAATTACACACTACAAGTTCGTCAATCTTTCGGCCAGGCCAGTGTTGGTACTTTGAGGGAGGTTCCCCGTCTTTCGCACGGACCTAATTAAAATAAACCTCGTTTTCCCAGGGGCATAACCCTGTAAACACATTTCTAGACACCTACTTGATCAACTAATTGTAATGTGCAATACTCTCCCAGGAGTAACTCTTACTCGCAGTGGGTATCAGGATCCAACTATCTCATAGAAGGCATGCAATTTCATTGCAAATTTCAACAGTTGAAATTCCCGATAATATTTTGCCCCTAGCAACTTATGACCTTGGCTATGGTCAACAAATCATAAGCGCTAGCCAAGTTCAATCCGTTATTTCATGATTGAATTAAACCCACCCGTACGACCCTTGACTAAGGTCAACAAAGCCGTACGATTACCCTAACCCAATCGCATCATATGCTGCAGATAAACACTAATTAGCTACCGCACACTACGCCTTGGCTAAGGTCAACAAACGCAGCACGAATACTAAAAATTACTTATCTGAAATGACGGAGGGCTACGACAGGTTTTTAAGAAACCCTTTTTCGTAATGAACTTGATATTGTTGTAGAATCGAGTGATTTTGAAAA
Organism: Agapanthus africanus; assembly: GCA_030015575.1. Taxonomy (NCBI): domain Eukaryota; kingdom Viridiplantae; phylum Streptophyta; class Magnoliopsida; order Asparagales; family Amaryllidaceae; genus Agapanthus; species Agapanthus africanus. Next base: position 450,377,731 of record CM057349.1, on the reverse strand, counting down.
GGAGTGTTTTTTAGGGTTTTGCTAGTTTTGCTAAAGAGGTCACTCCCGGTGAAGAGATCTCGGCTCTTTCCTCATCAAATGAGGTGCTGGATATTTCATAAATACCACTATACAAAACAAGAACTAGAAAAGCAATCAAAAGACAAAATCGAGTGGGTTGTAGCATCTGCTAGTTTCGCTAAAGAGGTCACTCTCGGTGAAGGGATCTCAGCTCTTTCCTTATCGAATAAGGTGCTGGATATTCTATAAGGAATACCGCTATGCAAAGCAAGAACTAGAGCTACCAGTTTTTAAAACAAGATTCTGCAACATCTTTAGGTTTCTTTTATTCCATTAATCTCATTAATGAAGTCATATCAATTATGCTACCTAAGCATCACAGAAGAAACGAAAGCAGCAATATTTATTATATATAAAATAAGCATTCATCTCAGAATATCAAGTGATCACATCACAGAATAACAGCAACAGAAGAACACATATGAAAAGTAAATAATTTACATCAATGCGATATACTAGGAATTCCGTGTTTTAATTAAGCCAATTAAAAAACGCGAATTCCACGGTCGCGATGAATAGCCAAACCCACATCTCCAGACCCCTACGAGAGCGGCAAGCAACCCTACCAATTCTAGAGTTAGGAGACCCGGTCTCGACTCCTCGAGATGGTCTCCCACTGGACTCTAGAACCCGGTTACATGCGCTCTCCTCCTTGGGTCTATCCTAATGCGGAAAAGTAAATAATATAAATCAATGGTGACATCATCCTCAACCCGGAAGTGCCCCAATAAAAGAATATTACATACAAGTTTTTACATGAATGAAAATGAAAAACTCTCATCTCACATAAAAAAAACCCGGTATTCAAAACAAGACGATCCAATATAGTATATCACAGCAACACATAACATCACATGTCATCAACGTAAGTAAATATGCGTATCCCAATTGTCGTTGACATATAGCAACGAAACCGGCGATACACCACATATTACACTTACAGTCGCAGAAAAGAAAGTGAAAAACTACAACAATTGGAATCCGCAACCATCTTAGCATCATAAACCCAATGTATCACATACTTCAGATTTCATGCCTAACCAAATGAATTCCTTAGACATCACATGCCTAATAATTATAAACTCCACATTTTAATCTCGATATTGAAAACACTTTTCAATAACCAGTCGGGTAATTCAACAAGATTCCCGACAACCTGATCAAATGCTCGTCGGAAACTTTAGTAGACGGCCGCACCCCCGATGTCGTCGACGAAGTGCACTTAGGTGGAACACCGCGGCCGCGAGCACCCGAACGGATGCTTTTGGCGACGGGGTTCTCCTATAGTCATTTAGTCGGGGCTATGGGGCGTGGTTATCTAGTAAGGTTACCCGGCGAGTATTCGAGTACACTACGTAATTGCGACGGACTTTTGATCCACATCAAAATCCCGTGGCAACCAATCAAATGAGACTGAATTGCTAGATTTATAAAATTCAAATTAGTTTTCAGAAAACTAAATATTGTGGATTCCAAGTATTGTATCACAATCACAGATAGCTAGACGATGTTAAACTTTTCGATCGAATCAACAAACACCCAAAATTTCCTAAAGAGCTCAACACTTGAGCAGAGTTTCAAAAGTACCCAGAACATGCCATAGCACCTATGGACCAACCGTAGAAGGGTCAACCCCTGCGTCACCTATGGCGCCGCGGAACTACCACAAACCCTAGGGTTTAGTGGCGGTTCCAACGGTCACAAAATCGAGTTAGGTTTTCGTTCTTCTAGAGGGTCCATAGAAAACACCTGCATGATTTTTTGAAGATTTTAAACTTGGAAAAATCCAACTCTTGGAAAATTTCCAGCGAGGGAAAAATGGGTTATTGATATCTGTTTGAACTTTTTAACGTCGTCTAAATAACCCGAAATAATGTTAGAATTACGACTATGAAACACTCTGAATTGCCTTTACACAAAGATAACATTACATACAATTTTAGCAAAAACAAGTAACACCTGAAACACCAAAACCCAGAGACTGGAACACCACCAAAAATTGAAGCCAGAAGCCTACAACAAAATCGGCGAGCTCGGAATTTTAATAGATGTCGCCGGCCAAAATCCGGCTTGAGGGGCTCAAATTTCTGTGGTGTTCATGTTACATCTCATATAATATTCTGCAACTGCTTAAAAAAATTTTAGACACCTTAAAAATTTCGACATAAACTTGGTTTTTGTTTCGGGTGTTTCGGAGTTGTTTCGGTTTCATAATTCTACAAATATCATCTAATTCTCTAGCATAGCTCTGATACCACTGCAGGATTCCATAGGGTCGCCGCTGGGTTTCGGAAGACATCGACCATGCCGTTTCAAAAAAAATGGCGCACTAAAGAACCCTAACCTAGAATCTTAACTAGAGAATTAGACGAAACTAGAAAGTAAACATCTTTACATCTAAATGAACAAGGAATACAACCTTTGTAGACCGGTCCTTCACTTCAATAGCTCTATGTAGTAGTCCGTTCGCTCCAAGTAGTGAACTCCCGGACTCTAGAAAGGCTCCACAAGATGAAAGAAACAACCTTGCTTGAAGTCTTCGAGGCCGAAGATGATCTACGTCGAGGAGATACCAAATCAAGCTACTTCTTCAATAATATGGAATTAGTGAAGCAAACACCCTAAACTAAATGGCTAATCTAGTATAGGATGATGATGTAGGAATTTTTCTCACTCATTTTCTTCACCTCCCAAAAAGCTAGAGAGCTTGAGGAAGGAGATGAAGAAAAGCAACCATGGAAAAAGTCAAGTGTTGAATGGGAACCATGGGTGAGTTAATATCATATACTAACTCATGTAGAAACTAAACCATGGCTAATCTTAATGGTTGGGTTAATAAATATCTCAAGTAAAACAAAATTAGTGGACTTGGTCAATGGTTCCACAAGTTTCCACAAGCCTCAACCATGTGACTAATTTCCATTTAATTTTGATTTACTTTAGATAAATAAAACCCTACATTATTTTAAGCATAGTGTGAGTCTTATACACCCATTTTTCATGTATCATCTAGCACGACACAAAAGAGTGCATATTAATATATATCACATATATACTAAGTGTACACAAGTGAGAAAAAGAAATTTTAAGTGAGAAAATATTAGTTAATGTAAGAAAAAATATCAAATATATAATTATATATTAAATTATTAAATCAACACTTGATTTAATAATCCAGCTATATCACATACAACTGACTAATATCAAATGAATCAACTTATCGAATCAACACTTGATTCGACAGCCCGGCTATATCACATATAACTGACCGATATCACATATCGCGGGAATAGAATACGGTATCACATACACGTATTAATCTCGGTCCCGCACATATCACATATGTGCTCCTACTTCGTTTTGCTTGAGCCAGGAAACCTCTGTGTAGGACTCTAAAGACTCGTCAATACGCCGGTAGTAGGTGGTGATCATATCAGTCACCCATAAGCCGCAAGCGGTCTGCCAAATGTAACGGACACCCGGGTATTGAGTGATCAGAAGATTAACAAGCAAGCTTGCTCATACTCCTATGAATCCAATAAATAACACTACCGTACAGTCCGGTCTCTTCGTCTGATATGTCGCATATCTTAGCCTGGGGGTGGTAAACGTCAGACCCCAATAGCCTGATAAGTCATGCCGATATGAGGCCCATAATGGTTTGAGAAACTATTGATAACACTTACCAGTAGATCTCAGCAACCCTGGCCAGGGATTTCCTGTTATGGCCAATCAAGCATAGCGCAACATCAACCCCCAATACCGGGAGAGACGAAATCCCCTGCTATCGCTCATTGCCTCCATGTGACTCGGGACTGTACCCAAAAACCACCGTTTTGCATGATCTCTTGAACGTGGTAAAGTGGAAATCAAAGCACGGTAGGAATCACACAAGACTCTATGACGATCTCGGGTCGACAGATTAACCTGTACCAGTGTCACCAGAGAACTGCTATCTGACGATAGGTATAATACCATGTAGGAGTTCTCGGCGAGTTCGTTCAGTGTACCCAGTCTCCACTGAGCACCCGTATACCATCTTTGATGTCAAACACCAATGGATATGGGATCATCCATCGGCCATCACATGGGTCGAGAAGCATATATGCTAGTCTACTCTGGAATATCGATGCCCCATCTCGATACTCCCACAACTAGGAACAATTGAAGGATGTACTTACCGACTACCCTTTCCCTACTAGTATGATCTGCATCATAATACTGGTAGTCAAGTGTTGGGGTAAAAATTTACACCCCGGTTGACCGAGTTAAAGTCAATGTCAACCCCCAAGCTAGGTGGGCCCAAGCCCAGGTCAAGCGAGCCCATGCCCAAGTCGAGCCCGCGGCCAGCCTCCCCATGCCAACAACGAAATCATGTCATAAATAATTTTAATGTAATTTTTTATACATGAATGTAAGCAAAATGGGCATAAAGCCAATATTTTGTAAGCACATGGCTTATGTGCAAAAATGAAATGGCACATGAGCCATGGGATGGGCAAAACGCCATTTTGCAAAGCCCAAGGGGCTATATGTAAATATGTAAACCTATATAAGGAAAAATGATGATGAATAAAAAATACATACTTTTCATTCTCTTCAAAAAAAAATTAGATCTGAGATCTTTTCTCCTTCCTCAAGGTTCCAAAACCTTTTTCTTTCTCTTGAATTAAATCAAGGGTTTTACTCTTCCTTTTCAAAAACAAAATAGTTTTTCACCACCAAACCCACAAAGAGGAACTTGGATCTGTCTTTAGATCCCAAAAAGGAGAGATTTTGAGATCTCACATCTCTTGATCTTCAAGATCCAGCTAACAGTGGAGGAAGAAGAAGAACCCCTTTCATTAACCCCAAAAACACACTCAGGAGTCCAACTCCACTCCGATTTCTCTTCCGAGAATCTTTTTAGGCTAAAAGCCTCTTTTCCTCGCCGGCGCTCAAGCGCAGAACGCCCGCGTGCCGACACGTGGCGCGCTTGCGCTCAAGCGCAAAGCGCCAACGTGCCGACACGTGGCTCGCTTGCACAAACAGCGCCCTACGCTCGAGCATAAAGCGCCCACGTGCCGACACGTGGCGCGCTTGCGCTCGAGCGCAAGTCGCCCCAGTGCCGACACGTGGCGCGCTTGCGCTCGAGCGCAAGTCGCCCCAGTGCCGACACGTGGCGCGCTTGCGCTCAAGTCGCCCCAGTGTGCTCGAGCGCAAGTCGCCCCAGTGCCGACACGTGGCGCGCTTGCGCTCAAGCGCACAGCGCTTTGGCGCAAGTCGCCCCCGTGCCGACACGTGGCGCACTTGCGCTCAAGCGCCCAGCGCTCAAGCGCAAGTCGCCCCCGTGTCGACACATGGCGCACTTGCGCTCGAGCGTCAGGCGCTGAAGCGCAAAGCGCCCACGTGCCGACATGTGGCGCGCTTGCGCTACAGCGCTCTGCGCTCGAACGCAGAGCGCCCACGTACCGACACGTGGCACGCTAGCGCCTGAGTGCACAGCACCTGGACGCACAGCGTCCAAGGCGCTGGCCCCATGCATCCTTTGGATGCCTTTTCCCCCTCTTTCTTTTATACATGTATATACATATATACATATATACACACACACACACATATGCATACATATGTGCACACACACATACTCCACGACACTCTCCCTGTTAGAAAAAAATTTCTAACGGGGCGCTGCCCCGCACCCCGCAAGGGGGCTGCTAGCCCCCTTGACCCCCAGCCCGCTATCCGGGTAGCGGGACCCCCGTAAAAACTCTGCGTGGCTCCCGATATATTTAAACCCCCCCTCCAAAACAAAACACACGTACACTGCACATTGAGTTCGCATGACCAGTTTAACCCGTTAATCGGAGGTTCCCTCGCCCCAAAGGCGAGGGGTAATTAACGGCAGCTTAGTTCGCGGCTGCCGGAGATTCGGATCCTCACAATCAATAAAACCGCGGCCTACCCTAGGCAGGGGGAATCTGTAGTATACGCCTGACAAGCGCGCGCGTATTCCCATCTCAATGGGGTGACGAAAAACACCCTACATCAAGTACTCATCTTAAGGGCTTTATCAACATGTAATAGAAAGACAATTAGTGTACATATTAAGATAAAGAGCAACCAGATAGCATAATATCATGTCGAGAAAGAAGGTCCTCCCTATATATGTCCAAGCATCCACTATAATATACATCACATGTATAATAATGGCCTCTAGGGCATACATATAACTAACAGTTAGATATCCTCTTTGTTTGCTAGTTTAGGTTTATGGTAGATTCTAGAACGGTTTTTTTAGCGCCAGTTTTTCAAACTCTAAAAAAATTTTGTTCCGCAACGGCCACGGTAGATGGTCAGGGCACTTGGAAAACCCAAAATGGTATCAGAGCCACGCTATAAATCTTAACTGGCTAGTTTAGACAAGTTTAAAATATCGATCGACGAAATTTTTCAAAATCGCAATTCCAATTTTGTGCTTGCTGTCGATTTTAAAAATTGTTCAAAAAATTATTCAGGGTATCTTAAAAATGCATGCATGCGATTTTAGAAGGCCTGAAGAAATTTGGGCACATAAGCCTATCATACAGCCGCGGAACCGCCGCATAACATGCTTGTTGGTGGCGGTTCCGCGGTCGAAATGGGACCGTGTGCACCAAATTTCTTCTGGCACTCTATTATATGGAAATGTGATTTTTGGGATGTATGATTTTGGCCTAGATTTGTTTGAGTACTGGTTAGCACTTGCGGCCAATACGGATAAGTTTTAGTCGATCGAAATTTTACATAAGTGTTTATCAGTGCATGTGTTAGTATCTACGACCGTGAATATCATTGAGCGGTATAACCCGACTAATTGCTATATGTTCTATTAGACGGGTTTGCGAATATGATATTCACGTTGATGTTCTGTATTGTGCTGATATTGTGGATGGATTGCCGTGGTGGATAGCCTATGGTGCAATGGTAGTAGTACAGTTCAGATTTATTTATGTATTCGTTATTGCGGGGCGAGCGTCCGACATGCGGACAACCATTTCTGCCGGATTGTATATTATTTTATTGGGGCACGACCGGGTTGAGGTCAATGTCACCATTGTACATATATTTTTCTTTTCTGTACTAGAATTACCCCGCGGTGGAGTGCTCGAATAGCCGGGTTCTAGAGGCAAGGGGCCCGCATCTCATGGCATTGAGACGGAGCGGGCCTTACTCTAGAATTGGCGGGCTATTCGCCGCACTCGTAGGGGGTATAGGTTGACCCAGGAGGGGTGCTCAAGTTACCGGATTCCGTGAAGTGCTAAGTGGCCCATTCACTTTGTTGATTGGGGTTGCCTCACTTCTGGAATTGGCGGGTAACTTGCCACACTCGTAGGGGTCCAGGTTTTCATTGCACGGGTTATCCATACGACCAGGAACGTCGGGTCTCACTGGCGGCTCAAATGAAACCCGAGGCTCCAAGATTATCCACCATTCTGTGTTGTTGTTGTTTTGTGATGTTGCTTAGATCATGCCCGGGACGAATGTTACACACACACACACACACACACACACACACACTAGTAGATGTTGTATATGTTTTGCACCCGCGCTAGTCTAGCCCCTGCTCTGTCGTTAGTTAAGTAACCTAACGGTGCATGATGGGGCCCCATGGCGAATGCGGATGGTATATACGTACATTGTATTTTCGTTCTTTTCTGGTGTGATAGGAATTAATTGATGGGACTGCATTTTTTTTGATTAATGCAAGAAAATAAACCTAAAAGATATTGTTGGAACAAATTTCGAAAAACTATAGTCATATTCTTTCGCTTTGCATAGTGATATTCAATTAGGAATATCCAGCACCTCATTCGAGGAGGCAAGAGCCTAGATCCTTTCACGGGGAGTGACCTCTTGAGCAAAAGTTTATGCTATAGATTACTCGGTTTTCTTCAAAACCACAAGTTTTCAAAAGCGGAGCCTAAACCACTCATTTTCAAAACTATTCGGTTCCTTCAACGATATCAAGTTCATTACGTTTGTTTTTTGCCAAAAACCAGCCGTAGCCCTCCGTCGTTTTAGATAATTAGCACTTAGTATTCGTGCAGCGTTTGTTGATTATTCGTCATGGCGCAGTAAACGGTAGCTAAGTAATGATTCTCTGTTGCATAGATAATGCGATTGGTTAGGACAGTCGCATGATTTTGTTGATTATTCGTCATGGATCGTGCAGGTGGGTCTAATGCAATCTTGGATAACGATGGGTTGAACTTGACTAGGACCTTTTGATTTTTTGATTATTCGTTAAGGTCACTTGGGTCCTAGGGGCAAAAACCACATCAGGAGTTTCAAATATACAGGAAACTTGCTAGCGTTGCATACCTTCTGGAGTGTGGTGACTAGAGTGGCTTCCGTCTAGTTTATCATGCAATAATAGTTGGATCCCAATCCCACTAATGAGTAGGATTACTCTTGAGATATATTTTTCACTTCATAATTTGCTGACCTATTAGGTGTCTAGAAAAGTGTTAACAGGGTTACGCCTCTGCGGAAACGAGATTTATTTTAATTAGGTTCCTGCGAGAGCACGAGTAACCTCCCTCGGAGTACCAACACCGACCTGGCTGAACGGTTGGCGAACTTGTAAGGTGTTAATGATCCCATCTAGTTCTCCTTTTAAGGTTTGAAGGAGAATTCGAGAAAACAGCGGGAGCCATCCTGATTAGATAAATTAATAACCAATTTATCTTGCAAGAGCGCATGCTGAGTGTTTCTTTTCTCTCTCTCCAGGTAGCAACCAATTCATGCCTTAATTAAGATAATAAAATGTATCGTTTGACCGATCCGAATTCTTATTCGGGGCTGGGGAACGTCGGTTCGGCTCTAACTTATGACAATAGTCATGAGAACGAGCAAAGGAAAGTGGATTGCATGAATTCCTTGATGACCTCAACGAAGAAGAAGCATACTATTACGTCTCCTTCAGGTGTTCTTGTTATTGAGAACTGTTTTTCGGTCAGTCCTACTTCCTGGGTACTAGATACCAGATCAGTATCTCATATCTGTAATTTATTGCAGGGAATGAGAAAAAGTAAGATAGTTGGACCTGGTGATATGTCCCTCAGAGTAGGGAATGGAGCACAGGTTGATACTGCCGTCGTCGGTGAATATCACCCAGGATTGCCAAATTGCAACACAATGATTTTGAACAAATGCTACTATGTACCTTCCATGGTTTACAACATAATATCAGTTTCTTTACTTGATAATATGGATATAAGTTTGTTCTTGATAGAAATATCATGAACATGTACCTTAATCAGGTATTGGTTGCAGAAGGTACACTATGTAATGGTATCTATGTTCTAAATCAAAACACAGTTTTCAATGTACAAAACACACACAAGAGGAAGAGTTCAGAAGTGCACGAATCCTACTTGTGGCATTGTAGACTTGGTCATATTGGCGAGAAAAGACTAAGTAAGTTGCATAAAGATAGATATTTGAATACGTTCGAATTTTCATCTTATGAAACTTGTCAGTCTTGTCTCAAGGGAAAGATGACCAAATCTCCATTCACCGGACACGGAGAAAGAGCTACAGAGCTCTTGGGACTCATACACAGAGATGTATGTAGTCCGATGTCTATACATGCAAGGGGTCGGTTCTTTTACTTCATTACATTCACTGACGATCTCTATAGGTTCGGATATGCGTATCTTTTGAAACACAAATCTGAAGCTTTTGAGAAATTCAAAGAATATAAGAACGAAGTAGAGAACCAGACTAGAAAAAGTATCAAGATCCTCCGATCTGATAGAGGAGGGGACTACTTAAGCACGGAATTCCTAGAATACTTGAAAGAGAATGGAATTCTCTCTCAGCTTACTCCTCCGTATACACCACAGCGCAATGGTGTATCGGAGCGGAGGAATCGTACCCTTTTGGATATGGTTCGCTCCATGATGAGTAATACTGAGTTACCTCTTTCATTTTGGGGACATGTGCTTCAAACAGCAGCATATCTTTTGAATCAAGTTCCGAACAAATCCGTGCCTACCACTCCATATGAAATATGAAGTGATAAGAAACCATGTCTTAAATTCATTAAGACATGAGGTTGTGCGGCTTATGTTAAAACGCAAAAACTAGACAAACTAAAGGAACGATTAGTTCTATGTAAATTTGTGGATATCCTAAGAATTCAACAGGATGTCTATTCTACCACACTAAGGAACAGAAGGTGTTTGTATCTCGCCACGCCACCGTTTTGGAAAGAGAATTTCTTGCAAAAGAAGTTAGTGGGAGTATGGTAGAACTGAAAGAAATTTCTGAACCACAAAATGTAACTGAAGATTTAGTGGAACCGCTAGATTCAGTAGTCCCAGACGAATCTCAGCCACTCCGCAGATCTAGTAGGATTTCTCATCCATCTAAGAGATACTACGGGTTTCTCATAGACGGGGATCGAGAGGATTGCATCTTGAAAGAAAATGATCCTACTAGTTTCAAGCAGACCATTATCAGTAGGGACTCTGATAAATGGCTGGATGCTATGCGATCTGAAATGGAGTTCATGTACACCAATAAAGTGTGGACCTTGGATATTGCTCCACCTAGGGTAAAACCCATTGGATGCAATGGATCTACAAAAAGAAGATTGGTGTAGATGGACAGGTGGAAACCTATAAGGTTAGACTTGTTGCAAAAGGTTTTCGTCAAAGACCAGGTGTGGACTATGATGAAACCTTTTCTCCAGTGGCTATGCTCAAATCCATTCGAATCTTACTTGCCATTGATGCCTTCCATGACTATGAAATCTGGAAGATGGACGTAAAAACGGCTTTTCTAAACGGAAGTTTGGAAGAGTGCGTTTATATGGATCGGCCGGAAAGTTTTGTAGACAGTGAGAGCAGCGGGAAGGTGTGCAAGTTGCTTAAATCCATTTATGAATTAAAGCAGGCATCGCGGAGCTGGAACATCTGTTTTGATGAAACAGTCAAGGAATTCGACTTCATAAAAAATGAGGACGAGCCTTGTATATATAAGAAGATTGTAGTACGAACTGTCGTATTCCTAATCTTGTACGTGGACGGTATTCTTTTGATAGGAAATGATATTCCTATACTACAATCAGTCAAGCTGTTCTTGTCACAAAAGTTCTCCATGAAAGACCTGAGTGATGTCTCGTACAATCTGGGGATTAAGATCTACAGAGATAGATCTAAGTGATTATTGGGACTTTCACAGTCCAGATACATAGAGACTGTACTAAAAAGATTTAGTATGGAAGATTCTAAGCGCGGTAACATACCCGCATTGCACAGAATCACCCTCTCCAAAGAGATGTCTCCCAAGACCGATGAGGAGAGGGTTTACATAAGCACTATATCCTATGCTTCCGCGGTAGGATCAATAATGTATGTGGTGCTATGTACCAGACCAGATGTAGCTTAGGCGCTTAGCGTGGTGAGCCGGTATCAGTCAAACCCAGGTGAGAACCACTGGACAACAGTGAAGAACATTCTTAAGTACCTGAGAAGGACTAATGAACTGTTCCTGGTATTCGGTAATGGAGACCTCCAGGTGGATTCCTTTACCGACTCGAGTTTCCAGAGTGACAAGAATGACAATAAGTCTGTCTCGGGTTTTGTGTTTATCCTCAACGGAGGGGCGGTCTGTTGGAAGAGCTCCAAACATGACACCATCTCAGACTCGACCATGGAGACTGAATATATTGCTGCCAACGATACCGCAAAGGAAGCAGTCTGGATTAAGAAGTTTATTACTGAACTTCAGGTAGTTCCATCCATTGTTAATCCAATACCTTTATATTGCGACAACAATGGAGCTATGGCTTTAGCAAAGGAACCACGGTCCTATCAGAAATCCAAACACATCTTGAGGCGGTATCACCTGATCAGGAAGATCGTTGATCGCCGGGAGATCGAGGTGCGGAGAGTGGACACAAAAGACAACACGGCGGATCCATTCACCAAGGCCCTTTCTCAAGCACGGTTCGGGAGAATATTTGAGATGTTGGGTATATTATACGCCAACAACTAGCCCTAGTGCAGACGTTGGGTACTCGATACGCCAATATATAGCCTTAGTACAATTAGGAGATTGTTGGATATGTATGCCCTAGAGGTCATTATTGTATATGCATACATGTAGATGCTTGGACATATGTATGTACATGAAAATCTTGCTCGATATGATAGTATGCTATTTGGTTTGTCTTTATTTTAACATGTGCATATATTTTACTTGTTATTACGTATCATTTATACATGTTGATAAAGCCCGTAGGATCATTGCTTGACTACCTGCGTTGTGATGGAGATCATACTTGTGGTAGCTGGGTAGTCGATAAGCACATCCTTAAAGTGTCCTTAGTCATGGGAGTATCGAGACAGGGCATCGATATTCCATAATAGACTAGTGTATACGTTTCTAGACTCCGACAAGGGGCGATGGTTAGTCCCACAGCCATTGGTCTTTCGCACCTAAGATCATATACATGTGCTCACTGGGGATGAGTATACTGGACGGACTTGCCGATAACTTCTAGATGGTACTATATATATCGTCAGATAGCAGTTCTCAGGTGGCACGAGTACAGGTTAGTCTTCAGACCTGAGATCGTCATTTGTCTCGTATGAGTTCCCACTGTACTTTGATTACTATCCTACCATGGCTCTACTGAGTCGTGCAAATAGGTTTTAGTTGGGTACCGTCCCGAGCCACATGGAGGCAGTGAGCGATTGTTGGGGATTCGTCTCTTCCGGTATAAGGAGTTGATATCGCACTGTGTTCGATTGGCTAGCACCATAAGACCTTGGCCAAGGCAGTTGTGATTTACTGATAGGTTGATCAGTAGTTTCCCGGATTGGTCCCGAGCCACATCAGCACGAATTATCGGGTTATTAGGGTCTGACGTTTACCACCACCTAGATCCGGTATGCGATACTCTCAGACGAAGAGACCGGACTGTACGGAGATTGTCACAGATAGGCTCAGTAGGGATCCGTATGAGTTTGCTCGTCGGCCTTCTTTTTCGACAGGTACCCGGATAGCCGTTACGTACAGTTAGTGCCGCTAACGTGCTTGTGGTTATGGATTTATCCAGTAACTCACTACCGGCGTACTGTCAAGTCTTTAGAGTCCCACACAGACGGTTTTCTTAGTTCAGGAGAAATGATGTAGTAGCCGTATTGGATACGTGCAGGGTTCCGATCGAATGATTGTACTAGTTACCTGGACTTTCGTTCGGACGGTTGATAATACTAGCCGGCTCGGGATTGAGCCGGATTATTAAATCAGGTATTGATTTAATGATTTACATATATGTATTTCGATATGCATATTCTAGTATTATGTTTTTTGTGTTATTCTATCTCTTTGGGTATCCATGTTTTGATACGAATACGGGTATGTATATACGGTAGAGTGTAATTCGTATTTATACGGAAAATATTCTAAAAACTAGACACCTCATTTTAGATTTATCCATTTATCTTTAAATGGAAAATGAGGTGTAAAGGTGATGAGGGGAAGGGAGTATGGTGAGAGCCATGCTTCAATAGTGTTGACAAATGAATTTTCAATTCATTTGTGCAAACTATTCAAGCATGGTTGGGTTTATTATATTGAAAAAAGGTTTTTACAAAACCATGGTTGATCTTTTTCTCTCTCATGGATTTCATTCTTACCATATTTTCTTTACTTCACTCTCCTCACTACTTTTCTTGAGTTCCTCCACCTTCATCTTGAACCTCCTCTCTACAATCTCATGTGTTGAGAATCAAGAGAGGATGTAAGATAGATACACACTTAGAACCTTTCACTACATCCTAAACATTTTAGATTAGCAATCTAAAGTCTCTAGTTGCTCCACTAGACTCTTAGTGTGGAGCTAGAGCCATGGATTACATCCTTCGGGTGGATCATCTTCGACGGAGGAAGACCGGTGATCAAGCTTGTTGTAGGATATCTCAAGGAGCGAGGAAAAGTGATCAAGCTCGTTCAAGGAGATCTCTAGGAGCAAACGAAGAGGATAGAAGACCGAAGGACACGGATCTTTTGGTGAGACACTTCTATCATAGTAGTTAGATATCCTCTTTGTTTGCTAGTTTAGGTCTATGGTAGATTCTAGAACGGTTATTTTTAGCGCCAGTTTTCAAACTCCAAAATAATTTTGTACCGCAATGGCCACGGTAGATGGTCAGGGTGCTAGGAAAACCCAACAAGAGTGCACCTCAGACGTCTGAAGTTCAACTGGCAGACGTTTGACGTTCAAAACATGCAGTATTAAAAGAACTTCAGACATCGGTCAAAAATAACCTTCAGACGTTTAGCAAGGGGTGTCCAAAGTACAGTGCACACCCTAGACATCTGAAGTTCAACTAGCAAATATCTTACGTTCCAAAACATGCAGTATTAAAAGACCTTCAGACGTCTGCCAAAAATGACCTTCAGACATCTGGAAACCTGTACACTTTCTGATATTTCAAAGGCTACAAAGACCAGACCTCTGAAGCATAACGAGCAGACGTCTAAAGTGTAAGAACCTGGAAAATTTGCCTTTTGAAACAAAAAACATTTTGAACAATAAAACCATGCAAGGTATACACCAAATATTTTATACAAGATTTTTTTGGTGTGCTTGAGTTATTATTGGATAATCTCATTAGCCATGAAGTACTTACAATGATTTCCTACAGATTTTGCACTTTTAGCTCGAACTCTTGAATCCTTCAATTTCTTCAATTATTGAATTCTTTAAACTTGGACTTTGGCTCCTTAGCTTCTTGAAACTTGAACTTGAATTTTGAGGAGCTCTAGTCCATTATCCTTCAACCTCCAATAGATTTGCTATTTTAGCTCAATTTCCTCCATCCTCTATCATAGGCTTATGTCATTTGATAACCTGAAATCTTTCTCAAATACGACCAAGCTCATATACAGTGTTATGATATATGCAATATGAAACACATGTGTGTGTGTGTGTGTGTATTGTGTAACATCTTCAAAACTAAATAGTTGGATTATGAAAATCCATAAGCCATCATGGAACAACAGTGAAGGGTATTAACTAGTGAGCTACAAGTTGCTTCTTACTTTTCTTTAACAAACATTACTTATAACTCATAGCCAGAGCTGAAACACGACTTCATATTTACATTGAACTTGATACAAACATTCATGGATTTTAGGGTCGTTACATCCTATCCTCCTTATAAAATTTTGTCTTCGAAATTTACACAAAGGACTAATCATTAAACAATTGAGGGTAACGTGTACGCATATCATCTTCTCGCTGCCAAGTTGATTCTCATGATGAATTCTTTCTCCACATCACCCGGAGTAGTTTCACCATCTTGTTCCATAACATCTTCTCTTTTAGATCTAAAATCTCGACTGGTTGCTGCTCATAAGTCAGATCTGTCTGTATACTAAGCTCTGAGTGATTGAGTATATGACTGGGGTCACTCACATAATGGCGTAGTTGAGATATATGGAATACGTTATGCACTCCCTCCAATGATGATGGTAGTGCTAGATGATATGCCACATCTCCTACTCGTTCCAATATGTCGAACGACCCGATGTATCTTGGGCTAAGTTTTCCCCATCTTCCGAAACGAATCACTTCTCTATTTGGAGAGATTTTGATGAACACATGATCTCCAGGTTGGAACTTCAACTGTCATCACTTCGCATCTGCCCAATGCTTTTGTTGGTCCTGGGCAAAGCGCATCTTTTCCCTGATCGTGAGAACTATATCAACTGTTTCCATAATCATCTCTGGCCCAACGAGTTCTCGATCTCCAACATCTTCCCAACTTAGAGGTGAGCGACATTTTCGATTGTAGATTGCTGCAAACGGTGCCATGCTAATGCTGGCCTGGTAGATATTGTTGTATGCAAACTCTACGAGGTGCAGGTGATCTTCCCACGATCCTCCGAAGTCAAGCATATAGGCCCTGAGCATGTCTTCTAGGATCTGAATTTTTCGCTCGAACTGTCCGTCAGTTTACAGATGGTATGCAGTGCTGAAACTCAGACTCATGCCTTGCCTGGCTTGAAGATTCTACCAAAACTGAGATCGAAATATGGTGTCCCGGTTGGAGACGATACAAACTGGTACTCCATGAAGTCTCACGATCTCCAGCATGATTCATGATTATCAAGACAAGTGGGTATACAATCTGAAGGTTAAAATCTTACTTTAGATTTTACTTACCTCCATATACTTTCTTGCCAACGTTTCTGTCGACTGGCAAACTTGGTATGGAATAAAATGAGCCGACTTGTTGAGTCGATCAACAATAACCCAAACCGCCTCATTATCTTTTATGCTGTGAGAAAGAGCGGTCACGAATTCCTTGGTAATGTGATGCCATTTCCATTCCGGGATAAGTAACAGCTGAAATAGACCGGCAGTTCTATGGTGCTCAGTCTTTACTTGCTGACAGACTAAGCACTTTGCTATACTTCGAGCAACTTCTATCTTCATTCCATGCCACCAGTAATGCTGCTTTAGATCCTTGTACATCTTCGTGTCTTCAGGGTGTACAGAATAGGGAGTGCTGTAAGCCTCCTTCATCAATTCTTCTTGAACAGTGCCGGCTAGCATACATAATCGGCTCCTATACCGTAATGATCCATTCTCATGAATTATGAAGTCGGTTCGAAGTCCACTCTCTACTTATTCTTTGATCTTATGTAACTTAGTATCGCTTGCTTGAGCCGCTTTGATTTGACCAACAAGGGTGGACTGAATCTGCAGATTCATCAAGGATGATGTAACTACTGGCACTACCACTTCAATTTGTAGTCCATGAAGCTCCTGTTGTAACCTCCACTGAGCGGTGAATTAATTCCTAACGGCTGGCGACTAAGAGCATCAGGGCCCGCGTTCACCTTCCCCGAATGGCACTGAAGATTGATGTCAAAGTCGGCCATTAGTTATAGTCATCTTCTATGTCGCATATTCAGTTCCATCTGGGTAAATGCATATTTCAGACTCTTGTGGTCTGTATATATATTCACACATTCTCCTAATAGGAAATGCCGCAAAATCTTGAGTGCAAAGATAAAAGCTGCCAATTCCATATCATGGGTGGGATAATTGCGCTTGTGCGTCTTTAGCTGCCTTGACGCGAAAACTACAACTTTCCTGTGCTGATATAGAACACATCCTAATTCTTTCCCAGAAGTATCACAATAAACTTCAAAGCCATCATTTCTGTCCAATATAGTAAGGATATGTGCAGAGGTCAATCTTGACTTCAGTTCCACAAAAGACCTTTCGCACGTCTTGTTTACCGCCAAAACTGGACTGAGACGCGAAGGACGTCTAGCCTGAATTTGGGGGCAGACAGATTCTGGAACGCCCAATGCGACCTCTTTCTCTTTCCACTCTACACTTCATGTATCGTGTTTCGTGAACAAAATCATGGTTTGCTATTTCATGGTTGCCCTTGGATTCGAGATATTAAAACTTGGTATTTCACTTCTGTGCAGATTCAATGGCCTCCAAATGCATTTCATGCAACATCAACTCTCACTCCATCTCATCTGGAGGAGTGACTTACGGGCTCCACATGACCTCTATATTCTCTATGCCGGTGGGGCAGGTCACTCAGGCAACCACCGGACTATTCTTTTGTAACGTTTTGAAAATCGTTTCGGTGAAATTTCGAAAAATCGGTAAAATAAGGGCGTTTTCTGTAAAAAGTCAAAATACAAATATCTTATTATAAAAATTAAATATACATATTCTAGCTATGTAATTGCTAGTATTTGGTATTTATTGAGCCACTGGTGAAATTTCAAATTTTCTGAAAAAAAATTATTTTATTATTATTTTAAGCCGTCACTAATACATTTAATTAGGGAAAATTACAAATTGGAATGAGTTTAAACAAATTTTGTGCATCATAAAACATTAAATAAAATTTTATCATGTGGTTTTTGAAACGAAATCGTTTGCCAAAACGGTTTAGAAAATATCGAAGAAAAAGGCTTTTTTCGGTGAAATTAGTGTTAATGGGAATTGGGGTTTAGCATTTATCTTTTTCCTAACCCACACACCCACACCTCACCCTCTCCCCATGTGGCCGGCCCCACCATGACAGCCCTCCCCCTCTCCCTCTTTCCAATCACTTCTTTTTTCAAAAGAAAAGAAAAAGAAAAGAGTAGAAAATGATAGAATTAGAGTGGACTTTGACTAGAGTGGACTTTCCCCATCTCACTCTCTCTCCTCCCTCACCCAATCCCCACCAATTCTGGCCAAAATCTGAACCCACAACAGCCCCTTCATTCTTCATCTCCTTCTCTTTAAAAAAGTTCATCAAAATGCTTGAAAAATCCATAAAAAATCAAGCAAAAATCCAAATCAAAATCCGCCTTCTACCCATTTTCCCTTGGCTACCATAGCATGGATCTAGGGATTTAGATTTCAATTTGGGAGGCTAAGTGTGCTTGTGGGATCTTCAAATTATTTGGGTATAAATTCTAACCTTTTTGCTTAATGTGTTGTTAATTGCTTAGGTTAGCTTAATTAATTGTTTAATTAGGTTTTTAATTAGTTCTAGGTGCATGATTTAAAATTCAAGAGAGGGGTTTGATTTCAAATTGGTATTTTGTGTTGTGAGATTTAGTTTATGTGATATAATTGACATATTAATGTTATGCTAAATCCAATTTAAGTTGCTAGTTTGCATATTTGTTGATTTAAAAGTGATAATTATATAATTGGTAAACTAGGTTTTTTAAATAATTATATTCTTATGAGATAAAATTCAAATTTAGGTTTCATGTCATTATAAAGATTATATTGAGTGGTTTAATGCTTTTAGTTCATGAAAATCCAAGCTAGATTGTAGTTTGTGCATTTTTGCTATAAAATTGTTAAAATTTAGGTATTTTGTAAACTAGAATTTTAACGTTTATGGAAATTAATGAGATTAAATTATGGGAATTGTTTTTATGACTTAATTAAGATATTTAGTGAATATTGTGGCCGCTAGATTCGTTTATACATCGAGTTTTGTACTAAAACGGCGAATTGTGCTTGCTAGATTTTCGGAAAAATGACTTTTTAAGTGAAATTGGGGTTTTTGTGAGTTTTAACCTATTTTATATTAAAATTAGTGTTCGTGAATGTGAAAATGAGTGTATTTGGGTTTTTCTCGATGGTCTGGCGTTTGTACACCGACGTCGAGAGTTTTTGGGTTGATTTGTGAAAGCAACCATAGGTTTTGACCTATGTGGGATTCGTGTGTCGTTTTGGTCATGAGTCGGATTTTAATACGATACGATGCGTTGTGATATGTAGGTACCCCCATGTGGACTTCGAGACGACAAGCAAGCACGTGGCGACGTCGGCACCGGCGAGCGAGGACCAGATGAGTAGATTTATATCTACGGGGAGAAGTCGGGTGGATGGCGTATAGCACCCCCGCGGTCCGTAGTGTAGCTTATATATATATGTTTATATATGCGTTTTATGATACGAGAATGTTTATTCATGTTATGATTATGTGTTCATGGATTAGCTTTGGGTTAGTTGCGAAACCCTAGAGTAGTTGTTATTCCCACATACGCACACACAGACTTGCATACTTTACTTTCTTGTGCGCAGATTGGGATGTGTATACATGTATATATGCGTGGGTATGGGACTATGCATATGTACATTCATATACGCATGCATGGATAATGATGATAGTACTTGGGATTTATGATGAGTCGATGAGATTTGATTTGAGGCCGTGAGATCGGTGATATAGCAGGGTTCGTATTTGAGATACGACATGACGTTGTAGCGGGTCCTTGACGTAGTGTTTCACACACGTGCATGCATACTTAGACGGTATCAGTATTGTACTAGACGTAGATCAGTACCCCGATCATGATATTTGATAAAGAGGATACCAGGTGAATAGTATGATGAATGTGATATTAACCCGTACCCAGATTTGGGGATGCCGTACGACGGATTTACGTACAAGCTATATTTTGATGATTGATCCGCACTCTTAACTTGGGATGTCTGATTATAGATATGGTATCGGATATGATATTATTGAGGCGGGATCACCGACTAATATATATACAGGTATGTATATGTATCGACTCAGATGTTAGGGGTTTCCTTACCTGTAGTCCAGCTTGTTAGCTTAGCCCTTTAGTTTAGTTTAGTTGTTAGATTAGATTCGATTCTTACCTATTTCAAAAACTAACGACTCATGGGTATTTTAAAAGACAGCCCAAGAGATCCTACGGATATTTCAAAAGACGTATCTTTTCATAAAAACACCGTAGCCCCTATTTTCAAAACCCCATGATTCGTGTTATTTCAAAAGGCACCATTTGTAGGACTTATATTAGATTAATGCAGATTAGTTATAGTTGCGTCTAGTATTCAGCTCCCGCTCATTATTGTGGTTCGCTTCGCATCGCATGCTTATATTATGTTTCATACTCCTATTATTAATATCATGCTGTTAGGACACCAGCACCATTACCGATGACGCGTATGTACCACGTACACTTACTTGCCGGCTCACACACATCTTCATCGGTAATTGCCATGTCACGAACACTTTAGAAAATACTATTTCATTTGACATAGGTTGTTAGCTAATAGTTTAGACATGATATTAGTGTACTTGCCTTATATGCTAGTTAGACATTGTAGTTAGTGCCTACTACTTCATGCATGTTATTATTCACTGTTGTGTCGCATTCATGGATTCTCATGCCTATATTCACTGTTTACATGCTATTGATGACTTGGATTCGGATTTCATGAGATTTCTTGGATTTGGAGGAAAACCGCAAAAACATAAATAAATCTTCTCTCTCTTTTAAAATAAAAAGTGCGGTTTTCCCATGATGTATGAGTCGTCCACCATGAGTTTGCTGATGGATTTCGAGACCCGATTCGAGGAGTTGGATGAACCGTTTTGGGTACATGGTGGACCCGGTAAGGTACCCCGGGGCAAGAAGCTCGTGGTGATGACGATGAGCCTGGCAGGGGAAGACTACCTACCGGTGATTTTACCCGACGCGTCGGATATCCGGAGGATACCGTCGTGGTCTTGAGATGAATGGTAGGGGCCGGTCTGGACTGACGGCGCCCTAGATATTGAGAT
The DNA here is from genome assembly GCA_030015575.1 of Agapanthus africanus. Lineage (NCBI taxonomy): Eukaryota > Viridiplantae > Streptophyta > Magnoliopsida > Asparagales > Amaryllidaceae > Agapanthus > Agapanthus africanus. Next base: position 450,356,540 of record CM057349.1, on the reverse strand, counting down.
TGAGAGATTGAGATTTCGAGATATTGAGGTACTGAGATTTGATGATACAGGCCGGTCCGGATAGCCGGAGCCTGAGGCTTTGAGACATTGAGATTTATGTTCTGTGTCGATACTAGACACTGTTGATGCCGATTTCATTTATGATACCTCATTTTAAAAATACAAAGGAAATCTCACTAATTTATGAAAACAGTTTCTTCATTTACATGTATTCTGTTTTCATGCATTCATACCTCATTCATATGATACATTGCTACCCGAGGCACTGGCACGGGCACATGGAATTACACTTGGATTAGATATTTACTCTAATCATTGTTATAGACTGCTGGTTTTATTTGAGGATTATATATATTGATCGTATGACCTAGGATTGCGTCATACATGCGATTTCTATTCGTAGATGTTTTTCTATTCACGAGTTGGCAACTCACCCCCGTTGTGCCCCAGTTTCTTGCAGGTTTCGCCGTACAGGTTTCTTTACGGCTTTGCGGGTACAGTTTCGTTCGGGTGACTTGCTAGTAGGTGGGTTTATTTGTATCGTACCCATCATTATATATTGTATATTATTATTCAGTTGTATCTAGAAGTTCCATCAACCAAACATGTATTTACTTTGAGATAGAGACCAGTGATGTTATTCCTTCGACCTTAGAGTCGCGCGTTATTTTTCTGTGGTTTTCTTGTGGTTTTGAGTTTCATTTTGAGTTTTGATACTCGCCGTTGGCGTTGTATATTATATTGCTTGTGTGGTTGTGGCCGTCGATTGACGAAGAGCTAGCTCCCGGTTGGGGATGCCTTTTTTTTGATTTCGTATACTATTCATGTTGTATCCCGTTTGGGGGCCGGTATTTACAAAGGAGACTCTGCCGAAATTTTCAGGAAATTTTTGATGTTTTTAAAAACCGCATAATTCGGCTTATGCTATTGAAACTACTTGCTTTAAGTTGGTTTTTCCTGCACTCTACATCTTTTCTTGGTTTGGATTTCTGGGTTTTCGGTTTACTTAGATTACGTACGCCTTGAGACGTTCGTAGTTTAAGTGCCGGTCATGTTCCGTACTTTCGGGTCGTGACATCTTTGGGACCATGCTCCCATCCCTGATCTTCGGCGCCTCAACGCCCACGAAAGAAGCTCCCCGATAGTCGGACTTTGATCAGCTAGCTATCGTGGCAGCTCCCATTAGCAAGCCGTCCAACTCTGAAGTTTCATTCTTCAATAGGCTGAAGAAAAACTGCAGGGCCCTGCAAAGAAGCCCATGATGCCTGAGGGGGTTGCCCTAAAACGGCTAGCTCTTCCCGCTCTTGCCATGCATGAAGCCGGTAAAAGTGCTTCGCCACCAAGACGGTCAGTCTTCAACAGGTTGACCAATTCTGCTCTGGCTCCACCAAGAACGTCCATCTTCCATAGACTGATACTAGGCGAAGCCCCCAAGCAACACCGAGGGCATGATGAGGGCACTTCTAATACTGAGGTGGTTCCTAATGCAAGACATGCTTGACGTCACTATTGGCGCCGAGTGAGAGAAGCTGGGGGCAACTCCCCTTCTGGACTTACCGTACCAGCTTCTGTGGTGGCTATTGATACTGCTGTTCTAACTGGGAACAGTTTCGAATCGCTTAAGAGGGTTCGCAAAAACTCCCCAACGGCGGTACTGAAGAGATCACCTCCTCTTGCAGAAGCTCTAATATGGCCGAAGCAGTCTTATCAGTTACTCTCCTCACAAATCCATAGAGTCTGGCGGAAAGTCCAGGACTCGGTGCATGATGAAACTATTCTCGTCAACCTAAGAAACCTAAAGTTCGATAAGAAAATGACTGCTCCTCCGCTATACAACGAGAGACTTCTCGAAAAGAGGTGCCAGCCATAACGGGAGGACAAGGGGGACACCAAGGTATGGGCTTGAGAGAGGAGAGAGATAGGGGTGATATAGTGGCATAGCCATCCATTTCTCCTTCTCATTATTTCTTCATCCCTTCATTTTCTTCATTTCCTCCTCCTTCTTCAACTCCTCCACCTCCTCTACTACCATACACCACCCCCAGAACCCTATCAAAAGCCCACTAAACCTTCACAAAAATTGTTCCTAAGCTCAACCTAAGAAACATGGCATGATCATGATTTCGTTTTGGGAAGCTTTGGCCATCTAGAAATTTTCATGAGTTGCTTTTTGAGGTAATAATTCCACCTTTAGTTAAGTTTTCAGGTATTCTTGCCTTCACTACTAGTTTAGAATTTAAAAATACATGTTTTGTGAACTTGAAAAGTTCTAATATGATTTTTGTTGGATAATATGAGCAGTGGTGTAGTAGTAGTGACCACAACCCTATTAAGTGATAGATAAGGGCCCGTTAGTGTAAGTATCTTGGGTAGACGTGAGTGTAGAATTTTCCGATATCGGTTTTTCATTGACTATTGATCATCAAATGGAATCTGGGATAACTAAGGAACCCTAAAAATTTATTAACGGATACAGAGATATGTTTGGACCTATAGAAGACCACCCTCAAAACCTGAGCTCCCAATTCCATAATCCAACCGCCAATTTATTCAATTTTACTGCAAATTGCGGGTTGATTTTTGAATTAGGCCTTGAAATTTGGTATATAGCTCACTCTTCAGATAACTAAGACTATCCTATATGCTAAAAAGTCCAATATCACCTTAAGAAAAATTGGAGTTGTTTTACTTGATTTCTGTCAATATTTTACGATATTTGAAACTTGGTTTTTGAGTTTTCTTGGTATGACTTGGTCGTTCGACGTTCATATGTCGACGTCGGAGAGTATTTTGTCGTTTTAGCATGCGTTGTCCATAGGTTCTAACCTATGTGCGCTTCGCTCGTCGTATCGATTTTCGATTTGGATTTTTATGTGATATGATATGCTTTGATTTGTAGGTACAAGCGCGTAGGCTTCCGGGACGACGAAAGAGGACAAGGTATCCGTCGGGATCGAGTATAGCGAGGCGTTGTAGGTTAGTAGATGTATATCTATGGGGGAAGTCGGGTGAATGGCGTATAGCACCCCCGCAACCGTAGTACCAGGATGCTAGATATATAGTTATATATAGATATATTAGATATGCATACCTAGCTTATAAGGTTATCAGGATACTATATGCAATAGTAGTAGACTTAGTAGAAAGATATACCCTAGTACTGTTTCTTAGCCTATGAGATATATCTAATTATGAAATATATAAATACATATATTTTACAATATGATACGATAAGATGATGATATAATCCGATTTGATGATACGAGTCGATATGATTGGATATGATAATATGAGGCGATATTACATGATATGAAATATGAGGATAAGAGATGATATGAGATGAGATGCTGTACTTAGCCCAAATTGGCTAAGTTTTCCAGAGGCAAATCTCCCCTTCAAATGAGCCTTAAAATCCAGAACTATAATGTTTAAGTGCTCAGCCGAAGACAAAATGTTCTCAGAGCCTTCAAACTCTTGTTTAGCATTGCTAAATAATGAGGGCCTGAACCCAGACAAATGCTCAACAGGCCAACAGAAGGCCAACATTTCAAACTTAATTGGACTTATCCCAAATTGGTCATAAGTCCTCAATTCAGATTTAACTGAGCCAATGTGCTCATAACCTAATTAATTGATCTTAGTTCCAAATTGGACTACAGATCTCCCAATCAACTTTGGTTCAAGGGTACATCTCTGAACTCCTATGGTATTTGTCATTATAATCCTTCAACGTCTTCAGAGAGGTGACGGGTCCCGATAACCAATCATTCCCTGGACCGTGGGGTCATTAAACTCATGGACTATGATGTCCTTAACCTCGGACTGTGGGGTCCCTTTAAACCCACGGACTATGATGTCCTTAACCTCGGACTGTGGGTCCCTTCAAACCCACGGACTATGATGTCCTTAATCTCGGACTGTGGGGTTCTTAAGCCCATGGACTATGACGTCCTTAACCTCGGACTGTGGGGTCCTCAAACCCACGGACTATGATGTCCTTAACCTTGGACCACCATGTCCTTAAACCGGCAATTGACCGCAAAGTCCCTAAACTAGAACAATAGAGCCCAAATTCTCTTTTGTTAGATCTAAATGATCCCGTTAAGTAGATCTTAGTCTAAAATTAAAGTAACGTATCCTTAACAATTGGTTAAGATGACCTTAGTTTAAAATTAGACTAACGTGTTCTTAACAAACTGTTAAGTTGATCTTAGTCTAAAATTAGACTTATGTATCCTTAACAAACGTTTAAGTTGATCTTAGTCTCAAATGAGACTAATGTATTCTTAAACCCAACCCCAAACCCAAATCTAAGAAAATACGGATTTGGACTAATCCACGCCCTACGAGCGACAACATAAATTAGACTCCGTATACAATCCACGGGCAACCAAAAATAAAACAAACATACACGACACGAAGTGACCATCTGGAGAAGGAGAAAGTGGTTACCGTGATACGGTGGAGTAATTAATTGCAGGGGCTTGCGCCTGCAGGGAAGAGCATCCCCATAATCAAAACCCCCTCACAATGAGGGGGAATCTGACGAAGTCTGCTACATCGGCCGCATCCGTTTAAACCTTTGATACATGGTGTCATAAATCAACTTGGCATCTTCGGAGAGGTAGACGGATAGCACCAATTAGCATCTGCCCCCAAATTCAGGCAAGACGCATGTCTTCCCGGTTTTCGGCGGTGAACAGATTCTGGCATGCCCGGTGGGACCTTTTCCTCTTTCCACTCCACACTTCGTGTGTCGTGTTCGTGAACGAATCGCGATTTGCTATGGTTGCCTGTGGATTCAAGGTACTAAGATTTGGTGTCTTGCTCCGTGCAGAAAACAGAAGATCAATGGTTTCAAACTGTACTAACTGCAACTGCCACTCTCGCTCCGTCCCGTCCGGAGGAGTGACTTACGGGCCCCAAGCGGCTTCCCTTGTCATAATGCCAGTGGAGTAGGTAACTCAGGCCACCACTGGGCTATTCTTCGGGACCATGCTCCCACCCATGAACTTCAATGCCCCGCTGCCATTACAGAAAGCCCCAAAGAAGTCGGTCTTTGATCGACTTACCACTACTGCGGCCCCTCTCAACGGGTCGTCCAGCTCCAACGCCTCAGTCATTGACAGACTGGGCTAAAGCTCATTTGGGCCCATGAAGAAGCCCGCAATACCGGAAAGAGTTATTCCTAAGCGGATAGCCATTCCTGCTCATGAAGTCGTCAAGGCGGCTTCTCCTGCCAAAGGGTTGGTCTTCACAAGACTGACTGTTCCGGCTCCCGCTCCAGGCGAAGTCCTCAAAGCTGCTTCCCCTGCCCAAAGGTCTGTCTTTGATAGATTGGACACTGCTTCTCAACGGACGTCGGTTTTCAAGAGGCTGGCGCTAGCGACAACCCTTCGCCAACATAGGGGGAATGAGGAAGTCACCCCTACAACTGAGACAATCCCAACGGCTCGACACGCTCGACATCGCCACTGGCGCCGAGTAAGGAAGGCTGGGGGTAACTCCCCTTCCGGACTGACTCCGCCAGCTCCAACGGTGGAAATCGATACTGCTGTTCCAACCGGGAACAGCTTTGAACTGCTAAGGACAGTGCGCAAAAACTCTCCGACTGCCGTGCTGAAGAGATCTCCTCCACCCGTGGAGAACGCTACTAAGGTGAAGCTAGAGCAGCCCCCTCAGCGGCTGTCCTCTAAAATTTACAAGGTCTGAGGTCAAGTCCAAAACTCGGTAATTGATCAAGATTACTCTCGCCAATCAAAGAAGATTCAAGCTCAGCGAGAAGAGAACCATCCTGTCAAGACACAAAAGGCGACAGCTGTTTGGGTGCCCACTGCAACGGCCCCCTCAACTTCGACCGCCTACAAGAGAAGAAGGACGAAGAAAATCCCTGAGTCTGCGATGAATCGCAAGACCACTGAACCCAAACGCCCCAAGTCTGGGGGCATAGTGGTCCTCACTATTTATATGGCATCCGAGAAAGAGGATAGCCGTATCTCTACGGGTCATCGACCGCTTACGCGATCAGTGACAAAAGTCCAGGAGCAACAACAAAAGCTCCAAGAAATGCTAACAGCTATGGCTACACTCACAGGACCGAAAGCAAGCCCGGAGACATCCTCGGAGCAGCGCCGTGAGCAAGAAACTAATGCTAAATTCCTTTGGAGAATGCTTGAGAAGAAGGAAAAAGAGGTCGCGGAACAAGCGGCCAATATAAAACAAATGGCCCTTCTATTCCAAGATATGGTGGGCATGATGATTCTGCCGGATCCCCCAGCCGAAGATCCTCTAGTAATAATTGAAGATGATAGAGGGGAGACATCAAATCCTCTGCCGGCTCTGTCAACAGCCAAGAAGGAGACAATCTCCAAAGCTGCCCTAGATGATTACATCGCTCAACAGATACGAGTTCACCAGGTGAATGAAGCGGCTGGGCAAATTGTTAAAACTGGACGACTCTATCCGGGTTGGTATGACCAAATAAAGTACCCGCCGGGATACACGATCCCCAAATTCCACGTATATAAGGGGACTGGAAATCCGCATCAGCATGTCGCTTAATTTAGGGCTCTGTGCGGTAACACCTGAGATGACAATAAGCTACTGGTTCACCAATTTGTTGGCAGTTTGGCGGAGACGGCCTTCGAATGGTATTCGGAGCTTCTAAATGACTCCATCAAAACATTCACGGAGATGGAGCTGTTATTCACCCAGCGTTTCGCAAGCGCTAGCGAGCGCACCCCGATCACCGCGTTAATTAACGCCAGAGTGAAGCCAGGCGAAACATGGGTGCAATACGCGATACGATGGCGGAATCTATGGTCGAAGTGCAAGCAGCGCATCGAGGAAGCACCTGCGGTAGGCATGTTTGTGGGTACTCTCGACCCTCAAGCGACCCTCTCCCAATTCATGATGTTCTTCAAGCCGACCACCTTCCAGGCCTTGATTGACAAGCTAGCCCAAATGGACCAGATGAGCCATAGGCCTTTCTCTTAAAAAATGGAGCCTCGGAATGAAAAGGGCAAAGGGAAAGCAACCTTCATCGCCAACACTCAACAACAACCGAGTGGCCTGAGACCGGTTGTTCGCCAAAGCAACAAGCGGCAATCCCTCTATGAGAAGTTGAGACGTCCTTACTCGTTTTCCCGGGATAAAACAAGGAAATTGTTTAAACTGGCAGTGCGCAATGGGCTCATCAATCTACCTGAGTCGAGACACCCAATGCGACCGAACGACGTCAACGATCCTAATTACTGCCCCTACCACCGAGTATTGGGCCATCCGATCGAAGACTGCTACGTCTTCAAAAACTGGGTTGAAGACCAATACCAACAGGGCAAGTTCGCGCTATCCGAAAACTGGAAGGTGAATCCGCCACAACAGCACACTCCTAAAAGGGTGGACATACCGGGGGCATCGTGCTCTTTTATAGAAGAATCTCCATGAGAGGTCGCTCTTTCAGCCAAGACGAAAAGAATGCTGAAGGATCTTCACACATGCCCGGCGATCAGGTGGAAAAGCTCGCTAGAGCCGGAGACCATCGAAGGGATGCTGAAACCACGCCCAACATTGGGAGTTAACAGTGATGGTGGACAAAACATTCAGGCCCAGCCGTCAAAGTCTTCGAAGAAAAGGAAGAAGATCAAAAAGCCCGCGCAGTTTGATGACAAGCGCATGAATCTGCAAAAGCATATTGATGCGCTGGAGGAATATAACCATAAGGCGCGGACCCCGGTCACACTCCAAGAATTTCTCAACAATATCCTTGAGAGCGGAGATAACGACAATAACGACGGGGATGACTTGTCAGAAGAATCTGAGGACTATGTGGCAAGTTGCCACATGATCTCTCATTCGGCGTTAACTAAACGAAGAAGCTCACTCGGCGACAGAAGACAGCATAAAAGAGCTGGGGGCAAGATTGAAGCCAAAACCCTCGGAACTGTCTGACGAGATGACCGACTTGCTACTGAACGAAGCCCGTCAGAAAAGCAAAGCCAATCAAGAGCGCGAACTGGCTATATTTGAAAAAGCCAAACGCCGACGACTGAATGAAAAGGTCGAGGCACCCCAACCGGATCGAAACATTCCTATCGCCAGCAAAAGCAAGCTTAAAGTAAGGAAACGATTCGCCAGGGCCCTGTCAATAAGAATGAAGTTGCCCTCTTTCACAGGAAATTCTCCTGGCAGTATACATCTTGATGAAGCGGACATACATCCTAACTTCTGCTTATACTATCAGAGGATCGCACACCCTACCGAGGAGTGCACAGCCTTTAAAAACTGGTGGCAGGGTATGTTGCCCACCGACAACACGTTCAACAAGTGAAGCACAAGGCTCGTCGGGAACAGAAAAGCACGACAGATGAGCGCAAAAGAGCCGCTGGCAACTGTCACATAGTCGACACCAAGGGATCGCAAGTCATCACCTTTGGAAGCGACTCTGATGAAGAAATCGCCCTCAGCCCTCTCTTCAAGGAATCTACCTCCGACACAGAAGATGGGAAGATTTGCGAGAAAATCTAGCTGTGTAATCGTACGTTGCCCGAAAAATCTCGGACATATGAACAAATGACCGAAATGTCATCAAACTACTACAAACCCGCGGCGTCCCCAGGCTGACATGGTAAAAAAAACGGTATGTTCGCAAGCAAAATGGGCACGGATGAAAACTCGAAAGGGCTCCGTGAGTAAAAATTGCAGGGCTACTGGCGAGTTTGTGAAAACACGAAAGGGCGCAGGCTCGTAAAAAAATTCGTGCACACTTGCGAGGTTCTCTCGACCTTGTAAGGAGAAAACACCTACGTGAGATCCTTACGATTCACAAAGGAGAAACACACTTAGGGATTCCCACGATTCCTAAGGAGAAATTACACTTGCGAGATCCTTACGACTCGTAAGGAGAACCCTCTTATGAGACACTCACGGTTCATAAGATTCAAAAGCCTTAAGCTACAGGGATCTGAACCTGTTCTTAAGCCATCACAACCTCCAATGTCGCCCCACAAGCGTTTCAATATTGACCTTTGTATACAATCCATAGGCACCAATAAACATTTCCCTACCAGAGTCCCACCAGCGACTAGGGATATGCTCACACGGTGAACGACCCTTGTAAGTCCTCTCGACTTATAAGGAGAAAAGACTCTTGTAAGATCCCTACGACTTATAAAAGAACATACACTTAAGAATCCTCATGATTTTTAAGAAGAAAACGCATCTACGAGATCCTCACGACTCGTAGGGAGGAACACCTTTATGAGACCCTTACGGCTCATAAAGTCAAAATCCTTAGTCGACAGGATCTTAACCCTGTTGGCTAAGCCACCTTTGTTCGAACCGACAATGGCAAATGATGATTCGGTCCTGGCAATGTCCCAGTGGTAGCGATGCTGATACCTAAATCGGTATCAATTCCAAGCCCTTTCAAGGCAAATGATGATTCGCTCCTGGCAATATTCCAGTCGCAGCGATGTTGATGCTACGATTGGCACCAGATCCCAAGTTCCATACTTGTGGCGAAAAGTCGACGAGCCAAAAATGCATATGAAATAGCCGAAATGATAGGACAACTTGCAACAAAATTAGCAAGTAAAAATATATGCATACAAAATAGCCGAAATGGTTGGGCAACTCGCAATAAAAAAAGCGAGTAAAAAGAAAAAATAGCCGAAATGATTGGACACCACGAAAAATAGCCGAAATGATTGGGCAATCGCAACTTTCGCGATATAAAAAACTGAAATGATAGAGCATCGCGGAAAGAAATAAAAAAATATTAAAGAATGAAACTTTATGCCATGCATGTGAGGTCACATTGACCCCTGTATACAATCCATGGGCACAAACAAGAAGGGAACCATATCGTCCCACCAGGCTTCGTCGAAGCGAAGCCAAATCTCGACGGTTCATAAACAACCTGGAGACAATCTCGACATTCGTCGCAATATTGCAGACACAATGTCAACAAACGAAGCGAAGGAAGATCCCTAGCTTCAGGGTCTCAACGTCAACATCGACAACATAGAGATCAACACCGGCATTCTTCCTCCCTCCAATCGGATGCAGACGCAATATCAACAAACGGAGCCACGACAAAGTCCCCTGGTTCCAAATCTCGACGGTTCACAGACAGACTAGAGATTACCCCGGAACCATGGCAAAGTCCCCTGATTCCAAATCTCGATGGTTCACAGACAGCCTAGAGATCATCAACGACATTTCTCCTTACTCCAACGGGATGCAGATACGACGTCAACAAACGACCACAGGGTCAAAACAACGGAACCATGGCAAAGTCTCCTAGTTCCAAATCTCGATGGTTCACAAACAGCCTAGAGATCACCAACGGCGTTTCTCCTCACTCCAACCAGATGCAGACGTGACTTCAACAACCGACCTCAGAGTCACAACGAAACGGAGCCATGGCAAAGTCCCTAGTTCCAAATCTCAATGGCCACATCTACAGCCTGGAGACTAACAACGGTGTGCCTCCTCATTCCGGCAGGACACAGATGTTACACCATCAATCGGAACCACGACAAAGTCCTAGTTCAAAGACTCTACGGTCCACAGACAACCTAGAGTCAACCAATGGCTTCCCCGCTGGATCAATGCTCCATCTCGGAAACAAGTCAACCGACCTCCAGGGAAATCAGTGTCCTTGGCCAAACCTCGATTTAGGGAAATCAGCGTCCTTGGCGAGAACCTCGATTCGCGCCGACCCGCAAGGAAATCAGTGTCTTTGCAGGAATCTCTCGATTCTTTTCGACCTCTAGGGAAATCAGTGTCCTTGGCGAAACCTCAATTCAGGGAAATCAGCGTCCTTGATGAGAGCATCTCGATTCGTATTGACCCGCAGAGAAATCGGCGTCTTTATAGGAATACCTCGATTCGTCTCAACCCCAGGAAAATCAGTGTCCTTGGCAACCTCTTCGATTCAGGGAAATCAGCGTCCTTGACGAGAGCATCTCGATTTGCGTCGACCCGCAGAGAAATCAGCGTCTTTGCAGGAATACCTCAATTCGTCTTAACCCCAAGAAAATCAGTGTCCTTGGCAACCTCTTCGATTCAGGGAAATCAGCATCCTTGATGAGAACATCTCGATTCGCGTCGACCCGCAGAGAAATTAGCGTCTTTGCAGGAATACCTCGATTTGTCTCAACCCCAAGGAAATCAGTGTCCTTGGCAACCTCCTCGATTCAGGGAAATCAGGGTCCTTAACGAGAGCATCTCGATTCGCGTCGGCCCGCAGAGAAATCAACGTCTTTGCAGGAATACCTCGATTCGTCTCAACCCCAGGGAAATCAGTGTCCTTGGCAACCTCCTCGATTTAGGGAAATCAGCATCCTTGACGAGAGCATCTCGATTCGCGTCGACCCGCAGAGAAATCAGCGTTTTTGCAGAAATACCTCGATTCGTCTCAACCCCAGGGAAATCAGTGTCCTTAGCAACCTCCTCGATTCAGGGAAATCAGCGTCCTTGACGAGAGCATCTCGATTCACGTCGACCCGTAAAGAAATCAGTGTCTTTGCAGGAATACCTCGATTCGTTTCGACTCCAAGGAAATCAGTGTCCTTGGCAAAAACCTCGATTCAGGGAAATCAGCGTCCTTGACGAGAGCACCTCGATTCACGTCGACCCGCAGAGAAATCAGTCTTTGCAGGAATATCTCGATTCATTTCGACTCCAGGGAAATCAGTGTCCTTGGCAATATCTCGATTAAGGGAAATCAGCGTCCTTGATGAGAACATCTCGATTCGCGCCGACCCGCAGAGAAATCAGTGTCTCTGCAGGAATATACAACGTCAGCAAAGCGGAGCCGCGGCAAAGTTCCCAGTTCTATGACTCGGCGATGCACAGACAAACCAAAGTCAACCCCCGACCTCCCTGTTGATGCAATGCTTTGACTCGGGAGTAGGTCAACTCATCAATCACTTACGAGTCCTCTCGACTTGTAAGGAAGAAAATTCTCTTGTGAGATCCTTATGACTCTCAAGAGAAAACACACTTAGGAATTCTCATGATTTCTAAGGGGAAAATACACCTACGAGATCCTCTCGACTCGTAGGGAGAAAAGCCTTTGTGAGACCCTCACGGCTCATAAAATTGAAAAGTCTTTGGCAGCAGATCTGAACCTGTTTCCTAAGCTATCGCTTCTTATCTCGATTCAGGGAAATCAGCATCCTTGGCGAGAACCTCTCGATTCGTTTCGACTCATAAGGAAATCAGTGTCTTTACGAGAATCTCTCGATTCGTCTCAACTTGCGGGGAAATTAGCGTTCCTACGCATAAAGAAAATTCTCTTGTAGGATCCTTACGATTCTCAAGAGAAAACGCACTTAGGAGTCCTCACGACTCCTAAGGAGAAAAGACACCTACAAGATCCTCATGACTCGTAGGAAGAAAAGCCTTTGTGAGACCCTCACGGCTCATAAAGTTGGAAAGTCTTAAGTAACTGATCCTAACCCTGTTTCCTACGCCATCGCTACCTTATAAAAAATTCAAGATGAACTGTTATCTACCATCTATGGGCCACACTTGCCAAAGCTACATGTTACTAAAATGGAGAAATTGCTCATGAGCATAAAAACTACTTCATGCCAGAGTAAAACATAAAGAAGTAGAAGGGTGCGGCTCATGGAGCAGAGGGTTTGGAACTATATCCCTTAAGAGTCGAGATTTGAGTCAATGATAAATGACGACGCTTGTGTCCGCTCGTTATCTTCTCAGATCAAGATTCTGAAAATTATATACCAACCCAAAACTGGTCGTACGCTATGAATTATTCTGCACTACTTCACCCACGTATATACTTACGTGGGCAAAATAGTGGGGGGCATTTGTTCCCGCCAAAAATTTTTTTTTTGGCGCAAAACAGCTCAAGGTATCTAATGGCAGCGATACGGTTAAGAAAATGTGAACCGGTATTTTCTAGACTGTATTTTGACAAACTCCCGAATGTGAAACAGCTAAATTCTGATGGTATCAAAAGCGTCTCGAAAAAGCCTTCAATTTGATATATTATGGGCTTCATAATTCATCCGGGATCAAAAGTTATGAGCAAATATGCTATGCACGTGTAATCTAAGGAAGAAAATACGAACCGGTATTTTCCGGGCTGCATTTTGACAAACTCCCGAATGAGAAACAGATAAATTCTGATGGTATCGAAAGTGTCTCGAAAAATCCTTCGATTTGATATATTATGGGCCTCATAATTCATTCGGGATCAAAGTTTATGAAGCATCGCGTGCTCACACGTGACCGGGCATCACGTGCCCATACGTGACCGGGCATCACGTGCAAAACCTATAGGCATTGAATAAAATAAATAATTGGAAATAATTAATAAGTGGGGTCACGTGCCAACACGTAATGGACCCTTAAACCCACTAAAAAGAATTAAAGGTATAATAAAATAACAAGGAAAAATCCCAATGGGGCATCACATGCCAACACGTGAGCAAGGGTCACGTGCTGACACGTGATAATTCCTGAATTCTTTAAAACAACAGAATTAAATTCTGATCAAATACTTAATCAGGGGGTCACGTGCCAACACGTGATGGGTTCCTAAAGATCTATGAATTAATAGAATTAAATTCTAATTAAGAGGGAATAAAAAACCCTAACTGGAAAAATATTTCTCTAAATCTTTCCAAACAAAAAAGATGGTGCTCTGTAAAATAGAGCACCGTTGGATTAAAAATCCAATGGTGATTAAAAAATCACCAATTTATGGAAAGATTTTATATAAGGAAAGATTTTCCTAAAATTCACCAAGAATAACAAACAGAATATCTTCTGGATTAAAAATCCAATGGTGAATAAAATTCACTGGGTGATCTAAAAGATCATGATAGTTACAAAAACAACCAAAATCTTTCAATGAAAAATTCACTAAATAAATTAATTCCTTTCTTTCTTCTATAAATAGGAGCCAAGAAGAGAAGAGAGGGGGGTCTACTTTTTTGGGAAATATACAACAACAGAGGAAAAAAAGAGAGGAGAATTTAATTCTCAAGAGAGAAAAAGAAGATCTCTTCAAAAAAAAACCTTGGTGAGAAAGGGAAAGAGATCTAAGCTCCATAAAACAAAAGGAGAATTTAATTCTCAAATTAAGAGTTTAACTCTTCTGAATAAAAACTTAGTTCTTCCTTTGGTTGAAAATCTGCAAAAGCAGATCTCCGCACAAGTTAAGAATTTAATTCTCATCGGGAAGATTCTGCCATGCAGATCCAAAACTTAGAGGGAGAATTGAATTTAGGGAATTTAATTCCCCCAAATTTATAGGAATTTAATTCCTCCAAATGAAACTAGGGTTTAACCCTACATGAGAATTTAATTCTCCCAAATTCATAAGAATTTAATTCCTCCAAAACAGTACTAGAGTTTAACCCTACATAAGAATTTAATTCTTCCATATACATAGGAATTTAATTCCTCTAAAACAGAATTAGGGTTTAACCCTACAGAGAATTTAATTCTTAAAACAAGAGACTTAAAGCTCTCCATGCACGTAAAGAACTTGGTCACGTGGTAACACGTGACCCCCATTCTCAATGAGCAAAAAAGAAAGAACAAAACTAGGTCACGTGTTCCCACGTGACCCTTAAACAGACTCCCCAAAATGAGAAGAAAAAAGCTTGGAGGCAATGCCTCACGTGCTCATACATGACCCTCATAAATAAAGAGAACAAAGCCAAAAGTAGTACTGATTTTGGGCGCCCTCACGTGTCCCCACGTGACCCCTTAATAAACACTTTAATAATCAATACATGGCTACCCATCACGTGCCAACACGTAATGGCCTGAACACTAAAAGTGTTTAACACTTATTTGAATATTCTGATAATAAAATAAAGGAGCTCTGGCCCTATCTTCAGGCGCCTCACGTGACCCCACGTGACCCATTCCTTTCTAGTGTTTAACACTATTTTGAACATTTTGTCTCCAGTGTTTAACATTGTTTTAAATACATCACGTGAGGACACGTGACTGCCAGATGTCCTCTAGTGTTTAACACTATTTTCAAATCAGCTTAGCCCAAATTAGCTAAGTTTTCCAGAAGCAAATCTCCCCTTCAAATGAGTCTTAAAATCCAGAACTATAATGTTTAAGTGCTCGGCCGAAGACAAAATGTTCTCAGAGCCCTCAAACTCTTATTTAGCATTGCTAAATAATGAGGGGCTGAACCCAGACAAATGCTCAACAGGTCAACAGAGGGCCAACATTTAAAACTTCACTGGACTTAGCCCAAATTGGCTTTAAGTCCTCAATTCAGATTTAACTGAGCCAATGTGCTCATAACCTAATTAATTGATCTTAGTTCTAAATTGGACTACAGATCTCTCAATCAACTTTGGTTCAAGGGTACATCTCTGAACTCCTCTGATATTTGTCGTTGTAATCCTTCAACGTTTTCAGAGAGGTGATGGGTCCCGATAACCAATCATTCCATGGACTGTGGGGTCCTTAAACTCATGGACTATGATGTCCTTAATCTCGGACTATGGGGTCCCTTTAAACCCACGGACTATGATGTCCTTAATTTCGGACTGTGGGGTCCCTTTAAACCCATGGACTGTGATGTCCTTAACCTCGGACTGTGGGGTCCTTAAGCCCATGGACTATGACGTCTTTAACCTCAGACTGTGGGGTCCTTAAACCCATGGACTATGATGTCCTTAACCTTGGACCACCATGTCCTTAAATTGGCAATTGACCGCAAAGTCCCTAAACTAGAACAATAGAGCCCAAATGCTCTTTTGTTGGATCTAAATGATCCCGTTAAGTAGATCTTAGTCTAAAATTAGACTAACGTATTCTTAACAAATGGTTAAGTTGATCTTAGTTTAAAATTAGACTAACGTGAACTTAACAAACTGTTAAGTTGATCTTAGTATAAAATTAGACTTACGTATCCTTAACAAACGTTCAAGTTGATTTTAGTCTCAAATGAGACTAACGTATCCTTAAACCTAACCCCCAAACCCAAATTTGAGAAAATACGGATTTGGACTAATCCACGTCCTACGGGCGACAACATAAATTAGTCTCCGTATACAATCCACAGGCAATAAAAAATAAAACAAACATACACGACACGAAATGACCATCTGGAGAAGAAGAAAGTGGTTACCGCAATGCGGTAGCGTAATTAACTGCAGGGGCTTGCGCCTGTAGGGAAGAGCGTCCCCACAATAAAAAAAAAACCTCACAATGGGGGAGGGGGATCTGACGAAGTCTGCTATATCGGCCGCATCCGTTTAAACCTTCGATACATGGTGTCATAAATCAACTTGGCATTTTCAGAGAGGTGGACGGATAGCACCAATTAGCATTTGCCCCCAAATTCAGGCAAAACGCATGTCTTCCCGGTTTTCAGCGGTGAACAAACTCCTCACGGAGTATTCGGTCTCGAAAAGAAATAAAAATACGTTTTTAAGAAATACGACTTTTCTAAACAAAAAAACTAAACTTTGAAAAATTATACAAAATAATGAATCAGTATTTTCAATAAAAACAAGTTATGAAACTATATTTTTTAAAATGCAATATTAGAATTTTTAGTAAAATACCATCAAGTTCTAAAAGAGCTAGTTTTCACAAAAATGCCATAAACTTTTAAAATCTAAGTTTTTATTACTTAAACACCATAATAATTAAAATACATATTCATGAAAATCCTAAATATTACAAATCACGCTCGAGCTTTATTTTTAAATTATATTAAATTATTTTTCATAAAACCCTTTCGAAATATACAAACAATATTTAAGGACTCTAAATTAATATAGGTTTAAGCGGTATCATTTCTCTTGAGCCTCAAAGAGCCGGAGAAAGTGAGTGCTTGCCTATTCAGATTAGACAAATTAACGAAGTTATCAATGGCAATTGTCTTGAAAAAAATACAAATTCTGCCATCCATGTGCAGTAGTTGCCGATTTCTCCAGAATATAAGATTTTTAACAGTTTAAATCAATTCATATGAAAAAGACCTGAACTCGAATCCAAACTCAAACCTAAAGTTGAACTCGAACTCGAACATAAACCCGAACTCTAACCCAACTCAAATCTAAACATGAACTCGAATCCAGTCTTTTCAAACTAACTTGACTCGAACTAAGATTGCAATTGGCATAACTCGCATTTTACTCGACTCATTCTACTTCATTCTACACCTTTTGCAATGTATGGTTTTGATCAAGACATGTTATAACCAATCAATCAATTTAATTAAGTATACTATACAGTTATAAACTATTTATACTCGGAGTGTTTGGGATAGTTTTTTGTGTAAATCCAACGGAGATTCATGAGTCCCATATTAATCTCCTTTTATTTTATTCGAATATCAGTCAGGTTGACTCATCCACAGCCCAGAGCCCCGATGCTAACACATGAAATGGACCCGTATTTCCTTACTCTTGGGGCCCCACTCTTGAGCTCGTGAATATTTCTACGACTGCGTTAACATTCACACTTAGAACTTAACGTTAACATATTGACCGTATAGAGATCTATAGTACATATTTACCCATGATCATATACTTTTACTCGTCTATTTGTGTGTGCGCGCGCGCGCGCGCGTGCTCGTCATTCTCTTATTCTTATCTTATCCTTGGGAGTAACCGAGCACTAGTTCGTTGAAGGGCATTCCACCCATTCTTATTTTCTTGGAATGTTCATCAGATACGGTCGAGACGGAGGAAGTGGAGGCCACAGAGGAAGACTGCAATCAGATTGCTCTACAGAATTAGCTTAATTTCACTTTTTATTCAGCTTATGTATACCACTTGTTTAGGCATTTTCCTTTATTATATTTACTTTTCAGTTGAAACTCATGTATTTGTAAATATTGAAAGTTGAATGTAAATAAAAATATTTGTTGAAAAATTTTACAGTCTCCATTTATTCTTGTATTGTGTATTATTGTTTCAATACGCTTAGTATATTTATTTAGGGAATGGCCTTCTCTAGTTAAATATGCCGCGGGTTTGCCACGTCACCGTTTCCGTCTATTGGGAAGCGGGGCGTGACAATTTCGGTGGTAGATTTGGTTAGAGTGGGGGTTTATTTTGTCGGATAAAAGCCGACGAAATAAGTCTGCCGACGAAATAAGTGTGATTTTCTTGTAGTGTTCATTTCGCTCAATGTAGTATTTTCGATGGTAAGTTATAATGGTATAGTACCAATTGGGCTTTAGCTCAATTGGTATCAATTTCCTCTCCAATATGAGAGGTCGCAAGTTTGATTTCCGAAGGATGTTGATTTCCACAAAAAAAGGAAGAAGTTATAATGGCATAGAAATTGTGAAAAATACAAAGTTGATGGCATACATATGAAAGCTAAACCCACCATTTTTTTTCATAGGAAGGTTTTTCCCTTTTTCTTTTAGGCAGGGGGTTATTCTTTATCTTTTTTTTGGATCATAGACCTCGATCCGTTATTCTCTTTTTCTTTTTCTTTTTCTTTCTTCTGCTCTTTTATCTTAGGCGGCGAGGGCATAAACATCCATTTTCTTATAGAGTTAAGATAAAGGATGGTTATGAAAAGAAAACTAAATACTAGAAAGAAGATCAATGTTATTACAATATACACGACAATGGCTCAAGATCGAATAAAACAAAGATAATACACTCTAATAGAAAAAGATAGTACACTCTAATTTTGAGTGGTTGATATAACACAAAAATCAATAAAATAATCAAAGAACTTAGCAATTCTAATGGAACTATCGAGACAACATCCCCAAAAACAATCTCTTTAGACCTACCACTACTACTAATAAGGGTTGCCCCTACGGATTTATCCGTAGGGGCAAAGCACTTCCCCTACGGATATATCCGTAGGGGCAAAAAATTCATCTGTAGGTGCAAACGCCGTAGGTGCAAGTCGAAGCCCTACACTTGTCCCTACGGACAAAAACTTGCCCCTACGGAGTTCTGTGTAGGTACATTTGCACCTACGGATTAGAGCGTAGGGGAAAAAAAGTTATTTTATTTACGGTTATTTTAATTATATTAACTGTACCTACGGATATATCCGTAGGGCCAAGAAGTATCCCCTACGGATATATTCGTAGGGGTCTTTGTTTGCCCCTACGGATATATCCGTAGGGACAAGCCCAACCCCCCGACACTGAGATCAGGGGGAAATATCAGTTACTGCTGATATTTTGCCCCTACGGATTAATCCGTAGGTACACATTATCTGTTTTTTTTTAAAAAGGGGCTGTCTTATTTTTTCTCGCCCTGTGCACAATAATATATATATCAGTAAAATATAATATTAATCATCACACAACATATATCGCAGTATTTATAATCACATCTCACGCATGTAATATACAAAAGAAACCCAAATACTGAATATGATATAAATATAAACCAATATCAATATCAATATCGTTTAAAAATATAGTACAATATGTAAATAAACCAATATCAATATCAATATAAACCAATATTCAAAAAATAAGAACCAAAAAGCTACCCTAGCTCGGTCCAGCTCCACCTCTGAATAACGATAGAATAACGCGCGCCTGCTCCTCGGTCAATAAACTTTGCAATTCGGCGCGAGCGGGAGTTTGAGCGTCCTGTGGAGCTGGCGATGTGGTCTGCGCAGCTGCCGTCGAGGGAGTCGCTTGCGGAGCCGTGGCTGCGGGAGTCTGAGCGGGCGCTGGAGCTATAGGAGCTGTCTACGGAACCGCAGCCGATGTAGTGGCTTGCGGAACCGCAGCCGATGTAGTGGCTTGCGGAGCCGCAGCCGAAGGAGATGCATGACATGTACCCTGTCGCGTCTGGACCTAACGTGTGTAAGAAGCGTGTAAGAACTGTGTATTACTCGAATTCGTATCATTATCAAGTTATTTCGAAATCCCATTTGGATATCTAGTTTGGATAACCGTTGTTTATTTTAATTACATATGTATGTATGATTAATCAAACCTAACTCTAAAACCAAATAAGCTCAAGCTACGTACTAATTATGGATATATTGATATGTATAATATGACATGATATTTTACTATAAAGTAGTATACATACCAGCATCTCCTTCAACTCCTCAACGGTGGCCCTCAAGCTCTCTAGTTCCTGCTGGACACGTCGCTCGCTGGAGACGGAGGAAGTAACCACCGGGGTGGAGTCCAACCTCATATGGGCCCTGCTAGGGCCCAGTCCCCGGCCTCTCTCCTAACCTCCGTGGTGCCCTCCGTGTGCGGCGTCCAGAACTGGGGTCAGCAGCCTCGGATCGTTCTGTCCGGTAAAATCGATCCCCGAGGCGTCGGCCTGCTCAACCACCCGCTCCTACACCCACATTAAGCAGTAAAGTATAAGTATAAAATTTAAACTTGAAGCTTCCAAAACTAAAATTTCAAATATGGGTAGAATAAATATTTAACACTTACGCAATACTCCTGGGTAGCGACGTCGGGATATCGAAGCCCGCCCGTGGCGGGATCTGTCGAGGTGCCGTGGACGGCAAGATATGCGGACAGCACGCTCGGTGTACCACCTTGCGCCACGGTCCGAGCTGTCTGCAATATTAGAAAATAACTCTTAATATTAGAAATATTAGAAAATAACTCTTAATATTGCAGAATTTCAGAAAGGTCGGTCTATTGTAATTTACCGATAACTCCATGGCTCGAGTAATATTCCTCGAGCCACCTGTGTAAGTGGGGCGACCCTTCTTCGCCGACTTCCTGTTCTCTGTATTCTGAGCGGCTTATTTCTGCACAACGCATTAACATTTAGTTTTCTAATTAAGGAACACAAAGAAATAAATTATATCATAAACAATGAATTACATTTAAAATACATACCTGTTTGCGTTGGGAGTCGAAATAATCGCACAATAGAGGCCATGTCTCTACGTCGACTCTCGCAAACGCCGGAGTAGATAGGAGGGCCGCTCTCTCTACCTCGGGGGTCGCCATCCATAGGGAGTAGCAGTCGGCCTTCAGCTCATTCCTGTTGTATCGGACCTTGGTCTGCATGTTCTTCATCAGGCCATTGTACAGAGCATGAAGGTCGAGCATCCTCCCAGGGTGATCAGGGTCGGCTACAGGCTGAAAATCGTAATCCAACTGAAAATACAAAAAAAAACATTGTTATTAGATTGCAAGTGTTAATAATAAATATATTAGATAAATCAAATGAAAATAGGCCGTTAATACGTACCCGAGCCTGATCAAAGAAGAGGGCGAATGAGCGCCGGTGCTGCTCGCCCCACTCAACGTGAAGTGGATAGTTCTTCATGAGCCGGCTCTCATCCCCCATATACCGGCCGAACCTCTCGGCATGAGGACCGGTATAGCGATAGTCAAGGGTAAAAAGGAAGGGGAATGGTGCCTCCCCCCTAGCTCTGTCAGGCCTCAGCCTATGGGACTGATTCGGGCCTCGAGTCCCCCTCTGTGGATGGGGAGGCCCTGCGTCTGCACGAAATATCAAGACAATCAATATTAAGACAAAGTTGTATTAAGAAATCAAGCTTAAGCGAAAATTGAAGTGTGATATATACCTCCGGTGACTATCGCACAAGCCTGGGCCCGGGCAGCAGCATGAGCGGGACGATAGTTCCTCCGGTGAGGAACAACCGGGGTCCCGGATGCGGACGCATCCCCTGCAACTAGAAAATAAACATTGACGCTAAATTTCCATGAAGTTCATATTTATTCTATAGAGCATATGTAAAATGAATAAATATTTTATATTTATTCATACTAACCTGCAGACGATGCAGATGGTATGGAAACGGCAGGAGTGGCCCCTGCGGAAGATGTTGACGCACCACCTATAATTAGACAATTAAAAATAGATTATATAAGTAATTGCAAAAAGAATGTGTAGATCAATAATATAACGTTCTAAATCAATATGCATGCACTATAGGATATATAAACATACCCGCAGGTGCGGTGGTGTCACCACCTCCAGCTAGACAATAATAAAAATTGCTAAGTAAGAGCAAAAGGAATGTATGTATATTTATGATATAGTATTCTAAATCAATATACATGCACTATATGATATATAAATATACCTGGAAGAGCGGGAGCGGCCTCTGTCCCAGATGTGGACGCATCACCAATAACTAGACAATCAAACATTGACAATATAAGTAATTTTGACATAAACAGACATGAATATCTGTAATATTACATTCAAAATGGATATGCGTGCAGTATACCTGGATGTATGGCAAAATCCACACGGAAGGAGGCATCCGAAGGGGTCTCCGATCTGGGTGCAAGACCAGCCCTCTGAAGCTCCCTACGGAGCTCTCCGGGAGGCAGAACCGCTCTGCCTCTGCCTCTGCCGCGGCTGGAGCTCCTGCCGCCCCTCGCTGCTCCCGACATCGTCATCAAATCTAGATAAACGGTTCGTGGATGCATTAGACAATCATTAAAAGTATTGACTATATATGTATAGAGCGTAAAATGTGAAGTAATAATATAACATTACTGATAACCTTTTTCGTTTCGTGGGCGCATTATACATATCTACTTGGATTTCATCGTCGATGTCATTTCTAACCCACGTAACTTCATGATCGGTCGAAGACAACCCGTCCTTCGAAACAGACGGTCGGAGCACTTTAAGCCTTCTCTCTTCTTCGTCCTCATCGCTGTCCTCGTATTCTGGGACATCGTAGACATCTCTGGGTTTCCATCGGCATACAACACTCCACCCCGGATGCTTCAAACATTGTGAGTAGTATACTTGGAACGCTTGGTTCGGAAAGATAAACGGATCTTCCTGACAGTAAAATCGAAGTGTGTTCACACTGGTCAATCCATATTCATCTTTCCAAGTCCTAAGATTGCTTCTCCATCTGTCCGTATCGGTTCGCGTATCGTACCAAGTACACTGGAATATATAAAAGGGTTCTGATCGTCCGGGATAGTGGATGCCGAGTATACAATTTAAGTACCCATAATAAATCACACCGTCCGATTCTACCGTTGCAATCCCACTATTCTGAGTGGTTCTAGATGTTTCTAATTCCTTAACTTCGAATTTGTATCCAAGGACACCAAATCCTTTGTAATATGCAACCTCCGTACTAGGAAATTGAGCTAAACATCTTGAATCACTCTCAAATGATGCAGACATGTTCGGA
The DNA here is from genome assembly GCA_030015575.1 of Agapanthus africanus. NCBI lineage: Eukaryota > Viridiplantae > Streptophyta > Magnoliopsida > Asparagales > Amaryllidaceae > Agapanthus > Agapanthus africanus. The sequence continues at coordinate 450,333,407 of CM057349.1, read as the reverse complement.
TCGTGGATCTAACAAAACAAATTTTACGACAAATACATAACGATACAAGTTTAGATTAAAATTGCTAGCAATAAAATGTTATTCGAATAACTTACATGATCTGTGACCCAATCACAAAAATTATCCTGATGATATTTTTCCAATTGTTCTTCATTCCAATCAGGATGCCTCTCACGTACCTCGTTAAAATGAATTCTGTTTTCGACAAATAATGGTGACATTAATATTATATCATTTTATACACACACAAACACAGATATAACAATTAATCCAAAAAAACTTACTCTCTAATTTGTTCAAGACATTCGCAATTAAGTAAGATAAACCGGTATATCTTGTTGAAAAACATAGTGTCTACCCTCTTATACTCGGCTTTACCATATGGTCCATCTTGAATTCTTCGTGGTCGGTTAAGCCTTGTCTCAATGTTCTCATCCAGATAGCGGGAACAAAATGTGGTTGCTTCATCAAGAAGATAACCTTGCATGATAGAACCCTCTGGTCGATTTTTATTGCGTATATACTTCTTAAGAGTGTAGAGGTACCTAATGAAAATATGTTGAATAAATAAATACGGGCATACAGGATAACAATAAATTTTTAAATTGCGCGAAACGAAAAATTACACATACCTCTCGACGGGATACATCCATCAATATTGTACCGGTCCGGCTAATTTCGCCTCAGTTGCAAGATGAACCGTCAAGTGTATTATGATATCGAAGAATGACGGTGGGAAAATACGCCCAAACTTGCAAAGTATCAACGCAATAGAATTTTCTAGTTTATTCAGTGTCACAACCTCCAGTGTTTTAGCACACAACTCCCTGAAAAAATAACATAGGTCGTTGACTACTAGACCAACCGAGTCGGGGAGAGAAGTCCTGAGGGCTAAGGGAAGAAGGTGCTCCAAGATAACATGGTGATCATGACTTTTCAGCCCATCGATCTTGCCCTTCACAATTTTTATTTTCTTGCTGAATGATCCTGAGAAACCTGTGGGGACTTTCAAATCATGCAACACCTGCAGGAATCTTTTCTTCTCCGGTTGTGACATATGATAAGCGGCATTGGGAAGTACAAACTTCCCGGTTTACCCGCTACCGGTCTAGGGTGCAATTCACTTCTTATTCCCCACTCTTGTAGATCCATCCGAGCATTCATGTTGTCTTTAGATTTCCCGTCTTTACAAAGAAGCAACTTAAGTATGTGCTCTGATACTCCCTTCTCTATATGCATGACGTCCAGACAATGACGCACTGAATTTGTAGACCAGTACGGAAGCTCGAAGAAAATGCTTAACTTGTTCCAATATGGTGGTTTGATCTGTTTCGTCGGATCCATCCCAAAGGTCACGTTATTGTAACCATCCCATTTAGCAGCCACGTCCTCTCCGGACAATGGGGATGGAGGTCCAAAAAGCTTCTGATAACCATCAAAGTGAACCGTGTCTAACCTATAGGGGTGGTCTGGAGGCAGGAAACGTCGATGGCCGCAATAACAAACCTTCCTGCTAAAATTCAAGAATTTCGATGTTGTGTGTTCATGGCAATGAGGACATGCTTTGTGACCATGTACGGACCAATCTGATAGCATTCCATACGCAGGAAAGTCATTAATTGTCCACATTAAAGCCGCACGCAGTATGAAGGTTGTCTTTGTGTTTGCATCATATGTCTCTACACCATCAACGAACAAAGATTTCAACTCCTCGATCAGAGGTCGGAGATAGACGTCGATATTGTTCCCCGGTGAGTTTGGTCCGTCGATAAGAAGAGGCATCATAAAGTATGATTGGTCCATAGCCAACCAAGGCGACAGATTATAAATTATCATTACAACGTGCCATGTGCTGTGACTTCCAGCCATATAGTTAAATGGGCAGAAGCCATCAGTAGCCAGTCCGAACCGGACATTGCGAGGATCGCTACTGAATATTGCGTACCTCCTATCGAAATCCTTCCATGCCGGTGAATCTCTTGGATGGCTCATTTTTCCATCTTCACTTGGAGGAGCACGGTGATGCCAAATCATTGCCTCGGCTGTTTTCTTGCACCTGAATAGCCTCTGTAGCCTCTGTGTTATGGGAAAGTATCGTGCTATCTTCACAGGTATATCAGGCTTCTTATCAGAATCTTTCGGCTTATACCAGGCATCTCCGCATGTTGGACACTCTTTCAAATCTGAATTCTCTTTCCGGTACAACACGCAATTTTTAGGACATGCTTGAATCTTCTCGCACTTTAGACCCAAATCAGACATCATCTTCTGGGCTTCGTACCAGCTGTCGGGCACATTATTTCCCGGAGGCATAGAATCTTTCAAGAACGAAAGAAGTATTGTGAATGACTTGTTGCTCCATCCATTTAGACACTTAATCTGGAAAAGTTGGACGAACCATGAGAGGGTGGAATACTTCGCATTCTCATAAATTGGTTTCCTAGCATCATTCATGAAATTTTCATATTTATCCGCACGAGGTCCTTGACCAGAAGGAATGTCATCTTTGGTACGAATAGATTCACCTAGGGCAGCCTATACCATATCCTCCATTTCTTCTGATGGAAATAAATTACCGCCTTCTCCTTCTGCCGCATTACCGAATTCTTCTTCTCCTGCCGCATTATCGTGTTCTACTTCTTCTGCCGCAGTACTGCATTCTTCTCCTTCCCCGTGATATTTCCAACTTGTATAAAGTCTAGTAAACCCATGTTTTACAATATGAAACTCTGCCAATTCTACCTTCTGTTAGTACTTATTGCCACATCTATCGCACGGACAGAGAATCTTCTCTATTATGATCTTATTATGTGCGCGTGCAAATTCAAGAAAAGCAGCAACTCCTGCGACAAACTTAGGTTGCATACGTTGTTTCCAATCCACATACATCCAGTCCTTAGCTCTGACGTACTCATGGGCCATGTTAGACTGTATAACATATAAATTATAGGTTATGCTTACTATATTGAGAATATAAGAACGGGATAGTTACTGACAAAGGAGAAAATCCGTGTATATGCATTAGACTTAAGCTCCTACGGAGAACGTATCTCCTTTTAATATTATTAAATGTTCTCATGTAGTGTGCACGTGCATTGCACGTGGTGCGCGCATAGCGGGCATACGTGCGTTGCACGTAGCGCACATGGCGCTTGCGCATATGCGCATTATGGGAAGGAGCAGGCTCCTAACTTGGAGAACTAAGCTCCTTTTAATATTATTGAATATTCTCATGTGGTGCGCACGTGCATTGCACGGGGTGCGCGCATGGCGGGCACACGTACGTTGCACGTAGCGCACATGGCGCTTCCGCGTATACGCATTATGGGGAGGAGCATGCTCCTATCTTGGAGAACTAAGCTCCTATGAAGAACTAAGCTCCTTTTAATATTATTAAATATTCTCATGTGGTGCGCACGTGCATTGCACGTGGTGCGCGCATGGCGGGCACACGTGCGTTGCACGTAGTGAACGTGGCGCTTGCGCATATGCGCATTATAGGGAGGAGCATGCTCCTATCTTGGAGAACTAAGCTCCTATGGAGAACTAAGCTCCTTTGAGAATTGAGCATTAAAGAATTAAGATGCATTAGACTTGAGATTGAGATACATACCTGCAACATAGAAAAGAAATCAATAAATAAGATGAATATAATATAAATTTAAGTTGAAAGAATATATATCCTCGTTTCAAATGCAATTAAGTCTCGATGATGCTGAAGATGTTACCAGAAAAACATCTTCTGCCAACCTTCATGTGTGAAGGGGTGTGTGTGGGAAAATTGGGTATACGGTGTCAGAAAAAACATTTTCTGCTTTTTCCTAAATACACGACTCATCTTTTCTATTATTCGTTACTTGTTGTTCTTGGTATCAGACTGCAGGACAAATCGTTAGGAATGCATATCGTAGAGCATATCAAAGCCCTCCAATCTCATTAGGCAACATTAGAAAATACTAACATTGCAACACAAACGACAAGAACCCAACAATTCAAACCTGATCAAATTATAAAGTAAATATTTGATCTTCAAAATTGCGTTCCAAGATCAACCAGATAGCTAATATCTAACCCTAAATTCACCCTTCACCTAAGAACCAGTAACAAAACAAAACAATTCAAAGAAAAAAGATTAGACCCTGAAATCCAAAACCCCAACCCCAACCCCAACCCTAACCCCAACCCCAACCCCAACAGCAACCCCTTGCCGAACCCCAACCCCAACCGCAGACCGAGCCCCAGCCCCAGCCCCATCCCCAACCCTAACGCTAACCACAGCCCGAGCCCGAGCCCAAGCCCCAACCACAGCCCTAGCTGCAGCCCGAGCCCCAGCCCGAGCCCTAGCCCCAGCCCCAGCCCGCAGCCCCAGCCCCAGCCCCAATCAAGAAGTGCTCAGGGACACACAACCCCAACCCCAACCCCAACCGCTACCCCCTGCCGAACCCCAACCCCAACCGTAACAACAGCCCCCCAGCCCCACCCCTAACCCTAACGCTAACCCCAACCGATGCCTACCCAAACCATGAACCATAGACCTAAAACAATCAAAATTTTGTTTAATTAAGATTTCCTAACCTGTGCAGGCGGTGGCGACGACGACGAATCGGCCGTGGGTTGAAGAAGCAGGCGATGGCGACGACGAACGGAGATGAGGAAGAAGCAAGCGGTGGCGACGACGATTCGGCCGGCACTGGCGACGACGAGAACGGCGATCGGCGGGAACGTCGAAGGTTTGGGGATTTGGGTTCGTGCGCAACTGTGATCGATAAAGGGAATAAGAAATAATCAGCGTAGGGATCGATCACTTAAATCCCTATTTAGATGCCCCTACGGATATAACCGTAGATGCTTGGTTTGCGGCTCCGTAGGGGTAAACAACACTTTAAGATTTAATAATTTTTAAATAAATATGGAAGGACCGTAGGGGCAATCGTTTGGCCCTACGGATTAATCCGTAGGGCCAAACTTTATCTGTCCCTACGGATGTTATCCGTAGGGGCAACCCCTTATTTTACTAGTGTATATTGATATCTAAAATATGTAAAATTTCGTTCTTTCTGAACATGCCAAATAATATCTGCAATCGTCATACGAAGGAGCGCTCCAATTATTTTTTTAAAGACCTTCAATTGGCTGGAATCTATGATGTCATGCAAATTAGATGATGGATAAGCTTGCAATGTGTTAATGATACTTGAAGCACTCAATCAGAAAATTCACACTTAAAAGATGCTCATGGTTTTTGGATTGAGCTTCATGTAATGTATCGTTCTTCTTCACCGATACCTACTATTTGAATAGTTACTAAATCACATGTGTGATCCTGGTATAAATCCCACTGCTGGGATGGAATTCATATAGACTCCACGGATTTCTGTTGGATTCAAAATAGATCATGTTGATACTTGTAACATATACTCATGTTCCAAAGGGTTTCTTAGCTTGTTTAGTGTTGTAACATATAATTAGATGGGTGAGAAAGATGCTTGTCAAAATTAAGAGAAAATTAGTGTGACTAAGACAACACACAAAATTGTGAAGTTGGAGAGATTTTTTGCCCCTGTTGTCTGTTTCACTAGCAATCACCAGCACTAGCATTCTGACAAATCCAATCTGTCCATTGGTTTAGGGTTTAGAGCTGGGGTTAGCCAAGAATCTACTCATTTTCCCCCCTCCAAAAGCCTCACCCAATACACACCTACCTCTCACTTTATCTCTCTCCATGGGATTACTTTCACTAAATTACTGACCCATAAATGCCACCCTTTGAGCCAGCCCACAGAAAGCCTATAATATGCCAACAAACCTCAAATTTTTTTTCGTTTCTACTTTATTTGCTAGGGTTACAAGGGAAAGGAGTTCCATTCTCATCTCTCTCTAGACATTCATTTTGTTCTCCTTTTAATGAGAGAGATGTGAAAGGGGAAAATGGGAGGGATATGATTGATTCCTTTCTCTTCATTGAATGCCCCCACTTCTCCTCCTCCATAAAATACACAAACTCACACATCACAAGAAGAACAATCTCATCCCCACCTATACCTTTCATTACTTCTCTCCTTTCTATAGTTTTTGCTTATTACTTGCACCTTTTCTCTATCGCTCTCTCTCCAAAAGCATGTTCATTTCTTTCTTGTCTATAAATATGTCTACTGCATGCTCTTCATGGCTCCTATGTTTTAATCAAGATGAATCATGTGGGTTTATTAAAGAGTATTTTACAGTAGAGGATTTTGGCATTCTGTCCACCTCCAACTCAATTTCTCATGGTGATCTTCAAGATATAGAGAAAAAATGGAGGTGGGCATCCTGCCAATAGTCCTCTGTTGGGTTCTCTTTGTAAAATCCATGTGATGATGCAAACTAATGAGATGCGGAGGAAATAAGAAGGGAATTTAGAGATGCCCATCTTCTAATTATTATTATTGCTATGAGCATTTGATCTAATCATGAGAGATTGCAATTTTCTTTATCTTTTGAAGGATGTCATCATAGATCATGATGAATCCTGTGCAGTTAAAATGATTATTCTATGCTGTATGTGTTGTGCCCTTTTTTTTCATGAGCTCTCATGGTTGACCTAGTTTTACTTACTTTTAGTGTTATTTCCACATGCAGATCTAAAATGCTACAACAAAGATGGTGAAACACAATCAAAGGGAAAAAAAAGGTTAGCAATCTCTCTCCAATTCTTTTTTGGTGAATTGAAGCTCTAGCTCTTCATAATTATTTATTTTGGATACAAGAACAATTTTACTTTTCCTTCTCTCTTTAATTTGGATTGTGTTTTTATCTACCTATGAACTAAGAGAGAGAAATAAAGGGGCTTTATACATATTTTTTCTTTTTTTTCCTCTTTTTTATCAGATGCTACTTTTCACATATGGGAAAAAGAAAAAAAAGGAAACCCCTAGTTTGCTTCTATATCTTTCTTCTTTGAAAACCCTAGATCCTTTTTCCCGTCTTTTTTGTCTGTATCTGAAGAATACTGCTCGAGTACACTGCCTTATTCTTGGATTAGGGTTTCCAGTACAAAGAGCAAGTGAAAGAAATGATGACACAGCCCATCTTGGGTTGATTTTTTTTTTTCACTTTTTTTCTGACATATAGCATTGCAGCTGTGAAAAAATAATAAAGAGATAGATAGGGGGCAAATGAAGAATAAACATTTAAGTACTTGGATTACCATCATATATATATATATATATATATATATATATAATGTATCTTTCTATATATCAAATTGTATTCATGCATGTTTACTTAATGCATGTACGAATAATGGTTGCTAGGCTTTAAGCCTTGAAATGAATTCCATCTCTCATTTCATCATATGGGCAAATAAATATAATGCGTCTCTCTTTTTGTACATTGAGAGGCATTTATTATAAGATTCTTTTTGCTCGTTGGCAAGAAGCATTTATTGTTTGATGCATCATGAGAGAGAGGGAGAGATCATGTAGATATTGAGCAATGGAGAGTATGAACGCCTTGAGCTTAATTATGACTGATCATTCAAATAAATGAGTTGAACAAGACAGTTGAAGTTTATAGGGTGATTGAAATTATTTCATTGGTTTTCTATGGTCAATGCGAAAACATACTTTTGCTTTTATATTGAGGCTGGCTGCTACCAGGTCATCTGACAAATTTAACTGTTCATATTTCCAATTGTAGACAAATATATATAGTGCTGGTGGTTATGAAACTTTAGCACCATTGTTCGCACTGAATATATATAAATCAATATGGCTTGTGCAATTTATTGTTCTGCCATGTTCTGTGCTGTTTCATTGTTTGGAAATAATTTATAGATTTCATTTTATGAAACTTTGTGCACCAATTTGTTCACGATTTGTTCACAGGGTACAAATCAGATGGCTTATTCAATTTATTGTACTGCTATTGGGTTGCTGGGAAATAAATTCAACTGATGAATCATTTGATGTTAAGAGGGTATATATTTTCTCATGTTTGTTTAATTATATCTTAACAAAGATTTAAATAAAATTGCAAATATATATGATGATGATTTCTGTAACTTTAATGTGCCTCATTTGTGCCTTACCAACCTAAGCATGTATCTGGTTTTAAAGTTGATTGTTATTATGAGAATTGCAGGAAAGCTCCAATGAAGATAGTTTCTTCTTATAATGCTGACTTGGCTAAACCTGAGCCATGTTTTTGTTTGATAGGATAGTATAGGGGTGAAAGTCGGGTTGGGTTTGATCCGAACTCCATCCGACCTTATTTTTCAGGGGTTTTTTTAGACCTCTTGTATTCGTCCGAACCAATTGGGAACCAATTGGGCGAGTTGAATATTAGATTAAAAATTTCAGGTTGGGTGTTAGATTAAGAATTTCGGGTTGCGTTTGTGTTCAGTGTTGAACTTGACTGTTCGAACCCTATACTCGGCTTGAACCAAGCATGTTTCCTAGATATCCGATTCGTCTCGATATATTACATAGACATTTAACTCTCTAAATATTAGAAGATATCTTTTGTGATTTATTGTATGATATATAGTTAGTGCAATTTTATGTATGGTTTATAGATCTATCATATATAATTTATATAGTTTTATCAAAATAAAATATAATTTTTGTGCGTATATTCTTGGTAAGACATACCTTAAGTATTATAATTTTATTATTTTTTGATAAATTATACTGGTCCAAGCTTGAAAACCCTGCAAAAACCGATCACTCGCATAAACCCAAAACCCGTCCAAACCTGCCTGAAACTTTTAAGTTGTAGGTTTGGATTTAGTGCGTTGTAAACAGCCGTTGGGTTTTGGGTTTATGTTTTAATTTTTAGGGCAGATTAAAAAATTATCTATTTTCTCGCTATATACATGCTTTTACCCGGTATCTTTATTTTGCATTTATGCATGCATTCCAATTCAGACGTTGGATGCCAATTTAATTCTTATGTCCAAATGATATAGAGAATAATGGAGGAAAGATGCCATGTGAGGGATTTCCTCCTATTCCCTTCTATGGCATCGAAAAAATACACCCTCTCACATTTTTTCCGCTGATCAGCAACCACCATCTCCATCGTTATCATCTAAGATGTGAGTACACCAAATTTCATGTGATTCTACAGTCTTTTCACCGTTGATTTCGCAATGTAAAAAGTTCTATTGTCGGTAAACCGTTTGTTTTGAACCCACTAAATCAACGGTGAAAAGGTTGTAGAATCACATGAAATTTGGTGTACCCACATCTTAGATGATAACGATGAAGATGGTGGGTGCCGATCGTCGGAAAAAATGAGGGAGGTGTATTTTTTCGTCGCCATAGGAGGAAATTCTCTCTCTCTCTCTCTCTCTCTCTCTCTATATATATATATATATATATATATAGGGGTATGATCTATTGCAAACCATTCCGTGTTTTTTAAAAACGAGTACTCTTGGTCTAATTCATAGTTTAACGATTCGATCCGATCAAGTTGATCGTCTTGCCCTCAAATATATGTGTATGAAAAATTAAAGGATCTGAAGAGCTCTAACAACATATGCATCAGATCATGTTTATGTTGCATTATCGAAAGACGTTCACTTTTGCATCCATTGATGCATAGAATAGAGTTCTTCAAATCCTTTGATTTATTGTATTCGTACATTTGAGGGTAGAGTGATCAACTTGAACGGATTGGATCATTAAAATGTATCCTAGATTGAGAGTTCCCGTTTTTAAAAAATGCAAACCGGTTTGCAATGGTTTATTCCTGTTTTTAAAAAATGCTAACCGGTTTGCAATGGTATATATATATATAACAACATCATCATCATTGTTGGATAGAGGTCATGGCGTCGAAAAAACACCCTCCATTTTTTCTTTCTGACCATCGGCACCCATCAATGGTCATCCTTATCATCTTAGGATGTGGATATACCAAATTTCATGCGATTCTCCGCTTTTTCATCATTGATTTTGTGGGTGCAAAATTAATGGTTTATTGACAATAGAACATTTTACATAGCTAATTCAATGGTGAAAAAGTAGTAGAATCGCATAAAATTTGGTGTATCCATATCTTATATGATAAGGATGAAGATTATGGATATCGATCGTCGGATAATAAAATCGTGAAGGGTGTACTTTTTTGACGCAATATGAGGAAATTCTCTCCTATGTCATCTTTCCTCCACTATACACACACATAGAGAGAGAGAGAGAGAGAGAGGGGAAAAGATGTATGAGGTGGCACTCATTTTTTAAAAAGCCCCACCCCCCCTCCTTAAACACACATTTTTCATGCTTTCCATCGATCCTGGTCGTTTATCTTGATCTATATATTATGAAACCAGTATATACAAAAACTTTCGAGATTTGAAGACTTTTAACACGTTCATCAAGCAGATAGAAAAATTAACGGCTTATCGGTATTAGAAAAATGCGGTTGCTTGATGGACGAGTTGGATGTTCTAAAATCTCAAGATTTTTTTTTGTATACGGGGGTTTTATGATACATAGAACAAAATGAAATATATGGGGTATGTGTGTTTTAAGGCGGGCCCCTGTTTGAAAACACGGCCGCCACCTCATGTTCCTTTGTCTATACACACATCAGTAGCAAACAAGATACAACTGTTGGCAAGGTTGAAGATAAGAGAAGAAAGCCAATGCAGAACTTTTGAATAATGAAAAGCCCTAATGTAAAGCTCATCTGAAAACTCCTGTAGCAAGTCTAAAGACATAGTGAAAGCTGAATTTTTGGCCAGAGTGTTGGAAATTAAAGTGATAAGCACTGCTCAGATATCTCTATATATAATGCAAATACTCTTGATTATAAGTCCATCCTTCTCCTATTTTCTATAAAAAAAGAAAAAATAAGAAAAATCCCCAACTCTCTAGCCCTCCACATCATCACCCTCACCTCTTAAGCCTTCCACATCATCTCTCTCTCTTTTCAAAAAACAATTAATTGTTTATCTAGAACCCTCCACATCATCAATCCCTCCGTTTTAAATAAATAAAATTCTAGAACACTCCACATCTCTATCCCCTTCTCCCTTCTCAAATTTTTTAAACTAACACGTGCGTTGCACGTGCAAAAATTCTAGTATATATATTTGGAGCTGCTTTCTTGCTGAACTTGGGAGATGTGTCAATGATGAACCATCTCCTAAGCTGCAAAAAGCACATGATAGCCATGAATGTTGAGGCATATTCTCATCAATTGCAGCATGAAGGTAGCTTTGATATTTGTCGACTTATGAGTACTTCTTCAAGAAATTTGAATAAAAGTCCATTCAGGTCTTGGAACATTATTTTTGTTAGAGAAAGTAGATTGAGTAAAGAGCACCAAATTTTAGGCTTAAATTTCACCACGATACCATGAATGACTATTGGTGTTTTACAGATTAATAGCATAATTTTAAAAGAAACTATTACGTTTAAATATTTTACAGTTTAATACTATAGGTAATTTTTTATTGCAATTTTCCCGTATTAAATTGAATGTTGAATTGACAACCAGACGTGATGTAAATGTTTGATTGGAAGTTCATGTTTATGATTAAATATAAAAAAGGTTGGGAGGAAAAGAACCCGTCAACCTCTCTCAATGATTCATTCATAAGTATTGCTTTTCTTTCCATTTCAACCCATGCTAGAATATAAATACATATCTTTCAAATTGCTTATCATAATTTTGAAATTTCGGTATGATGATGAAGACATTTAAATATGGTACGAGAATAACCGGCTCAAATTTTAATATAGTAAACGAATTTTAGATTGATATTAAATAACATACTAATGTACAAAAGGCTAAATTTCCTCCCATTAAAAGATCGCGCAACTTGCAAAGGAGAACGTTCAACTTGTTAAGGGATGCTAGACTACAAAAATATATTCTGCGGCCTCGGCCTCGTCATCGCTAATACACATTTTAAAACCCCATTTCTTGCTAATTAGCTAGAAGTTGCACATTTTAAAACCCCATTTCTAGCTAATTAGCTAGAAGTTACAAAATGTCGTGTTTTGATTTTGCTGAAAAAGTGGGAAACACAATTTGCTCTCATTTCAAATGATACAACATTCGGAAAAAGATATCATTCGCTGCTACAATAATATCAAACATTTCAAACCTTCAAAAAATGACATCTTTCACTCAAAATAACTAGTTTTCTGCGTATGTTAGAGAATAGGATGATTGAAATCAAGAGAACCAATTTAAATTTCGAAATAAAAACATCAATATGTTACCTTTGAATGTGAGCAAAAAATTGAGGGAGGGACAGAGATTTCAGAATCAAATTTTGAAAAGAAGTCGAATTGCTGTTGTGGCTGTATTTAAAAGAGGTAACTTATTTGATGATTCTTCTAAACTGTTCCGGCCCTTTCTAGAAAAGATAGGCTATCAATTAAAGATATGCGCCCCTCTGAGCTGGCATTATAACTGTAGAGTTCATCATGAGCAAATATCCTTCAATGTTCTAAATTACAATGCAGTATAGTACTACAGCTACAAGGTGATTGCATGGTAACTTCAGCAAAAACAACCCATTAAGAGTACCAAAAACTTCATGAACAAAGCTACCATGACACCCAAATGTAGATCAAGAACAATTTTAGTACATTTTTTGTGTCTATGAATCTTTGTCGTTTTTTCTGTTGCTTGCCTCAATATGCTTAAGAAGTGCATGCGTCGACTGCTGGGTGAACATTTTCTGTTGAAGCTGCACGCATGGATATCCTATGACGGCGAGAAAATGTGCAGGCTTCGAGAAGGAAAATACTTCATACCAAACTTTGTCATTTTCATCCCATTCTACTGAGAACCGCTCCTCTCCGGCCTGCATTCAACACGACAGTTGGAAAATTTTGAATTAAACCTTAGGGAAAATCAATACAGGATAGATAACAAAAGGAATGATCAAATTAAAACTGAGTAGAGAGAGTGTACATTGTTTTGCTCTTGCATATGTCCATTTCTTAAAATTGAACAAATTTGACTATATTTGAGTCAAAAATAAATAAATTTCCCTTCTAGAATTTCCCCCGAGTCGAAGAATTTAAAGGATGATAGTTTCACTGCCGTTCGTTGTTTTCTCAGCTAGAAATTGGTATTATCTAACAGAGAGTTGACTACAGGTTGATAGTCGATGTTCGATAGAAGGTCATAAAACTCCCTCATGCCCTACAAAATATCCCCATGAATTGGGTGTATAACAATCGACAAAGTGTATTGCCGCACAAAACCTTTGGACTAGAATTTAAAAAGGAAGACATAAGCTGATAAGTTATATATGGAGTTGCAACATTGAGGGAGATTCATAATCATTGATCTACTCATCACTTGTGTTGTGTATTAGTTGCTGGAATAAGACCACATATCAAACAAAGGGTTAGGATATAATGTTCTTCTCTAACACACATGAACTTAACATAACTGGTTATTAAAGAGGTTTTGATGGTTTAAATTTTGAAACCTTTTGTCAAACATTTTTTCTTTATCATGTCTCATATGCCCATAGACAACAGTTTCAAAATTTGAATGCTTTGCAATGGATGATTCCAAATCTTTCAGCACATCGAATGCCATTCACTTGAGACTTTCACTTTCCCTGCGCTTGGAACATGGAATGGAAAATTACCGGGAATCCTTACATTCCGGAGAATGGGATGACCGGGCATATAATTCCAAAGAATCTTGCATTAACACCCTTGGTATATGCTTTAATCATTCCCGGTAATATATGTTAGGTGCAACCGTCAACCGGCGGCGAGGTCGGAAAAGAGTCAGTAGATGGCGACGATGCCGTCCAATCGACGGCGGGCCGGCAGCGAACGTCCGATCGGCGGCGGGCCGGTCGGTGAACAATCGGCGATGACCGACGGCCGATCAGAAACAAACGTCAGATCGGCGGTGGGCCGGCCGGCGAACGACCGACGATGGGGCCTGCCGGCCGACGGGTGGCAATGGAGACCGGCGGCAAATGGTCATGACTCTTTTCATGTTAGACGGGAATATTTCGTGGTAATCTACGATAAGACACATGTTTTGGAGGAATATGATTACCATAAAATGAGGTCATTTGATTACCATAGTAATCCTATATTCTCGGGAATACCGTTTTGGTAATATTTCATGGTAATCTAGGATTACCACCTAGATTATCTCCTACCAAGCACAACCTGAATTTATACCACAACCCGCTGATGTACCCGCTGATGTTGTTGGGACCCTCATGTATGATATGCATTGGCCCAGAAAGTTGACATATATGATGATAGTGTTGTGAGCAAATACAAGGAGAAAACAAGCAAGCCAGCTCTACTAGACTGAAAGGCATAGTTGTCAAATCATGATATATATCATATAGTAGTGTATATCATAAGATAATTTTTTGCTTGTATGATAGCTATGCGAATAAGTAAAGCACTATATATTACATAAATATATATATATTCAAATTAGTAATATAGAACAATATATACAAAGAGATATGAGGTTAGTAAAGAAATGATCAAGCAAGTGACACAATCACACAAATACAAATAGAAAAATACAAGAATCAACAAAATTCAAGTGAACAAATTTATTTTATAAGATAATTAACCAAAATGATACTTACTAGTTGTTGAGGTAAAAAATTACACCCCGGTTGACCAAGTCAAAGTCAAAGTCAACCCCAAGTAAACGGGCCTAAACCCAGGTCAAATGGGCTTATGCCCAAGTCGAGCCTCGCGGCCAGCCTCTCCCATGCCAATATGAAAATTATGTAATAAATAAGTTTGATGTAATTTTCATGCATGAATGTAAAATAAATGGGCATAAAACCAAATTTTTGTAAACCCCATGGCTCATGTGCAAAAGAAATGAGCACATGAGGCATAAGATGAGCAAAAATGCCATTTTGTAAAGCCCAATGGGCTATATGTAAATTTTTAAGTCTATATAAGGCAACATAATGATGAAATAAAAAAAAGAGAATGCATTCTCTCAAAAGCTAGGGTTTTTTTGCCTCTTTCTCCTTCCTCAAGGTTCTAAACCATCTACATTTTTTTGAATTAAATCAAGAGTTTTATTCTTCCTTATCCAAAAAGAAATAGTTTTTCACCACAAAACCCTTGAAGCGGAACGCGGATCTTCCATCAAATTTCCGAAAGGGGAGGTTTTTAAATCCCACCCTCCTTTCTCCAAGATCCAGCCAATAGAGAGAAGGAATGAGACACATCCTCAAAAATTCCACTTTGGGAAGATCCAAGGCTCAAGAGAAAACCCATGGCTCAAGAAAGAAGAAAGGTGTTCCCTTTCATCATCTTCGAAAATATATTGGGAGTTTAACTCCACAAAAAAAATAATATATATATATATATATAATAATAATAATAATAATAATAATAATAATAATAATAATAAATCTTTCTTTTTGGGAGTACAACTCCCAGTGCAGGGGGCTAAGCTCCTTTGTCCTCTTTTTCAGGAGTTTAACTCCAAAAGTCAATTGGGAGTACAACTCCCCATATAGAGGCTAAGCCCTCTTTTCCCGCCAGCGCCCGGCGCCCGCGTACCAAGCACGCGAAGCGCTGGCGTCCACGCGTCCTTTAGACATTATATTTCCTTATATATACACACACACACACACACTCCACAACACTTTTCCCGTTAGAAAAAATTTCTAACGGGGCGCTGCGCCGCACCCCGTAAGGGGCTGCTAGTCCCCTTGACCCCAGCCCGCTAACCGGGTAGCGGGACCCCCGTAAACTCTGCGAGGCCCCCGATATATCCAAAACCCCTCAAGACACATACGCACACTGCGCATTGAGTACGCATGACCAGTTTGATCCGTCAATTGGAGGTTCTCTTGCTCCAAAGACGAGAGGTAATTAACGGCAGCTTAGTCTGTGGCTGCCGGAGATTCGGATTCCCACAATCAATAAACCCCCGCCTACCCTAGACAGGGGGAATCGGTAGTACGCATGACAAGCGACGCGTATTCCTATCTCAATGGGGTGACGAAAAACACCCTACAGATTCTGGCATGCCCGATGGGACCTATCTTTCCTCCTATATTTCGGGTTAAATATCCATGCGAACTCAATCAATATATACATTGATTGGCTGTACTGAAATCATACTTCTACTACTTGCAGGTTAACGACTTTCAACTACAATTTTCGGACGCAACAAAATGTCTCCAAGGACAAACTCAGCTCTCAGCACATCTCCCGTCTCCTACACGATGAAGATGGACGCCGGGACGATTCTTCCGGCCAGTCTCGGGCGACGGTGGGAGAAGCCGCCGCTACCATTTGGCTCTATTCTGTTCGTGCCAGCTAACGTCATCCCAGCTCCTTAAGCTCCAGTAACAAACAGATTCGCGATCCATACGGTCTACATGGTCGAACCTGGAGAAGCGAACCCTCCTACGCTTCACAGCCATAGTGATGATATGGATGACGCTGCCCAATATTGGCTCAGTTCAGATAATGATGAGGGTCCTGCTCAAGCTGCTAAGCAAAAAGAGCCCATGGTTCTTGGGAAATCACGCTCAGGCGATGAGGATAGCTTAGTCATCATCACCAAAACTACAAAATAAGTATTATTCCAATGGTTTCAAAAGCAGCTTCAGGACAGGGACGAGAAGATTGCCAAGGTCCATTCCAAAGTCGACGAGCTAGCAAACATCGTGGCAGATCTCATGACCCAAGTGGCCTAATTGCAATTACAGCAAAATCAAATTTTAGTTCATGAGCCAGGGATTGATATCCGGAAGCAGCCAACCGATACTCCCTCCAGCCCAAGAGCGGAACACTTTTGCGAAAAACGGCCGCGATCAGCTTCCAGATTCTCCGATACGTACACTGAATGAGCTATGCGGACAGCAGGCGAATCAAAAACCGATCGGCCTCAAGGACCAGCATCAGTAAAGGCATCTACTCTAATGGAGAGAAAGAAGAAGGTATACTCCTTCAGGAGGGATGAAGTCCGCAAAATATTCGTGGACGCCTTGAACAACGGTCTGTAGCTGCTTATTCCAAAGAGGCCACATGAAATGAATATGGCCGACAAATATTACCCCTATCACAGAGTGATAGGTCATGCTATTGAAGACTGCTTTGTCTTTAAAGATTGGGTCGAAAAGCAATATAAGGCAGGAGAGATAGAAGTGTCTAAAGACGTGTTAGCAAACAGTCAAATTGCGACTGCCAATTTCATACAAACAGAGACCGAAGTCCTTTGGGAACCTGATTCTCTCAGACATTTGCTTTTCCCTGAAAAGAGCAGAGCAAGGCAACAAACTAAGAGCCAAACGAGCAATATTACCAATGAAGAAGCGGTAGATGGATATACAACCCATACGGTCTACATGATGGAGTCCGAATGAACAAGTCCTCCTACGTCTTATAGCCATGACGATAACGTGGTTGTTGCCATCCAACACCGGCTCGGTCTAGATGACGAAGAGCCCGCTTATGCAATTAAGCCAAAGGAGCCCGTGGTTTCTGTAGAATCGAGCCCAAGCTCCAACAGTTGACCACCACGTCGTTAAACTGGAAACGGTCGACCACCACGTCGTTAAACTGGGGATGTAAAAAAATGTGTAAATAAATATAAAAAAAGGCCGAAATGATGAGGCAACTTGCAATAAAAATTGGCGAGTAAAATAAAAATGAAAATAAACAGTCGAAATGATGGGGCAACCACGAATGAATAGCCGAAATGATAGAGCAATCGCGACCTTCGCGATAAGAAAAGCTGAAATGACCGAGTAATCGCGGTAAAAATAAAATAAAATAAAAAACCTCCAAAGGCGAATGATGAGTCGCTCCTGATACCATATTTCAGTGCAGCAATGTAGACGCTGACCAAAATCCAAATCCCCAAATGGCGAATGATGAGTCGCTCCTGGTACCATATTCCAGTGCAGCGATGCAGACGCCAACCAAAATTTCAAATCTCTGAATGTCCCAACGGCGAATGATGGGTCGCTCCTGATACCATATTCCAGTGTAGCGATGCAGACGCCAACAAAGTCCCAAAATTCTCCCAGCCCTACGGTTGGTCCCCGAACTGACTACTGTATACAATCCACGGGCTCAAATAATTCTCATCACACCCATGCCCCACCACAATCACCAGTCACGCGGCCGGTCTCCGTCCTTGGAATTATGCTCCATTTGGGAAGACCCACTCATGTGTCCTCACGATAGATGAGAAGAAAAAACTTGCGAAATCCTCTCGACTCGTAAGAAAACATCTTTGTGGGGTCCTTACGACTCACAAAGAAAAAACATACTTGGAAGTCCCCACGACTCCTAAGGAGAAAGTACACATACGAGATCCTTTCGACTCGTAGGGAGAAAATGCTTTTATGGGACCCTTACGGCTCATAAAATTGAAAAGTCTTAGGTGATAAGGACCTAAACCTGTCTCCTAAGCCATCGCTCCCCAACAGGCAAAGGCAAATGATGAATTGCTCTTGGCACCTGTGCTTCAGTGTTAGCAATGCTGATGCCGACCCCAACCCCAAAATTCCAAACTTTTGACCCAATAGACTCTTAAGTCTTTAAATTGGGAACAGATGAACTCTAAGTCGTTAAACTGGGAACAAATGACCCCTAAGTCGTTAAACTAGAAACGAGGGAAATCCCCTCACGGCAGATGATGATTCGCTCCTGGTACCATATTCCAATGTAGCGGTGCTGATGCCAAACCAAAACCAAAATCCCCAAATGGCAAATGATGATTCGCGCCCTGGTACCATATTTTAGTATAGCGATGCTGATATCAACCCAAATCATATCAAGTCAGCAAGACAACCACGGTCCCCGAACTGACTACTGTATACAATCCACGGGCTCAAATAATTCTCATCACACCCATGCCCCACCACAATCACCAGTCACGCGGCCGGTCTCCGTCCTTGGAATTATGCTCCATTTGGGAAGACCCACTCATGTGTCCTCACGATAGATGAGAAGAAAAAACTTGCGAAATCCTCTCGACTCGTAAGAAAACATCTTTGTGGGGTCCTTACGACTCACAAAGAAAAATCACACTTGGAAGTCCCCACGACTCCTAAGGAGAAAGTACACATACGAGATCCTTTCGACATGTAGGGAGAAAATGCTTTTATGGGACCCTTACGGCTCATAAAATTGAAAAGTCTTAGGTGATAAGGACCTAAACCTGTCTTCTAAGCCATCGCTCCCCAACAGGCAAAAGCAAATGATGAATTGCTCTTGGCACCTGTGCTTCAGTGTTAGCAATGCTGATGCCGACCCCAATCCCAAAATTCCAAACTTTTGACCCAATAGACTCCTAAGTCTTTAAATTGGGAACAGATGAACTCTAAGTCGTTAAACTGGGAACAAATAACCCCTAAGTCGTTAAACTGGAAACGAGGGAAATCCCCTCACGGCAGATGATGATTCGCTCCTGGTACCATATTCCAATGTAGCGGTGCTGATGCCAAACCAAAACCAAAATCCCCAAATGGCAAATGATGATTCGCGCCCGGTACCATATTTTAGTGTAGCGATGCTGATATCAACCCAAATCATATCAAGTCAGCAAGACAACCAACGATCTCCCTGGCGGAATCAAGCTCCACCTCGGAAACAAGTCGAATCTCGACATTGCAGAAAACAGAGCAAGTCAACTTCAACAACCGACACCGTAGAAAGCGGAGTAAGTCAAATCCAATCCCTGACACCGTAAGAAGCGGAGCAAGTCGAATCAAGCACCGACCGTCCAAGTCTAAAAAAGGGCAGCACTGACCGTCCAAGTCGCAAAAAGGGCAGCAATGCTCCACCTCGGAATCAAATCAACCAACGACCTCCCCGTCGGAATTATGCTCCACCTCGGAATCAAGTCAACCAACGACCTCCCCGTCGGAATTATGCTCCGGCTCAGAATCAAGTCAACCAACAACCTCTGCGGCGGAATCATGCTTCGTCTCAGAGTGTACCCGTGTCAAAATCATACTGCGCCTCGGAGTACCTGCTTTCTCCGTCGGAATTATGCTTCGACCCAGAATCAAGTCAACCAATGACCTCCCCGTCAAAATTATGCTCTGTCTCGGAATCAAGTCAACCAACAAGCTCTGCGGCGAAATCATGCTTCGTCTCATAATGTACTCCGTGTCGAAATCATGCTTCGTCTCGGAGTATCTGTCTTCCCTGTCGAAATTATGTTTTGACTCGGAATCAACCCTGCATTGGAGCTATATTTTGTACAGAATGTCTGCCCTGTGCCGGAACTAAGTTTCGTCTCAGGATACACTTGTCCCGTGTCGAAATTATGCTTCGCTCCGGAACCCTGCGTCGAAACTATGCTTCGTCTCAGAATATATCATCGCCTTAGAATTATGCTCCGCTCTTCGGAATTATAGTCCGATCCCCGGAATAATGCTTCGATCCCCGGAATGATGCTCCCGGAATGATGCTCCGCCCCCGGAATGATGTTCCACCTCGAAGTCCAACTTCAAGATCCATCAATTTCATGCACACAACTTATATACGCGGTGTGCATTTATTGATGGGGGCACTTTATTGGGGTAAAAAATTACATCCCAGTTGACCAAGTCAAAGTCAACCACAAGTAAACGGGCCCAAGCCCAGGTCAAGTTGGCATATGCCCAAGTCGAGCCCCGCGGTCAGCCTCTCCCATACCAAAATGAAAATTATGTAATAAATAAGTTTGATGTAATTTTCATACATGAATGTAAATTAAATGGGCAAAAAGCCAAATTTTTGTAAAGCTCATGGCTCATGTGCAAAAGAAATGAGCACATGAGGCATGGGATGGGCAAAAATGTCATTTTGTAAAGCCCAAGAGGCTATATGTAAATTTGTAAGCCTATATAAGGCAACATGATGATGAAATAAAAAAAAAGAACTCATTCTCTCAAAAGATAGGGTTTTTGTGTCTCGTTCTCCTTCCTCAAGATTCTAAACCTTCTCCCTTTTTTTAAAATTAAATCAAGAGTCACTCTTCCTTTTCCAAAAAGAAATAGGTTTTCACCATAAAACCCTTGAAGGGGAACGCGGATCTTCCATCTAATCTCCAAAAGGGGAGATTTTTAAATCTCACCCTACTTGCTCCAAGATCCAGCCAATAGAGAAGAGGAAGAAGAAGACCCATCTCCCAAAATCCAACTTTGGGAAGATCCAAAGCTCAAGAGAAAACATAAGGCTCAAGAGAGAAGAAACGGGTCCCTTTTCATCATCTTTAAAAATATCTTAGAAGTTTAACTCCACAAAAAATTTATATATATATATATATATATATATAAAATAATAAATCTTTCTTTTTGGTAGTATAACTCCCAATGCAGTGGCTAACCCCCTTTGTCATCTTTTTCAAGAGTTTAACTCCAAAAGTCAATTGGGAGTACAACTCCCAATATAGGGGCTAAGCCCCCTTTTTCCGCTGGATCCCAGCGCCCGCGTGCCGAGCACACGAAACGCTGGCGTCCGGCGCCCAGCGTCCGCGTGCTTGGCACGTGAGGCGCTGGCACCCACGCGTCTTTTGAACGCTATTTTTCCCTTTTATATATATATATATACACACTCCACAACACTTTCCCCGTTAATTTTTTTTTCTAACGGGACGCTGCCCTACACCCCACAAGGGGGCTGCTAGCCTCCTTGACCCCCAGCCCGCTAACCGGATAGCGGGACCCTCGTAAACTCTGCGAGGCCTCCGATATATCCAAAACCCCTCAAGACACACATACGCACACTGCACATTGAGTTCGCATGACAAGTTTGACCCGTCAATCGAAGGTTCTCTCGTTCCAAAGACGAGGAGTAATTAACGGCAGCTTAGTCCGCGGCTGCCGGATATTCGGATTCCCACAATCAATAAACTCCTGCCTACCCTAAGCAAGGGGAATCTGTAGTACGCCTGACAAACGACGCGTATTCCCATCTCAATGGAGTGACGAAAAACACCCTACACTAGTTACATCAATACAAATAATTTTAGGGCTTGTCAAGAAATATTAATTCGAGCAAAAAGACCAACTGGAATTGAATTATCAAATTATGATATATACTAAAACTAGTGGAATTATATATAATTATATAGAGAGAGTAATTAAGAAAAGAGGCCTAAAAGGCTTTTTTGTTAGGTGGCGTCAAAAATCTATATCCTCCATAATTTTTTCCAACGATCGGCATCCATCATCATTTTTATTATATAAGATGTGGATACACCAAATTTCATGTGATTCCACAACTTTTTCATCGTTGAACTAACAATGTAAAAAGTTCTATTGTCAGTAAACTGTTAATTTTGCACACACTAAATCAATGGTGAAAAAGTGATGGAATTACATGAAATTTGGTGTATCCACATCTTACATGACAAAGATGACGATGATGGATGCCGATCGTTAAAAAAACCATGGAAGAAATATTTTTTCGACGCCATAGAAGGAAATTCCCTCATATGGTACATTTTCTCCATATATATATATATATATATATATATATATATATAATGGAGGAAAAAGGCCCTTGAAGGCTTTTTCGTTAGGTGAAGTCAAATATTTTTATGCTCCACGTTTTTCTCGGCGATCAGCATCCATCGTCATCATCTTTTTCATGTAGGATGTGGATACATCAAATTTCATGTAATTCACCACTTTTTCACTGTTGAATTAGCAAGATAAAAAGTTTTATTGTCAGTAAACCGTTAATTTTGCACCCACTAAATCAACGGTGAAAAAGTCATGGAATCACATAAAATTTGGTGTTTTCAAATCTTACATGATAAAGATGATGATGATGGGTACCGATCGTCGAAAAAAATCGTGTTGGATGTATTTTTTTGACGCGATTGGAGGAAATTCCCTCCTATGGCACCTCTCTCTCTCTCTCTCTTTATATATATATATATATATATATATATATATATATATATCACAAAATAAATTGGAATATATTGTTCACAAAATAAATTTTAGGTTTTCATGAAAAGAAAATATTATTTTAAATAAATGTTGATAGAAACCACATATTGACACCAAACAAATACTGAAAGATGACAAGGCCGATGGGTATAATTAAGTTTCAAAGCATGATATACTCTGAATTCCTTGTGGAAATTCTTTATTGGCGAAGGGATTTCCGTGGAAATGAGATGAAACCGTGAAGTAGAGAAATGGTGACTAGACGATGCCGAGAAGCAGAGAAGTGGTGACGAGATGATGGCGGGAAGTGGAGAAGTGATGACGAAATGATGTGAAGAAGCGGAGAAGTGGTTACAAGAAGATGTTCGTGGAGAGAGAACTCATGAACAAGAAGTGATGAAGTGGTAAAGAAGCGATAGATGCGAGAAGAAAATCTAGCAGAAAGATAAGGTTTTGTATAAGGATTTGAGAGATTTTGGGATAGTAATTACCCAGACCCAAATAGAGCAAAACCGAACCAAATTAGAATTCAACACTTAATTTTTGTATCGCATACTATCCTATATAGTATTCTTTTGTATCCTAACAAAGAGCTACTGTATCGTATCGTATCATAGGATATGAATCATAGATCGTAAGATTTTGACAACCATGCTGAAAGCTGGTGAAATTTATACTTAGGTAATTGAGTGGGTCTCACGTTGGACTATAATTTACTCTGAGAGTTGATCTTACCTGCAGTGTTGTCGGTATTCAGATTTAAATTTTGTAGGAGAACTGAATAGGAGATCTCTAATAGATTGACTTTACTTGTTCCGGTTCTTTTATTAATCAGAAAACCACCTTCAGGGTTAATGGTTGTTTTGTCAATATAGATGCAAAGTAAATGGCAATAACATAAAGTAAACATTTAATTTAGAGATTTGGTTAGAGATCTCGACTTATCCCAGCACCTGACCATGATGTATTCTGGAAGTAAGGGTGCTACAAATTTGGTCAAAGCATCAGAGGTATCATGAGATGATCAAACATAAATTGATGTTGGACATCACTTCTTTCCGATCATGAACATCAAAGTCAAAAAGATTCTTAATGCAAACATAATACAGTTGATATATGACTAAACATATTCCTTTGATCAAGTTTAAGCATCGCTTAGGCCTTAATCTCAGTTTCAGGAGCTTGATTCCCTTTGAAGAAGTATTTTTGAGGATGAAAATGTTTGCTCACAAGGACGGTCTCGATTCGAGTTTTCTTCTGAGAGGTTATTCTTATGTAAGATTCTCTAATATTAAAAAATATGGAGCTTTGTGGTGATGTATTAAATCCTAATCCTTTTTCCCCCTTTTGTCATGTTAGGTCAAGAAGAGAAAATTACTTGGCCATGCTTAGATTTTGAGTAACTACAGTTTCATGGTTCTAAGTATTAATTGTACCCTGTTAGTTATTCGAAGAAGCAAAATGAGCTTTTCTTGACATTTGTAACTTCAATTTCATTGAGGGAAAGAAATCTCCATGGTTTAAGGTACAGTTAAAAGCAATTTTGTCTTGAGATCCATACCGCTCAATCTCGATTATGTACTTTTGGAAATGCTAAATCTTAAACCTTTTCCAATTAGACTTGCAATTTGCACCGCCATTTTGTGTTTCAGGTTCTTTTTAGAAAAAACCAAGAAGAATATTTAAAATCAACTCTTATAAATAATTTGTTCACTCCCAAATCTCAATATATGGATCAAACATGATTTTTAAATTTCAATCATTATCTATTAAAGTGAAGGTCGATTCTTTCTAAATCATCATGGAATAAGCCAAAACGACAACTTTTTAAAGAAACATATATGAGACCCATGGTGTTTATCACTTGGTACATTCGGACAACAGTAATACTGTTAAGAGTGAGCAGGAAAAGTATTTCTCCCTGCTCGAGTTGAAAAATAACACAAGTACCAGAACTTGAAAAAAGGGATTAAATAATTACCAAGAGATGGCCACGAAGCGTGCCGCTGCCGAAACCGAAACAACCCTTGACACCGCCGCCGCCGGCGGAATTATCGTCGTTCACGTAAGCAATCTGAAGGGGCATCATCACCCATGGGATCACCTGCCTCGCGCAGACGCAGAACCTAGTCCCTCTCTCCACCGGCGTCTTGGGATCAACAAACGCCCATCCCATTCCAAAATGTCTGAAAATCAAATCAACACACATCAAATCATCAATGAATTACACTGAAATACCCTCAGCTATCACAGTTCTTTCACTAGAAATACCTCCAGTTGACGAGGGCGGATCTGGCGAGGTCGAATGTGTCGGGGCCCGAGCCGAGGAGGACGCGGGATCGATTGATGAAGAAGCCATTGCTCGCTAGGGTTTGCTCGAGCTCTCGATTAGGGTTTTGAGACGATGAAGACGAAGAAGAGGCGCAGCGGAACGAGGGATCGTAGTTGAAGGATCCAGAATTTTGGATGCAGGATTTTTGCTGGTCCTGTGATGGGCGGCTCCAGCTCAAACTCAAACCCCACACCATCTTGACCTTGCCATGTAACTGGTTGTAATGAGATGTGTATTTTTATAAAATTCCAAGTCAACTCCTTCTAGTAAATATCTAATGTAAATGAAGTCGGACTGAAAGCCAAGTTTTAACTAACTGTAATTGACTAATAAAGCTACAATATGTTAGTAGCTAACTTCTTAAATATAAAATGTTGCAAATTAAGAGAAATGTAGACGTCAGTCATCTTCATCTTGACCATCTTCATGACCTAAAGCATATTTACCAATTTTTATGTGATTTGGGTAATCTTTAATTATTGATTAGAACTTTTGGCTCACTAGGAAAGTTTTTCTCCAACAATTCCTAGTTAGTTAATGGTTGGATATAGTATTGAAGATATGCAACACAAATTTAGAAAAGGAAAACTAATGAAAAGCACTAAACATGTTTAACTCAAAGCCAACACAAGATTCCTGCACAGGCAAACCTTTAATCGCTGAATGAACAACTTTGATACACACGCTGTACCTCGACAGAAATCGGTGAAAAAGGTTGATACCACAACTTTCACATTCATCTACCAGTTTGTCGATCACATCCATTCTATATAAATTCATCCTTGGCAAACTGAGAAAATCCTTAGGTTGAATATCATATACTCTGAATTGTTACCAAGACATGGTTCAAAAATTTAAGTATCAGAATCAAACTTAGATATACATACATTGCATGATTCTCAACATAAATAACAGATTATTCCATGCGAAAGCTACAGAACAATGTGGCTATTTCTAGCTCCTCCGCTTCGTCTCTGATGTTCAGCCTTGGGCTAGATCAGTCAATTGCCACTAAAAGTGAATGAGCTTCAAGCACATTAAACAACAGTATAATATAGCATCATCCCTCAGCTACTCAGTCGAAAAGGTCCATCTTGACATCTGTGACATCAAGCTGCAAAATTTCTGCCCTGCATCCCAAGATTGAACCTATGCTGCATTTCCATAAAGCACAGACAGTGTTAACAGAGCATGGTAAGCATTCCGTAGCATTGGCAAACTAAACAACCATAGTTTCTAAAAGCTTAAAGCTCGTATACAATATGCAGAGTTGGCCTGCAGCTAATTACTTCAATGGATATTAAATAAAGAATGAATTTGCATACTAACCTCATCATAATGTCATTCATTCTAACAACAGAAAATATACAAAACTGTCCCAATCCCCAGGGGTGATAAAAATTAAATATACAAGTTTAGTCATACCGTACAATGTAGGAACCTGAACTAGTGAAATGTGCACTTGTCTAGAGTCAACTATTTCAAGAGGGGGAAATTGGGGATGTAGTCCATAACCCAGCCCGGGGAGCGAGTCTCGCTTTAACTAAACCCTAGGGACCCTAGCCCCACTAATTTACCCTTTTGGCACTGCGGCAACCGCATCTCCATAGAACTCTTTCCTAAAATTAGGAATTTGTAGTTCCGTTTCTTTTGTTTGGGGGGGGGGGGGGGTATTTATTTTGCAACTTCACAAACTTCGGTTGTTTAGAAGTGTCTGTTCAATGGTTTATCTGTATTTTATCAAGTATGTCAGGGTTTAGTACCCTTTTCCCTTGACATGCTACACCTCAGACCAATAAATTTCAACTAATCTACAATAACGGGGGGGAAAATTTGGGTTAATAACTGGAAGTACATGCATTATAGCACTCCAATAATCAGATAGGTGCTAAAACTAGTATTAAGTGGAGATAGGCAAACTTGACTCTTTCAAATATTAGCTTAATGCGGTACGACTGGAAGTAGTTGTTATTAGATGGTATATTTATGTAAGCATAAAAATCTTTGTACGGATGCATGTCATGTAAGAGAATCTTCAGCCAACTGGGTGGGTGCCAAGGGCAACGACAAAATATTTTTGTAGTGTTCTGAAAAACAGCCAGCAAGGTCCTAGAACCCCTTGGCCAGCATGCTTAATAAACAAGCACACACCGACACACGTGGGCGCACACACACTCTTAAGCATGGATATCTCCTTGTTGATGCATGCAATGCAAAATACTGCCATTCTACTTGTTATTCTATCCCTCACAATTCTGTCACTTGTTTTGGCATGTGAAAGATCATACTTGATTAAAATTGCTCTTTCCTGGAAGTTTAGAAGCATTAATTTAGGGGCACAGGATGTTTACTTGTTTGGTTACCTCTTTGCTCAGTAACCAACTGCTCAACTCATTTTCCTATCTCGTTTAATAGGGGAAAACAAGATAAAATGGAAGTGCAAGTTCTGATCAAAGACTGATTACGCTGCAGTGAAAACGCTCCAAATAGATGCCAGCATCATACAGATAGTAAAGTTGGTTAGGAATTGTAGAACGAGAACAAGAAGCCGCTTCGCTCCTTTGACAAAACATTTATAAATCTATCTAAAAGGCAAACTAAGAACACCAATCCAAGCTCAACAAATACAGTGGTCGCCAGCAATCCTAACACAAAGTTACAAAAATTCAAATCTATCAGGAATAAGGGAAAATCCTAACTGTTGCAAGATTGTAAAGATTTAATGCAATGGTTATTGTTCATGGTTACTTCAAAGCCTCAATCTTAAGAAAGGAGAGCGGCTCATTAAGGCAGGCAAAGTAACGGAGGATTCCTACCTTGGATGAGTGCGTCCCAGGTCTCCATGAACAAATTCCTTGATATATGTACCAGCCTGTGTTTGAACTATATAATTAGCTCTTAAATCAAAGTATCAGGTAATTATAAAAATTAAAATCCAAAAAAGATCTATACCTTCTGTAATAAGAAAATCAATTGGCATCGAATTAAAATTAAGAGCAAGATGTATGCTTTTCGTTAGAGGTATTTTAAAGCAAGGAATAAGCGTATAAACAAATAAAAAGAGTGTTCGTAAGCCATACAATGTATACATCATGTTAGAAGTTAGATTCTTCGCCGGCGGTCCACATAGTATTAGCGAGGCAGCTAGTCACGTTGGATGACGAAAGGAAGGGAAAATCTATCAAAACTGGAAATCATAAACTATGTAGATTTTTCTCATATATTTTCTTGTAAATTCTTTACTCTTTAGCCTTTAGACTCTTTACAGACATTGTCCATCAACTATCATTTCCTCCCAAAAACTAATGCACACTACTCAAGGGGTCTTAGTGTCCTACTGCCCAGCTTTACAGCTTTATTTCAAGTCTTAGTTATGATTTAAAAAGGTAAAATACGAGTTTGCCCAATAACTAAAATAATGACACTGGATTAAGACATGGCCAAGCTTCAATCTCATCTAAGCATGTTCAACAATGATTAAATTGCTTTTAGTTTGTATAAAATCAAAAACATATTCTAGTAATTTGAGATTTTTCCTAGTACCATGAGCAGGCCAGCTCAGGTAGACAAGATAAAATGCTGCCGATCAGTTTGGCTTCACCTTTTTCATCAAATGGGTTCCAATTACAACTGTAAAAACCTGATTAATTCTTTCAAAGAAATTTTTGATGATAGAGTGAGATAATTCCAACTTAATTTTCTCATTAAATTTGATTTGTCAATAAATCAGAAACTGCAAAAAAATTATCTGCCATGATTTATAACCATCTCATTTCCAACATTGCCTTCTATTAAAAGGCAAATTAATGTCTCTTACATTGAATATATCCATAGACTATAGTTTCCATAACCGAGCACACAAGGAACAGTTCCACTGCTTCCTTCCACCGCTACGTAGGCTACCTTTTCCCCCGCGGCCGCCAACGACGTATTAGGGCAATCCAACTGCTGGTGTCCAATCATACCACATCGAAAGCAATAGACCCCAACATTCTAATAGACAGTTCATTGCCAATGGTCTTAAACCCTTTTTCTTCATCCCCTTTTTATATTACGACACCTGGGACCAAAGGCTTGGTGCAATCAATTTCAACACATGCCCTAACATAAGTCAAGCCCCCTGCTGCCGACATAGGGTATAGTTATCCAACTCTATGGGTCACCCATCTCTGTTGGCAATAGCAAGAACAAAGGAATCGCCTTTTTGCCATCATTTTAAACACGAAAGGAATATTCACACACTATCCTAAAAATCAGTTTGATGAATTTTTTATATGCCATGATATTTTGTTCGATTTTGGCACATTCAATCAAAAGCATACATCACAATGAGGTCATACTTACATGCTGTGTTCTTTATAAACAAAGTTTGCAGATATGCTTACATGGTTAAGATCTAAAGCACAACCAGAATTACCTTTTTTTTTATCCCTGTTTTCTCTTTACTACTGATAAAACATTCAACCACACATATAAACGGAGAAATAGAATAAACAAGACTTGAATGTCGAAAACCCCAAGCCACATGAAGATATTAGTACCTGTGTACAAAGATGCAACAGAAAATAGTGACAGCTTCCAGTAATTTTCTCAACCTTCATCCTAGTACCAAAAAAGATACGAATTTAGAGTTAAACCTGGTGTTTATGGAGACAGACCAAATAAATAACATTACAAACAATGTCAAAGTTTCTCCTACCAATGTATTATTCTCTTACGCTCCAAAGGACTTCGACGATGAAGTACCCTGATGGGTGTCCTTTGCAAGATTTCCTGTACATCAGGGAGGGAAGGACAAGGTAACAAAATGCAATCATGCAGGTAAGGAAAAATCATGCATAGATTGAATATTTCTAAACAAATATATTGAAGAGAATATTTCTATACAAATATATTGAAGTTCTTAAGAATTTACCATAATTTATAATGGGAAATTGGGAATGTATAATGGGATCATACTAACTGGATACAAATTAATACTAAACCTAGGCTCAGGGACCCGAATTTTTATATTACTTTCTTTCAAAATATATTAAAGTTTAAGTAAAAATTTCAGATAAGTGGTCATTCGTGCTTATTAAAATGTGCATTGACTAATTTTTTTTTCTTTTTTTATTGATAGTCTTAAAGCTAAAAGTATAATAAATAGGCAGGTGTCAACTGGTTCTAATTTAATTACAGTAAGAAACTTACCATATCTTTTATAGAAGTTATATGATCGAGATTCTCCTCGGTTAATTGCCGAGAAGTCCATACAACAGCAGCATATTGTTTCTGAATTAAGAGATAATGAACTGTCATGCTTTCCCAATTTTTTTCCATTTGAGTGGGAAAAACATAAATAATGGACTAACAAAAGACCAATAACATGTGAGGTAGCAATTAAATAACCTGTTTCTCCGCCTCTCCTTCTCGCATCAAATCCCATACTTCACTACCAACCACTTTGAGATTTCTCACCCTAATCTTAAAGCAGAATACACAAGGGCACTGTCACGTCAGATGCCTAAAGCAACAAATCAATCATGTCGCTGTATGGCAATAGCAACATTTTTGCCTAGTTTTTAAACCCAGTTACAAAATCACGGTTTCGTTTAAGTTAAAGCAAAATTATGGTTTGTATGCCTGCAAACCCTCATCTCCAAAATCAGTTTCACTTAACTTGAGGGGCTGTTTGGCAATGCAGGTTAAGCTTAAGTTATTGAAACTTTTTGAAACTCTAACAATAATAGAGTTTTGGGAAACCAGGGTTTCAGGGAGTTTGAAGCCTCCCAAACCAACGTTTCGGAAACTCCATTTTGATTGCCTAACAGACTAAATTTCAATTTTGGATTTTGGACCCTGAACCCACAGAACCATGGTTTCCTAAATCCGTAAACCCCATTGCCAAACAATGCCTTAACAATAAATGGAGGATATAGAAAACGCTAAGCATGATGTAAAACATACATATCTTTTGTTGGAGTTGTTTATTGTGTCTGCAATTTGTTGGACATCAACTGTAGAGGGTACACAACGTGCATTTAAAACTTCAATGAGGAATGGACGACCAGATCCCAACATTCGAACCTGATAAACAAAAAAGTCGCTTATTCCTTTGAACATCATTAAACAAATCTACAAGGTAGAGTAATGGGTTTTGGTACATCAATATCTTCTCTTCCAGCAGCATGAAATTTGTAACTGTCACCTTTACAAATGCAAAGCATGTTGCTACCAACTATCTCCTACAACATTGTAAATTTATTTAGCAAAAAGAGTACATAATATACATAAGGATGAAGTCTGCGTGCATATTTTGAGTTGAATTACTGCCATGATAGGGTCCAACCTCAACAGAAGCTTCCCCCATTCTTTCATCATCAATTATCCAACGTGACTGGCTCACTTTTCTAGACAACTGTATTAAGAAACAAAAGTGCACAACTGTTGGTGGAAATGCCAAAACATATTTTGCAACATTACTTACATGGCAAGCCTTGCACCCACAATTAAGAAATATCACGTCGTTAAATTACCTGGAATACAAAAATATATTTATCATAAAGCAGAAAAGAAAATAATTATTAGGTATAAGAAGTTACTATAACACCTAACTTCTTCAAAACTTCTACACATCTATTGCAAACAGGACAAATCTGCAAACTGTATTGCTTACGAGATAAACAGTATCTTAAGCTAGCACTTTAGATTTTAAATTATAATCCAAATGTAAAAATATGAAATGAAATTTAAATTTAGTTTTTTTCGCGGGGCGGGGGGGGGGGGGGGGGGTTCACAAAAAATGTGCGCTTAAGTAGAGGAGTCATCAGATAATTGTTACATCACCAACGAATCTGTTCTAATATTAGCAATTTGTTGAACATCAATTGTAGAGGGAATATTCCAAAGTTTTCCCATATACAAAACAGAAAGTCGAGTTATTCTTGAATACAAAGACAATAGAGTTTCAGGAGCATTTCTCTTGATTAGTGTTTTCTACAAGTGAATATATCAGTTGGAAGCAGCATTTAAAGCATGATATTTCAGAAACTGAATGCTGCTTCAAATAAGTTTATTGCTGTTATTATCACTTTATCTGTATTTTAAAATATGTATACCACCAATTAATATCACATGCATGAACTCACAACAACATACGGGGAAGCTAAATTAAAAAAGAGTATAAGTTTGGTAAAATAAATATGTAATATGAGTTTCTGAGCTCCAAGCATACCTTCAAGTATCTACCACCAATATATATAGGCATTCTATAGCAAGTGGTTGTCAGCTGACATGGTTTAGAGACCTAAAGAGCAAAGTAAATCATGGGGAAAAAATACTCAATCTAAACTAAAAATTTGTGTTGGAATAGAGCTTTAAAAAGGCAAACAGGATTACCTTTTGTGGTGGTAATGGAAAACGTTTGCTGAAGATATCATCTTGCAAGCTGTTAAGTGCTCTGAGAATCGCTGCGTCTGATTCACTCTGGAGGTGCTCATTTGAATCTTTTTTACTGTTTCCGTTTGAATTTGTTATGCCCTCACTGGCTTCTGTTTCAGGATAAGCAGCATTACTCTTTGGAACTCAGATAGCATAAATAAATCACACACGCCTTAAAAGTCTTAGAAGAAAATCATAACCCAATTATGCATTTTCTTCATAAAGCACAGAATATGGTTATAAAACAATAACTTGAAATTTGACCACTCCATAAATTATGAACAAAAATGAACAAATTCTGAAAATTTGCATCCAACTTCCAAATAAGTCCTCATTGTAGACATTTGCTTGTGACCTGTATCCATCTTGATACCCAGATTTTAGGAGGCATCATTTTATGGCATATTGAGTAAGCAGAAGATTAAATAGTGTAGATTTCATGTGTTTTTGTATATGCACTCATTAAATCTGAACGTCAAAATTTACGTTGGTCTCTAATATGTGTATTAGTGTATGCCTTATTAGTATAGAATGTCAAACAATTAACGACATTCCTTCAAATAATTTATAAACTTCGCCTACCAAATTTTCTTCTCTTGTGACAGTTGTCATTTCCCAGTGAAGTATGAAGTTTTGTAGATGACTCGAGATGAGTATATGTAAAGCGAAGATGAAATGGGTTGGAACCAGATTTAATATCCTGCAAAGATTCAAGCAACAGAAGTATCACATAAATATAAAGAAATCTCATCTGTTTAGCTGACATAAAGATTGTTAAAAAAATGCTAGTGAATACCAAATGGCTTTCAAGTGAACTGGTTATTGAAAACCTCAATGCATCCTTCAGTGTTATTTGATCCAATGAAAACTTATCCTTGAACCAGTTTTCACAACCATATTTCCTTTTCATAAACAACCTGCAAAATGCGAAATTGGAAGTACATCACTTAGGCGGCATATATTGATGCTGTATCTGCTCAATACAAACCGAAAGGTAGATTACAAACAAGTTACTTGAATCAAGATGGCTAATATATGTAGGAGATACCAATCTTGCATAATTTTTCCAAATAAATAAATGCATCATAGCATCTTAACTGATAATTTCACTGTACGGTTTACCAACATTAAAACTAAATATAAGACATTAAGTGGTTCACACTCCACTTGGATGAATTTCCAGTTTCCTAGTTTAAAGACTTTGTAAGTTCCTAATTTCCAAGCGGTGGTGTATATCCTCTAAATCTTGAATAGATGGAAGAAATGTTTTATCCTCTAAATCGTGAACAGATGGAAGAGACATTTCGTCATCCCTCCTGTTTTCCCTTTATCAATGAGACGAGGAAAGAAAAATCCTCAAGGAGTATATAAATAGTTCAAAATATGGGGATCCCTGACAATAACTTACACTAATAGATGGATACCAGCAACAATACCCAGCCCTTTTAGTTATGGAAGAACAGAGTGGTATTACTACAACAAAACTATAAATGTAAACAAGCTTAGCACACCATAAAACAAGCAGTACAAGCCATGGCACTTCTTGGACTTAACGTCAAGCCATCTCTTCATAAGCCTCTTCCTTACCGTTAAGTTTATACATTTTTGCGCAATGCAGATATGGCCTTGAGTTGAAACACATGAGCTTCCAAATTTATATCTTCAGCCTTTGAAGTACTCTACTTTCTTTCCAAGTTTATACTGAATAAATGGATGAATTTGCAATATCCCAAGCTATGTAGCATGGGTTCAGATACGGATACGGGACACGATGCGAGTCAGATTCGCGATTCATAATCTTCCCAAAATTAAGGATACAATTCGTTCGGACACGCTGAGTTTTTAATGTGTAAAATATATATGTGCATTAAAAAAATGATTACAGTAGCAAAATGCAAACTAAAAATACAAATATTTATTATTTTTGTTATATAGATAGTTGATGTTTTAGGCGGTCTTCCATTTTCGCTACATCTAATACATAATATAAGTTTTGTAATGTGATGATATGAGTTCCAGAAGCATTCTAGATGATCCAAAAGAATCCGACATGGATACATATCTGCTACGGACACGTCTCCTCGACAAGGAATGTGTGCTACATAGATCCCAAGAAACCCCCCTCCAGTGATCTAGTACCAGGATTACTTCCTCTATTATCCGCCTCAAATCTTAATGTTCCCATATTAAAATCTCAATTCTTTGGAGTTGGTTTAAAAACACGGTTCTAGTTAACTCCCTAATTTTGGTTGGTGGTTCACCCCATAAAGAGACGATCAATCCAAAAAAACTCTTATCTTCGTTTTCTCTACAAATTCCAATTAACTCCTCCCTTTAAAATCCTTACTTACCCAAGCAAACCCTATCCCACCTCCTAATCTGCAATTTATCTGAACGGCTTCCTCCAATGCACCATCCTATCTTCTTTCGGGTATTCCATATTACACTCTATTCTTCTGCTCTTCTTCTCATCCCCTTTTGTTGCTTCTCACATTCTACTTTCAATATCCCCTCTAATTCTATGACTATATTTATGAGAAGCATGTCTACTGGCAGTTCACCATGATCTTCCAAAATGTTTATGCGGTATGGAAACAAAGGTAGTGTCATGCATGATACATTAGAGTTGAGAATAAAGAGAAGCTCTTCTACTAAAGGTGAGAAGAAAAATATAAAAGGAGGTTTACATCTAACACATCTTCATTTTTCATACATTACAGCTACTTACAGTTCATGCTTGCAGTGTTCAAAGAATTTTTAAGATTACATATGCAAGAAATCTTATCTTTATTTTTCTTTTGTATTTGTATTGTTGGGAGCAAAATTTGGTGAAAAAAAATCCTATGTGCGAATTTCATGAAGAATATTCAAAACTCGAAAGATATGACTAGTTTCACAATGAATCCTCGGAGTTTATACTAGAACGACGTCTTAAAAATTACAAGTTTCACAATTGAGTAAGCCATGATGTTAGTTCACCTCAAATAGCTCTACAATGTTAAAAACATTTTCTCATAAAACAACCAAATTATTGCTAGTTATCCAATCCACAGTACAACCGAAATCTCATAACTGGTGAAGTAATGATACACATTGAATAAGACATCTTCTATTCCTTACAGATAAATGCAGCACGAAAAGTTATATCACAACCCACCAAAATAGCATCAGTAATCCATCAAAAAACTGACAACACAAAAGTATTTACAAGATTAAAAACAAAAACTACTATGAAAAACCAGTTGCAGTCAAATGAAGTCGTTTTATTAAAGATATGAACAAAACTCAAAATTGATTAATCTAGTGATCATACAAAAAATAATTTTACCAGAGAGCGCGTTCATTGGCCACTATAACTGGTGGTATCGAGATTTCAAAACAAAACCCATCATCAATTTGATGACCCTCTCTTCTGATCGTTTCGGCAATCTTCGCAGCGAATTCCTCAACAGATGGTTTCTCTTCACAATTCCCAATTTCACCATCACCTATAAAAGCAAGTTGCAAGATTCCCAAACATACGCAGCAATAAGACCCGCCATTTTCTAAATCGCTCGCATTTTCTAAATAATCACTTTGAAACCCCTTTTGCTCTTCAAGGAAAGAATGAAGCATTGAAGATGTAAGCAGCGAGCAAGAATAAACGGCGCTATTGATCCCAAACAATCGAAAGATGCATCGAACACATGCCTAAACAATTTTTAACATATTAAGGGGAAAATTTTGAAATTTGAGAACAAATTAGCCTATAAATTATAATGGAAGAGAGGATACAGACCCCTAGGGTCAACAGATCGTGAACAGCGTGAGGCGGTGGAGAGAGGGAGTGTGCAGCGCCATTGAAGATGCTTCGAGCTACTTCTTCGTTGAGCTCCTTCGTCATTTTTGCTAGGGTTTTAGATGATCTCGAGCTCGAACGAAGAAAATTGAAGCAAATTTTAGGGTTTTGCGATCAGGGGGCGGTTTCGGCTGCGGGTGGGCTTTTTTGTGAACCGGGTTTGAAAACCGGTGAACCCAATCTGGGCTAGACGAATGAGCTAACTTGATATTTTCGGCATTACCATCACAAAGAAGAGATTCCAGATTTTTTTTACTTCCTATCTTCGGGGCAAATCGAATCAAATTAAGCGGCTAATAAGTTTTGAACTTTCTATTACATATCCGTCGAAATCAGTATTTGTATGTTTCTGTTTGAGCCGCACGAGATGAAATTCTCATATACGGTTCTCGGGGGGAGTCATCTTACCTATCTCAATAAAGTATATGATTGGTTCGAGTAACGTCTCGAGATTCAAGCGATTGCAGATGATATAACCAGTAAATATGTTCCTCCTCATGTCAACATATTTTATTGTCTAGAGGGGATCACACTTACTTGTTTTTTAGTACAAGTAGCTACGGGTTTTGCTATGACTTTTTACTATCGTCCAACCGTCACGGAGGTTTTTTCCTCTGTTCAATACATAATGACTGAGGCCAACTTTGGTTGGTTAATCCGATCAGATGCACCATTGTTTTAGCAATATAAAAAGTTCTAATGTCGTAAACCATTAATTTTGCATCCACTAAATTCACTAAAATTAACTGTAAAATGGTGTTATAATTATATGAAATTTGGTGTATCGACAAATTAGAGAATGAATATCAAGTTGGAAGGTGTCAAACATCGAATAAAATGGTTGAGGGCATACTTTTTGCCATCACGTATCGCAAAAAGCCTTCTAGGGCTCTTTCCTCCATTATTCTCAAATAAATACATGATATACCTACAATTACCTGTAAAAAGAATACAGTGTATGTATAAAATTTTCTTTAGCGGCAAAACAATGTCTTTAGATATGAATCACATTCTTATTGTTATCAAATTATGATCATAATTTGATAACAATAAGAATGTGATTCATATCTAAAGACATATGGGTAACCTACACTTTCAAAGTGGTGATTTTGAATATATATTTTCAAACGGACTTGAGAACGTGCTCTTTATAAGAGAGGAAGTCTGATATATAGGAATTTGTTTTAGGAAACTCTTTTTCGTGATTGTGACTAATTAAGATTTCCAGTTGAACGGACAAAGTTCTTATAGAATTCTCATTTGATGTTAAAAGTAGAAGCAACTTATTAATTGTTGTTAGTGTAGCACGCGGATGTGCGAGATTAAGAAAACTCAACTGCTACCGTTAAGGTTATATTATTTCTTTACTTTTTTAATTCAACTATACACAACAACAACAACAACTGAGCCTTTTATCCCAAGCATATGGGGTAGGCTACATGAACCAACATGAGAATCACGCCGGGTCCAGCACATGAATCCTCTGTCTCCACTCACTTCTATCGAACAATATACTTTCATTGAGTCCTTTGGCAACCATATCGTTTCGTATCACCTCCATCCATGTTTTCTTCGGTCTCCCTTTTGCCCTTTTGCCATTACCCATATCGAGAGTATCTATTCGTCGAACCGGTGCTTCCATAGGTCTGCGTCGCACATGACCAAACCATCTAAGCCGGTTTTCCCGCATCTTCTCCTCCACGGGTGCTACACCAACTTTTGTACGAATATCCTCATTTCGCACCTTGTCTTTTCTAGTGTTACCGCACATCCAACGAAGCATGTGCATCTCCGCTACGTGCATCTTCTGTGTATGATGCTTCTTAGGAGCCCAGCATTCTGTACCATATAATAAGGCAGGCCGAATAGCGCTCCGATAAAACTTCCCTTTCAATTTTAACGGAAAGTTACGATCACACAAAATCCATGTTGCACTCCTCCATTTCAACCAACCAGCTTGGATCCTTTGATTAACATCACTATCGATCTCCCCATTTCTTTGGATGATGGAACCTAGATATCTAAACTGGTCGCTCGGTGATATCTCTTGCCCTTCCAATGTTATACCAATATGGTTCTGACTTCTCTGGCTACTAAATTTGCAGTGCATATATGCTGTCTTGGACCTGCTCAATCTGAATCCCCGAGATTCCAATGTTTGTCTCCATAATTCCAATTTGGCATTAACCCCTGCTTTCGTCTCATTTACTAGAACAATATCATCAGCGAATAGCATACACCAAGGGACCTCATCTTGGATAGTTCTAGTAAGCTCATCCATCACGATGGTAAACAGGAAAGGACTTAATGCAGATCCTTGATGTAAACCAATAGTAATCGGAAAATCACTTGTTAAGCCACCGCAAGTTCTGACATTTGCCACTACTCCGTCGTACATATCCTTGATTATATCAATATACTTGACGGGGACTCCCTTTTTCATCATTGTCCCCCATAATACCTCTCTAGGTACCTTGTCGTACGCTTTTTCTAAATCAATAAATATCATATGCAAATCTCTTCTCCTCTCTCGAAAGCGCTCGACAAGTTGACGAAGCAAATGAATCGCCTCTGTCGTCGATCGTCCAGGCATGAACCCAAATTGGTTCTCTATTATCTTAATATCCTTCCTTAGCCTGTGTTCAATCACTCTCTCCCAAAGTTTCATGATGTGACACATTAGTTTTATTCCACGGTAGTTTGAGCAATTTTGAATGTCACCCTTATTCTTGTAGATAGGTACAAGAATACTTTTCCTCCATTCATTTGACATCTTTTTTGTCTGCCAAATCTTATTAAACAGATCTGTCAGCCATTTAACGCCTATTTCTCCTAAGCATCTCCAAATCTCGATAGGAATCCCGTCAGGACCAACCGCTTTTCTTAAACCCATTCTGTTCAAAGCTTCTTTAACCTCAGTAAGTCTTATTTTACGCATGAAATCACGATTTATATCTTGAGATTGAATGACAAGTCCATCCAAATTCTTAGTAAAGCTCTCATTGAACAATTTGTCAAAATAATCTCTCCATCTTTCCTTGATATCCTCATCTCGAACTAAAACCTTCTGATTTTCATTTTTGACACACTTCACCGCACATAAGTCTCTAGTCTTCCTTTCCCGCATTCGAGCAATCCGGTATATATCATTTGCAGCCTCTTTAGTGTCTAATTTCTCGTACACCTCCTTGTAGACCTTAGATTTAGCTTCCCGAACAGCTTTCTTAACTTCCTTTTTAGCCA
This sequence comes from Agapanthus africanus, assembly GCA_030015575.1. Classification (NCBI taxonomy): domain Eukaryota; kingdom Viridiplantae; phylum Streptophyta; class Magnoliopsida; order Asparagales; family Amaryllidaceae; genus Agapanthus; species Agapanthus africanus. The sequence continues at coordinate 450,293,687 of CM057349.1, read as the reverse complement.
TTTTGTACTTCTCAAATCTCTCCACATCTCTACTTTTCTTCAAATCTTTATAAGAATCTCTTTTAATTTTAATAGCAGCCTTTACATCTTCATTCCACCATGATATGTCCTTAGATGGTGGAGCACCACCTCTCGACTCACCAAGTAGATCTCCAGCTACTTTCTTGATACAACTAGCCATTTTGTTCCATGTTTTGTCTGGATCATCTTCCGACTGCCAATCCGCTTCTTGTACTACACGATCTATAAAAGCCTTTTGATTACCTTCTTTCAATCGCCACCATTTAATTTTAGGCTCTACCTTACGTCTAATCTTCCTAGGTTCTCTTCTAAATCGAAAATCTAGAACTAAAAGTCTATGTTGAGTAGTTACACTCTCACCTGGCACTACCTTACAGTCGATACAACAACCTCTATCTATTCTTCTCGTCAGAAAAAAGTCTATTTGACTAGCATTTGATCCGCTCCTAAAAGTGATAAGGTGGGACTCTCTTTTCCTAAACCAGGTGTTTGCCAAGATCAAGTCATAAGATGAAGCAAAATCTAGAATCGAGTCACCTACTTCATTCCTTTGTCCGAAACCAAAACCTCCATGGATAGCATCAAACCCACTACGACTAGTACCTACATGTCCATTAAGATCACCACCAATAAATAACTTCTCTCCACTAGATATACTTTGCACCACCTCGTCTAAATCCTCCCAGAATAGACGCTTACTAGCGTCATCAAGACCTATCTGTGGTGCATAAGCACTAATAACATTAAAGATCTCTCCACCTAGAATAAGCTTAACCAGTAAAATTCTATCACCTTTCCTCCTAATCTCAACTACATCCTCAAGCAACCGTCTATCTATGATTATACCTACCCCATTACGATTTTTATCTCTACCCGTATACCAAAGCTTATAACCCCAAGGCGCTATGACTCTACTCTTTTCACCTACCAACTTAGTTTCTTGCAAACACATAATACCAACTCTCCTCCTAATCATCACCTCCACTAATTCTATTAGTCTACCCGTAAGGGAACCTATGTTCCAGGAAGTTAGACGGATCCTATGAAACCCTTGCTTATTTGTCACTACACCCGGGGTCCGATGTAGCGCGCCGTCTCTGGACGACGACCCTTGCTTATTTGTCACTACACCCGGGGTCCGATGTAGCGCGCCGTCTGTAGACGACGACCCTTGCTTATTTGTCACTACACCCGGGGTCCGATGTAGCGCGCCGTCTCTGGACGACGACCCTTGGTTATTTGTCACTACACCCGGGGTCCGATGTAGCGCGCCGCATCTGGATGACGACCAAGCCCTTGCATATTTAACACTACACCCGGGATCCGATGTAGCGCGTCGCTGAGTAGGGGACGCCCCAACGATATTCTTATTATGGTTCATGTCATAGAATGTGACAAAGTTTTACGTTGGCTGTCACAAGCCTACCACAACCCTCACCCTTTCTCATCCGGACTTGGGACCGGCAACGGTGGGTTTTTATCAAATTAAGACTTTAATTAAGAATGAGGATATTCAACTATCTATATATCAAATTAACAATGGTGGATAAATTGCTTCTGCCTTTTACTATGAAATGAGAATTCTGTAGGAAGCCCTTAAGTAAGTAGATTTTATTCTCCAAGTGTATATTTGATACAAAAATGAAACATACTCTAGTTTTCATAGGGGATGAAAATCCCTTTTATGTACATCAGAAACCCTAAAGTAACAACCTTTTATTTATCAATAAATATCTAGTGTTTTACTTCCTTAGAGATACACCATACATCTGGATTGTCTCTTCAGCTTTCTGTGTCTCTTCTTAATTAAAGTCTTAATGCTTGATTAATGCCTTCAAATTAACGGCAGTGGCAAATCTTGGGGAGCCTCCATGTAACTTCATAGCAACAATCTTAGAAGTAGCTTGCCTAAGATGAAATTGGTCCCTGTAAAGATATTGGCTACAATTTGAACAGAGCGTCGCATTCAATGTGCAAGGCTTCACACCCACAACATGCACTCTTTATCTCCTTATACCCTAGAAATCATGCAAAGATTATATAAATAAAAAGTCGCCGCCGAACATGTAACGTGAAGTACAACTTGAGTTTGAGAAATATCGATCGTTTCGGCCGTAGTAGTCATTGGATCTACATGTAGTAGCAAATATAATGTGTTTCCAACTACAAGACTTACCAAACAAATGAGGTTTCTCCAAAGCCAAAGACATCAAGCCATAGGCATTTCCATATGAATGCTTCAATCCCCCCTCCCTAACAAGAATCCGAGGTCATGCATCCGGGCTTTTGTAGCCGTGTTAAATTTCCTGACCAAACTATTCAAGTCCTCGACACATTTGCCTGTAGGGTTTAGGTACCTCATTACAGGATTACATCCAATCTGTGAGATGCCTATAACCCCAAACTTCCTCGCCCCGTATTTATACAATGCCTGCATTATTTTTAATAAAATGGCATCAGTTAGCATAAATATATGTCTTTTATTGTTTGCTTTGGGAAAGAAAGACCTTTAGATGATTGCTGAACTTGTCGACGAGAACAGCAATGAATTGTTGGTTCCGCGTATTGTTTGTTTCGAGATCCAAAGGTTAGATAGTAAATGAACAGATCGATACTCCCAGTGGTGAGGATAAATAGAGACTCGAAACGATGGCGGTATGCCCTTTCCTTATCCATTTGTGATGGAGGTCGGAAGCTCCCTCACATCTTGTCCTCTGTCGATCTTATGGCCGGCGGGGCTGAACAGTTGAGATTTGTGATAAAGGTTGGGTGTGGATCTCAATGGGTGGTTGTTGACGCCGAGCTACCTGCAAAGAAAGTCTCGAGATAAGAAACCACCGTAGGACCCTCCGACGATCAAGTAAGTACCGAAAAATAATTGGGCAGAGTAGCGGTGTATTGGATCGGATTCGAGTTACTTGAATCGTCTGGAGGAGGGGTTTATATAGGGGTCGCATTGAAGCGAGCCGATGTGAAATTCTCGCCGTCCGTTTCGCCCCTGTGTCACGTTCGTGTTGATGACGGGATACGCTCATTAATGACGAGATACGCTAGCGGGGGTGCGGGACGTGGAGCGGCAGAGATCTCTTGCAGCGAGATACACGGAGCCGTTACGGAGGCGCTTGTGCCTCGTGCTCCCGGCCAAACAGGGATGTTGAGGAATCTCAGCTATGGGACAGCTCGAAGACGAGCAAGTGAGCCGAGAAATGTCAGTTATAGAATAGCTCGGAGACGAGCAAGTTGAACTGAGGAATCTCAGCTATAGGATAACTCGGAGACGAGCAATTAGCCGGCGGTTAGCCGAAGAGGGAACGTACTTCGGAGATGTCTCCAAAAAGTCGGGTGCAACCTCAGAGGCGAGGCGCCGAGGAATGTCCCCAATGCATCATACTTATTCCAGCTTCATAGCCTCCAAGAATGTAGTGGGCTTACGTGGACGGCACGTCATCTGCTACGTGTCGTAATCTGGGGAATTTCCAATTATGAGTATCATTATTAGCCCCCCACTCTCGTTCCAACCCATTTATGGGTCAGGTCGAGAGTGGTCTTCTCGGTTTTCTCCATTCAGTTTGGTGCAGAGGATTATTCATGGTGGTTTGTCCGAAAACGATATGGTGTTCAGCGGTTGTGTTTCTTCGATCTCTGAGTCCACGTGGGGTTTACCGTGCATCTTAATTTTTGCGCATATCCCCGATGACGTCAGCGGATCACTGAGAGGGGCGCCTTAATTTTTGTGCGTATCCCCGATAACGTCAGCAGATCACTGAGACGGCGGTGTTCAGTCGAAATAATTGCAATCTTTAACATAACAATTTCCTCACTTTTCTAAACATCTAAGAGTGTTTGTTATAAATATAACATATATTACAAATTCGTCTGGAAAATATCAAATATCACGTGTTATACATTATAATCAACATTTTGGAAGGAAATTGTGTGTTTATTATTTCAAGTATGATATTGTATATCTCAACTTCCTTCATTGAGATTTTGTGCAGAAAATTATCTCAGGACAGATATCGGAATCGCAAATTCACCGATAAATTACAGGAAATCAAAGAGTTAAAATCTGGCAGAGATTCAGAAGAGATAAAAATATTTCAGATATCACCTGAATACCCATAGAGCAACACCAGAAGACACAAGAAAAATGAAGCAATAAGCTCACCAAACGGCCGCGGAACCGCGGCCGAGTCAGGTCGATCCACCGCGGATCCGCGGCCGAGTTAGGGCATCGACGATCAAGACTTTTCCAGAAGCTTCCCTACAATCTATTAGCTTGTTGAAAATGCTTCATTGTAACAATATTGTTCTGAAAACTTCCCTACAACAGCCTAGCTTCTTGAGGAAGCTTGATAACTACCTTATTCTAGAAGTTTCCCTACAACTACCTACCTTCTTGGGGAAGATTGACCTAGTTTCTAGGGGAAGATTGGTGAAGAGCTATAAAAAGGAACCTAAGCCTACATTAATGAGGTAGTTGAAGGTTGTTGTTGTTGATGGTAGTTGATTTCTAGTACACAATCCAAAACCAAATCCAATTCAATTCCAATTCAAAGATCCAAATCAAGAATCATTGAGAACAATATCGAGCGACGACATTCAAGATCCTTTACGTGAAGCCGATCGTCATCAAGAGCACGAGATCCTCGACAGGTCCATCGAGCAAAGCAAAATGCGACGGAATAGTTACCTCTTCAAGGGAGCGATCAAGAGCAATTCTTGTAATCTCGGATTGAAAGAAAGTGTAATTAGAAGTTGATTAATAAAGCCGATCATTTGTTAATTCTCGCTTTCTTTAAATTCTTGCATTATGAAATTTCTAATTCTTGATTCTTTTATTTTCATGATGCGTGAGTAAATCTCCGCTTGCTAAGAATTCGAAGGAATTCGGTAGATCAAATGGTGATGAAATCCTTTACGCATCTTAAGTCTTATGAGAATTATGAACTTTAGGAAAAAGAATCTTCAATGACCAAATTTGGAACGAGATCACTGTTCTTGATAATTTCGTTGCAATTTGGGATTAAATGATTGATGATTTTCTTTGCTAAAGGCTAGATTTGAATGGTGATCAATGAAAAAACAACGGATAGTGAAGGAGAAACCCTAGTTTCTTCAAAAGATCCCTAATCTTCATTCATCGTTATAGCTATAATTCATCAATAGATAAGATAAGTCATTTTTTAGCATTCATCATTACTACTAATTCCTATCGAATCCTACAAGCTATTCTTCAATTTTCTTGATAACTAAAATTGATATTGGACACTTTATTGATTACTAAATCTTAAACTCTTTCTTGATTTTTCTTGAAAATATTTCATCTCACAAATCTTGATTCATTTTCTTAAATTTTCTTTACTATTTCTTTCGACTCATCTAAAGCAAGAGTGATCAAATACACGAATTCCAGAGGACGACCGTACTCACTAAAGGTCCAGCTATAAGCGACACCGTTATTGGGTGCGGTTATTATACGACTAAAACAAAACATCGCTTCTTTACTACTACATCTTTCTTTAAAAATCGAAGAAGTGAACATTCATTCTTTTACATCAATCAAATAGCGTCGTTGCCGAGGATGCGTGCGTAATTTATTCGTTCTTACTATTTGAGTTGAAATGTTATTATTTCATCAAAAATTTGAATCAAAATCGCATCGTGTGCTTAACGATTAGTGTGTGAATTTTGCAAGAAAATCTGGAATCACTGCAGCAGGGAGAAAATTATTCAGATCATTTCATGCTGGACAGAGGAGCAAAGGGAGCAGTAGTACAAAAAATTGTTCAAAGAACTGTTCATACGACCGCGGAACCGCGGCAAGAAGCTACAATCCGCGTCGGAACCGCGGCTGTTTTGATGACTTAGGGCTCCAGTTTTCTCTGGTATATTCTATACTTTCTTATCTCTCCTCTGATCTGTCAAATAACAACTTTTCTGCAGGATTCTTTGCAAAAATTCGTTGCTCAAAAATAAAAATTTGTTGCGTATTTTGAAATTGGTTGTTTGTGCATATTTTAATACGGAAATTAAGGGGCAAAAGACCAAATTCAGATTAGATGGGGATTTCATTACCCTTCCTAAGCCCTAAAAATCACAAAACTAGCATTCGCATCACCCCTCATTAACTAAAAAATATCTAGACAAGACTCTAACGACCGTCGCGCTCAATTAGGACAGAAGAAGGTTGTTGGTAATTTATTGCTTATCTGCATTTCTTTTGTGGTGTCTAAGGCAAGTGTGTCTAAAGCAAGTGGTTACTTAATTAGGCCCGCTACTTACGTAGCGGATACCTCCCACTTACCTGGCACTTACCTGGCCACAGGAGGGATAAAGAGGTAGTAGAGGATTTATCCTGCGATTTTTCTTCTGAAAGTCTAGGAGCGGTCTAGTGACTTGACCTAAGTGACTGTAGATCTAGGGTTGATTGTGCATTTTTTGTGTGATTTTTCAAAATCCGTCTTTTTCAAAAAAAAAAATAACAAAGCCAAAACTAAAACAAACCACTTTCTCTAATTATCACAAACGCTGCCACTTGTGCTAAACCGTTTAGTGTATGCTCGGCTGGACACGGGATTCTAGTGTCCGTCTTGTCCGCGTTCCTCCTATCGACTCCGAAGTCGGTATTTCTACATCTTCTTTTTCTTCACCCAATACCACATCCACCGCGATGAACGGATTTCCATCAAACTTTAATAACACCACTCTGCCACCGCCTGTTCATACCATAATTTTGCATTATTATATTCCTCATTCTTATTCATTTTACAAATAAACATGTGCTTTTGACCCATGTCTGCTACATAGTTGCAGGTTACAGGTTCTCGGAACAAAAACTGTGAAATTGACGAAAAGACGATACAAAAGTGAGACTACTACCAACAAATGGAAGAATTTTGATCAAGCCTACAATTTGGAGTGAAAGGTTTACCTAGCACCTCATGTAGGGTTTGGAAGCATCACATGTACCAAAGATTAAGTTTTTATGGCGCTAAGTAAACTTACAAAGGATCTATCCTAGAAAAATTAGGGTTTCGAAATATTCATATCATCATATGAAAGGAAAGCTAGGGTTTAGAGAGTACAACCTTTGTATCTCCCTACGCTAGACTCCTCGGCTACTTAGGGTTTGAAAAAGCTCCACTTGAACTCCTCGATGTCACCGATGATCCACCCGGAGTCCGCTTTGTCGAAACTTGCAACTTTATCCGATCAAGTGAACGAAATCAAGCTAACACTCCAAACAAGTGGGCTAGACTTGTGTAGAATGGTGTTGTGGTTCTTTTTCTCACTTAAAAATCCTTTCTTGATGAGTATATTGCTCACTACAAAGAACTAGAGAGCAAAATGAGAGAGGAAGAAGAAGATGATGGCAATATCTTTTCAAGAGTAAAAGGATAACTCTTGTGCTTGAAAATTGAAAATATATCAATATATATTTTCTTGTTTTCATCTCAAACCATGGTCTAAACAATGAATATTTTATTAAACTTGAGTTAAAATACAAAAGGAAAGTTTACCCAAGGTTAAAAGGTGGATGAGAATGGTTAGGTCAAGAGAAAAGTGTAGAAACAATTCAATCATAACCATTTCCTTTTTCCTTTTTGTTTTAAAACAAATGTAATAAAATTCATATTTAAAACCATGGTGTGAGTCTTATATTGCCACCATTTCCTTGTATAAGCAACCATGATAGAATGATGTATGTATGCATGTGTGCATGCACATCCATATGTGCATGAAACAATAAGGAATGCATACATGCATCCATACATCCATAGAAACAAGAAAGGATTTCTAGTGAGAATCTAATGGTTAAATGATAAATCAACACTTGATTTATCAATCCGGCCATATCACATACGACCCTAACCAAAAGCAAGCCGCCCGATCAATATACGGTATCCCATACGCGTATTTTAATCGGGTTCATGCGCATATCGCATACGCGCACCACAACGTTTCGCCTGGACTAGGAAACTCCATTGTGGGACTCTGAAACTCGTCAATACTCCGGCAGTGGGTGATGATCATATCAAGCACCCCCAAGCCGCAAGCGGTCAGCTAAACGTAACGGCCACCCGGGTATTGAGCGATCAGAAGAGAACAAGCGAACCTGCTACAACTCCCGTCGAGCCAATCGGCAACACTTCCCGTACAGTCCGGTCTCCTCGTCTGATATGTCGCATATCAAGTCTAGGGGTGGTAAACGTCAGACCCCAATAACCGATAAGTCGTGCCGATGTGAGGCTCATAACGGGTCGAGAAACTACTGGTAACACTTACCAGCAAATCTCTGAAACAGCCCTGGCCAGGGACTTCCCTGTTACGGCCAATCGAGCACAGTACAACATCAACCCCCAATACCGGGAGAGACGAAACCCTTCCTATCGCTCATTGCCTCCATGTAACTCGGGACTGTACCCAAAAACCACCGTTTTGCACGCCCTCATGGACGTGGTAAGGTGGAGATCAAAGCACAGTGGGAATCACACAAGACTCTATGACGATCTCGGGTCTACAGACTAACCTGTACAAGTGTCACCTGAGAACTGCCATCTGACGTGAGGTATAATACCATCTGGGAGTTCTCGGCGAGTCCGTCCAGTGTACCCAGTCTCCACTGAGCACCCGTATACCATCTCTGATGTCAAACACCAATGGATATGTGATCATCCATCGCCCATCTCATGGGTCGAGAAGCGTATACGCTAGTCTACACTGGTATATCGATACCCCGTCTCGATACACCTACGACTAGGGATCTTGAAGGATGTACTTATGGACTACCATGTCCCCACTAGTATGATCTGCATCATAGTCCAGGTAGTCAAGTACACATCCTAAGGGCTTTACCAACATGTAACTATAAGACAGTTTAAAGAGACTAGTATACATGTTAAGATAAAGTGCAACCAGATAGCATACTATCATATCGAGCAAGAAAGTCATCTCTATATATGTCCAAGCATCCAATATAATATACATCATCTGTACAATACTGGCCTCTAGGGCATACATACAACTAACAATCTCCCACTTGCACTAGGGCCAGCTGCTGTAGTATCGCATACCGAGCATCCCGAAAAGTCTCTCAAACTGTATCTGGGGAATGGCCTTCATGAGTGGATCCGCCGTGTTGTTCTTCGTGTCAACCCTCCTGACCTCGATCTCCCGGCGATCAACTATCTTCCGGATCAGGTGATACCGCCTCAGAATATGCCTGGATCGCTGATGGGACCTGGGTTCCTTGGCCAAAGCCACCGCTCCATTGTTATCGCAATACAAAGGTATTGGATGCTCAATGGATGGAACCACTCCAAGTTCAGTAATGAACTTCTTGATCCAGACAGCCTCTTTGGCAGCATCGTTGGCAGCGATGTATTCAGCCTCCATCGTCGAGTCTGCTACGGTTTCCTGCTTGGAACTCTTCCAGCTAACCGCCCCTCCGTAAAGGGTAAAGACAAATCCCGACTGCGACTTAGAGTCGTCCTTATCACTCTGGAAGCTCGAATCGATAAAGGACTCTACTTGGAGTTCTCCGTTACCATACACCAAGAGCATCTCTTTAGTCCTTCGTAAGTACTTGAGAATGCTCTTCACAGCTGTCCAGTGACTCTCTCCAGGATCAGCTTGATACCTGCTCACTACACTTAGTGAATATGCTACATCGGGTCTGGTACATAGCATCGCGTACATGATAGAACCTACAGCCGAAGCGTAGGGTATCCCTTGCATGCGAGCTCTCTCTAAATCGGTCTTAGGAGACATCTCTTTGGAGAGAGTGACTCCAGAGATCGTGGGTAAGTTCCCACGCTTGGATTCTTCCATACTAAACCTCTTTAGTATGGTGTCAATGTACCTGGATTGGGACAATCCCAATATCCGTTTGGATCTATCTCTATAGATTCTGATTCCCAATATGCAGGAGGCATCACCAAGATCTTTCATTGAGAATCTTTGTGATAAGAAGAGCTTGACCGATTGCAGCATAGGAATATCATTTCCTATCAAGAGTATGTCGTCCACGTATAATACGAGGAAGACAACCTTACTCTCTGCCACCTTCTTGTAGATACAAGGTTCATCTGGATTTTTGACGAAATCAAACTCTTTGATAACGACATCAAAGCAGATGTTCCAACTTCGCGATGCTTGCTTTAATCCATAAATGGATTTAAGCAGCTTGCACACCTTCCCGCTGCTCCCACTGTCTACGAAGCCCTCTGGTTGAGTCATGTACACGCACTCTTCTAAATCACCGTTTAGAAAGGCGGTCTTAACATCCATTTGCCAGATTTCGTAGTCATGATATGCAGCGATGGCAAGCATGATCCGGATGGATTTAAGCATAGCCACTGGAGAAAATGTTTCGTCATAGTCCACACCTGGTCTTTGACGAAAACCCTTTGCAACAAGTCTAACTTTGAAAATCTCTACTTTCCCATCTACACCAAGTTTTTTCTTGAAGATCCACTTGCTCCCAATGGGTTTTACCCCTTCAGGAGCAACTTCCAAAGTCCATACTTTGTTGGTGTACATGGATTCCATCTCGGACCGCATTGCATCCAGCCATTTCACTGAGTCTCTACTCGTGATGGCCTATTCGAAACTAGTTGGGTCATCATCCTCCATGATGCAATCTTCGCTTCTACCGTCAATGAGAAAACCGTAGTATCTCTTATGTGGACGAGAAACCCTACTAGATCGGCGGAGAGGCTGGGGTTCATTGGGTACTACTGAATCCTCTGGTTCTACTAAATCATTGGTTGTAGTTTGTGGTGCTGGAACCTCTTCCAGCTCTACCTCATTGCCATTAATTTCTTTTGCAAGAAATTCCCTTTCCAAAAAGGTGGCATGTTGAGCAACAAACACTTTTTGTTCCTCAGCTTGGTAGAAAAAATATCCTTGAGAATTCTTTGGATATCCCACAAACTTGCAAAGAACTGATCGTGCTTCGAGTTTGTCCGGATTTTGCTTTTTGACATAGGCCGGACAACCCCATATCTTAATTCGTTTAAAATATGGTCTCTTCCCACTCCATATCTCATATGGTGTGGTAGGTACAGATTTAGACGGAACAAGATTCAATAGGTATATGGTTGTCTCAAGCGCATATCCCCAGAAGGAAATAGGTAACTCAGCATTGCTCATCATTGAACGCACCATATCTAATAGGGTGCGATTCCTTCGTTCCGATACACTGTTGTGCTGTGGTGTATAAGGAGGAGTAAGCTGAGAGAAAATCCCATTCTCTTTTAGATAATCCAGGAATTCAAAGCTTAAGTATTCACCTCCTCGATCAGATCGAAGACTCTTAATACTTTTGCCCGTTTGGTTCTCTACCTCGTGCTTATATTCTTTGAATTTCTCAAAAGCTTCAGACTTGTGTTTCAACAGGAACACATGCCCGTATCTAGAGAGATTGTCAGTGAATGTAATGAAGTAGGAAGAACTGTTTCTGGTGTGTGTAGACATAGGACCGCATACATCACTATGCACCAGTCCTAAGAGTTCAGTACCTCTTTCTCCGTGTCCACTAAACGGAGTTTTGGTCATTTTTCCTTTGAGACATGAATGGCAAGTGTCATAAGATGATAATTTGAATGAATTCAAATATCCATTCTTATGTAACTTAGCTAGTCGTGTCTCATTGATATGGCCAAGTCTACAGTGCCACAAGAAGGATTCGTTCATTTCTGAGCTTTTCCTCCTGTGTGTGTTTTGTATATTGAGGACTGTATTTTGATTGAGAATGAATATGCCATTATGTAACGAGCCTGATGCAATCAATTTTTGATCTAGGAATATGTTCATAACATTATCCTTTACTACAAAATTATATCATTCTTTACTTAATAAAGAAACTGATATAATGTTGCACATCATGTTCGGTATATAATAGCACTCATTCAGGACTAGTGTATCACTATTTGGTAATACCAGGTAATATACGCCAACTGCTTTGGCTGCAACATTTGCCCCATTCCCTATTTGAACGGAATGATAACCTTTTCCTAGTTCTCTACCTTTCCGTAGCCCATATAACTGCTTACATATTTGGGATCCTGATCCGGTATCTAATACCCAGGACGTAGGGTGAACTGAGAAACAATTCTCAATAACTAACACACCTGTAGAAGATGCATCAACATGCATGTTCTTTTGGGCGGCTTGAGAATCTAGATATTCTCCTATTCCCTGTTCAGTCTTTTAACTCTTATAAGAAAGAACGGGTCCAATGTTCCCCTGCACAGTATAACATGCGGGTTCGGTCAATACATCCATATTATTATCTTGATTAAGGCATGACATGGTCGCTACCTGGAGAGAGAGAGAAGAAAACACTTTAGCGTATGCTCTTGCAAGATCAGATTGGTTATTATCTTATCTAATCAGGATGGCTCCTACTGGTTTTTATCAAATCTTCCTTCAAACCTTAAAAGGAAAGATTAGCCGGGATTAATTACACCCTACAACTTCGCCGATCTTTCAGCCAGGCCAGTGTCGGTACTTTGAGGGAGGTTCCCCGTGCTTTCGCACGGACCTAATTAAAGTAAACCTCGTTTTCCCAGAGGCATAACCCCGTTGACACCTTTCTAGACACCTACTTGATCGGCTAATTGTCCTGTGTAAAACTCTCCCGGGAGTAGCAATTACTCGCAGTGGGTATCGGGATCCAACTATCTCATAGAAGGTATGCAATCTCATTGCAAATCTCAACACTTGAAATTCCCGATAATGCTTTTGCCCCTAGCGATCTATGACCTTGACTAAGTCAACAAACCATAAATCGCAAGTCAAGTTCAACCCGTACATTTCTCGATTGAATTAAACCCACCCGTACGACCCTTGACTGAGTCAACAAGGCCGTGCGAATGCCCTAATCAAATCACATCTCATGTTGTAACAGATAAACATAATTTAGCTACCATACACTATGCCTTGACTAAGTCAACAAACATAACACGAATACTAAATAATATCTATCTGAAATGACGGAGGGCTACGCGGGTTTTTCAGAAAAACCATGAGCGTAATGAACTTGATATCGTTGCAGAATCTAGTGAATTTTGAAATGGAGTGATTTTGAGGCTTTTATTAGTTTGCTAAAGAGGTCACTCCCGGTGAAGGGATCTCGGCTCTTTCCTCATCGAATAAGGTGCGGGATATATCATATATATCACTGTGCAAAGCAAAACTCCAAAAGCAGTCAAAAGTCAAACCACGTGTTGTAGCATCTGCCAGTTTCGCTAAAGGGGTCACTCCCGGTGAAGGGATCTCGGCCCTTTCCTCATCGAATAAGGTGCAGGGTATATCATATATACCGCTATGCAAAGCAAAACTGTAGCTACCCTTTTTATTTTAAAATTTGATTCTACACCATCTTTTAGGTTTCTTTTCTTTCATTAATCACATTAATGAAGTCCCATCATTTAAGTCACCTAAACATCACAGATAAATACGACGTACACTTATGCCATCCGCATTCGCCTCGATGTCCCCTCGTGCACCGTTAGGCTAGGTAACTAACGACAGAGCAGGGCAGGGCTAGTGCGGGTGCAAAACATAAGTAGCGTCTATATAATATATCATATATACTATATAGTGTATCCATCAGAACATATCAAATGATCACATCACAGATATCGCAGCAGAAACATAGATATAATGTGGGATATACTAGGACGTCCGTATTTAGTATTTAGCCAAAATAGAAAATACGGATTCCACAGTCGCGATGAATAGCCAAGCCCACACCCTGGACCCCTACGAGAGAGGCAAGCGACCCTACCAATTCTGGAGTTTAGGAGACCCGGTCTCGACTCCTCGAGATGGCCTCCCACTGAACCCCAGAACCCGGTCACCTGTGCTCCCCTCCTTGGGTCCATCCTAATGCGGAAAAGTAAATAATATACAACACCGGTGACACAATCTCAACCCGGAAGTGCCCCAAATAAAAGAATATTACATTACATTTAAATTTACATGAATGAAAATATAAAACTCTCATCTCACATAAAAACCCCCCGGCTATTCAATCGCGACAATCCTGCACATCATATCTTAGCAACACATAATATCACATATCATCAACGTAAGTAAGTATGCATACCCCAATTGTCGTTGATGTATAGCAACGAAACCGGCGATATCGACATACTACACTTACGGTCACAGAAAAGAAAGTGTAAAACTGCAATATTTGGAATCCACATTCTCTTTAGACATCGTAAATGCGAAATATCACATACTTCGTATTTCATGTCCAACTATATGAATTCCAGATATTGCATCACATTCCAGATAAATACGGTATTAAAGTTTTCGAACGATCGATCAAATACCCAAGATTCGCTTAAGCTCAACACTTGAGCGGAGTTCAAAATCCCGGAGTGTGACACAGTGGTAGCGGTCCAGTCGTAGAAGGGTCAAGCCAACGCCTCACATGTGGCACGCCGTACTGCCCCAAACCCTAAGGTTCAAAAGGCAGTTCAAGACGGTCACATAATCGAGTTAAGGTTTGTTGTCTTCTAGAGGGACCACCACAAACAAACTTGCACGTATTTCCGAAAGATTTTGAACCCCGTGAAAAGTGAGCAAATGATAGTCGTTCAAACACTTCAATACTTTCTAGATTTACCCGGAAAAGCCACGAAATCAAAATTCCGATCGAACTGTTGAGTCCAAAACCATCTCCAGAATTTTCAGCACTAAATTCAGATTAAAAATACCCTAAAAAATAGACAAGCAGATTCCAGAATTACTGTATAAAATATATTCATTGATTGATGTGTACGGCCGCGGAACCGCGGCATAAGCAAGCTTAGGCCGCGTTTCCGCGGCGGAAATTACTGTTCATGGAAAAAGTTTTATACCGTAATTCTTAGTTTTACCTGCTGAATTTTTTACATATTTTTAATTCTGAAAATAACCAGATTTTGAAAAAAGTCCAGAGAGCACCCAAAAATCGTATTTTCCGGTTCGATCGGAGTTTTAACTTCGTAAAAATGTCGCCTAAAGTTCTAGGTCGGCTCTGATACCAGTGAAAGGTTTACCTAGCACCTCATGTAGGGTTTAGAAGCATCACATGTACCAAAGATTAAGTTTTTATGGTGCTAAGTAAACTTACAAAGGATCTATCCTAGAAAAATTAGGGTTTCGAAATATTCATATCATCATATGAAAGGAAAGCTAGGGTTTAGAGAGTACAACCTTTGTAGCTCCCTACGCTAGACTCCTCGGCTACTTAGGGTTTGAAAAAGCTCCACTTGAACTCCTCGATGTCACCGATGATCCATCCGGAGTCCGCTTTGTCCGAGCTTGCAACTTTATCCGATCAAGTGAACGAAATCAAGCTAACACTCCAAATAAGTGGGCTAGACTTGTGTAGAATGGTGTTTTGGTTCTCTTTCTCACTTAAAAATCCTTTCTTGATGAGTATATTGCTCACTACAAAGAACTAGAGAGCAAAATGAGAGAGGAAGAAGAAGATGATGGCAATATCTTTTCAAGAGTAAAAGGATAACTCTTGTGCTTGAAAATTGAAAATATATCAATATATATTTTCTTGTTCTCATCTCAAACCATGGTCTAAACAATGAATATTTTATTAAACTTGAGTTAAAACACAAAAGGAAAGTTTACCCAAGGTTAAAAGGTGGGTGAGAATGGTTAGGTCAAGAGAAGAGTGTAGAAACAATTCAATCATAACCATTTCCTTTTTCCTTTTTGTTTTAAAACAAATGTAATAAAATTCATATTTAAAACCATGGTGTGAGTCTTATATTGCCACCATTTCCTTGTATAAGCAACCATGATAGAATGATGTATGTATGCATGTGTGCATGCACATCCATATGTGCATGAAACAATAAGGAATGCATACATGCATCCATACATCCATAGAAACAAGAAAAGATTTCTAGTGAGAATCTAATGGTTAAATGATAAATCAACACTTGATTTATCAATCCGGCTATATCACATACGACCCTAACCAAAAGCAAGCCGCCCGATCAATATACGGTATCCCATACGCGCATTTTAATCGGGTTCATGCGCATATCGCATACGCGCACCACAACGTTTCGCCTGAACTAGGAAACTCCATTGTGGGACTCTGAGACTCGTCAATACTCCGGCAGTGGGTGATGATCATATCAAGCACCCCCAAGCTGCAAGCGGTCAGCTAAACGTAACGGCCACCCGGGTATTGAGCGATCAGAAGAGAACAAGCGAACCTGCTACAACTCCCGTCGAGCCGATCGGCAACACTTCCCGTACAGTCCGGTCTCCTCGTCTGATATGTCGCATATCAAGTCTAGGGGTGGTAAACGTCAGACCCCAATAACCGATAAGTCGTGCCGATGTGAGGCTCATAACGGGTCGAGAAACTACTGGTAACACTTACCAGCAAATCTCTGAAACAGCCCTGGCCAGGGACTTCCCTGTTACGGCCAATCGAGCACAGTACAACATCAACCCCCAATACTGGGAGAGACGAAACCCCTCCTATCGTTCATTGCCTCCATGTGACTCGGGATTGTACCCAAAAACCACCGTTTTGCACGCCCTCATGGACGTGGTAAGGTGGAGATCAAACCACAGTGGGAATCACCCAAGACTCTATGACGATCTCGGGTCTACAGACTAACCTGTACAAGTGTCACCTAAGAACTGCCATCTGACGTGAGGTATAATACCATCTGGAAGTTCTCGGCGAGTCCGTCCAGTGTACCCAGTCTCCACTGAGCATCCGTATACCATCTCTGATGTCAAACACCAATGGATATGGGATCATCCATCGCCCATCTCATGGGTCGAGAAGCGTATACGCTAGTCTACACTGGTATATCGATGCCCCTTCTCGATACACCTACGACTAGGGACCTTGAAGGATGTACTTATGGACTACCATGTCCCCACTAGTATGATCTGCATCATAGTCCAGGTAGTCAAGTACACATCCTAAGGGCTTTACCAACATGTAACTATAAGACAATTTAAAGAGACTAGTATACATGTTAAGATAAAGTGCAACCAGATAGCATACTATCATATCGAGCAAGAAAGTCATCTCTATATATGTCCAAGCATCCAATATAATATATATCATCTGTACAATACTGGCCTCTACGGCATACATACAACAAACATGGAGAATAAACGAAGATCAATGAACAAGATCACAAAGAACAAAGGCAGCGCAAGGTTCAAGATTTCAACACGAAGCAGGCGGTAAAGTTCATGAAATTATTCACTGTGGAAATCTGGAAGAAAACTAAAAGACAACCTGAGAAACCAAGCAAAGAAACAAGAAGCAAAATGCAGCTAGAAGAAACCCAGAAGAAATCAGCAACCAAGCCCCCTATACGGCCGCGGATTCGCGGCCAAACCTACCTTTTGGCCGCGGTTCCGCGGCCATGGGAAGCGCGTGTCGGTGGAAAAACTCTGTGGCGGCACGTCGGTGCGTTGACTAGGTTTCTTAGGGGGTAAAATTGTAAAAACAGATATGCGTCGATTGTAACCTTAGGGTTTCTATGTTCTATAAATAAAAACCCTAAAACCTTTTTTAAGTTATGCCTCTTCTTGTGCCTCATTTCATTTTATCAAAATTCAGATCTGTAAAATTCTGCAATGTATGTAGAGAGCATCAAATAAAGTAAGTAGTTTTTTATTTCCATGCCCTAGGTAATTTCTTTCCTGCCCTAGTATAGATTTTTATTATCTGTCCTAGTTAAATTTTATTCTCTACCCTAGTTAGATAGTTTAGAAAATGTTTTTCAATTCCCTAATGAGTGAGTAGTCTCCTCACTTATTAGGGTTAGATTTGGGGAAGGCTTGAGAGATGAAGACCTCTCACCCCTTTCTTGCCCATCATACGTTTTATAGGACTCCATGCATACATGCACACACCGCTCCCTACGGCACCCTATCCCATGAGGTAGCGGTGACCGTAGTATAAACGACCGGTTGAGCGTGTTTTCCATGGAGGTTAGGATAATAATTAAGAAAGGAAAGACAAGAACCTAGTGGAAGAAACATCGTTTCTTCCCGATGGTACTAATCCACTTTATTAATTATTACCATAACACCTCATAGATCTTAAATAGGGCATAGAAAGCGGTGAGGAATATTGAATTTCCAAACTTAACCTAAACCTAACCCTACCAAGATTTTAATCCTAGTTTAGATCAACTTAGTTTTTAGATTTAATCAATCCGACAACAATCGGAATTAACTCGTTAGAACAAATCGAGAATACACAAAATCCCTGTGGACCGACCCGTACTCACCGGCTAGCTACCAAGCGACGCCGTTCTTGATTGCGGTTATAAATATTCTTTAACAAATCACCGCCCGCAGGTGCGCAGAACCCACCGCGCATCTCTCTCCAAGAGAGATGCTACCCTATTCGAGATCCTCTTTCTACTTATCTTTCCATTCTACCCGCCAACGGGGATAATTTTGAAATCAAACCACATTACATCAATCTTTTACCTAAATTTTACGGTCTCGAGTCTGAAAACGCATACGTTTTTATCACCAAATTTGAAAACGTATGTGCTATGATGGGCACTTCACAACTTTCTGTGGATGCTATGCGTTTACGTATTCTCCCGTTCACTTTGTACGATTTAGCCGAAAAATGGCTTTATAACACAGCTGCACACTCTATTTCAAACTGGGATGAATTCGTCATAGCATTCCTCAAGAAATTTTATCCCAATCATAAGACCGCCCGTGTCCGTAGCGAAATCAATCAATTTACCCAGCTTCCCAATGAACAATTTTGGAAGTGTTTTGAACGATTTAAGGATCTGCTAGTCCAATGTCTTCATCATAGAATCCATAGATGGGATCTCTGTCGAATCATATATGAGGGCATTAATCCAACAACAAAGCAGATGCTTGAATCCATGTGTCAAGGCAATTTCATGTCTAAAGACGATGGTGAAGCTTGGAAATTTTTGGAAGATTTTGCTGAAAAAACTTTGCAATGGAAGAGTGTTAGTCAACCATCATCTAGGGGTGATATCCATCAACTTGATGTTTTCATAGCAGTCAAAACTGAAATGGCAGCAATGCAAAAGAAATTTGAAGCTATGGAACACAAATTTTTATTAGCCTCCCTAAACCAGGTCACACTCCCTAAAACCGTGTGGATGCTGTTCAGATCCATCACATTTGACGGAAGAATGTTCTTTGAATTCTTCGTTTCAAGGTCAAGAACACACTAATACTGCTTTTCAGCAACGACCTAGAAACGATCCTTATTCTTCCACATATAATCAAGGTTGGAGGAATCACCTTAATTTTGTTTGGAACCAACACCAAACTCAAAATACGGTTCCAAACCAAAATAACTTTCACAGTGTTCCTCCATAACAACAACAACCACAACAACTGAGTCAGCACTCCTTTCAACCACAAAATTTTAAAAATCCGGCCAACACTTCTGCACCGTATAATAATTCTTTGCAGTTGGACGGTACCGATAACTCTTCTTCACTCGAACGAACCTTGGATTTGTTTATGAAACATTCCATCCAAGTATCGGCTGATATAAGGTCTTCTATCGATGATATACAGAAGAACTCTGCCTCCCACGGTGAGAGTATTAAATCGATAGAAGCACAAATTGCTCGATTAAATGCCGAAATGAGTGCTAAAGAGAAAGGGAAACTTCCATCTCAACCCCTACCGAATCCTGGGCATTCACAACACTACGATGTGAGTGCCATTACAACGTTGAGATCTGGAAGTGTGCTGAATAATCAAGTCGGTGAACAGATTGATAATGATGAAATAATCAATGACACCCCGACTTCCACTTCCACTTCTGACCCTAGTTCATCTTCTTCCGAGCCTATTCTCCGTTTTCCTCTAGGCTCGAACCCTCATCCTACTTCTTCTAGTCAACCAAATACGATCCCCACTCTAATTCTGGGATCTGTTCCACCCACACGACCTTCTCCAATGTCGGCCTCAGCTCTTATTGCTAAAGCTCCTTATCCGAATAGATTAAGGGGAAACAAACCAAGTCCACATATGGAGAAGATTATGGAAATGTTTAAACAGGTTAACATAAATATCCCTCTTCTAGATGCTATACAACAAGTTCCGGCTTATGAGAAAATTCTTAAGGACTTGTGCACTAGGAAGAGGAAAACTCAAGTGCCCAAAAAGGTATTCATGACGAATAATGTTAGCACAGTTTTTACCCCACAATTACCAAATAAACGTAAGGACCTTGGATATCCTACAATCTCTATTTCTATTGGGGGTAAAAATATTAATCGTGCTTTACTCGACCTTGGCGCTAGTGTTAATCTGCTTCCATACTCTGTCTACGAGCAGTTAGGGATTGGAGAGTTGAAACTCGCTCATTGTACTCTCCAGATGGCAGACCGATCCATCACTAAACCTAGGGGTGAGCTTGAGGATGTGTTGATAAAAGTCGGGGAATTTATATTCCCTGTGGACTTTATTAGTTTGGATACACAGCCTGTAGCAAACCCACGGAACCAAATTCCGGTGATTCTTGGTCGACCCTTCCTAGCCACTTCCAATGCTGCCATTAATTGTCGAAACGGTTCCATGAACATATCCTTTGGAAAAATGAAAATTGAGCTTAACATTTATAAGATAGGAATTGTAACAACCGAGTCCAATTCTACTGATT
Source organism: Agapanthus africanus (assembly GCA_030015575.1). Taxonomy (NCBI): domain Eukaryota; kingdom Viridiplantae; phylum Streptophyta; class Magnoliopsida; order Asparagales; family Amaryllidaceae; genus Agapanthus; species Agapanthus africanus. The sequence continues at coordinate 450,272,974 of CM057349.1, read as the reverse complement.
TCAGTTATCATATGTTTGGTGTGTGGTATTTATGTCATCTGTCTTGCTTGACTGTTGCCTGTTGCAATTTAACCGACAATTCAAATTCTGCATATAACAATTTTAAGTCATCAAAATTAAATTTAAAAATACTTGTCATGGCCTGCTTGACACCCCTAAACCTGTGGTAGCGTCCTTGCGTCGTGTTCTCGTCCCGTTCAGTGAAACGGACGTGTTTGGACGGCTACACGCACGTGCGTGCGTCCGTTCTTGGGGGTATGCTTTTTAATTATAAAATCCTTCATTTTAAGTTTTGGAACCCGCAAATAATTTTCTTATTTCAAATTCAAATTTTAGACCCGACCCGGGCGCAATTCTGGAATATTTTGCAGTTGCGCCAAATCCTATTTTCTAATATTCTTTAAAACCAACGAAAATATTTTAACACCAGAAAAGATTTTTCCTTCTTTCTTTAAAATCCTTTTAAAGTTCCTTACTGTTCCAACTAAAGAAAACTAAAGAAATCTTTTCCCCAACCAATTAAATCTCCTCCAAAGTTTTCCCAACCAAATTTATAACTCCTCAGCCAATTAGTGAATTCCTTTGAGATCCCCGGGCCCCACGTCTCCCCCTCTCTCTCTTTCCCTTTCTCTTTCTCTCTCTTCCTCAGCGACGCAGCTCTCTCTTCTTTCTCTTTCCTATCGCACTTTCTCTCTCCTATCGCGAATACTGTGCACTTCTCGATTCTCGTCACCGCGCGTGGATCTCGTCACCTCCCTCTGTATTCTTCTTCTTCTTCTTTTTGTTATCAACCATGCAAACTCCGCCGCGAGAAACCCATCTCGATTAAACCCTAACTTTTCCCTCGTCCCTCTCTTTCCTCGTCGACACCTCCTGCATTCCCTCATCGCCCTCAACTCCATCATCTCTTCTCCTTATCCCTCCCTCATGCAAGCCCATTAAACCCTGAAACCCACTGCAGCCGTGAACCCAGCACCGTCTTGTCCCATCACCGCCGACCACCCTCGCCACTACAACCTCTTCCCTCTCCTTTGCTCTCCCTGCAACGCCTGAACTTTTCATCTAAACTTCAACTTACACCGAACCCTAGCAACTGAGCACCCGAGACACTACCTGAAACCTTGAACGCACTGCCTTGCCGTCGTTCTGCCGGAGGTTCTTGTCGACGACTGCCGCTTTGCAGACACAGCTGCCTCTCAAACCCTGTGAGCAACTTTTCCCTCTCACCCCTCTCCTCTTCTTTCTTTTTCTTCTGTATCTAATTTCCTTGCTGTTCTGTGAAAGGTGCTTCTGGACATCGTCGGAGCTCCGTCGACGACACACCGACGACGCTATTTCCTCTGCAATCTGGTGAGTGAGTTCTCTCATCAATCCCTTCTATTCATTTCCTTTCTTTCCTTGCTTCTCTTCCATGCATTTTCCATCAGAATATACTCACTGTTTTTCGTGGTTTGCCGGAATCCGACCGTGCCGGCGATGTGTCCCGACGTTCCAGCGAGGTACCCCGACCCGTGTGGCTCCACTGTCCGTTGTTTGGGTTCGTTCCGTGAACCGTGCGAGCGTCGCGAGTTTTTCCCCGCCGACGCGCAACGTTCCGTTTTCCCGATTCGCGACCCGTCGAGACAAGTTAATCTTGCTACATGCTATTTAAATCATTTTATACATATTCTAATACATGTAGTTTGAATATAGTACCCCATGCATCGTTTTATATCATTTTGACGTTCCGTGTGCATCGGTTTACATAATTGAGATCTAGAACTTGACAGGTAATTATTACATACATGATTACATTTAAATGGTAAATCTCATAACTACAATCATATGTTTAATCACATTTTGCCATCGCCTATGGTATCTTTCTATAGTTTTAATCCATCGGACACCTGTGCGCACTTAAACCAGTTTTAGCGGTAAATTCATCCAGTAAACCTATTTATAGATTATTGCATCCCTGGAAATTCTTAATATCGGTTAACATGATTTAACGACCATGAATGTCACTTTGTACTCATATAATGATGAAACCGTCTCTGAACCACAACTGATAACTGTACTGCTAATTGATTGAATCTACTTTATTGTTTAATTCACTGCTTAGATTACGTTATTGATAACCATGCTTGATTACTTATAACCATGATTATGCTAGCTGTTTATGGGCACCCACCTGTTATCTTTATACCCTGACATGACTTGCTACACATGTTACCTGACCCGACATGGTACCGTACACTACTTGAGCCGACCTGATGTACCATGGCTTGACCCGTTGCTTGATCTCATGTCTAATGCCAACAAACCTGGCATGTAGTCCTTACGGACCGTTCCTGTTGTCTATCCAGACAAACCTGCTCTTATCTGATCCTGTGTTGGCATTAGCTCATGATTACTGAATACCTGACTTGACATACATAACTTGGGGGTATGGGAAAATTAATGGTGAAACCTGACTTGTAACTCAACAGTTCGATACCTGTTCTGATCAGTCTTACGGGCTAGGCCAGCCCCGGAGTGATGATGCTGACATCACTCGTCTGTACCTGCTATCTTTTACTGCCTAGCGGCACGTCTCGGTTTCAGCCCGAGAGTCTGTAGACCGTTGTCCCGGGCATGCACGAGATACTATTGAGTTACATCGATGATTCATCAAATTGATTTCAAGGACTTTAGAGTAGAAAACCCAATAGAACAGTTTAGTTTACTCACTGCACACTACCCTGCACTGCCTGATTTATATTACAGTTACCCCTGCTTTTCATTCATGTTTATATTTGCATTGCCTGTTACTCTGTTCATAATTTATTACTTGATGACATGACGCGCTGACGTCTGGGTTTTGCATGGCCCAGATTCTGTACCGTTGCGGCAGTCCGAGTAGGAGTACTTCAGCCAGCAGGCTGAGCTGTGAGTTTCAGTAGTAGCTAGTTCATTTATTTTCTGTAGTTTATTCCTGATGTGAGCCCGCATTATGGGACATACATTCCAGTTATTGTGTATTGGATCTTTGCTTCCGCACTTTTATTATTGTTGACTCATGTTATCTTGGCTTATGGACATGTTTAGATAGTTTTATATTTTTGTTCTTGATATCTCTACAGCCGTAATGTGACTGTGGATGGATACTTCTTACCCACAGGTAGCATGGCTGGCTATGTCACGTGCCCATTTTAGCGTACTCTGGGAAGCGGGGCGTGACATGGTTCTTTTGGTATCAGAGCGATAGGATGGTCGGGTTGATTCTTTTGTAGTTTGGTATTGTACCCAATACACGAATCAGGAAACCCGTGTTTAGGAAACATGTCCTGCCACCTTGCCGTTTTACCGTTCTTGAATCAAATTCTTCCTGATTATATCTTTTACGAAGTGCAAACTTCCTTTGCATATCAACTCGAAAACCTGATTCCTTGTTATCTCTAGGACTTAGGCGACTTGGGTGGAGTTATGTAATTGTGGCTATGATACCGCGGCATAGTTACAATGCGGTACTCTATTTAAGTAACTTGGAGTTCTAGCCTTGATCTATATTTTGAATCTGTTATCATGCTAATGTTGGGTGTTTTTGATTTCAGGAATATGGCGGACAAGAATTTGAAAACGTACCAGAGGCGTGTGGACGAAGCCGCCATGCTTGGAGTGATAAGGGGAATGCTGGAGAATCAAAAGAGACAGACCGAGCTGATCCAACAGCAAGCAGAATCGTTTCAGGAAGGTTTGCGGACCGTTCAGCAGTCCGTAGACAAGGTTGAAGCTAAACCAGTTGATCGAGTAGGGACTGTAGCACATTTCAGGCGTTTGGGTCCGTCTGCATTTACTGGTTTGGAAGAGCCGTTGCCAGCGGAGCAGTGGCTGGTTGACACAGAGAACTTGCTTATTGCGGCACAGATTCCAGATGAGAAAAGAGTTGATGTGGTATGCATTCAGTTAGTGGACTACGCCCAAGAATGGTGGCTTGTGGAGGAGACCCGCTTGCCCAAGCCGATCAAGTGGGCGGATTTTTCAAAGAGTTTCCTGGAGAAATTCTTCCCGCGGACCCCACGGGAGGAAATGGAAGAGAAGTTCATCGGGCTAAAGCAGAATGGAGCACCCGTAGATGTGCATGCGGCAGAATGGACACGGCTTAGTAGATTCGCTGGACCTTTAGTTGCTAACGAGGTAGACAGGGCACGGAGGTTCATGCGCAGCTTGGATGTGGACATCCAGAGGCAGATTGTCTCCCTGGGTTTGACCACTTTCTCACAGGTTCTTACGGCAGCTCGAGAACAGCATAGCCTATCAGGAAAAACTGGGAGCTCACAGCAGACAGCAGTTGCGGTAAGGAAGCCGGCATTTGTACCAAACCGAGCTCATGGTCGCAAGGGTATTCCAGTGGACCATCGTGGTGTAACACCGATGAAGAAGCCTGTGATCATTGATCGAAGAAGGACCGTGATTTGTGACCACTGCCATTTACCTGGACACGTGCAAAAGGAGTGTCGAAGGAGGCAGGGACTCTGTTTAGTTTGTGGAGCAGCAGATCACAATGTCAGTGCTTGTCCGTCGAAGCTTCGTACGAGGGATGATATTCAGAAGCCTCCGCAGAAACCGTTCCAGGGACAGAAGCAGCTGACTCAAGGACCTAATCAGGCTCGAGCTTTTACCTTGACGGCTGAGGAAGCTAAGGCGTCGGAAGAAGTTGTTTCAGATATTCTACTCGTTCATGGTTTTCCCGCATTAGCGTCATTTGATTCTGGTGCATCCCATTGTTTTATGTCGTCCAAGTTTATAGCTACACACTCAATTACCTGCACGACCCTGTCTAGTTTCTGGGACATACACACTGGGAATGGGAAAATCATATCTAGTAGGGAATGTAAAGATTGTACAGTTGTTGTTTGCGGATGGGAGCTTTTTGCAGATTTCTTGGTGATTGATACGGGAAGCTATGAAATCGTCTTAGGAATGGATTTTCTTGGCAATTTCCACGCTCACATTGATTGTAGGGCAAAGAAAGTAATTTTCCAGATTCCCGGACATCCCGAGTTTACCTTCACTGGAGGAAGCAGTTCTGTCGGGCCAGTCGAGTTTAGGGCTAGGCCGACAAATAATATTATTGCATCAATGGAGGTTGATGAAAGTGAAGAGCCAGCTGTTGTTCATGATTTTATGGACGTGTTTGAAGATATATCGGGTTTACCGCCGAAGCAAGACGTGGAGTTCGTAATTGATCTTATTCCTGGTGCAGCGCCAGTATCCAAAGCGTATTATCCAATGACACCAGTGGAGTTGGAAGAAGTCAAGAAACAGGTTGCCGAATTGCTTGAGAAGGGTTGGATTCGAACCAGTAACTCGCCTTGGGGAGCTCCAGTTCTTCTAGTCAAGAAGAAAGATGGCACGAGAAGAATGTGCATCGACTATCGAGAATTAAACCGGGTGACTATTAAGAACAAGTACCCGATCCCTCGCATTGGCGAACTTTTTGAGCAGCTTAGTGGCGCAAGGGTATTCTCGAAGCTGGATTTGCGATCCGGATATCATCAGGTCCGAGTGAAAGCAGAAGATATTTGCAAGACGACGTTCCGAACTCGGTATGGACATTACGAGTACTTAATGATGCCCTTTGGAGTAACGAATGCACCGGCGATATTCATGGACTTGATGAACCGAATCTTTTCACCATTCTTGGACCGGTTTATTGTGGTGTTCATTGACGATATTCTGGTGTACTCAAAGAGTATGGAAGAGCATGCTGAGCAATTGAAGATCACACTGCAAACGTTGAGACAAGAGAAGTTATATGCGAAGATGAGCAAGTGCGAGTTTTGGCTAAAAGAAGTAAAGTTCTTGGGGCATGTCGTGTCTGGCAATGGAATCGCCGTCGATCCAGAAAAGATTGCAGCAGTTCGAGATTGGCCGATTCCAAAGAATGTTGCGGAGATAAGAAGTTTTCTTGGACTCGCCGGGTATTACAGAAGATTTGTGGAGAACTTTGCTCGTCTGGCGGAGCCGTTGACCGAGCTTACGCGCAAGGAGGTACCTTTTGTGTGGACGGATAGATGTGCGTCAGCTTTTGAGGTGTTGAAGCAGAAATTGATAACCGCCCCTATTCTGACCATGCCAGACAGTTCCGGAGGATTGGTGATCCACAGCGATGCATTTGGAAAAGGATTGGGATGTGTTTTGATGCAACATGGGAAGGTTGTAGCGTACGCATCAAGACAGTTGAAGACCCATGAGAAGAATTACCCAACTCATGACTTGGAGATTGCGGCTGTGATTTTCGCTTTGAAGATTTGGAGACACTACCTTTTGGGCGAAAGGGTCGAAGTTTTCACGGATCATAAGAGCTTGAAGTATGTGTTCACGCAGAAGGAGCTTAATATGAGGCAACGTAGATGGTTGGCGCTGATGGCTGACTACGATCTTGATGTCAAGTACCATCCGGGAAAGGTTAATGTCGTACCGGATGCGCTCAGTCGATTACCGGCAATTCAGATGTTGTCTACGCAGAAAGAACTCATTGAAGACTTTCGAAGATTTGATTTGGAGGTTGTGCTACCGCATTATTCGGGACAGTGGATGCAGCTGCAAATATATTCGTCGTTGATCGAGAATATTAAAGCAGCGCAATCGCAGGATCTTAGATTGCGAAAGTTTCGAGAACAGGTTGAAGCCGGACTACGAAAGAATTTATTGATCCATGAAGATGATTCGTTGAGGTATGGTAGCCGTTTGTGTGTGCCAAAAGGAAATATGCGTGAAGAGCTTATGAAGGAGGCACACAGTTCAGCTTATTTCGTACATCCAGGAGGCACAAAGATGTACCCAGATATTCGACAGCATTTCTGGTGGGAAGGTATGAAACGAGAGATCGCTCGTTTTGTGGCAAAGTGCTTGGTGTGTCAGCAAGTTAAGGCTGAACATCAAAGGGTTGCTGGTTTATTGCAACCACTTCCGATTCCTCAGTGGAAGTGGGAACATATAACCATGGATTTCGTGACAGCTCTACCGCGGAGTCCAAAATGCAACAATGCAGGATGGGTGATTGTTGATCGATTGACCAAAGCAGCTCATTTTATTCCTTTTCGGGTTGGCCAATCAACAGAAACTTTGGCGGAGTGGTACATGCAGGAGATTGTAAGATTGCATGGAGTACCTGTAAGCATTGTGTCCGATCGTGACACTCGGTTCTTATCACACTTCTGGAGGAGTTTACAGGAAAGTTTAAGGACTCGATTGAAGTTTAGCACAGCTTATCATCCTCAAACCGATGGTCAGTCGGAGAGAACGATCCAAACTCTTGAAGATATGTTGAGAGCATGCATGTTGGACTTCAAGGGTTCATGGGAGGATCATCTACATTTGGTGGAGTTTTCTTACAACAACAGTTTCCAGGCAACTATCCAGATGGCTCCATTTGAAGCGTTGTATGGTCGTAAATGCCGTTCACCTGTTTGTTGGGACGATATCGGTGAACGAAGATTGTTGGGACCAGATTTGGTTGTGCAGACAGTTGAGAAAGTTAACACTATCAGGAATCATATGAAGGCAGCACAAGACAGACAGAAAAGTTGGGCAGATATGTCGAGAAGACCTCTAGAGTTCGCCGTGGGTGATTTGGTATTCTTGAAGATATCACCAACTAGAGGGGTGATTCGTTTTGGAAGTCGAGGAAAGCTCAGTTCTCGATTCGTTGGACCCTTTGAGATCTTGGAGCGTGTTGGTGAGGTAGCGTATCGTTTGGCGTTACCGCAATCCTTGGCGAATGTGCACGATGTGTTTCACGTATCCCAACTCCGTAAATATATTCGAGATGAAACGCATGTGTTGGATCATTCGGAACTAACGGTACGAGAAGATTTGACTTTTGAAGAACGACCGGTTGAAATTGTGGATCGAAGGGAGAAGGTTCTTAAGAACAAGGTTATCCCTCTTGTACTTGTTTCTTGGGGTAATCGCTCGTATGGAGAGTCCACTTGGGAACGAGAAGATGAAATCCGGCAGAACTTTCCTCATCTTTTCTTGTAGTTGTTTGTCGTCTATTTTTTGTATTCTTGGAATTTTGAGGACGAAATTCTTTTTGTAGTTGGGTATAATGTAACAACCGAGTCCAATTCTACTAATTTCAGTTATCATATGTTTGGTGTGGTATTTATTTCATCTGTCTTGCTTGACTGTTGCCTGTTGCAATTTAACCGACAATTCAAATTCTGCATATAACAATTTTAAGTCATCAAAATTAAATTAAAAATAGTTGTCATGGCCTGCTTGACACCTCTAAACTTGTGGTAGTGTCCTTGCGTCGTGTTCTCGTCCCGTTCAGTGAAACGGACGTGTTTGGACGGCTACACGCACGTGCGTGCGTCCGTTCTTGGGGGTATGTTTTTTAATTATAAAATCCTTCATTTCAAGTTTTGGAACCCGCAAATAATTTTCTTATTTCAAATTCAAATTTTGGACCCGACCCGGGCGTAATTCTGGAATATTTTTGTTGCGCCACGGCAGCGCCCCGGCCGTCTATCCGAGGCCAAAATGCGGAATCAAAATTTTTCTTAACTTTAAACTGGCGCTACCGCGGACAATATACCCGGATCGAAACCATTAACCGATACTAGCTAACAAGAGAAAAGGTGAGAGATATACCGAGTGATCCGAGTCCTCCGGTCTTCTCGTCATCGTCCCGATCTCCCGCGGAAACTCCGGTCGTCGCCTCCTTGCCGGAAGGGTACCACATCGTCTGTATCTTTTACGGGCTCCCACCTCAATACCGAGGCAACTCGGGCACGAAGCTGGCTAGTCAACGTGCCCAAGATGTGCTATAGAATGTAGTGTAGAGTGCATGTCTCACTATGGGGTATTGGTTGCCTTTTGAAGATGGAGGAATGAAGGTATGAAAAATGGTGCTTTCATTTTTCCTTGTATCAAAAATGAGATGAATGAAATTGGCCACACCAAATGAAATCCACCTCTCTCATTTTTCCTTCTCACTAAATTGTGGCCGGCCCCTCAATTTGAGAATGGTGGAGGAATATGAAACAAAATCAAGAGGGAGGTGAGTGTAGGAGAAAAAGAAGGTGACCATATCCAAAGACAAGAAAACATCAACCATGCTTACACCTTAATCACATCAAATCTCATTAAATGCAAGTGATGGTAAAAAGAATGATGAAGGTCATATCATAATCCCACATATGCAAGAAACCCCCTCCCAAAAAGTAATTTGCAAAACTGCAAATTACCCCCTCCATCGGAAAAGTCCGGCCGGGAAAGAACAAAGGAAAACCGGCCGGAACGGAATGCAAACAGGCAACTCCAGAAAACTGGTCCCGTAATAAATTACAGGAAAACCCCGATACTGTGCATACACACCCGCATCTGTATTCCGTCCGGATACAAATGCAAAGAGACAAAATCTACACTGTACTAAACTAGGATCCGGCTTAAACCAAAGCCGGCCAGTAATATCCGTTCGATTCTGATCCGTGCAATACCGCACGTATCTGATCGAACCCCGCCATATATCCATACGGCTACTAGTACAAACCGTCCGATCCTGATGCGTGCAATACCGCACGTATCTGATCGGACCCTGCCATATCTCCATACGGCTTCTACAGCGTTTCGCCCGAAAGCTGAGTAACTGAAAGTGTGGTGGACTCTAAAGACTCGTCAATACAATGGCTGTGGATTTAACCACTAGCACGTCAGAGGTATAAGCCAATACGTGACGGGCCACCAGCTATTGACCAAAAGGGACGTCGATGAGCGAACTCATCCTGACACCCTACTGAGCCTGTCAGTGACAATATCCGTACAGTCCGGTCCATTCGTCTACGAGCATCGCATGTCGGGCCTAGGGGTTGGTAAAAGTCAGACCCCCAAAAGCGGTACAAGTCGTGTCGGAGTGTAGCCCAGAACGCCCTGAGACACTACTGGAATACCTACCAGTAAATCTCCTGCCTCGGCCGAGGGCTTTGCGTAATGGCTCTCCTAGACACAGCGCGACCTCACCCCCAATACCGGGAGAGACGAACCCCTGCAGATCCGCTCACTGCCTCCATGTGGCTCGGGACTGTACCCAACTAAAACCTGTTTGCACGACTCCTTTGAGCCGTGGTAGGGTAGTAATCAAAGCACAGTGGGAACTCACACGAGACAAATGACGATCTCAGGTCGATGAACTAACCTGTACACATGTCACCTGGGAACTGCTATCTGACGTCTGGTATAATCCCAACTAGCAGGTTCCCGGCGAGTCCTGTCCGGTGTACTCATAACCCAATGAGCACCTGTATACATCTTAGGTGAACCAACTGACACCAGTGGCTTGTGAGACCGGCCACCGCCCCTCGTCGGGGTCTCGACTGTATACACTAGTCTACTAATGGAGTATCGATGCCCAGTCTCGAAACTCCCACGACTAGGGACCTTTTAAGGATGTGCTTATAGACCCCAGCTCCCACATATATGATCGCCATCATACTGCTGGCAGTCAAGCAAGAATCCTAGGGGCTCTATCAACGTGCAATAGCGACCTGTCAGGTCACCTAAAGCAGTACACGATGATAAAGGTAAACCAGATAGCATACTATCATCTCGAGTAAGACTGTTCCACCGGGATAGGTCCTCCCTCAATCATTGCAATCACGTGCCTGTGATCCAATAATTGACTCTGAGGGCACTATCTCCAACAATTTTGCAGTTGCGCCAAATCCTATTTTCTAATATTCTTTAAAACCAACGAAAATATTTTAACACCAGAAAAGATTTTTCCTTCTTTCTTTAAAATCCTTTTAAAGTTCCTTACTGTTCCAGCTAAAGAAAACTAAAGAAATCTTTTCCCCAACCAATTAAATCTCCTCTAAAGTTTTCCTAACCAAATTTATAACTCCTCAGCCAATCAGTGAATTCCTTTGAGAGCCCCGGGCCCCACGTCTCCCCCTCTCTCTCTTTCCCTTTCTCTCTCTCTCTCTTCCTCAGCGACGCAGCTCTCTCTCTCTCTCTTCTTTCTCTCTCCTATCGCACTTTCTCTCTCCCATCGCGAATACTATGCACTCCTCGATTCTCGTCACCGCGCGTGGATCTCGTCACCTCCCTCTGTATTCTTCTTCTTCTTCTTTTTGTTATCAACCATGCAAACTCCGCCACGAGAAACCCATCTCGATTAAACCCTAACTTTTCCCTCGTCCCTCTCTCTCCTTGTCGACACCTCCTACATTCCATCATCACCCTCAACTCCATCATCTCTTCTCCTTATCCCTCCCTCATGCAAGCCCACTAAACCCTGAAACCCACTGCAGCCGTGAACCCAGCACCGTCTTGTCCTATCGCCGCCGACCACCCTCGCCACTTCAACCTCCTCCCTCTCCTCTGCTCTCCCTGCAACGCCTGAACTTTTCATCTAAACCTCAACTTACACCGAACCCTAGCAACTGAGCACCCGAGACACTACATGAAACCTTGAACGCACTGCCTTGCTGTCGTTCTGCCGGAGGTTCTTGCCGACGACTGCCGCCTTGCAGACACAGCTGCCTCTCAAACCCTGTGAGCAACTTTTCCCTCTCACCCCTCTCCTTTTCTTTCTTATTCTTCTGTATCTAATTTCTTTGCTGTTCTGTGAAAGGTGCTTCTGGACATCGTCGGAGCTCTGTCGACGACACACCGACGATGCTGTTTCCCCTGCAATCTGGTGAGTGAGTTCTCTCATCAATCCCTTCCATTCGTTTCCTTCCTTTCCTTGCTTCTCTTCCATGCATTTTCCATTAGAATATACTCACTGTTTTTCGTGGTTTGCCGGAATCCGACCGTGCCGGCGACGTGTCCCGACATTCCAACGAGATACCCCGACCCGTGTGGCTCCACTGTCCGTCGTTTGGGTTCGTTCCGTGAACCGTGCGCGCGTCGCGAGTTTTTCCCCGCCGACGCGTAACGTTCCGTTTTCCCGATTCGCGACCCGTCGAGGCAAGTTAATCTTGCTACATGCTATTTAAATCATTTTATACATATTCTAATACATGTAGTTTGAATATAGTACCCCATGCATCGTTTTATATCATTTTGACTTTCCGTGTGCATCGGTTTACATAATTGAGATCTAGAACTTGACAGGTAATTATTACATACATGATTACATTTAAATGGTAAATCTCATAACTACAATCATATGTTTAATCACATTTTGCCATCGCCTATGGTATCTTTCTATAGTTTTAATCCATCGGACACCTGTGCGCACTTAAACCAGTTTTAGCGGTAAATTCATCCAGTAAACCTATTTATAGATTATTGCATCCCTGGAAATTCTTAATATCGGTTAACATGATTTAACGACCATGAATGTCACTTTGTACTCATATAATGATGAAACCGTCTCTGAACCACAACTGATAACTGTACTGCTAATTGATTGAATCTACTTTATTGTTTAATTCACTGCTTAGATTACGTTATTGATAACCATGCTTGATTACTTATAACCATGATTATGCTAGCTGTTTATGGGCACCCACCTGTTATCTTTATACCCTGACATGACTTGCTACATATGTTACCTGACCCGACATGGTACCGTACACTACTTGAGCCGACCTGATGTACCATGGCTTGACCCGTTGCTTGATCTCATGTCTAATGCCAACAAACCGGGCATGTAGTCCTTACGGACCGTTCCTGTTGTCTATCCAGACAAACCTGCTCTTATCTGATCCTGTGTTGGCATTAGCTCATGATTACTGAATACCTGACTTGACATACATAACTTGGGGGTATAGGGAAATTAATGGTGAAACCTGACTTGTAACTCAACAGTTCGATACCTGTTCTGATCAGTCTTACGGGCTAGGCCAGCCCCGGAGTGATGATGCTGACATCACTCGTCTGTACCTGCTATCTTTTACTGCCTAGCGACACGTCTCGGTTTCAGCCCGAGAGTCTGTAGACCGTTGTCCCGGGCATGCACGAGATACTATTGAGTTACATCGATGATTCATCAAATTGATTTCAAGGACTTTAGAGTAGAAAACCCAATAGAACAGTTTAGTTTACTCACTGCACACTACCCTGCACTGCCTGATTTATATTACAGTTACCCCTGCTTTTCATTCATGTTTATATTTGCATTGCCTGTTACTCTGTTCATAATTTATTACTTGATGACATGACGCGCTGACGTCTGGGTTTTGCATGGCCCAGATTCTGTACCGTTGCGGCAGTCCGAGTAGGAGTACTTCAGCCAGCAGGCTGAGCTGTGAGTTTCAGTAGTAGCTAGTTCATTTATTTTCTGTAGTTTATTCCTGATGTGAGCCCGCATTATGGGACATACATTCCAGTTATTGTGTATTGGATCTTTGCTTCCGCACTTTTATTATTGTTGACTCATGTTATCTTGGCTTATGGACATGTTTAGATAGTTTTATATTTTTGTTCTTGATATCTCTACAGCCGTAATGTGACTGTGGATGGATACTTCTTACCCACAGGTAGCATGGCTGGCTATGTCACGTGCCCATTTTAGCGTACTCTGGGAAGCGGGGCGTGACATGGTTCTTTTGGTATCAGAGCGATAGGATGGTCGGGTTGATTCTTTTGTAGTTTGGTATTGTACCCAATACACGAATCAGGAAACCCGTGTTTAGGAAACATGTCCTGCCACCTTGCCGTTTTACCGTTCTTGAATCAAATTCTTCCTGATTATATCTTTTACGAAGTGCAAACTTCCTTTGCATATCAACTCGAAAACCTGATTCCTTGTTATCTCTAGGACTTAGGCGACTTGGGTGGAGTTATGTAATTGTGGCTATGATACCGCGGCATAGTTACAATGCGGTACTCTATTTAAGTAACTTGGAGTTCTAGCCTTGATCTATATTTTGAATCTGTTATCATGCTAATGTTGGGTGTTTTTGATTTCAGGAATATGGCGGACAAGAATTTGAAAACGTACCAGAGGCGTGTGGACGAAGCCGCCATGCTTGGAGTGATAAGGGGAATGCTGGAGAATCAAAAGAGACAGACCGAGCTGATCCAACAGCAAGCAGAATCGTTTCAGGAAGGTTTGCGGACCGTTCAGCAGTCCGTAGACAAGGTTGAAGCTAAACCAGTTGATCGAGTAGGGACTGTAGCACATTTCAGGCGTTTGGGTCCGTCTGCATTTACTGGTTTGGAGGAGCCGTTGCCAGCGGAGCAGTGGCTGGTTGACACAGAGAACTTGCTTATTGCGGCACAGATTCCAGATGAGAAAAGAGTTGATGTGGTATGCATTCAGTTAGTGGACTACGCCCAAGAATGGTGGCTTGTGGAGGAGACCCGCTTGCCCAAGCCGATCAAGTGGGCGGATTTTTCAAAGAGTTTCCTGGAGAAATTCTTCCCGCGGACCGCACGGGAGGAAATGGAAGAGAAGTTCATCGGGCTAAAGCAGAATGGAGCACCCGTAGATGTGCATGCGGCAGAATGGACACGGCTTAGTAGATTCGCTGGACCTTTAGTTGCTAACGAGGTAGACAGGGCACGGAGGTTCATGCGCAGCTTGGATGTGGACATCCAGAGGCAGATTGTCTCCCTGGGTTTGACCACTTTCTCACAGGTTCTTACGGCAGCTCGAGAACAGCATAGCCTATCAGGAAAAACTGGGAGCTCACAGCAGACAGCAGTTGCGGTAAGGAAGCCGGCATTTGTACCAAACCGAGCTCATGGTCGCAAGGGTATTCCAGTGGACCATCGTGGTGTAACACCGATGAAGAAGCCTGTGATCATTGATCGAAGAAGGACCGTGATTTGTGACCACTGCCATTTACCTGGACACGTGCAAAAGGAGTGTCGAAGGAGGCAGGGACTCTGTTTAGTTTGTGGAGCAGCAGATCACAATGTCAGTGCTTGTCCGTCGAAGCTTCGTACGAGGGATGATATTCAGAAGCCTCCGCAGAAACCGTTCCAGGGACAGAAGCAGCTGACTCAAGGACCTAATCAGGCTCGAGCTTTTACCTTGACGGCTGAGGAAGCTAAGGCGTCGGAAGAAGTTGTTTCAGATATTCTACTCGTTCATGGTTTTCCCGCATTAGCGTCATTTGATTCTGGTGCATCCCATTGTTTTATGTCGTCCAAGTTTATAGCTACACACTCAATTACCTGCACGACCCTGTCTAGTTTCTGGGACATACACACTGGGAATGGGAAAATCATATCTAGTAGGGAATGTAAAGATTGTACAGTTGTTGTTTGCGGATGGGAGCTTTTTGCAGATTTCTTGGTGATTGATACGGGAAGCTATGAAATCGTCTTGGGAATGGATTTTCTTGGCAATTTCCACGCTCACATTGATTGTAGGGCAAAGAAAGTAATTTTCCAGATTCCCGGACATCCCGAGTTTACCTTCACTGGAGGAAGCAGTTCTGTCGGGCCAGTCGAGTTTAGGGCTAGGCCGACAAATAATATTATTGCATCAATGGAGGTTGATGAAAGTGAAGAGCCAGCTGTTGTTCATGATTTTATGGACGTGTTTGAAGATATATCGGGTTTACCGCCGAAGCAAGACGTGGAGTTCGTAATTGATCTTATTCCTGGTGCAGCGCCAGTATCCAAAGCGTATTATCCAATGACACCAGTGGAGTTGGAAGAAGTCAAGAAACAGGTTGCCGAATTGCTTGAGAAGGGTTGGATTCGAACCAGTAACTCGCCTTGGGGAGCTCCAGTTCTTCTAGTCAAGAAGAAAGATGGCACGAGAAGAATGTGCAACGACTATCGAGAATTAAACCGGGTGACTATTAAGAACAAGTACCCGATCCCTCGCATTGGCGAACTTTTTGAGCAGCTTAGTGGCGCAAGGGTATTCTCGAAGCTGGATTTGCGATCCGGATATCATCAGGTCCGAGTGAAAGTAGAAGATATTTGCAAGACGACGTTCCGAACTCGGTATGGACATTACGAGTACTTAATGATGCCCTTTGGAGTAACGAATGCACCGGCGATATTCATGGACTTGATGAACCGAATCTTTTCACCATTCTTGGACCGGTTTATTGTGGTGTTCATTGACGATATTCTGGTGTACTCAAAGAGTATGGAAGAGCATGCTGAGCAATTGAAGATCACACTGCAAACGTTGAGACAAGAGAAGTTATATGCGAAGATGAGCAAGTGCGAGTTTTGGCTAAAAGAAGTAAAGTTCTTGGGGCATGTCGTGTCTGGCAATGGAATCGCCGTCGATCCAGAAAAGATTGCAGCAGTTCGAGATTGGCCGATTCCAAAGAATGTTGCGGAGATAAGAAGTTTTCTTGGACTCGCCGGGTATTACAGAAGATTTGTGGAGAACTTTGCTCGTCTGGCGGAGCCGTTGACCGAGCTTACGCGCAAGGAGGTACCTTTTGTGTGGACGGATAGATGTGCGTCAGCTTTTGAGGTGTTGAAGCAGAAATTGATAACCGCCCCTATTCTGACCATGCCAGACAGTTCCGGAGGATTGGTGATCCACAGCGATGCATTTGGAAAAGGATTGGGATGTGTTTTGATGCAACATGGGAAGGTTGTAGCGTACGCATCAAGACAGTTGAAGACCCATGAGAAGAATTACCCAACTCATGACTTGGAGATTGCGGCTGTGATTTTCGCTTTGAAGATTTGGAGACACTACCTTTTGGGCGAAAGGGTCGAAGTTTTCACGGATCATAAGAGCTTGAAGTATGTGTTCACGCAGAAGGAGCTTAATATGAGGCAACGTAGATGGTTGGCGCTGATGGCTGACTACGATCTTGATGTCAAGTACCATCCGGGAAAGGTTAATGTCGTACCGGATGCGCTCAGTCGATTACCGGCAATTCAGATGTTGTCTACGCAGAAAGAACTCATTGAAGACTTTCGAAGATTTGATTTGGAGGTTGTGCTACCGCATTATTCGGGACAGTGGATGCAGCTGCAAATATATTCGTCGTTGATCGAGAATATTAAAGCAGCGCAATCGCAGGATCTTAGATTGCGAAAGTTTCGAGAACAGGTTGAAGCCGGACTACGAAAGAATTTATTGATCCATGAAGATGATTCGTTGAGGTATGGTAGCCGTTTGTGTGTGCCAAAAGGAAATATGCGTGAAGAGCTTATGAAGGAGGCACACAGTTCAGCTTATTTCGTACATCCAGGAGGCACAAAGATGTACCCAGATATTCGACAGCATTTCTGGTGGGAAGGTATGAAACGAGAGATCGCTCGTTTTGTGGCAAAGTGCTTGGTGTGTCAGCAAGTTAAGGCTGAACATCAAAGGGTTGCTGGTTTATTGCAACCACTTCCGATTCCTCAGTGGAAGTGGGAACATATAACCATGGATTTCGTGACAGCTCTACCGCGGAGTCCAAAATGCAACAATGCAGGATGGGTGATTGTTGATCGATTGACCAAAGCAGCTCATTTTATTCCTTTTCGGGTTGGCCAATCAACAGAAACTTTGGCGGAGTGGTACATGCAGGAGATTGTAAGATTGCATGGAGTACCTGTAAGCATTGTGTCCGATCGTGACACTCGGTTCTTATCACACTTCTGGAGGAGTTTACAGGAAAGTTTAAGGACTCGATTGAAGTTTAGCACAGCTTATCATCCTCAAACCGATGGTCAGTCGGAGAGAACGATCCAAACTCTTGAAGATATGTTGAGAGCATGCATGTTGGACTTCAAGGGTTCATGGGAGGATCATCTACATTTGGTGGAGTTTTCTTACAACAACAGTTTCCAGGCAACTATCCAGATGGCTCCATTTGAAGCGTTGTATGGTCGTAAATGCCGTTCACCTGTTTGTTGGGACGATATCGGTGAACGAAGATTGTTGGGACCAGATTTGGTTGTGCAGACAGTTGAGAAAGTTAACACTATCAGGAATCATATGAAGGCAGCACAAGACAGACAGAAAAGTTGGGCAGATATGTCGAGAAGACCTCTAGAGTTCGCCGTGGGTGATTTGGTATTCTTGAAGATATCACCAACTAGAGGGGTGATTCGTTTTGGAAGTCGAGGAAAGCTCAGTTCTCGATTCGTTGGACCCTTTGAGATCTTAGAGCGTGTTGGTGAGGTAGCGTATCGTTTGGCGTTACCGCAATCCTTGGCGAATGTGCACGATGTGTTTCACGTATCCCAACTCCGTAAATATATTCGAGATGAAACGCATGTGTTGGATCATTCGGAACTAACGGTACGAGAAGATTTGACTTTTGAAGAACGACCGGTTGAAATTGTGGATCGAAGGGAGAAGGTTCTTAAGAACAAGGTTATCCCTCTTGTACTTGTTTCTTGGGGTAATCGCTCGCATGGAGAGTCCACTTGGGAACGAGAAGATGAAATCCGGCAGAACTTTCCTCATCTTTTCTTGTAGTTGTTTGTCGTCTATTTTTTGTATTCTTGGAATTTTGAGGACGAAATTCTTTTTGTAGTTGGGTATAATGTAACAACCGAGTCCAATTCTACTAATTTCAGTTATCATATGTTTGGTGTGTGGTATTTATTTCATCTGTCTTGCTTGACTGTTGCCTGTTGCAATTTAACCGACAATTCAAATTCTGCATATAACAATTTTAAGTCATCAAAATTAAATTAAAAATAGTTGTCATGGCCTGCTTGACACCTCTAAACTTGTGGTAGTGTCCTTGCGTCGTGTTCTCGTCCCGTTCAGTGAAACGGACGTGTTTGGACGGCTACACGCACGTGCGTGCGTCCGTTCTTGGGGGTATGTTTTTTAATTATAAAATCCTTCATTTCAAGTTTTGGAACCCGCAAATAATTTTCTTATTTCAAATTCAAATTTTGGACCCGACCCGGGCGTAATTCTGGAATATTTTTGTTGCGCCACGGCAGCGCCCCGGCCGTCTATCCGAGGCCAAAATGCGGAATCAAAATTTTTCTTAACTTTAAACTGGCGCTACCGCGGACAATATACCCGGATCGAAACCATTAACCGATACTAGCTAACAAGAGAAAAGGTGAGAGATATACCGAGTGATCCGAGTCCTCCGGTCTTCTCGTCATCGTCCCGATCTCCCGCGGAAACTCCGGTCGTCGCCTCCTTGCCGGAAGGGTACCACATCGTCTGTATCTTTTACGGGCTCCCACTTCAATACCGAGGCAACTCGGGCACGAAGCTGGCTAGTCAACGTGCCCAAGATGTGCTATAGAATGTAGTGTAGAGTGCATGTCTCACTATGGGGTATTGGTTGCCTTTTGAAGATGGAGGAATGAAGGTATGAAAAATGGTGCTTTCATTTTTCCTTGTATCAAAAATGAGATGAATGAAATTGGCCACACCAAATGAAATCCACCTCTCTCATTTTTCCTTCTCACTAAATTGTGGCCGGCCCCTCAATTTGAGAATGGTGGAGGAATATGAAACAAAATCAAGAGGGAGGTGAGTGTAGGAGAAAAAGAAGGTGACCATATCCAAAGACAAGAAAACATCAACCATGCTTACACCTTAATCACATCAAATCTCATTAAATGCAAGTGATGGTAAAAAGAATGATGAAGGTCATATCATAATCCCACATATGCAAGAAACCCCCTCCCAAAAAGTAATTTGCAAAACTGCAAATTACCCCCTCCATCGGAAAAGTCCGGCCGGGAAAGAACAAAGGAAAACCGGCCGGAACGGAATGCAAACAGGCAACTCCAGAAAACTGGTCCCGTAATAAATTACAGGAAAACCCCGATACTGTGCATACACACCCGCATCTGTATTCCGTCCGGATACAAATGCAAAGAGACAAAATCTACACTGTACTAAACTAGGATCCGGCTTAAACCAAAGCCGGCCAGTAATATCCGTTCGATTCTGATCCGTGCAATACCGCACGTATCTGATCGAACCCCGCCATATATCCATACAGCTACTAGTACAAACCGTCCGATCCTGATGCGTGCAATACCGCACGTATCTGATCGGACCCTGCCATATCTCCATACGGCTTCTACAGCGTTTCGCCCGAAAGCTGAGTAACTGAAAGTGTGGTGGACTCTAAAGACTCGTCAATACAATGGCTGTGGATTTAACCACTAGCACGTCAGAGGTATAAGCCAATACGTGACGGGCCACCAGCTATTGACCAAAAGGGACGTCGATGAGCGAACTCATCCTGACACCCTACTGAGCCTGTCAGTGACAATATCCGTACAGTCCGGTCCATTCGTCTACGAGCATCGCATGTCGGGCCTAGGGGTTGGTAAAAGTCAGACCCCCAAAAGCGGTACAAGTCGTGTCGGAGTGTAGCCCAGAACGCCCTGAGACACTACTGGAATACCTACCAGTAAATCTCCTGCCTCGGCCGAGGGCTTTGCGTAATGGCTCTCCTAGACACAGCGCGACCTCACCCCCAATACCGGGAGAGACGAACCCCTGCAGATCCGCTCACTGCCTCCATGTGGCTCGGGACTGTACCCAACTAAAACCTGTTTGCACGACTCCATTGAGCCGTGGTAGGGTAGTAATCAAAGCACAGTGGGAACTCACACGAGACAAATGACGATCTCAGGTCGATGAACTAACCTGTACACATGTCACCTGGGAACTGCTATCTGACGTCTGGTATAATCCCAACTAGCAGGTTCCCGGCGAGTCCTGTCCGGTGTACTCATAACCCAATGAGCACCTGTATACATCTTAGGTGAACCAACTGACACCAGTGGCTTGTGAGACCGGCCACCGCCCCTCGTCGGGGTCTCGACTGTATACACTAGTCTACTAATGGAGTATCGATGCCCAGTCTCGAAACTCCCACGACTAGGGACCTTTTAAGGATGTGCTTATAGACCCCAGCTCCCACATATATGATCGCCATCATACTGCTGGCAGTCAAGCAAGAATCCTAGGGGCTCTATCAACGTGCAATAGCGACCTGTCAGGTCACCTAAAGCAGTACACGATGATAAAGGTAAACCAGATAGCATACTATCATCTCGAGTAAGACTGTTCCACCAGGATAGGTCCTCCCTCAATCATTGCAATCACGTGCCTGTGATCCAATAATTGACTCTGAGGGCACTATCTCCAACAATCTCCCACTTGCACTCAAGGCTAATTATTGCGATGTCGCATACTCACAGCCCGTGTGATACCGAACACCCAACTCCTCTACTAGTCAGTCGCACAAAGCCTGTTTGCGAAACTATTGCGTTCGAGGAATAGCCTCAGTGAGTGGATCCGCTGTGATGTTTCTTTCTATGTCTCTCTAAATCTCAAGTTCGCGGAGAATACCATCTCCCGAAATGAGCAATACCTGTCTTAGAATGTCTGGATGTCTGATGGGACCTAGCTCATAAATGAACTCCAAATCCAAACTTTTTAGACTGTATCATCAACTGAACTTAATCAGTATCCTGCGCCATGCCCTCTTCAGTATTGCCTTGGATCACCTGTCCAAAATACTGCCCCTCGTCAGAGGGAAAAAAAAAACTATAACTCTGACAGCCACTCTGCTATCCAGGTCACCTTGGAAGCCTGGAATGATAACCGTCTCCTAAAGGAGGCTGCTGCTATCATATCCCTAGAACATCAACTTATGTTCTAAAACTGCTTCCGACTGTTTTTCCAGGATTGGATCAATATCAACTTATTGCATATACTGCAAGAACAACATCTGGTGTGGTACTTGACATCTCATGATTGACTCAATTGCCTGAGCAAGTGATCTGCCAATCATGCACATCCTCTCCCCTTTAGTCTGTAAGACACCTTTAGAGAGGGTGACTCCATTACCTGCAGGTATACTACCGTGCCAGGAGTCGTCCATTCTAAATACTCATAGAATGCTGTCAAGGTACCCAGATTAGGAAACCACCCAAATCTAGATCTAAAACTATAGATCTAGTAACCAGAATGTCTGATATAATATCCAAGTCCTGTATGGAGAAAACACTGTGTGACAACCAAAATATAACCGATCGTAGTATAGGAATATCACTTCCTACTCTGTGTATGTCATCAAATGCCAGGACATCACACCCTACTACCTTCTTAACAGATCCATCCCCTATTCTGATGAAGTCAAACCTATGACTGTCACATCAGAAATAGATGATCTATCTCCGCTATATCTGCTTTAGTCTATAAATAGACATAAACCTGAAGTCCACTAATGCTTCCGCTGCTCCCACTGACTACGACAACCCTCTGCCAGAGTCATATAGACGTGCACTTCTAAAGCTAGTTTAGAACGACGCTATACTCATCCTCCTGCCGGGTCTCGCAGCCTGGAACAACAACAATGGCAAGTGTGGGTAAACAAGAACTTCCCTGTCACCGTCCTTGAGGCTACCGGAGTACCTCTCGGGTGCCTGAAGTTACCAACCGTATCTGCGGAGTGGCCAATGGAATGTCAAATCAGATTGAATCTTTAGGTTCCTTATCAAATCTTCAGTAATCGTTTGCGGTTCTGGAATCGCTTCCAGTTCTACCATACTCCCACTGCTGTTTTCTGAAAAATAACCATTTCCTTTTAAAATGTGGCGAGTCTAGAACAATATTTCTATTGATCTGCCAGATGGTAGAAAATCAACCCTCGTCATAGCCTGGGTCAACCCACAAACAGCCATTACAGAAACGTGCCTTGAGTTGTCCAGTGTCTGGTTTTAATCATAAGCCGGACAACTCCCCGTACCTTAACATCGTTAAGATATGAACTGTTCTATATCCAATATAGAACCAGAGGCACTGATTTAAATGAACCAGATTCAAATCATGCAGCTATCTCCAGTGCATGTCAACTAAATGGAAGGAGGCCGATCAGCATTACTCAACTTAGGAATGCTTCCAATTATGAGTAACCTGAAAAAGAAGCAAGTTCTCATTACTATCAACTGAATACCATACACAAGTATCTACATCTTCGATCACTTTGAAGAATCCCGATACTTGCTACACCTGGTGCTCTACTCTATTCAAATACCTATAACTCCTCAAAACTTAGACCCTGTGTTTCTACGAAACACATGTCTAAGAACTAGAGAAGTTAAAGGTAAACAGAATATAGTATGAGGACCAACCCCTCTGTCCTAATGGACACTGGACAACATACAATACTCTGTATGAGTCCGCTGAGTCTAGCAACTCTTTCACTGTGTGTCGTAGGTTGAAAACTGTACTTATGGTTAAGAAGAATTACACCGCTGTTTAATGCTCCTTACCTAACCATCCACTGATATAGGTAAATGTCATCGACATAATATCAAAAAGGTACATCTCACTCTATAAAAATAGACGTACAGATATATCAATTTGAAATTGGTGCATAGCAACGGATATTCAAAACCAAATATTTGCCGACCGGCAAACAACCCAGGTGGCTTCCTCAAATATCACCAATTACAACGAATCCCGATATAATGAGGATGGTCACCTAATTCCCAATAACTTACTCCCACTCATCATCTGTAAAACCATACAGATGTGAGAATCCAACCTGGTAAATACATACCCTGGAGCAAGTGTCTAATCGGGAAATCAGTTTTCTTTTAACATTACACAGTGAAACTGAAACATTGAAATGTTTCGGTGGGGTATCCTGGTATTCCTAGTAATGCCTCTACCATTATCCAGATTCACAACTGTAACCGTATATCTCTTTGCCATCTGTCCAAATCCCTTTATATGTCTTTAGTCATTACCGTCTGCACACCCCTTTAGGCCAAATGGTTTTCTTCCTTCCCTACCGTTCGGCACCAGCCTATGGTTTGGAAGAAGACTATCCAATAAGCACAAAAGGTGTACTGTCCTAATCGTAGGAGCACTCGCAAAGCGAGAGAAGGTGAAGATAAAAGACAACCGAATGAACCTTATTCCTATTTCTCCTGAACCAGAATCCATCCCCGAACTGGAACAAGTTCCTTTCGAGTTCGTATATAACCATACAATGGATTATCCAATAAACTTGGGATCTTCGTAGTGATACGGAGTGTCCTGGAGAAATACAAAGGTGATTTAGGATTGGCGAAGAAATACCTGGTTCGGTCGTGAATAGCAGTCGCAATTTACTTTGCCCTCTTACTAATCCCTTGCTTTGTCTTAACTTAATACCTTCTGTACACCATCGTTATGCTAATTGGTTTTCTTCATTCCCCACCGTTCGGCACCTGCCTAAGGTTTGGAAGAAGACTATCCAATTTGCGTAATAGGTGTACTATCTCCTAAACCAAGGAGTACTCGCAATGAGAGAAGGTGAAAAGAAAAGACAACTGAATAATCCTATTCGTTTTCTCCAGAACCAGAAACCATCCTCGAAGTCCTTCGAGTTCGTATATAACCATACGATGGTTTTGTCCAATGGAAGTGGACGTTCGTAGTAATACGGGGTGTCCTGGAGAAAAGGGTAAAGGTAGGAGTGGCAATGAGGTTTGCAACTCTGACAATCCAAAAGCCAGTGTTAAGAAGGTTCGGTCAACTTGGTCACTGAGTCATAGTCCAGGGTCGGGTCAATGGTCGCTGCCAAAGAGAGAGAGAAAAAGAAACACTCAGCGTGCACTCTAACCTAGATCAGAATGGTTATCACTTTATCTAATCTGGAAACCTCCCACTGTACCGTCAAATTCTCCTCCAAACCTGAAAGAAGAACTAGTCGGGATCACCCGAGGAGTAAACCAACTCATCAGTGGGAATCGGGATCCAACTATCATCGCATGATAACGTAACGGAATCCACTCACGTCACCACACTCCAGAAGGTATGCGCATATCTGGCAAGTTTCAGTTCTTTTGAAACTCCCGATGTAGGTTTTTACCCCTAGGACCCAAGTGACCTTGACAATGCAAACAAATCAAAGAGTCCTAGTCAAGTTCTACCCGTCATTATCTTGATTGCGTTAAACCCACCCGTACGAGTCCTTGACAATGCAAACAAGACCGTACGACTGTCCTAACCAATCCACTTATCCATGTGACAGAAAAGCACTACATAGCTACCGAACACTACGCCTCGGCAATGCACGACAAACGCAGCACGAATACTAAGTAATACTAATCTGAAATGATGGAGGGCTACGACTGGTTTTTGGCGAAAAACCTTTAACGTAATGAACTTGATATCGTTGAAGGAACTGGATAACTTTTTATAAAAAAAATAGTGACGAAAACCTTTACTAAAGAGGTCACTCCCGGTGAAGGGATCTCGGCTCTTTCCCCGTAGAATGAGGTGCAGGATATTCCATCTGAATACCACGATGCAAAGCAAAAGTAATCGGCTATAGTGAAGTTAATGCCCTGACGCAAACTTCTGTCCAAGGGGTCACTCCCGGTGAAGGGATCTCGGCCTTTGCCTCGTCGACTGAGGAGCAGGATATTCCAAATGAATACCACGATGCAAAACAAAAGTGAACGTCCTTGCAATAACAGCTTTTTGAAAAGTGTTCCAACAACATCAGAATTAGGTTTGTTTATCTTGCATTGATCCGAATCAATGCAGTCCCATCAATTGATCACACCACAAAGAACGAAAATATACTGACGTACGTATATGCCATCCGCATTCACCACTGGGTCCCGTCATCACCCGTTAGGTTAGCTAACTAACGGCAGAGCGGGGACTGGACTAGCGCGGATGAAAAACATATACAACATCTACTAATATATATACCAATATATAGTATTTCGCTCAAGGCGTGAATAAAATGCAACATCACAGAAATGTACAGTATCACAGAACAATACAGATATCTGGAAGCCCCGGGTTTCACAGAGCCGCTGCTGAAACCCGACGTTCCTCTGGTCGTGTGGATAGCCTGTGCAATGAAAACCTAGACCCCTACGGGTGCGGCAAGTCACCGCCAAAACCTGAAGCGAGGCAGCCCCCTTCAGCTTCGTGAACGGACCACCCAGCACTTCACGGAATCCGGTAACTTGGGCACCCCTCCTGGGTCAACCTATACCCCCTACGAGTGCGGCGAATAGCCCGCCAATCCTAGACTGAAGCCCCTCCGTCTCAATGCCCTGAGATGCGGGACCGTTGCCCTCCAGAACCCGGCTATCCGTGCACCCCTCCGCGGGGTAACCCTAGTACAGAAAGTAAAATATACATACACCGGGTACATCGACCGCAACCAGGTCGTGCCCCAAAAGAATAATACAAACAGGCAGTGACGGCAGTCCACATGTCGGACGCTCGCCCCGCAATATCAAATGTACATATAAAACAAAACTATACTAGCATTGCATCCAGGCTATCCCCACCGACCGATCCGCAACATCACAGCATAAACACAGAACATCAACGTGAAAGTCACGTTCACAAATCCGTCTAACCGGGCTATAGCAGTTAGACCGGATTTACCGATCGAGTGACATTCACGGTCGCAGATATAATGTAAATACTGTGAAATAATGTGTTTAAAATATCCGATCGATCAAACAATTAACAAGTGGGCCCCCAAGCAATACTGTAGCACTCACAGAAAATCTGGGCCCAAATTTAATATCCCAAAACCCCAATTTTAACCCCAGAAAGCTACTGAAGAAATTTGACACAGCAAGGACACTTTTCAGCGGCTGAACCGCGGCCTAAGGGGGGGTTTGGCCGCGGTTCCGCGCTCTGTTGGTCGACTTACCGTGTCGAATTTCTACAGTATGCTTACAGAGTCCAGTACATCACAATTTTACAACCTGAAAAATTTTTGGACACCAAAAAATTTCAACAGAAACTGATGCATGAGAAAATGCGGATTTTGTAATTTTGGTCGATCGGATAAGTAAAACGCATTAGAACAAGCTAGACTAGGTTAATGGCGTGGCTCTGATACCATGTTGCGCCACGGCAGCGCCCCAGCCGTCTATCTGAGGCCAAAATGCGGAATCAAAATTTTTCTTAACTTTAAACTGGCGCTACCGCGGACAATATACCCGGATCGAAACCATTAACCGATACTAGCTAACAAGAGAAAAGGTGAGAGATATACCGAGTGATCCGAGTCCTCCGGTCTTCTCGTCATCGTCCCGATCTCCCGCGGAAACTCCGGTCGTCGCCTCCTTGCCGGAAGGGTACCACATCGTCTGTATCTTTTACGGGCTCCCACCTCAGTACCGAGGCAACTCGGGCACGAAGCTGGCTAGTCGACGTGCCCAAGATGTGCTATAGAATGTAGTGTAGAGTGCATGTCTCACTATGGGGTATTGGTTGCCTTTTGAAGATGGAGGAATGAAGGTATGAAAAATGGTGCTTTCATTTTTCCTTGTATCAAAAATGAGATGAATGAAATTGGCCACACCAAATGAAATCCACCTCTCTCATTTTTCCTTCTCACTAAATTGTGGCCGGCCCCTCAATTTGAGAATGGTGGAGGAATATGAAACAAAATCAAGAGGGAGGTGAGTGTAGGAGAAAAAGAAGGTGACCATATCCAAAGACAAGAAAACATCAACCATGCTTACACCTTAATCACATCAAATCTCATTAAATGCAAGTGATGGTAAAAAGAATGATGAAGGTCATATCATAATCCCACATATGCAAGAAACCCCCTCCCAAAAAGTAATTTGCAAAACTGCAAATTACCCCCTCCATCGGAAAAGTCCGGCCGGGAAAGAACAAAGGAAAACCGGCCGGAACGGAATGCAAACAGGAAACTCCAGAAAACTGGTCCCGTAATAAATTACAGGAAAACCCCGATACTGTGCATACACACCCGCATCTGTATTCCGTCCGGATACAAATGCAAAGAGACAAAATCTACACTGTACTAAACTAGGGTCCGGCTTAAACCAAAGCCGGCCAGTAATATCCGTTCGATCCTGATCCGTGCAATACCGCACGTATCAGATCGAACCCCGCCATATATCCATACGGCTACTAGTACAAACCGTCCGATCCTGATGCGTGCAATACCGCACGTATCTGATCGGACCCTGCCATATCTCCATACAGCGTTTCACCCAAAAGCTGAGTAACTGAAAGTGTGGTGGACTCTAAAGACTCGTCAATACAATGGCTGTGGATTTAACCACTAGCACGTCAGAGGTATAAGCCAATACGTGACAGGCCACCAGCTATTGACCAAACGGGACGTCGATGAGCGAACTCATCCTGACACCCTACTGAGCCTGTCAGTGACAATATCCGTACAGTCCGGTCCGTTCGTCTACGAGCATCGCATGTCGGGCCTAGGGGGTTGGTAAAAGTCAGACCCCCAAAAGCGGTACAAGTCGTGTCGGAGTGTAGCCAAGAACGCCCTGAGATACTACTGGAATACCTACCAGTAAATCTCCTGCCTCGGCCGAGGGCTTTGCGTAATGTCTCTCCTAGACACAGCGCGACCTCACCCCCAATACCGGGAGAGACGAACCCCTGCAGATCCGCTCACTGCCTCCATGTGGCTCGGGACTGTACCCAACTAAAACCTGTTTGCACGACTCCTTTGAGCCGTGGTAGGGTAGTAATCAAAGCACAGTGGGAACTCACACGAGACAAATGACGATCTCAGGTCGATGAACTAACCTGTACACATGTCACCTGGGAACTGCTATCTGACGTCTGGTATAATCCCAACTAGCAGGTTCCCGGCGAGTCCTGTCCGGTGTACTCATAACCCAATGAGCACTTGTATACATCTTAGGTGAACCAACTGACACCAGTGGCTTGTGAGACCGGCCACCGCCCCTCGTCGGGGTCTCGACTATATACACTAGTCTACTAATGGAGTATCGATGCCCAGTCTCGAAACTCCCACGACTAGGGACCTTTTAAGGATGTGCTTATAGACCCCAGCTCCCACATATATGATCGCCATCATACTGCTGGCAGTCAAGCAAGAATCCTAGGGGCTCTATCAACGTGCAATAGCGACCTGTCAGGTCACCTAAAGCAGTACACGATGATAAAGGTAAACCAGATAGCATACTATCATCTCGAGTAAGACTGTTCCACCGGGATAGGTCCTCCCTCAATCATTGCAATCACGTGCCTGTGATCCAATAATTGACTCTGAAGGCACTATCTCCAACAATTTTGCAGTTGCGCCAAATCCTATTTTCTAATATTCTTTAAAACCAACGAAAATATTTTAACACCAGAAAAGATTTTTCCTTCTTTCTTTAAAATCCTTTTAAAGTTCCTTACTGTTCCAGCTAAAGAAAACTAAAGAAATCTTTTCCCCAACCAATTAAATCTCCTCTAAAGTTTTCCCAACCAAATTTATAACTCCTCAGCCAATCAGTGAATTCCTTTGAGAGCCCCGGGCCCCACGTCTCCCCCTCTCTCTCTTTCCCTTTCTCTCTCTCTCTCTTCCTCAGCGACGCAGCTCTCTCTCTCTCTCTTCTTTCTCTCTCCTATCGCACTTTCTCTCTCCCATCGCGAATACTATGCACTCCTCGATTCTCGTCACCGCGCGTGGATCTCGTCACCTCCCTCTGTATTCTTCTTCTTCTTCTTTTTGTTATCAACCATGCAAACTCCGCCACGAGAAACCCATCTCGATTAAACCCTAACTTTTCCCTCGTCCCTCTCTCTCCTTGTCGACACCTCCTACATTCCATCATCACCCTCAACTCCATCATCTCTTCTCCTTATCCCTCCCTCATGCAAGCCCACTAAACCCTGAAACCCACTGCAGCCGTGAACCCAGCACCGTCTTGTCCTATCGCCGCCGACCACCCTCGCCACTTCAACCTCCTCCCTCTCCTCTGCTCTCCCTGCAACGCCTGAACTTTTCATCTAAACCTCAACTTACACCGAACCCTAGCAACTGAGCACCCGAGACACTACATGAAACCTTGAACGCACTGCCTTGCTGTCGTTCTGCCGGAGGTTCTTGCCGACGACTGCCGCCTTGCAGACACAGCTGCCTCTCAAACCCTGTGAGCAACTTTTCCCTCTCACCCCTCTCCTTTTCTTTCTTTTTCTTCTGTATCTAATTTCCTTGCTGTTCTGTGAAAGGTGCTTCTGGACATCGTCGGAGCTCTGTCGACGACACACCGACGATGCTGTTTCCCCTGCAATCTGGTGAGTGAGTTCTCTCATCAATCCCTTCCATTCGTTTCCTTCCTTTCCTTGCTTCTCTTCCATGCATTTTCCATTAGAATATACTCACTGTTTTTCGTGGTTTGCCGGAATCCGACCGTGCCGGCGACGTGTCCCGACATTCCAACGAGATACCCCGACCCGTGTGGCTCCACTGTCCGTCGTTTGGGTTCGTTCCGTGAACCGTGCGCGCGTCGCGAGTTTTTCCCCGCCGACGCGTAACGTTCCGTTTTCCCGATTCGCGACCCGTCGAGGCAAGTTAATCTTGCTACATGCTATTTAAATCATTTTATACATATTCTAATACATGTAGTTTGAATATAGTACCCCATGCATCGTTTTATATCATTTTGACTTTCCGTGTGCATCGGTTTACATAATTGAGATCTAGAACTTGACAGGTAATTATTGTAAGTCTACGTTAGCGTCCCGGCAGTCTACAGACGCCAATTGCGGAATAAAACTTTTTAACTTGGCACTATCGTATACTTTAACCCGGATCTGCCATTATTGCTAAACTAACAATCAGTAAAGAGAAGAGATATACCGACTGATCCGAGTCCTCCGGTCTTCATCTCCACTCCGATCTCCTCGCGGGATCTCCGTCTGTCTCCTCCTCGTCGGAAAGGGCACCACATCGCCTGTAGCTTTTACGGGCTCCCACCTCAATACCGAGACAACTCGGGCGCGAAGCTGGCGAATCGACGCGTCCAAGATTTGCTGTAGGAAGTGTAGAGTCTATGTCTCATTGGGGTTTGTTGCCTTTTGATGGAGGAATGAAGATTGAGCTTTGGAGGGAAATGAAGCTCTCAATCTCTTTTGCATACAAAATGATATGAACAAATATATATCCTCACAAATGAAGCACTCTCTCTCCCTCAAAGATTTGGCCGGCCATCATATGTGGAAATGGTGGAGGGAATCAATAATTAGTATGAAGGAAGGTGAATGTAGGATAACAAAAGAGGTGACCACATCCAAACAACAACCATGCTTCACTTTTATCAAACCATACCCTCATCAAATCACATTAAATGCAAGCATGGATGAAAGATTCAAATCCTATCATAATCAAACCATTATGCAAGAAAACCCCTCCACAAAAATAATTTGCAAAACTGCAAATTACCCCCTCCATCGGAAAAGTCCGGCCGGGAAAGAACAAAGGAAAACCGGCCGGAACGGAATGCAAACTGGCAACTCCAGAAAACTGGTCCCGTAATAAATTACAGGAAAACCCCGATACTGTGCATACACACCCGCATCTGTATTCCGTCCGGATACAAATGCAAAAAGACAAAATCTACACTGTACTAAACTAGGACCGGCTTAAACCAAAGCCGGCTAGTAATATCCGTTCGATCCTGATCCGTGCAATACCGCACGTATCTGATCGAACCCTGCCATATACCTATACGGCTACTAGTACAAACCGTCCGATCCTGATCCGTGCAATACCGCACGTATCTGATCGGACCCTGCCATATCTCCATACGGCCTCTACAGCGTTTCGCCCGAAAGCTGAGTAACTGAAAGTGTGGTGGACTCTAAAGACTCGTCATTACTATGGCTGTGGATTTAACCACTAGCACGTCAGAGGTATAAGCCAATACGTAACGGGCCACCAGCTATTGACCAAAAGGGACGTCGATGAGCGAACTCATCCTGACACCCTACTGAGCCTGTCAGTGACAATATCCGTACAGTCTGGTCCGTTCGTCTATGAGCATCGCATGGCGGGCCTAGGGGGTTAGTAAAAGTCAGACCCCCAAAAGCGGTACAAGTCGTGTCGGAGTGTAGCCCAGAACACCCTGAGATACTACTGGAATACCTACCAGTAAATCTCCTTGCCTTGGCCAAGGACTTTGTGTAATGGCTCTCCTAGACACAGCACGACCTCACCCCCAATACCGGAAGAGACGAACCCCTGAAGATACGCTCACTGCCTCCATGTGGCTCGGGACTGTACCCAACTAAAACCTGTTTGCACGACTCCTTTGAGCCGTGGTAGGGTAGTAATCAAAGTACAGTGGGAACTCACACGAGACAAATGACGATCCCCAGGTCGATGAACTAACCTGCACACATGTCACCAGGGAACTGCCATCTGACGTCTGGTATATGACCAACTAGCATGTTCCCAGCGAGTCCTGTCCGGTGTACTCATAACCCAATGAGCACCTGTATACATCTTAGGTGATTCAACTGACACCAGTGGCTTGTGAGACCGGCCACCGCCCCTCGTCGGGGTCTCGACTGTATACACTAGTCTACTCTGGAGAATCGATGCCCTGTCTCGAAACTCCCACGACTAGGGACCTTTTAAGGATGTGCTTGTAGACTCCAGCTCTCACTTATATGATCGCCCTCATACTGCCGGTAGTCAAGCAAGAATCCCAGGGGCTCTATCAACGTGCAATAGCGACATGTCATGTCACCTAAAGCAGTACACGATGATAAAGGTAAACCTGATAGCATACTATCATCTCGAGTAAGACTGTTCTACCGGGATAGGTCCTCCCTCAATCATTGCAATCACGTGCCTGTGATCCAATAATTGACTCTGAGGGCACTATCTCCAACAATCTCCCACTTGCACTCAAGGCTAATTATTGCGATGTCGCATACTCGCAGCCCGTGTGATACCGAACACCCAACTCCTCTACTAGTCAGTCGCACAAAACCTGTTTGCGAAACTATTGCGTTCGAGGAATAGCCTCAGTGAGTGGATCCGCTCTGAAATTTCTTTCTATGTCTCTCTAAATCTCAAGTTCGCGGAGAATGCCATCTCCCGAAATGAGCAATACCTGTCTTAGAGTGTCTGGATGTCTGATGGGACCGAGTTCATAAATGAACTCCAAATCCAAACTTCTTAGACTGTATCGTCAACTGAACTTAATCAGTATCCTGCGCCATGCCTCCCTCAGTATTGCCTTGGACCACCTGTCCAAAATACTGCCCCTCGTCAGAGGGAAAACTATAACTCTGACAACCTCCTTGTCGTCCAGGTCACCTTGGAAGCCTGGAATGATAACTGTCTCCTGAATGAGGCTGTCGTTATCATATCCCTAGAACATCCACTTATGTTCTAAAACTGCTTCCGATTGTTTCTCCAGGATTGGAACAATATCAACTTATTGTACCTTCTGCAAGAACAACATCTGGTGTGGTACTTGACATCTCATGATTGACTCAATTGCCTAAGCAAGTGATCTGTCAATCATGCACATCCCTCTCTACTTTAGTCTATAAGACACCTTTAGAGAGGGTGACTCCATCACCTGCAGGTACACTACCGTGCCAGGAGTCGTCCATTCTAAATACTCTTAGAATGCTGTCAAAGTACCCTGATTGGGAAACCACCCAAATCTAGATCCAAAAACATAGATCTAGTAACCAGTATGTTTGATATAATGTCCAAGTCCCATGTGGAGAAACCACTGTGAGACGACCAAAGTATAACCGATCGTAGTATAGGAGTTTCCTTTCCTACTTTGTGTATGTCATCCAAAACCCGGATATCACACCCTACTACCTTCTCAACAGATCCATCCCCTTTTCTGATGAAGTCAAACCCATGACTGTCACGTCAGAAATAGATGATCTATCTCCGCTACATTTGCTCTAGTCTATAAATAGACATAAGCTACCTGTCCACCAATGCTTCCGCTGCTCCCACTGACTACGACAACCCTCTGGCAGAGTCATATAGACGTACACTTCTAAAACTGGTTTAGAACGACGCTATACTCATCCTCCCGCCGGGTCTCGTAACCTGGAACAACAGCAATGGCAATTGTGGGTAAACAAGAGCTTCCCTGTCACCGTCCTTGAGGCTACCGTAGTACCTCTCGGGTGCCTGAAGTTACCCACCGTATCTGCGGAGTGGCCAATGGAATGTCAATCCAGATTGAATCTTTAGGTTCCTTATCAAATCTTCAGTAATCGTTTGTGGTTCTGGAATTACTTCCAGTTCTACCATACTCCCACTATTGTTTTCTTGAAAAAAAAAATCCATTTTTAATAAAATTGTGGCGAGTCTAGAACAATATCGCTA
The DNA here is from genome assembly GCA_030015575.1 of Agapanthus africanus. Taxonomy (NCBI): domain Eukaryota; kingdom Viridiplantae; phylum Streptophyta; class Magnoliopsida; order Asparagales; family Amaryllidaceae; genus Agapanthus; species Agapanthus africanus. The sequence goes on along the minus strand of CM057349.1, from coordinate 450,238,985 downwards.
TTGTTCATCCAGATGGTAGAAAGTCAACCCTCGTCATAGCCTGGGTCAACCCACAAACAGCCATTACAGAAACGTGCCTAGAGTTGTCCAATATCTGGTTTTAAGCATAAACCGGACAACTCCCCGTACCTTAACATCGTTAAGATATGAACTGTTCTATATTCAATATAGAATCAGAGGCACTGATTTATTTGAACCAGATTCACATCATGCAGCTGTCTCCAGTGCATGTCAACTAAATGGAAAGAGGCCGATCAGCGTTACTCAACTTAGGAATACTTCCAATTATGAGTAACCTGAAAGAGAAGCAAGATCTCTTTATCATTACTATCAACTGAATACCATACACAAGTATCTACATCTTCGATCTCTTTGAAGAATCCCGATACTTGCTATACCTGGTTCTCTACTCTATTCAAATACCTATAACTTCTCCAAATTCGGACCCTGTGTTTGCACGAAACACCTGTCTAAAAATTAGAGAAGTCATAAGTAAACTGAATATAGTACGAGGACCAACCCCTCTGTCCTGATGGACCCTGGACAACATACAATACTTTGTATAAGTCCCTTGAGTCTGATAACTCATTCACTGTGTGTCGTAGGTTGAAAACTGTACTTATGGTTAAGAAGAATTACACCGCTGTTTAATGCTCCTTACCTAACCATCCACTGATATAGGTAAATGTCGTAAACATAATTTCAGAAAGGTATATCTCACTCTATGAAAATAGACGTACAGATATATCAATTTGAAATTGGTGCATAACTGCGGATATTCAAAACCAAATATTTGCCGACCGGCAAACAGCCCAGGTGATTTCCTCAAATATCACCGATTACAACGAATCCCGATATAATGAGGATGATCACCCAATTCCCAATAACCTACTCCCACTCATCATCTGTAAAACCATACAGATGTGAGAATCATACCTGGTAAATACATACCCTGGAGTAAGTATCTAATCGGGAAATCAGTTTTCCTTTAACATTACACAGTTGAACTGAAACATTGAAATGTTCCGATGGGGTATTCTGGTATTCCTAGTAATGCCTCTTCCAGATTCACGACTGTAACCGTATAGTTCTTTGCCACCTCTCCAAATCCCTTCATATGTCTTTAGTCATTACCTTCTGTACACCCCTTTAGGCCAAATGGTTTTCTTCCTTCCCTACCGTTCGGCACCAGCCTATGGTTTGGAAGAAGACTATCCAATAAGCATAATGGGTGTACTGTCCCAATCCTAGGAACACTCGCAATGAGAGAGGGTGAAGATAAAAGACAACCGAATAAACCTTATTCCTATTTCTCCTGAACCAGAATCCATCCCCGAACTGGAACAAGTTCCATTCGAGTTCGTATATAACCATACGATGGAGTATCCAAATAAACTGTGGATCTTCGTAGTGATACGGAGTGTCCTGGAGAAATACAAAGGTGATGTGGGAGTGGTAACGAAATATATGGTTTGGTCGTGAATGGCAGTCGCAATTTACTTTGCACTCTTACTAATCCCTTGCTTTGTCTGAACTTAATACCTTCTGCACACCATCGTTATGCTAATTGGTTTTCTTCATTCCCTACCGGTCGGCACCAGCCTAAGGTTTGGAAGAAGACAATCCAATTTGCGTAATAGGTGTACTACCCCTAAACCAAGGAGTACTCGTAACCTGAGAGAGGGTAAAAGGAAAAGACAACTGAATAATCCTATCCGTTTTCTCCAGAACCGGAAACCATCCTCGAATAAATTCTTTCGAGTTCGTATCTAACCATACGATGGTTTTGTCCAATGGAAGTGGACGTTCGTAGTAAAACGGGGTGTCCTGGAGAAAAGGGTAAAAGTAGGAGTGGCAATGAGGTTTGCAACTGTGACAATCCAAAAGCCGGTGTTTAAGAAGGTTCGGTCAACTTGGTCACTGAGTCATAGTCTTAGGGTCGGGTCAATGGTCGCTGCCAAAGAGAGAGAGAAAAGAAACACTCAGCGTGCACTCTAACCTAGATCAGAATGGTTACCAATTTATCTAATCTGGAATCCTCCCACTGTACCTCAAATTCTCCTCCAAACCTTAAAGAAGAATTAGTCGGGGTCACCCGAGGAGTAAACCAACTCATCAGTGGGAATCGGGATCCAACTCTCATCGCATGATAACGTGACGGAATCCGCTCACGGTATCACACTCCAGAAGGTATGCGCATATCTGGCAAGTTTCAGTTCTTTTGAAACTCCCGATGTGATTTCTGCCCCATGCTCTTATGACCTTGACTTTGGCCAACATATCATAAGTCACATGTCAAGTTCTACCCGTCATTCTCCAGGTTAATTTGAATCCACCCGTACATACCCTTGACTTTGGCCAAAATGGCAGCACGACTGTCCCAAACCAACGCATCTATCTATGCTGCATATGAATACCCCAATAGCTACCAATCATTGTGCCTTGACTTTGGCCAACATACACAGCTTGAATACTATTGACCACCCATATGAAACGACGGAGGGCTACGAATGGTTTCTGGCGAAAACCTTTAACGTAAAGAACTTGATATCGTTGAAGGAACGGATAGCTTTTTAGAAAATATAGTGACGAAAACCTTTACTAAAGAGGTCACTCCCGGTGAAGGGATCTCGGCTCTTTCCCCGTAGAATGAGGTGCAGGATATTCCAAATGAATACCACGGTGCAAAGCAAAAGTAATCGGCTATAGTGAAGTTAATGCCCTGACGCTAACTTCTGTCCAAGGGGTCACTCCCGGTGAAGGGATCTCGGCCCTTGCCTCGTCGACTGAGGAGCAGGATATTCCAACTGAATACCACGATGCAAAACAAAAGTGAACGTCCTTGCAATAACAGCTTTTTGAAAAGTGTTCCAACAACATCAGATTAGGTTTGTTTAACTTGCATTGATCCGAATCAACGCAGTCCCATCAATTGATCACACCACAAAGAACGAAAATATACTGACGTACGTATATGCCATCCGCATTTGCCACTGGGTCCCGTCATCACCCGTTAGGTTAGCTAACTAACGGCAGAGCGGGGACTGGACTAGCGCGGATGAAAAACATATACAACATCTACTAATATATATACCAATATATAGTATTTCGCTCAAGGCGTGAATAAAATGCAGCATCACAGAAATGTACAGCATCACAGAACAATACAGATATCTGGGATCCCCGGGTTTCACAGAGCCACTACTGAAACCCGACGTTCCCCTGGTCGTGTGGATAGCCTGTGCAATGAAAACCTAGACCCCTACGGGCGCGGCAAGTCACCCGCCAAAACCTGAAGCGAGGCAGCCCCCTCCAGTGCCGTGAATGGACCACCCAGCACTTCACGGAATCCGGTAACTTGGGCACCCCTCCTGGGTCAACCTGTACCCCCTACGAGTGCGGCGAATAGCCCGCCAATTCCAGACTGAAGCCCCTCCGTCTCAATGCCCTGAGATGCGGGACCGTTGCCCTCCAGAACCCGGCTATCCGTGCACCCCTCCGCGGGGTAACCCTAGTACAGAAAGTAAAATATACATACACCGGGTACATCGACCGCAACCAGGTCGTGCCCCAAAATAATAATACAAACAGGCAGTGACGGCAGTCCACATGTCGGACGCTCGCCCCGCAAAATCAAATGTACATAATACAACAACACAGTACTAGCATTGCATCCAGGCTATCCCCACGACCGATCCGCAACATCACAGCAAATACATAGAACATCAACGTGAAAATCACGTTCGCAAATCCGTCTAACCGGGCTATAGCAGTTAGACCGGATTTACCGATCGAGTGACATTCACGGTCGCAGATATAATGTAAATACTGTGAAACTAACGTGTTTAAATTTCGATCGACAAAATATCAAGAAGTGGGCCCCACGACTTACTGGTGAACAGTAACAAAATCTGGGCAAAAACGATATATATCAAAAACCCCAAAATCCCAGTGAGAACAATCTGACAAAATTTGGGAGCACGTGCTCCCCACGTGGCCGCGGTTGCGCGGCCAAACCATGGGTTTGGCCGCGCTTCCGCGGCAGCTTGGAGGGATCACGACCCCAAATTTTGTCGTGACTCTTAAAAGTTCCTGCTCTGATTTTTAAGACATCCAGAAATCATTTTTGAGACCGTTTAAAAACAACAGAAACTGTCGGCTTGGATTTTTGCAGTTTTCGATTTCCGGTCGGATCGAAGTTTTAAACGCGTTAGCACAAGTTAGCGTAGCAAAATGGTGAGGCTCTGATACCACTGTAAGTCTACGTTAGCGCCCCGGCAGTCTACAGACGCCAATTGCGGAATAAAACTTTTTAACTTGGCACTATCGTATACTTTAACCCGGATCTGCCATTATTGCTAAACTAACAATCAGTAAAGAGAAGAGATATACCGACTGATCCGAGTCCTCCGGTCTTCATCTCCACTCCGATCTCCTCGCGGGATCTCCGTCTGTCTCCTCCTCGTCGGAAAGGGCACCACATCGCCTGTAGCTTTTACGGGCTCCCACCTCAATACCGAGGCAACTCGGGCGCGAAGCTGGCGAATCGACGCGTCCAAGATTTGCTGTAGGAAGTGTAGAGTCTATGTCTCATTGGGGTTTGTTGCCTTTTGATGGAGGAATGAAGATTGAGCTTTGGAGGGAAATGAAGCTCTCAATCTCTTTTGCATACAAAATGATATGAACAAATATATATCCTCACAAATGAAGCACTCTCTCTCCCTCAAAGATTTGGCCGGCCATCATATGTGGAAATGGTGGAGGGAATCAATAATTAGTATGAAGGAAGGTGAGTGTAGGATAACAAAAGAGGTGACCACATCCAAACAACAACCATGCTTCACTTTTATCAAACCATACCCTCATCAAATCACATTAAATGCAAGCATGGATGAAAGATTCAAATCCTATCATAATCAAACCATTATGCAAGAAAACCCCTCCACAAAAATAATTTGCAAAACTGCAAATTACCCCCTCCATCGGAAAAGTCCGGCCGGGAAAGAACAAAGGAAAACCGGCCGGAACGGAATGCAAACTGGCAACTCCAGAAAACTGGTCCCGTAATAAATTACAGGAAAACCCCGATACTGTGCATACACACCCGCATCTGTATTCCGTCCGGATACAAATGCAAAAAGACAAAATCTACACTGTACTAAACTAGGACCGGCTTAAACCAAAGCCGGCTAGTAATATCCGTTCGATCCTGATCCGTGCAATACCGCACGTATCTGATCGAACCCTGCCATATACCTATACGGCTACTAGTACAAACCGTCCGATCCTGATCCGTGCAATACCGCACGTATCTGATCGGACCCTGCCATATCTCCATACGGCCTCTACAGCGTTTCGCCCGAAAGCTGAGTAACTGAAAGTGTGGTGGACTCTAAAGACTCGTCATTACTATGGCTGTGGATTTAACCACTAGCACGTCAGAGGTATAAGCCAATACGTAACGGGCCACCAGCTATTGACCAAAAGGGACGTCGATGAGCGAACTCATCCTGACACCCTACTGAGCCTGTCAGTGACAATATCCGTACAGTCTGGTCCGTTCGTCTATGAGCATCGCATGGCGGGCCTAGGGGGTTGGTAAAAGTCAGACCCCCAAAAGCGGTACAAGTCGTGTCGGAGTGTAGCCCAGAACACCCTGAGATACTACTGGAATACCTACCAGTAAATCTCCTTGCCTTGGCCAAGGACTTTGTGTAATGGCTCTCCTAGACACAGCACGACCTCACCCCCAATACCGGAAGAGACGAACCCCTGAAGATACGCTCACTGCCTCCATGTGGCTCGGGACTGTACCCAACTAAAACCTGTTTGCACGACTCCTTTGAGCCGTGGTAGGGTAGTAATCAAAGTACAGTGGGAACTCACACGAGACAAATGACGATCCCCAGGTCGATGAACTAACCTGCACACATGTCACCAGGGAACTGCCATCTGACGTCTGGTATATGACCAACTAGCATGTTCCCAGCGAGTCCTGTCCGGTGTACTCATAACCCAATGAGCACCTGTATACATCTTAGGTGATTCAACTGACACCAGTGGCTTGTGAGACCGGCCACCGCCCCTCGTCGGGGTCTCGACTGTATACACTAGTCTACTCTGGAGAATCGATGCCCTGTCTCGAAACTCCCACGACTAGGGACCTTTTAAGGATGTGCTTGTAGACTCCAGCTCTCACTTATATGATCGCCCTCATACTGCCGGTAGTCAAGCAAGAATCCCAGGGGCTCTATCAACGTGCAATAGCGACATGTCATGTCACCTAAAGCAGTACACGATGATAAAGGTAAACCTGATAGCATACTATCATCTCGAGTAAGACTGTTCTATCGGGATAGGTCCTCCCTCAATCATTGCAATCACGTGCCTGTGATCCAATAATTGACTCTGAGGGCACTATCTCCAACAATTATTACATACATGATTACATTTAAATGGTAAATCTCATAACTACAATCATATGTTTAATCACATTTTGCCATCGCCTATGGTATCTTTCTATAGTTTTAATCCATCGGACACCTGTGCGCACTTAAACCAGTTTTAGCGGTAAATTCATCCAGTAAACCTATTTATAGATTATTGCATCCCTGGAAATTCTTAATATCGGTTAACATGATTTAACGACCATGAATGTCACTTTGTACTCATATAATGATGAAACCGTCTCTGAACCACAACTGATAACTGTACTGCTAATTGATTGAATCTACTTTATTGTTTAATTCACTGCTTAGATTACGTTATTGATAACCATGCTTGATTACTTATAACCATGATTATGCTAGCTGTTTATGGGCACCCACATGTTATCTTTATACCCTGACATGACTTGCTACACATGTTACCTGACCCGACATGGTACCGTACACTACTTGAGCCGACCTGATGTACCATGGCTTGACCCGTTGCTTGATCTCATGTCTAATGCCAACAAACCTGACATGTAGTCCTTACGGACCGTTCCTGTTATTTATCTAGACAAACCTGCTCTTACCTGATCCTGTGTTGGCATCATGATTACTGAATACCTGACTTGACATACATAACTTGGGGGTATGGGGAAATCAATGGTGAAACCTGACTTATAACTCAACAGTTCGATACCTGTTCTGATCAGTCTTACGGGCTAGGCCAGCCCCGGAGTGATGATGCTGACATCACTCGTCTGTACCTGCTATCTTTTACTTCCTAGTGGCACGTCTCGGTTTCAGCCCGAGAGTCTGTAGACCGTGGTCCCGGGCATGCACGGGATACTATTGAGTTACATCGATGATTCATCAAATTGATTTCAAGGACTTTAGAGTAGAAAACCCAATAGAACAGTTTAGTTTACTCACTGCACACTACCCTGCACTGCCTGATTTATATTACAGTTACCCCTGCTTTTCATTCATGTTTATATTTGCATTGTCTGTTACTCTGTTCATATTTTATTACTTGATGACATGACGCGCTGACGTCTGGGTTTTGCATGGCCCAGATTCTGTACCGTTGCTGCAGTCCGAGTAGGAGTATTTCAACCAGCAGGCTGAGCTGTGAGTTTCAGTAGTTACTAGTTCATTTATTTTCTATAGTTTATTCCTGATGTGAGCCCGCATTATGGGACATACATTCCAGTTATTGTGTATTGGATCTTTGCTTCCGCACTTTTATTATTATTGACTCATGTTATCTTAGCTTATGGACATGTTTAGATAGTTTTATATTTTTGTTCTTGATATCTCTACAGCCGTAATGTGACTGTGGATGGATACTTCCTACCCACAGGTAGCATGGCTGGCTATGTCACGTGCCCATTTTAGCGTACTCTAGGAAACGGGGCGTGACAGGAATTCAGCTATCTGAACCTTCTACTTATATTCTTGATGTCTGTTCTGTCCACGAGATAGCTCCCGAAAGCTGCAAGGCTGATGAACTTTGCTTTGATGATCTCGACGATATTAGCACATCATTGTTTGATCTTGCACATTATAGTGAGGACACCTTTGACGAGTCCACCCCTGAGTTTAAACCTTTTGACCCATCACAAAAGTCAGTCACCCTTTCCGAGTCTGTATCCTTTGCAGGATATGGATTTCTTCGAGAATCCGAATGTCATTCACTTACCCCACCTTCTATTGTCTCTCCGCTGACATTAGATCTCAAATTATTACCTTCTCATCTTAAATATGCATATTTAGGTGAGAATGAGTCTTTGCCCGTGATCATATCCGCTTCTCAAGCCTTAGAGCAAGAGAACACTCTTTTGATGATCTTGAGATCTAATCGACAAGCATTTGGTTGGACAATAGCTGACATCAAAGGGATTAGTCCCTTGATTGTAGAACATCATATACATTTGATGGATGAAACCAAGCTAACCCGAGAACCACCAATATGGTTAAATCCCATCATGAAGGAGGCGGTAAAGAAAGAAATCGTCAAATGCCTTGACAGTGGTATCATTTACCCAATCTCTGATAGCCAATGGGTAAGTCCTATTCATGTAGTCCCTAAGAAATCCGGCATAACGGTCATATCTAATAAGGCTAATGAGTTGATCCAGACACACACCCAAACTGGGTGGCGTGTATGTATTGATTATAGAAAACTCAATGCCGCAACAAGGAAAGACCACTTCTCTCTACCTTTTATTGACCAGATGTTGGAACGATTAGCTGGATGTGAATATTATTGTTTCATGGACGGATACTCTGGCTATAACCAGATCCATATTGCCGAAAAGGATCAAGATAAAACCATATTTACTTGTCCTTTTGGTACTTTTGCTTATAGACGCATGCCCTTTGGGTTATGCAATGCTCCCGCTACATTTCAGCGGTGTATGATGGGGATATTCTCGGACATGGTCGAGAATTTTCTGGAGATTTTCATGGACGATTTCTCGATATTCGGGGACTCTTTTGATGATTGCCTATCTCATCTTGACGCAGTTCTTACTCGTTGTAAAGATAAGAACTTAACTTTGAATTGGGAAAAATGCTATTTCATGGTCCAAGAGGGTATTGTGCTTGGACATGTCATTTCACGGAAAGGTATTGAGGTAGACAGTGCTAAAATAGATGTCATTCATAACCTTCTTCATCCCAAATGCGTCAAAGATATACGATCTTTCCTTGGTCATGCAGGTTTTATAGGAGATTCATTAAGAATTTTAGCAAAATTGCTAGACCCTTAACTCTTCTCTTGGCCAAGAATACCACATTTCACTTTGATTCGGATTGTGAGGCTGCATTTGACTTGCTTAAAAATTCCCTCACCACAGCCCCCGTTCTATCATCTCCCGATTGGAACCACTGTTTGAGCTAATGTGTGATGCATCAGATTTTGCTGTTGGTGCAGTCTTAAGACATCACATTGATAAGATATCACATGTGATTTATTATGTAAATAAGACCTTGAATGATGCCCAAATTAATTATACAACCACCGAGAAAGAACTCTTGGTAGTTGTATTTACATTAGAAAAATCCAGGCCTTACTTAATTGGCTCACCGATTGTAGTTTACACCGATCACTCCGTCCTAAAACATCTGTTATCTAAGAAGGATGCTAAGGGTAGGTTAATACGTTGGATTCTATTATTACAAGAATTCGATCTTGTCATACGAGATAAGAAAAGATGTGAAAACATAGTAGCCGACCATCTTCGCGCATCTTTTCACCTACTGTGATCTTGCCAATAAACGACTCTTTCCCGGACGAACAGCTCTTGACCGTATCCGGTGAACCTTGGTTCATGAATATTGTGAATTATCTAGCAATGGGACTGATTCCTAGTGAATGGTCTAAACAGGAAAATTATCGATTTCTATCCTGAGTAAAGCATTTTTACTGGGATGAACCTTATTTATTTAAGTATTGTCCTGACTAAATCATTCGCAGATGTGTCCCCAATGATGAATTCAAGAGTGTTTTGTCTTTCTGTCATGATCAGGCATGTGGAGGTCACTTTGGTCCATGTAAGACGGCGGAGAAGATTTTGCAATGTGGTTTTTACTGGCCTACTTTATTTAAAGATGCATTTGATCATTGCAAAACCTGTCCACGATGTCAAAACACGGGTCAGATTTCTAAAAGAAATGAAATGCCACTTCAACCGATTTTGGTTGTTGAAATTTTCGACTTTTGGGGTATTGATTTTATGGGTCCTTTTCCCAACTCTTTTGGGAATTTGTACATCTTGTTAGCGTCTCAAAATGGGTGGAAGCAATACCATGTCGTACTAATGATAACAAGGTTGTTATTAAGTTCCTTAAAGAAAATATCTTTTCGCGATTTGGACACCCTCGCGCTATCATTAGCGACAACGGGACGCATTTCTGTAATCAGTCTTTCGAGACTTTGATGCGGAAATATGCAATCAACCGCAAACTTTCTACGCCCTATCACCCCCAAACGAGCGGGCAAGCTGAGATTTCCAATAAGCAGATCAAATTAATTCTGGAGAAGACAGTTTCTAAAAACCGGAAAGATTGGTCAACCAAATTGACGGATGCTCTTTGGGCATTTCGTACCGCTTATAAGACTGATCTTGGTATGTCTTCTTACTGCCTAGTGTTTGGAAAGTCTTGCCACCTTCCTGTCGAGATAGAACATAAAGTAATGTGGGCCATTAAAGAACTTAATTTCGATTTGAATCAAGCTTGCAATTTTCGGAAGCTGCAATTAAATGAGCTAAGCGAACTCTGCGATGAAGCTTATGATAATGCGGTGATAGTAAAGAACCGGACTGAAGTTTTCCATGATAAAAATATTTTGAGAAAATTTTTTACCCCAGGACAACAAGTCCTTCTTTACGATTCCCGTCTCCATCTTCATGCGGGTAAGCTAAGATCTCGTTGGAAAGAACCATTTGTGGTGCGGCATGTATACCCGCACGGGGCAGTTGAAGTTGAAAATGGTAAAAACGGTTCAATTTTCAAGTGGGCATAGATTAAAACTGTATTTTTCCACTGACCCTACGGACGAGCTCCTGTTTTTACAGGAGCCGCTTTACAATGACTAATTTTCCTCCACCTCACCTCCATGTCTCGATAATATTGTCTCGTCATAAGAATGGAGGTGAGTGATTAAATTTAAGTTTGGGGGAGATTTTCACTTTCATTTATTCTTGTCCCCGTTAATAACTTTTCCTCCCAAGCCTACAGGATTTTGAGATTTAAAAGATGACAACAGTGAGTACACTGCTGTAAACAGCTTTGGGGGAGGTTTGTGCTTATTTACGCATCATTTGGCATTACACTTTGCATAAAAACAAAATTTTCAAAAATTTTCTTTTCTAATGAAAGATTAGAAAGTGAAAATTTACATTTAAAAGATTGGAAGAATTTAAGAAAACCAAGAAAGTTAGATGTTTTCTTAAACGAAACTAGTAATAAGTAGTTATGAGCCATTGTCCCAAGGGTTAGTAAGATGAAAGAAGCCACTAATCTGAGGATAAAAATAAGTCTGAAAAACAGTTTCTATTCTGGAAGTCAAACATTTGAACGTTGATACTCTACTATACGCACTTACACACGTCTTGAAACTCGGGATAGTAGAGAATACCTTGAAATGCTCTTGTTTAAAAGCCAAAGTACAAAGAAAATAATAAATGAAGCATAAAAGTATAAAATGGTGAAAAAAATGAACACTGGTTTTCTAATCACTATGGAAGCATAAAAAAATATAGCGAGGGTGCTTCATCACCTAGTGCCTTAGACCAACAGGTTTGGGAGTCACTTCTAAGCCTTAGATGTTGCAAGATGAGAAAATTGCTAATTACGCCTAATATGTAAGCACATTTAGTAATCGGTCGGTTAGTACCTCAAGAAGTATTAACGGTCGCATGAATAATGTGTCAGCAATTCCATCTAAAATATTCACCAACTAAAAAGTACTGAGGTAGATGGACAAGAGTATGATAGCTTGAATTGAATTCTCTGAGTGTAGGGATGCCTATTACACATATGTAGGGGTATCTGATCGGTGTTTGGAAGAAAGATAGGGATGAAAAATAAAGGCGATGTTTTATTGAGGGACGATGTGATTTCTAATATTTTTTCATGACTATTAAGATAGGGCTCATGACAACCGAAAAGCTAATGTAGTTGGAAACTCTTACTTTCAAGTTCTTTCTTTTATAATTCCTATTTTTATATGTAACTTTCACAGTCTTTCTTTTATTATGGGATTTTGTGGGTGCAATCCGCTGAAAACCCTCAGGAGACAACACTCCTCCTACTAGGGACACCTAGAGGTTTAAAGGCTTGTTGCACATGCTCAGTGCAATCGTGTTTGCCTACGAAAGTGTGCTAGTTAGTTTTTCTTTTTCTTTCTATTTTCTCCTTCTCTTGAATAAAAGAAGTTTGCTCGGGACGATCAAAGTTAAATTTGGAGAATTTGTTCAGTCGAAATAATTGCAATCTTTAACATAACAATTTCCTCACTTTTCTAAACATCTAAGAGTGTTTGTTATAAATATAACACATATTACAAATTCGTCTGGAAAATATCAAATATCACGTGTTATACATTATAATCAACATTTTGGAAGGAAATTGTGTGTTTATTATTTCAAGCATGATATTGTATATCTCAACATTCTTCATTGAGATTTGTGCAGAAAATTATCTCAGGACAGATATCGGAATCGCAAATTCGCCGATAAAATACAGGAAATCAAAGAGTTAAAATCTGGCAGAGATTCAGAAGAGATAAAAAGATTTCAGATATCACCTGAATACCCATAGACTAACACCAGAAGACACAAGAAAAATGAAGCAATAAGCTCACCAAACGGGCGCGGAACCGCGGTCGAGTCAGGTCGATCCGCCGCGGATCCGCGGCCAAGTTAGGGCATCGACGATCAAGACTTTTCCAGAAGCTTCCCTACAATCTATTATCTTGTTGAAGACGCTCCATTGTAACAATATTGTTCTGGAAACTTCCCTACAACAGCCTAACTTCTTGAGGAAGCTTGATAACTACCTTATTCTAGAAGTTTCCCTACAACTATCTAGTTTCTTGGAGAAGATTGACCTAGCTTCTAGTGGAAGATTGGTGAAGGGCTATAAAAAGGGACCTAAGTCTACATTAATGAGGTGGTTGAAGGTGGTTGTTGTTGATGGTAGTTGATTTTTAGTACACAATCTAAAACCAAATCCAATTCAATTCCAATTCAAAGATCCAAATCAAGAACCGTTGAGAACAATATCGAGTGACGACATTTAAGATCCTTTACGTGAAGCTGATCGTCATCAAGAGCACGAGATCCTCGACAGGTCCAAGTCTCACGGAGATCGAGCAAAGAGAAATTCGACGGAATAGTTACCTCTTCAAGGGAGCGATCGAGAGCAATTCTTGTAACCTCGGATTGAAGGAAAGTGTGATTAGAAGTTGATTAATAAATGTGATCATTTGTTAATTCTTGCTTTCTTTAAATTCTTGCATTATGAAATTTCTAATTCTTGATTCTTTTATTTTCTTGATGCGTGAGTAAATCTCCGCTTGCTAAGGATTCGAAGGAATTCGGTAGATCAAATGGTGATGAAATCCTTTACGCATCTTAAGTCTTATGAGAATTATGAACTTTAAGAAAAAGAATCGTCAATGACCAAATTTGGAACGAGTTCATCGTTCTAGATAATTTCATTGTAATTTGGGATTAAATGATTGATGATTTTCTTTGCTAAAGGCTAGATTTGAATGGTGATCAATGAAAAGACAACGGATAGTGAAGGAGAAACCCTAGTTTCTTCAAAAGATCCCTAATCTTCATTCATCGCCATCGTTCTAGTTATAATTCATCAATATATAAGATAAGTCATTTTTTAGCATTCATCATTGCTACTAATTCTTATCGAATCCTACAAGCTATTCTTCAATTTTCTTGATAACTAAAATTGATATTGGACACTTTATTGATTATTAAATCTTATACTCTTTCTTGATTTTTCTTGAAAATATTTCATCTCACAAATCTTGATTCATTTTCTTGAATTTTCTTTACTATTTCTTTCGACTGATCTAAACCAAGAGTGATCAAATACACGAATTCCAGAGGACGACCCGTACTCACTAAAGGTCTAGCTACAAGCGACACCGTTATTGATTGCGGTTATTATACGACTAAAACAAAACATCGCTTCTTCACTACTACATCTTTCTTTAAAATCGAAGAAGTGAACATTCATTCTTTTACATCAATCAGGCGGTGCCATAATGGAAACATTGCCTCGCCTGTTCTGTCTGTTGATTTCGTGCCACGTAGCCATAATTAGATGGTGGATTGTGAGACATCGCTTCCGTCAATTGGATCCACGTGATGGGGGTGCTTAATGGTAGGCTACCATATGGCGCTATCCAGGTTGCTGACCGCGACACTTCGTTTTGGCAGGAGCGGATCTGGGCTGCCAGATGACCGTTGCTGAGTACATAAATAGGGGAGGCCTATCCCTAGGAAACACATTCACTTCGCCTGCCTCCTGACATTTGTGGATTGCTCGGCGTACCCGCTCTTAGGTCGGATCCCCAGTCCAAATCCTTCTTCGGCCCCTTTCCCTTGAATCAGGTCAGATATCTTCCTCTGATCGTTTAGTAGATGTAGTTAGGATAGAGTCAGGCGATGAGGCTTCGACCTCTAAAGCCGAGTCTAGTAAGTCATCTTCATCTTCCTCGACTTCTGATGGCCGAGGAAGTTTTTCTTCCTCCGCTTCGGGTTTGCCAAGGGGTGGCGATTCCCTTGTTCCTCATCGTCAGGAGGTTAAAAAGGCCCCCAAGGTGCGTATCGAGAATACTCGTGACGCTGCCTCGATGCTAAACAGGTCAGACGAGCTTTCCGATATCTGGGCTCGCTTCCATATTCCCTCTGGCTACTCATTCCATCTGGCCAAGGAGGGTGAACGGGCAGACCAGGTACACGGCAATGAGATTGCTCTGTACTTAGAAGCGTTTCGAGCAGGGATGTGTCTGCCCTTTTCATCCGAGATTTGTGCCATCCTTCATTGTTTCCAACTCGCCTCGGGCCAGCTAGCACCGAATTCGTGGAGGATTCTCCTTGGATTCCTGGTCCGGCTTAAAATTGATCGAATCCCCTTTAACCTAGGTCTTCTTCTGTCTTTCCTCTACTATAAGAATCACCTGGGTACTTATAAGGATGAGCCGAGTTGGGTTTACTTCTCTTTTAAAAAGCATAAGGGTAGGGCGACTGGGTCGGGAGTAGTGGTTGTCCCTTCTTCCATCCATGAATGGAAGGAGAAGTTCATGTTCTTCGGTCATCCGAAAGGAGAGGAGTGGCCATTGCCCACCAAGTGGCATAAGGTAGATTGCTTGAGGGCCGAGTAGTCCAACACTCCAGAGGCGGGGGTCGTGTCCCAGTGGGAGCCGATCCAGCATGCCGACGCCTTGCTTTCTGAACAGACTTTGAGCTGGACGAGACTCAGTCCCGCAAGCTTCATAAGTAAGTTAGGTCTTAACCGATCAATTTAAACTTGGTATATTTTGTCACTTTTCTCGCTAACCCCTTTTGTTTCTTTTCGCAGAACCCATGGATCGATCAAAGATCATGGCCGTCCTGGCTGCCAAGGTGTAGGGAAGGAAGGGCGGCAGCGGCGGCTCGTTCAAGCCTATGCCGAGCATGGCACCCCGCCAGGGTCCTTCTGCAAAGGTCGCCATCACTCTGCCTATCCCTGAGGAGCGCAAGAGCAGAAGTCAAAAACATACCCAGGAACAGGCTCCCTGGGTGAGACCGGAGGCGCCTTCCTCCACCGAGTCTCTGGACAAGAGACTTAAGAAGGTGGTTTCCTTGTCGCCCCCAGTTGGGATACACGTGTAGGAGAGTAACTTCTGTATCGAGGTGCCGTCGTGGCTTTCCGTGGCCGACAGCCTGCTGGCGGACATGGAGAAAGCGACAGGGGCTAAGATACCTTGGGGCACCTGTTGGGGTAAAAATTTACACCCCGGTTGACCGAGTCAAAGTCAAGGTCAACCCGCAAGCTAGGTGGGCCCAAGCCCAGGTCAAGCGGGCCCATGCCCAAGTCGAGCCCGCGGCCAGCCTCCCCATGCCAACAACAAAATCATGTAATAAATAATTTCTATGTAATTGTTTATGCATGAATGTAAACAAAATGGGCAGAAAGCCAATATTTTGTAAGCCCGTGGCTTATGTGCTAAAATGAAATGGCACATGAGCCATGGGATGGCTAAAATGCCATTTTGCAAAGCCCAAGGGGCTATATGTAAATATGTAAGCCTATAAAAGGCAACATGATGATGAATAAAGTAACACACTTTTCATTCTCACAAAAAAAAAACTAGGGTTTGTATCTCTTTCCCTTTTCTGAAGGTCTCAAACTTTCTTCTTTCTTTTGAATTAAATCAAGAGTTTTACTCTTCCTTTTCAGAAACAAAATAGTTTTTCACCACGAAACCCACAAAGGGGAACTTGGATCTGTCATCAGATCTCAAAAAGGAAAGATTTTGAGATCTCACATCTCTTGATCTTCAAGATCCAGCTAACAGAGGAGGAGGAAGAAGAACCCCTTCCATTAACCCCAAAACACACTCAGGAGTCCAACTCCTCTTTGATTTCTCTTTCGAGAAATGTTTTTTTAGGCTAAAAGCCTCTTTTCCTCGCCGGCGCTCAAGCACAGAGCGCCCGCGTGCCGACACGTGGCGCGCTTGCGCTCAAGTGCAAGCGCTCGAGCGCAAGTCGTCTCCGTGTCGACACGTGGCGCTCTTGCGCTTAAGCGCAAGTGCTCGAGCGCAAGTCGCCCTGGTGCCGACACGTGGCGCGCTTGCGCTCCAGTGCAAGCGCTCGAGCGCAAGTCGCCCCCGTGCCGACACGTGGCGCTCTTGCGCTCGAGCGCAAGCGCTCGAGCGCAAGTCGCCCACGTGCCGACACGTGGCGCACCTGTGCCCAAGCGCTCAGCGTCCGAGTGCAAAGCGCCCATGTGCCGACACGTGGCGCGTTGCGCTCCAGCACTCTGCGCTCGAGCGCAAAGCGCCCACGTGCCGACACGTGGCACGCTTGCGCTCAAGCGCCCAGCGTCTGAGCGCAAAGCGCCCACATGCCGACACGTGGCACGTTGCGCTCCAACACTCTGCGCTCGAGCGCAATGCGCCCACATGCCGACACGTGGCGCGCTTGCGCTCAAGCGCCTAGGCGCTGGCCCCTCGCATCCTTTGGATGTCTTTTCCCCTTTATTTATATATACATGTATATATATGCATATGTATACATATGTACACATACACATACCCCACGACACTGTCCCTGTTAGAAAATTTTTTTTAACGGGACGCTGCCCCGCACCCCGCAAGGGAGCTGCTAGCCCCCTTGACCCCCAGCCCGCTATCTGGGTAGCGGGACCCCCATAAAAAACTCTGCGTGGCTCCTGATATATTTAAAAACCCCTTCCAAAACAAAACACATGTACACTGCACATTGAGTTCGCATGACCAGTTGAACCCGTTAATCGGAGGTTCCCTCGCCCCAAAGGCGAGGGGTAATTAACGGCAGCTTAGTCCGCGGCTACCGGAGATTCGGATCCCCACAATCATTAAACCCTGGCCTACCCTAGGCAGGGAGAATCTGTAATGCACCTGACAAGCGCGCGCGTATTCCCATCTCAACGGGGTGACGAAAAACACCCTACAGCACCATGAAGGCCCAGGTTGCGGCGATAGCTCATGAGGTCGTCCAGGTTGGCGATCTTTCCACTAATTTCCAAGTGATTTTTCTCCTGTTCAGTCCCTGACGAGCGTTGTTTGCCCCTTTTTCTGCAGGTCCTTCAACACCGCGCCCTCTTAGCCACCATGGAGGTCAAGAAAGTTGCCCCGGCGATAAAAAAGGCAGGGGAGACTTCTTCGTGCGAGGAAGAGCTCCTTGCTAAATTGAAGGAGGCTAAGGATGACGCCGCCTCCCTTGAGTCGAGGCTGGTCTCGTAGGGCGTGAAGGCCACGAGGCTGAAGGAGTCCCATCGGGCCCTGACTGAGTCTAATCGGGCTCTCCAGGCCCAGATCAGTGAAGTCAACGTGCTCTTTGATGCTATGAGGAAGCAAAGAGACTCGTTCAAGGGGGATGCCCGGGAGGCCAATGAGGCGGCGAAACGGGCCGAGGAGAGGGCAGAGAAAGCTGTGGATGAGTACAAGATGTTTGACCAGTTCTACATCGATTTGGCTGATTCTGCGGCCGTTGGGTGGCATAATGCCCTCGACGCCATCAAGGAGATGATGCCCGGGTTCGATGACCGAGAGCTTCACACGAGGTACTCCTTCTTGGAGGAAGAGCCAAAGGGTGGAGGCGCCGAGCAGTCGGGCGGAAGCGAGCAGACTGGCGGAGGCTCCGAGCAGGCTGGCAACGAGGAGACCTTGACCGAGAAGTTGACTTGAAGTTGCCGCTCTTCCTACTCTCTCTTCCCTTTTTTTATAAGCCCGCGGGCATTTTGTAGCAATTTCGTACAGCTGAAGAGCTTATAATACAATGCACATAATTCGGAACTTAATGAAGTATTTTTGCTTGTCCGCGATGTGTCTGATTGGAAAGTCTCGTTTTTATTTTTACTTTTTCAAGCGTGGATAGGCCGGAGTCTCCCTTACTCCGGAGACGGGGTAGCGTGAGTTAAGAGAACACTAGGTTTATTCTTCTAAGTGTAGATAGACCGGAGTCCACTTGGAAACTTTTAGGAATTCAAATTGACCTTAGCAGAGCCCGGTGCTATCTTTTCTTCGGATTCGAGTGGGGTTGGAGTTAGGCCGGCTATCGACCAAACCCAAGTTTTATTTACTTGGGCCATGTTAGGAGTTTGCCTACTTCGAGTACGTACGCCGGGTAGAGATCTGTCAGCTTGACTACCAGCATTATGATGGCGATCATATATATGGGAGATGTGGGTCTATAAGCAAATCCTTAAATGTCCCTAGTCGTGGGAGTTTCGAGACTAGGCATCGATACTCCAGTATAGACTAGTGAATACTGATCGAGACCCCGACGAGGGACGGTGGCCAGGTCTCACAAGCCATTGGTGTTAGTTTGTTCACCTAAGATAGTATACATGTGCTCATTGGGTTATGAATACACTGGACGGACTCGCCGGGAACCTGCTAGTTAGTATTATACCTTTTGTCAGATAGCAGTTCCCAGATGACATGTGTACAGGTTAGTCTGTCGACCTGAGATCGTCATTTGTCTCATGTGAGTTCCCACTGTGCTTTGATTACAACCCTACCACAGCTCAAAGGAGTCGTGCAAACAGGTTTTAGTTGGGTACAGTCCCGAGCCACATGGAGGCAGTGAGCGGATCATCCGGGATTCGCCTCTCCCGATATTGAGGGTTGATATCGCGTTGTGCACGGGTGGCCATCACCAGAAATCCTCAGCCGGGGTAGACGAGAATTACCGATCTAGAATCGATAGTTTCTCAGGTAGTGATGGGTTTCATACCGACACTAAATGTCGCGTTATTAGAGGTCTAACTTTATCCACCCCCTAGACTCGATATGCGATACTCTTAGACGAACAGACCGAACTGTACGGATATTGTCACTGTCAGACTCAATAGGGGTTTGGATGAGTTTGCTCGTCGGCCTTCCTTTTGCTCAATACCTGGGTAGCTGTTACGTACAGCTAGTGCCGCTGGCGTGCTTGTGGTTAAACCCACTGCCAGCGTATTGACGAGTCTTTAGAGTCCCACACAGAGGGTTTTCACGGTTCAGACGATATGGTGTAGACGACGTATGTTGGTACATACAGGTGTCCGATTAAATATGTGTACAGGCTGCATAGATTTTAATCGAACGGTTAATAATACTAGCAGCTTAGGATTAAGCTGGATTATTAAATCAGGTTTTGATTTAATAATTTATATATGTATTTGTATATATATGTATTCTAGTATTATTGTTCACTATTCATTTTCTCTCTTTGCTATTCGTATTTTTGTACGAATACGCGTATATGTATTTCGATACCTGTACCGGGTTGTATTCCGTATTTATACGGAATAGCTTCTAGAAGTTTGGCCACCTCATTAATTGATTTTCATTTTAGAAAATTAATTTGGGAAATGAGGTAGAGGGTGAGTTGGCATGAGCATGGTGAGGCATGTAGAGATGTATGGCATGCATTTGTTTATTAGTTAAATGAGATGAGATATTTTTTGTTGCTTGATTGGAAAATGGGGGGCTGCCATCATTCTAGTAGGGCTTGCTCATTTTCTTTACTTGTCTCATTCTTATTCTCACTCTCATTGGGAGACTTAGCACTTTCTTTAGTTGCTCATGCCACTTGGTTTTCTCACCTCCTCTTTATCTTCTATGGTTGCTCTTTTGAGCATTTGTGTTGAGAGAAAAATTACAGTGACACATTCCTACACCTCCACTCTCCATTGCTAGCAACCTTGGAGCGTCGGTTGCCTCGTTTGGCGAGGCTGGAGCTTGCGCTGTTTCCCTCAGGTGGATCATCGTAGATAGAGGAAGACCGGCAACCAAACTTGATTCGCAACCACTAGGATCTTGGGATGAAGGTTGAAGACCGAAGGACACAGATCAACTCGGTATAACCATTCCTAACTCTTTATATCGATTGCTAGTATAGGGTTTAGGGTAGATCCGGGCATCCGGTCATGGTAGCGCCGGTTTTGTAAAGTTTTGTTCCGCATTTGGCCACGGTTTGATGGCCGAGGCACTGCTGTAACCCAACATGGTATCAGAGCCAACCCGTAAACCCCTTACTAGCAGTTTTAGACAATGTTAAAGTATCGAAATCGAAACAACCCCAAAACAGTGCACTGCACATTCCAGTTTCTGTCGATATTTCAGAGTCTTCAAAATTCTTTTAAGCAACTGCAGAAGACTACTTGTATGACCACTAGAATACTCCCCAAATATGAACCCATTCCACCCGTTTTGGACCGGCCACATGTACAAAAATTCCGATCTGGCTGGCCAATTTCATGAGTTGGGACTTCGTGTTTTGGGTGTGGTCTAGTCTCTGGAAAATTGGTTCAGTGGTATTGTTTTTTTGGCCCAGTTTGGATATTTTGTTATTTATTGTTCAGGGGCAATTCGGGGTGTTTCGAAGTCGGTAATTTAACACTGTTTAAATGTTTTCAGTACATACATTACTATCTATGACCGTGAATGTCATTAGAGCGGTACAACTCGTCTAATTGCTATATGTTCTTTTAGACGAGTTTGCGAACGTGACATTCACGTTGATATTCTATGTTGTGCTGTGATTGTGGTTGGATCGTCGTAGTGGATAGCTTTGGTGCAGTGGTAGTACAGTTTAGTTTCATTTGTATATTTGATATTGCGGGGCGAGCGTCCGACATGTGGACTGCCGTCACTGCCCGTTTGTATATTATTTGTTTGGGGCACGACCGGGTTGAGGTCAATGTCACCCTTGTATACATATTATTTTCTTTTATGTACTAGGATTACCCCGCGATGAAGTGCACGAATAGCCGGGCTCTAGAGGGCAACGGGTCCGCATCTCATGGCGTTGAGACGGAGGGGACCTTACTCTAGAATTGGCGGGCTATTCGCCGCACTCATATGGGGTACAGGTTGACCCACGGAGGGGTGCCCAAGTTACCGGATTCCGTAAAGTGTTGGGTGGACCATTCACGTTGTTGATTGGGGTTGCCTCGCTTCTGGGATTGGTGGGTAACTTGCCGCACTTATAAGGGTCTAGGTTTTCATTGCACAGGCTATCCACACGACAAGGGAACGTCAGGTCTCATTTGCGGCTTAAGTGAAAGCCGGGGCTCCAGGATTATCCACCACTCTGTGTTGTTTGGCTGAAATTCTGTGATGTTGCATTATATCATGCCTGGGACGATTGTTATATATATTTATATATATATTAGTAGATGTTGTATATGTTTTGCACCCGCGCTAGTCCAGTTCCTGCTCTGTCGTTAGTTAAGTAACCTAACGGGTGATGACGGGACCCAGTGGCAAATGCGGATGGCATATACGTACATCATATTTTCATTCCTTTCTGGTGTGATTAATTGATGGGATTGCGTTGATTTTGATCAATACAAGGATAAAACAAACTTATATATATGATGTTGTTGGAACCAAGTTTTTTTAAAACTGACATTACAGACGTTTTCTTTTGCTTTGCATAGTGGTATTCGATTATGAATATCCTGTACCTCATTCGATGAGGTAAGGGCCGAGATCCCTTCATCGGGAGTGACCCCTTGGGCATAAGTCTGCGTCATCGTAATAACTTTACTATAGTCGATTCTTTTGCTTTGCATCGTGGTATTTAGTTTGGAATATCCTGCGCCTCATTCTACGAGGAAAGAGCCGAGATCCCTTCACCGGGAGTGACCTCTTTAGCAAAAGTTTGCGCCACTATATATTTGTGAAACCACTCGGTTGCTTCAATGATATCAAGTTCATTACGTTAAAGGTTTTTCGCCAAAAACCAGCCGTAGCCCTCCGTCATTTCGGATTGGTAGTGCTTAGTATTTGTGCTACGTATTTCGATCTTTAGCCGAGGCGTAGTGTTCGGTAGCTATGTAATGCTTTTCCGTTGCATGGATATGCGATTGATTAGGACAGTCGTGCGATCATTTTGATCTTTAGTCAAGACTCGTATGGGTGGGTCTAATGCAATCAAGATAATGACGGGTAGAACTTGACTAGGACCTTTTGACATTCTGATCTTTAGTCAAGGTCACTTGGGTCCTAGGGGTAAAAATCATATCAGGAGTTTCAAACATACAGGAAACTTGCCAGGCTTGCGCATACCTTCCGGAGTGTGGTAACTTGAGTGGATTCCATCAAGTTATCATGCGATGATAGTTGGATCCCGATTCCCACTGATGAGTAGGATTACTCCTCAGGTGATTTTAGATGATCCTGACTAATTCTCCTTTTGGGTTTGGAGGAGAATTCGAGAAAACAGTAGGAGCCATCCTGATTAGATAAAGTGATTAACCATTCCGATCTAGGTTAGAGTGCATGCTGAGTGTTTCTTTTCTCTCTCTTTGGCAGCGACCATGGCCCAACCCTAGACTAAAATCATGAACCAAGTTAACCGAACCTTCTTAAAACACTTTGGCTTTTGGAATGTCACGGTGTCGCATAACTCATTGCCACTACTACTTTCCCTTTGCATTTTCTTCGGAACATTCCGTATCACTATGAAGATCCATATTTATAGGATATGCTATCGTATAGTTACATACAAACTCGATGGAACTTGTTCCAGTTCGAAGATGGTTTCCGGTTCTAGAGAAATTGAATAGGATTATTCGGTTGTCTTTTCTCTTTACCTTCTCTCAGGTTGCGAGAGCTCCTTGGATTAGGAGAGTACACCTATTACGCTTATTAGATAGTCTTCTTCCAAACCATAACCACGTGCCGAAGGGTAGGGAAGGAAGAAAACTAATTAGCCTAAAGGTGGTGTACAGAAGGTAATAAGTAAAGACATATAAAGGGATTGGAGTGAGAGGCAAGGAAGTATACGATTACTGTCATGAATCAGGATAGTGGAAGAGGCATTACTAGGAATACCCGGATACCCCTTCGAAACATTTTCATGTTTCAGATTTACTATGCAATGTTAATTGAAAACTGTTTTCCCAATTGGATTCTAACTTCAGGGTATGTATTTACCAGATTCGTTTCTCACATCTGTATAATGTTACAGATAGTGAGTGGGAGTAAGATATTGGGAATTAGGTGATTATATCCTCATTATATCAGAATTCGTTGTAATTGGTGATATTTGAGGAAATCACATGGGTTTTGCTGGATGGCAAATTTTTGGTTTTGAATATCCACAGTTATGCACCAGTTTCAAACTGATAAATCTGTACGTTTATTTTATAAAGTGAGATATAACTTTTTGAAATTATATCTATGATATTTACCTATATTAGTTGATGGTTAGGTAAGGTGCATTCAATAGCGGTGTAATCCTTTTTAACCATAGTACGGTTTTCAACCTACGACGCACAGAGTTTGAATTATTAAACTCAGTGGACTTATACAAAGTATTGTATGTTGTCCGGTGTCCATTAGGACAAAGAGGTTGGTACTCGTACTATAATCTGTTTACTCATGACTTCTCCAGTTCTAGACAAGTATTTCATTGAAATGCAAGGTCCAGATATTGAGAAGTTATAGGTATAAGAATAAAGTAGAGAACCATTTGTTGGAAGTATCAGGATTCTTCGAGGCATTCGAAGATGTAGATACTTGTGTTTGGTATTCCGTTGATAGTAATGGTTTTGAGAACTCGCTTCGCTTTCGGGTTATTCATATATGGATGCACTCCTAGTTGAGTAATGACGATTGGCCTCATTCCATTTGGTTGATATGCACTGGAGACAGCTGCATGATTTTGAATCTGGTTCCAATTAAATCGGTGATTTTGTTTCTATATTGGAAATATAGAATCAAGTTATATCTTAAAGATGTTAAGGTATAGGGAGTTGTTCGGCTGATGCTTAAAACCAGAATCCGGATAAACTCAAGGCACGTTTCAGTAATGGCAGTTTGTGGGTTATCCCGGGCTTTGACGAGGGTTAACCTTCTACCATTAGGAAGGTCAATAGTGATATTGTTCTTGACTCGCCACAGTTTTAGTAAAATGGATTTTTTCAGAAAACGGTAGTGGGAGTATGGTAGAACTGGAAGTGATTCCAGAACCACAAACGATTACTGAAAATTTAATAGAACCTAAACATTCAATCGGGTTTGACATTCCATTAGCTACTCTGCAGATTTGGTGGGTAACCTTAGGCACCTGATAGGTACTTCGGTCTTCTTAGAGACGGTGACAGGGAGGTTCTTGTTTACCCAGACTTGCCATTGCTGCTGTTCTAGACTATGAGACCCGGCAGGAGGATGAGTATAGCGTCGTTCTAAACTAGCTTTAGAAGTGTACGTGTATATGACTCTGCCAGAGGGTTGTTGTAGTTAGTGGGAGCAGCGAAAGCATAGAGGGCAAGTAGCTTATGTCTATTTCTAGACAAAAGCAGGTATAGCGGAAATAGATCATCTATTTTTAATGTGACAGTGATAGGCTTTGACTTCATCAGAATAGGAGATGGATCTGGTAAGAAGGTAGTAGGGTGTGATGTCCTGGTATTTGGGATGACATGCACTTTATAGAAAGTGAAATTCCTATACTACGATCGGTTATACTGTGATTGTCACACAGTTGTTTCTCCACATAGGACATGGATATAATATCAAGGTTTCTGGTAACTAGATCTATGGTTTTAGATCTAGATTTGGGAAGTGTCCCAATTTGGGTACTTGACACTATTCTAAAGTGTTTTAGAATGGACGACTCCTGACATGGTGGTGTACCTGCAGGTGATGGAGTCACCCTCTCTAAAGGTGTCTTACAGACTAAAGGGGAGAAAGATCTGCATGATTAGCATATCACTTGTTTAGGCAATTGAGTTAATCATGAAATGTTAAGTACCACACCAAATGTTGTTTTTGCACTAGCTGCAATAAACATATATTAATCCAATCTTGGAGAAATGTAGGGAAGCAGTTTATGAACATAAATGGATGTTCTAGGGATATGGTAACGACATCCTCCTTCAGGAGACGGTTATCATTTCAGGTTTCCTAGGTGACCTGGATGACAGAGTGGCTGTCTGAGTTATAGTTTTTCCCTCTTCTGAGGGACAGTATGTTGGACAGGTGGTCCAAGCGGATACTGAGGAAGGTATGGCGCAGGATACTGATTAAATTCAGTGGATGATACAGTTTAAGAAGTTTGCTGGATTTGGAGTTCATTTGTGAACCGGGTCCCATCAGATATCCAGACAAATTCTAAGACAATGTATTGCTCATTTCGGGAGATGGTTATTCTCCGCGAAGTTGAGATATAGAGAGATAAAGATAGAAACACTGGAGCGGATCTACTCACTGAAGCTATTTCTCGAACATAATAGTTTCACAAACGAGCTTTGCGAAGCTGCTTAGTAGAGAAGTTGGGTGTTTGGTATCACACGAGCTGTGAGTATGCGACACCGCAATAATTGGCCTTAAATGAAAGTGGGAGATTGTTGGCTATAGTGCCCTCAAGGCAATTATCGTAGTCGCAGGCAGGTGATTATGATGATTGAGGGATGACCTATACCAGTAGAACAGTCTTACTTGAGATGATATACTACTAAAATAGGGGGTTGCCCCTACGAATATTGAAATCCATAGGGGCAGATTTATTTTGGCCCTACGGATTAGTCCGTAGGGCCAGACGGTTGCCCCTACGGTCCAAGATGCACCAACGTAAAAATATTAAATATTAATTTGTCGTTTGCCCATAGGAGCCGCAAACCAAGGACCTACAGACAAATCCGTAGAGGCATCTAAATATGGATTTAATAGAAAAGAAACATAATTTCCCTACGCGCTGATTATCCTCCTCTCGATCGAGCGCGCGAAACCTCGCAAATCACCTTTTCTCGTCGCTGCGTCGCCGACCTCACCGATCTCGTCGCCGACCTCGCCGATCTCGTCACCGTTCTCTCTCTGTCGTTCCCGATCTGGTTCCCGATCTTGTCGCCGTTCTTCCTCGTCGTCGATCCACCGAACAGGTAAGTAATTAAATCTTCAATTAAAGAGATTTTTGATTATTTTAGGGGTTGGGGTTGGGGTTGGGGTTGCGGTTGGGGTTCGACTGGGGTTGCGGTTGGGGTTGGGTTCGGCTAGGGTTACGGTTGGGATTAGGGTTGGGGTCAGAGTTAGGGTTAGGGCTGGGGTTGGTGCTGGTGCTGGGGTTGCGGTTGGGTTGGGGTTGGGGTTAGGGTTAGGGTTAGGGTTGGGGTTCGGCTGGGGGGTGCATAACTGTTGGGGTTGCGGTTGGGGTGGGGTTGGGGTTGGGGTTAGGGTTGGGGCTGGGGCTGGGGCTGGTGCTGCGGTTGCGGTTGGGTTGGGGTTGGGGTTGGGGTTAGGGTTGGGGTTCGGCTGGGGGGCGCATAACTGTTGTCTTGCATGGTAAACTATAAAGGGGGTTTGTGCAATCAACCCTGATTATTGCGTTGCGCTTGCAATGAGTTATCCATGTTGATTTCCACTTTTGTTCGCTTGCTTGCATATATTGTAGATATGAGCTTATTTGTTTGTCGGGTTTGTTTGTTTCTTATTCCATTGATGGGCACATCCAAGCAGTATGAAATTGCATCTTCCTTTTGCTACCAACGATTAGCTAAGTTAGATTACGCAGTTGTTCCTTTCTTTCTAGATTTTGGATAGATTTTCCACTTTACATTTCTATCCATAATTGATTGGAGAATTTATCGACCAAAGCTCTCTACTTGAGAAACCGAGCGGCATTAGTGTGACAATGTCATCATGTGAAACTTCCGTTGACCGCCTAAATTCACAAATTTCTTTTTCTATCTGTTAGTTTAGGGGCATGCATAATTTGTTTTTAGCCGTAATGGCTCTAGTTATATATTTCTCCGTCATGTTTGAATTGTGCATCACAAAATTTGCCTAAATGGTTCATTATATGTTCCCTCATTCATGCATGTATAACACACACACACATATTAGCTTTTGTGCCAGATACTTTTGGAAATCAAACTTTCAACACTAATTTTGATCTGAGACCCGTGTCATGTAGCATTAATTATGAATTTATATTATATTCATCTTGTTTATTGATTTCTTTTCTATGTTGAAGGTATGTATCTCAATCTCAAGTCTAATGCATCTTAGTTCTTTAATGCTCAATTCTTCATATATCTCATTCTCAAGTTGCAATTTGCAAGTAACTAAGCAAGTATTATTTCATAAGTTTAAAATCATGTTACACATACAACAAGAATACACAACAAACGCATCATTAGAGTGTGATTCAAGATGTTGAAGTTAAAACCAATATATGATACTCGATGATAATATGAAATCTTCGTATTCTCATCGATACTCATATATGAAACTAAAAGCGCCACTTAGTCTCCGTCTATCGGTTAACATGCGTTCGATGTTCGTCATGACATAGAACTATACGAAGGTTGTTAAATATCGGACGGTATAGCTCGATACTAACAACCGTCATATAGTCTATGTGACTAGAAGATTCAATCTATGATAACCGATAGATTTGTCCCGTGTGGATAAGTTAGGAATGTATAAAGCAAACACCTTCATTCACTTGTGTTTTCATCCGTTTCGAGATATTTCGTCGGTACCTTTACGCTGGTTCTCCGTATACAAAGATAGATTAGATATTCATTTCAACGTTTTTTCATAGCTTTGAAATGATTATCTATTCTATTACAGTGTACTCGGAGAACAGCGGGGAGGTGCTGCCGAAATTTACTTGAAACGGTTGAAAGCACAAGCGAATGAGTGTTCGCTCTATATATTCTTAATGGGATAGAAGCCTTACCTCCGACAGCCGAAACACACACACACAACAAGAATACACAAAAAGCGCATCATTAGAGAGTGATTCAAGATGTTGAAGTTAAAACCAATATATGGTACTCGATGATAATATGAAACCTTCGTATTCTCATCGATACTCATATATGAAACTAAAAGCGCCACTTAGTCCCCGTCTATCGGTTAACATACGTTCGTTGTTCGTAGTGACATAGAACTATACGAAGGTTGTTAAATATCGGACGGTATAGCTCGATACTAACAACCGTCGTATAGTCTATGTGACGAGAAGATTCAATCGTATGATAACTGATAGATTTGTCCCGTGTGGACAAGTTAGGAATGTATAAAACAAACACCTTCATTCACTTGTGTTTTCATCCGTTTCGAGATATTTCGTCGGTACCTTTCCGCTGGTTCTCCGTGTACAAAGATAGATTAGATGTTCATTTCAACGTTGTTTCACAGCTTTGAAATGATTATCTATTCTATTACAGTGTACTCGGAGAACAGCGGGGAGGTGCTGCCGAAATTTACTCGACACGGTTGAAAGCACAAGCGAATGGGTGTTCGCTCTATACATTCTTAATGGGATAGAAGCCTTACCCCCGACAGCCGAAACACACACACACAACAAGAATACACAACAAACGCATCATTAGAGAGAGATTCAAGATATTGAAGTTAAAACCAATATATGGTACTCGATGATAATATGAAACCTTCGTATTCTCATCGATACTCATATATGAAACTAAAAGCGCCACTTAGTCCCCGTCTATCGGTTAACATACATTCGATAATTTATTCTTTTCAACGACACATGCACACACAAAGCATATACACGGATTTTCCTTTTTGCCAGTAACTATCTCGTTCTTAGATTTCTCAATATAGTCACCATAACCTACAATTTATATGTTATACAGTCTAACATGGCCCATGAGTACGTCAGAGTTAAGGACTGGATGTATGTGGATTGGCAACAACGTATGCAACCTAAGTTTGTCGCAGGAGTTGCTGCTTTTATTGAATTTGCACGCGCATATAATAAGATCGTGATAGAGAAGATTCTCTGCCCGTGCGATAGATGCGGCAATAAGTACTGGCAGAAAGTAGAATTGGCAGAGTTTCATATCGTAAAATATGGGTTTACTAGACTTTATACAACTTGGAAATATCACGGGGAAGGAGAAGAACGCAGTAATGCGGCAGAAGAAGAAGGAGAACACGATAATGCGGCAGGAGAAGAAGGAGAAGACGGTAATACGACAGAAGGAGAAGACGGTAATTTATTTCCATCAGAAGAAATGGAGGATATGGTAGAGGCTGCCCTAGGTGAATTTATTCGTACCGAAGATGACATTCCTTCCGGTCAAGGACCGTGTGCGGATAAATATGAAAATTTCATGAATGATGCTAGAAAACCAATTTATGAGAATGCAAAGTATTCCACCCTTTCATGGTTCGTCCAACTTTTCCAGATTAAGTGCCTAAATGGATGGAGTAACAAGTCATTCACAATACTTCTTTCGTTCTTGAAAGATTCTATGCCCCCGGGAAATGACGTGCCCGACAGCTGGTACGGAGCCCAGAAGATGATGTCTGATTTGGGTCTAAAGTGCGAGAAGATTCAAGTATGTCCTAAAACTTGCGTGTTGTACTGGAAAGAGAATTCACATTTGAAAGAGTGTCCAACATGCGGAGATGCCAGGTATAAGCCGAAAGATTCTGATAAGAAGCCTGATATACCTATCAAGATAGCACGATACTTTCCCATAACACAGAGGCTACAGAGGCTATTCAGGTGCAAGAAAACAGCCGAGGCAATGATTTGGCATCACCGTGCTTCTCCAAGTGAAGATGGAAAAATGAGCCATCCAAGAGATTCACCGGCATGAAAGGATTTCGATAGGAGGCACGCAATATTCAGTAGCGATCCTCGCAATGTCCGGCTCGGACTGGCTAGTGATGGCTTCTGCCCATTCAACTATATGGCTGGAAGTCACAGCACATGGCCCGTTGTAATGATAATTTATAATCTGTCGTCTTGGTTAGCTATGGACCAATCATACTTTATGATGCCTCTTCTTATCGACGGACCAAACTCACCGGGAAACAATATTGACGTCTATCTCCGACCTCTGATCGAGGAGTTAAAATCTTTGTTCATTGATGGTGTAGAGATATATGATGCAAAAACAAATACAACCTTCATACTGCGTGCGGCTTTAATGTGGACAATTAATGACTTTTCTGCGTATGGGATGCTATCAGGTTGGTCCGTACATGGTCACAAAGCATGTCCTCTGTTCCCCTCCGAAAGACGGCGCGACGGACGTCTTGCCTGAAATTCGGGGCAGATGCTAATTGGTGCTATCCGTCCACCTCTCCGAAGATGCCAAGTTGATTTATGGCACCATGTATCGAAGGTTTAAACGGATGCGGCCGATGTAGCAGACTTCGTCAGATTCCCCCTCGCTTGAGGGGTTTTTGATTGTGGGGACGCTCTTCCCTGCAGGCGCAAGCCCCTGCAGTTAATTTCGCTACCGCATTGCGGTAACAACTTTCTCCTTCTCCATATGGTCACTTCGTGTCGTGTGTGTTTGTTTTGTGTTTGGTTGCCCGTTGATTGTATACGGAGACTGAGTTATGTCGTCGCCCGTAGAGCGTGGACTAGTCCAGATCCGTATTATCTTAGATTTGGGTTTGGGGGTTTGGGTTTAAGGATACGTTAGTCTCGTTTGAGACTAAGATCGACTTAAACGTTTGTTAAGGATACGTCAGCCTAGTTTTTAGACTAAGATCAACTTAACGGGATCGTTTAGATCCGACAAGAGAGCAATTAAGGGAGCCCTGTTGTTTAGTTTAGTGACATTGCGGTCGATAGGTAGTTTAAGGACATTGTGGTCCGATGTTAGTTTTAAGACATTGCGGTCAAGGTTAAGGACATCATAGTCCGTGGATTTAAGGACTCCACAGTCCGGCGTTAGTTTTAAGACATCACGGTCAAGGTTAAGGACCTCATAGTCCATTGTTAGTTTTAAGACATTCCGGTCAAGGTTAAGGACATCGTAGTCCAAGGATTTGATGACTCCACAGTCCGGTGTTAGTTTTAAGACATCTCGGTCAAGGTTAAGGACCTCATAGTCCATGAGTTTAAGGACCCCACAGTCCGTATCAATATATAGTCATCGGGACCCGCCACCTCTTTGAAGACGTTGAGGAATTACAACGCCAAGTATCAAAGGAGTGAAGAGATGTACCCTTGAACCAAGGTAGATTAAATAATCTTCGGCCCAATTTGGGACCAAAACCAATTAATTATGTTATGAGCCCATTAGCCTAGTTAAGTTTGAATTGAGGACTTATGGCCAGCTTGGGCTAAGTTCAATCATGTTTAGAATATTGGCTTTCTGTTGGTTCATTGAAGGAGAGGCTTTGCCTCTAGAAACTTAGCCAATTGGGCTAAAATTAGTGTTAAACACTAAAGACCAACAGTGTTGAACACTGGGAGTGAGATTGATAAGTTAGTGTTTAACACTAAGAGATAGTTAGTGTTAAACACTAGCAACAGGGCTTTCAAATTAGTGCTTATACACTAAAGCAAATCAGTGTTAAACACTGGCAATGGAGATTTCAAATTAGTGTTTAACACTAAGGCAGATTAGTGTTAAATACTGAAAACAGGATCTTCCAAGTTGGTGTTCAACACTAAGAAAGTCAGTGTTAAACACTGTAAATAGAGTTTTCCAAATTAGTGTTTAAACACTAAGAAAACCAGTGTTGAACACTGGACATAGAGGTTTCAACTTTAGTGTTAAACACTAAGGCAAGAGGGGTTACGTGGTAGCACGTGAGAGCGCCCTCAATTCATTTTATTCTGCCAAAAGTATTGAATACTTCGAAGCATCACGTGCTGTCACGTGATGGGGATTTGGATGGTCATCTGTTTATAGGAGAAGGAAAAGCATCACGTGCTGTCACATGATGGGAATGTGGGTATTTGGCTGTTAAAGCTTTCGCCTAGGGGTCACATGGTAGCACATGAGGGCGCCCATAGCTTCTGTTTCTTTTGCTTTCCCCTAATGTGCTTCTGGGGTCATGTGGGACACGTGAGGCATAGCCTTGAAGTTCTTTTCTGTGGATCTTTACAAGGGTCACATGGTAACACGTGACTCTGGTTCTTTTTTAAAGATCTGTTAATCTTTTAAGAATTAAATTCTTCGTAGGGTTAAACCCTAGCAATAAACTTTAGAGGAATTAAATTCCTATTTCCTTCTGAAGACTTATATTCTTGGATAGGGTTAAACCCTAATTTCTTTTCTGGAGGAATTAAATTCCTCATGTATGCAGAGAATTAAATTCTGTCATAGGATGAAACCTTAATTTCTTCTTTTTTAAGGGAATTAAATTCCTGTGATTTTGAGAGAATTAAGTTCTCAATTAGGGTTAAACCCTGGTTCTGTCTATTTTGAAGGAATTAAATTCCTATAACACAGGGTTAAACCCTAATTTTACCTCAAAGGAATTGAATTCCTATAATTCTGTGAGAATTAAATTCTCAAAACTCAGTTCTTCCTCTATGTTTTGGATCTGCATGGTAGGATCTCAACCCAATGAGAATTAAATTCTCAATCATGGGGAGATGTGCACTTTGCAGATCCTCTGCTAGAGAAAGAACTAAGTTCTTCTTTTATATAAGAGTTAAACTCTTTGAGAATTAAATTCTCTTTTTTAAGCCTCTCCCTTCTTACCTAAGGTTTTCTTTTGCAGAGGATCAAATTCTTCCCAAAATCTCAAGGCTCTATTTTTCTCTCTCTGTGTGTCTCTGTATCTCTATATCAAAAGAAAAGGTCCAAAGGTCTCCAAAAAAAGGTCCCTCTCTTCTTTTCTTGGCTCCTATTTATAGGAGAAAGAAAAGAATCAATCTGCTAAGTAAATCTCTCATTGAGAGATTTGATTTATATTTATCATTAATCTGGGCCTTTAGATTGTTAGGTGAATTTTATTCACCATTGGATTTTAAATCCAAAGATATCTCTTTGTTATTTCGGTTAGATTTAGGGGGAAAATCTTTCCAAGTCCAAGATTTTTCCATAAATTGGTGATATTTAATCACTTTTAGATTTTTAATCCAACGGTTTCAAATAATCATTCTCTTTTGGAAAGATTTGAATGCTCTTCAGAATTTAATTCTGTTAAATAAAGAGGCTTTGAAAGCCGGTCACGTGTAGCCACGTGACCCCTGGTCACGTGTAGGCATGTGACCCCTGGAACGGGCCTTTCTTCTCCTTTTGCGCTCTGTTCTCTGGTCGCTGCTCAGCCGTCACGTGCCAACACGTGACCCCTGGTCACGTGTAAGCACGTGACCTGTTTCTGGAGCTTTTTTCTTGATTTAATCAGGGAACGAATGCATCTTGTGCCGCTGCTTTTAAATGTCACGTGTCAACACGTGACCGCTAGTCACGTGTTAGCATGTGATGCCTCCTCTGTAAGTTTTCCTGATTTTAAATCTGGAAACAAATGCCCCCACAGCGTTGTTCTCACATGTTTGCACGTGAGTGCAACGCTGTCACTTTTTGTGACCGTTGGATTCCTCTAGGGAATCGGGGAGATGAAGCGTTTCCATCTCATTCTATAAATATAGGGGTCATTTCAGAGACGCCTCCACTTTGCTCATCTTCTTCTTTTGAGAACTTTTTCTTTGAGAATTTAATTCTCGTCTTCCAGAGCTTAGTTCTCTGCCTTGAATCATTTTCAGAGTTTAACTCTGTTCAAAAAGACTCTTTTCTTCAGGTAATGCTCTTGAATGAACGATGAACTTTCACATTCCTCTGGATTTTAAATCTAAAGCAAGGGTTTTTACCCTTTTTAACAGGAACCCATCCTTTCTTTAAGCTTTTCAATCAAAATATGAAACCATTTAATCTTCAACAATAGATCTTTTAGGGCTCGTATGATCTTTAGGGAGATGATGATGGCGGTTCAAATCCATGGAATTTAATTCCATCCCAAAAATGTCTCTGGGAATTTAATTCCCTTTTCTCAATAAGGAATTTAATTCCTATGAAGAACTCAGTTTCTTCGCATGGAGACTTCTTAGGGTCTCTTTGCTCTAGGTTGTCTCTTTCACATCCGAGAGGAAAAAGTTTGTAATGAATTTTTCATGATCGTCATTTCAGGTGTCATGGATGCCCATTTGTATGATCTTGACAAAATCATTTCTTACCGGAATATTTGTGCACTGGGCCGCAGCCAGAACCAGGAGTTCACCAACGCTCAATGCGCCGAGATCATGAGCCGCTTTGACGAGTACAACCATCGGCTACTCCTCCATCGCTCTTCTCTTCTGAGACTCATCGTGCTGGCGATCGGGGAGGCGCTTCCTCTCTTCTGCACTGGTGTACCGCTCGGGGCATTGGATGCTGCCGAGGATAAGATACATTCGGTGTATCTGATGAGCCTAATCTCGAAGAGAAGGCGCGACAACCTCATTGATCTCTTGCACCAGGCTTTTCAGCAGTCGGCTATACTTGCTGCCTATCGGAGGGTGGAGGACATTCGCGAGGACCCCGACGCTTGTGACCGCGAGAGAAAATATACTAGGATGGTTTGAAATGCCTGGAAGATCTTGGACAAAGTCACGTACGAGTTTCTCAATCCATGCCCTGCGTCCGAGGTCTTACCGTTGTAAACGTTTTCTTTTTATTTTGTATGAACCTTCTAAAGCATGAATGATAAATCTTATCGTGTCTTTCTGTGTTTGCATGCCCCCCCTTTTTTTGTGAGATTTTGTCATTTTGCTATTGTTGCTGTTGATGTGTTTAGCGTGTAAGGCACTATTTCACTTTTTAGTACACATCAAGCGTGGTGCTCACGTGCTCCACACGTGGGGCCCTCCTGATGGGGTTGTTTAATTTTTCATGTCATATTTTTTGTGCACAGCATTTAGTGCTGAAAAGGAGCCTTGGAAATAGTCCCATCTCTTTGATTTCCAATGCTTTCCCTTTTTAGGCCTCGGAAATAGTCCCATCATGCAATATTCCCCGCGCGCGGCATTTAATGCCCCTCTTTATAATCTTGAGGCCATAGCCTATTTCCTCTTCATAGAGAAATTTATTCCCATTTTGACATGATTTAATTTGAGAAACAACTGAGTGCCATGGCCTGCAACCGTCCAAACGCTCGTCGACAGCCATGGGAAGTTCCTATCGAGGAGGTGATTCATCGCTTTGCTGCACGATTGGTGGACCCTCTCCTTACCGACGACGAATGCGACTCAGCGATATATGAACTCTCGACTCGTAAGGGGTTCCCCCTCCCAATGGGTTCCCTCTGGCTCCGGATGATCCTCGCTGCTGTACTTTCCGACATCCCTCCTCACCCGGTGGAGATGACCCTGGCGATGCTTGACGCGGCTGAAGAAAAGATCGAGGGTTTTCACGAAGCGTGCTTGATTACTCAGGCTTTAAAGGATTGCTCGATTCACCTGTTGAGCCAAATAAGAGCTCGGCGGGCTATCATGTCTGCCTTTGCGGACGAACATGGCGCCAATCGGTGGGGAGCGACTCCTCGCGAGAACCGTCGCTTCGATGTGTTGGAGAAAGAAGAGAGAGAGCTGGAGAATTTTGTTCTTTGTTTTGTTAACCCTTGTGCCACTAATCCCGTGTTCGGTGACCTTTTCCCGCTAGCGTAGTATATTCACGTTAGTTTTCGCATGCTTTATGTTGAATTTTTATGTGTGCTGGGTACTCGCATGTATGTCTCGCCTGCATAAATGAGCTTCGTAGTTCTCTATGGAAATTTTCTTTAACTGCGAGCACTATCGTTATGTTGCATACACATCAGAGCTTTGGGTATCATTTCCTTTCGAATATTCATATAGTTGTAAATGCATGCTCGGTAGGATATGCATCGGGGATATTCCTTGTTGCCTCCCCATACCAGATGATGTGTGCGTGTTTTAGATCGACTATTGCTATCGACTGGAGGCTTGTTTATACGGTCTTGAGCGTATATGTCCTGTTTCAGGGGTTGCGGTCGTGAAAGCGGGCTTGCGTGGTACGATAGAGCGACGTGTGGCGAACATATTATTGCGCGAGAAGAGGCTCGGCCGTAAATTCTCGGAGAGGGAACTGGCTTCTAAGGCACTGAGCGAGCTTCAAGCTAATCTTACCGCTAAGGCCCACAAAGCATATGAACTCTGGCGAGTGCTTCAAGAGGCCATCCAGGAGGTAGTGGCCGTCGACAAGGTCGCCGAGTTTACTCGCGAAAGGGTCGAGGCTCACAAGGTCACTGAGAAAGAGCTTGAAGGCCGGCTCGCCTCGTATCAGGCCCAGCAGGCTCAGGCGGAGGCTCGTCTTTTGGCAATCATGAATAATGAAGCCGTGACCCAGCAAAAGCAGGATGAGCTAGCGAAATTACTAAATCGCCCGCCGGCTTGAAAACTTGTATCTTTTCCTTCCTTTTTGTACATACTCCTGGATGAGAGTATATTCTTTTTGCCCTTTTATGAATTGTACTTTGTATCCATTTTGGCTATGAATAAAAGACATATTTTTTTCTTCTCAATGGTATGTCTCCTTTCTATTGAATGTGTTCTGCGGACAATTTATCTTGGCCTACTCCCAGGGTAACGATGGCTTAGGATTCAGGGTTAAGATCTGCCTCCTAAGGCTTTTGATCTTTGTGAGCCATGAGGGTCTCATAAAGAGTTTTTCTCCCTACAGGTCGAGAGGATCTCATAGGTGTAAGTTCTTCTTAAGAATCGTGAAGATTCTTAAGTGGGTTTTCCCTTGGGAGTCGTAAGGATCTCACAAGAGAGTTTTCTTCCTTGCAGGTCTTGAGGACCCACAAGTGTTGAGTGAGGTCGCCCTTATCTGTATTTCACGGGGTCAAGGGTCGCTTTGGGATGTTCTCCAGGGTATCGTAGTTTAAAGACATCGCGGTCAAGGTTAAGGACCTCATAGTCCGTGGATTTAAGGACTCCACAGTCCGACGTTAGTTTTAAGACATCCCGGTCAAGGTTAAGGACTTCATAGTCCATGGGTTTAAGGACTCCACAGTCCGATGTTAGTTTAAAGATATCATGGTCAAGGTTAAGGACTTCATAGTCCGTGGATTTAAGGACTCCACAGTCCGATGTTAGTTTTAAGACATCACGGTCAAGGTTAAGGACCTCATAGTCCATGGGTTTAAGAACTCCACAGTCCGATGTTAGTTTTAAGACATCACGGTCAAGGTTAAGGACCTCATAGTCCGTGGATTTAAGGACTCTACAGTCCGATGTTAGTTTTAAGACATCACGGTCAAGGTTAAGGACTTCATAGTCCGTGGATTTAAGGACTCCACAGTCCCATGTTAGTTTTAAGACATCCCGGTCAAGGTTAAGGACTTCATAGTCCGTGGATTTAAGGACTCCACAGTCTAATGTGTGGTTGCAGGGACCCATCACCTCTTTGAAGACGTTGAGGAATTACAATGCCAGGTATCAAAGGAGTGAAGAGATGTACCCTTAAACCAAGGTAGAATCAGTACAGAATCAGGGTGGTTGATCGTTAGTTTTAAGACATTACGGTCGAGGTTAAGAACATCATAGTCCGTGAATTTTAAGGACTCCACAGTCCGGTGTTTGCTCTGGATGCTTCACACGGGTTCACTACCGTGCTCTGCGAGGACCAGGATCCGCTCTGGTCGTTTTCCACGGGGTCAAAGAGTGACATTATCCGCGTTCCACGTGACCAGGAATTTTGCACTAGATGCTTCCGACGGGTTCACTGCCGTGTTCGGCGAGGACTAGGCTCCGCTCTGGATGCTTCGCACGGGTTCACTGCCGTACTCTGCGAGGACCAGGATCCGCTCTGGACGTTTTCCACGGGGTCAAAGAGTGACATTATCCGCGTTCCACGTGACCAGGAATTTTGCACTAGATGCTTCACACGGGTTCACTGCAGTGTTCGGCGAGGACTAGGCTCCGCTCTGGAT
Organism: Agapanthus africanus; assembly: GCA_030015575.1. NCBI lineage: Eukaryota > Viridiplantae > Streptophyta > Magnoliopsida > Asparagales > Amaryllidaceae > Agapanthus > Agapanthus africanus. The sequence goes on along the minus strand of CM057349.1, from coordinate 450,200,606 downwards.
GCTTCACACGGGTTCACTGCCGTGCTCTGCAAGGACCAGGATCCACTCTGGACGTTTTCCACGGGGTCAAAGAGTGACATTATCCACGTTCCACGTGACCAGGAATTTTGCACTAGATGCTTCACACGGGTTCACTGCCGCGTTCGGCGAGGATTAGGCTCCGCTCTGGATACTTCACACGGGTTCACTGCCGTGCTCTGCGAGGACCAGGATCCGCTCTGGACGTTTTCCATGGGGTCAAAGAGTGACATTATCCGCGTTCCACGTGATCGGGAATTTTGCACTAGATGCTTCACACGGGTTCACTGCCGCATTCGGCAAGGACTAGGCTCCACTCTGGATGCTTCGCACGGGTTCACTGCCGTGCTCTGCGAGGACCAGGATCCGCTCTGGACGTTTTCCACGGGGCCAAAGAGTGACATTATCCGCGTTCCACATGACCAGGAATTTTGCACTAGATGCTTCACACGGGTTCACTGCCGTGTTCGGCGAGGACTAGGCTCCGCTCTGGATGCTTCCCACGGGGTCAAAGAGTGACATTATCCGCGTTCCACGTGATCAGGAATTTTGCACTAGATGCTTCACACGGGTTCACTGCCGCGTTCGGCGAGGACTAGGCTCCGCTCTGGATGCTTCATACGGGTTCACTGCCGTGCTCTGCGAGGACCAGGATCCGCTCTGGACATTTTCCACGGGGTCAAAGAGTGACATTATCCGTGTTCCACATGACCAGGAATTTTGCACTAGATGCTTCACACGGGTTCACTGCCGTGTTCGGCGAGGACTAGGCTCCGATCTGGATGCTTCACATGGTTCACTGCCGTGCTCTACGAGGACCAGGATCCGCTCTGGACGTTTTCCACGGGGTCAAAGAGTGACATTATCCGCGTTCCACATGACCAGGAATTTTGTTGATTGTATCCGTATTCCACGGAATTGGGATTTGACTTTTCGGTGATCAGTATATCGCCGAGCCATGGAACTGGGAGTTGCCGCTGTTCCGTTTCGCTTGAAGTTGTGTCTGTCGTTACGAGACGAGTGTTGAGATGATCTCTAGGTCACTTGCGGCCCGTCAAGATTTGGCTTTTTTCTTTGATGAAACCTGGGGGGGAGTATGATCACTTCTTTGTTTATGCCCTTGGATTGTATACAGGGATTGATGTAACATCACCTGTAGGGCATAAATTAAATTTTCTTATTTTATTTCTTTTTCCGCAATGTTTTATCATTTCAGCTTTTATATCGCGAAGGTCGCGATTGCCCTATCATTTCGGCTATTTTTCGCGGTGCCCAATCATTTCGGCTATTTATTTCATTTTTTACTCGCTGCTTTTTATTGCGAGTTGCCCCATCATTTCGGCTATTTTGCGTGCATACATTTTTACTTGCTGTTTTTTATTGCAAGTTGCCCCATCATTTCGGCTATTTCGTATGCACGTGTGGCCTACTGGCTTTTCGCCATAAACCTGAAATTAGACACCGATTTCGGCATCAGCACCGCTACAACTGGGATATTGCCAGGGGCGAATCATCATTTGCCTCTGTCGATGTCGAACAAAGGTGGCTTAGCGAACAGGGTTAGGGTCCTTTCGACTAAGGCTTTTGACTTCATGAGCCGTAAGGGTCTCACAAAGGTATTTCTCCCTACAAGCCGTGAGGATCTTGCAGGCGTATTTTCTCCTTAGGAATCGTGAGGATTCCTAAGTGTATGTTCCTCTGTAAGTCGTAAGGATCCTACAAGAGGGTTTTCTCCTCCCAAGACGAGAGGACTTGCAAGGGCTGTCCACCATATGGATATATCCCTAGTCATGGGTGGGACCTTGCTGGGGAAATGTTTATTCGCGCCCGTGGATTGTATACAAGGGTCAGTATTGAACCACTTGTAGGGCAGTATCGAAGGTTGTGGGGGTTGCTTAAGCACAGGTTTAGGTCTCTGTAACTTAAGACTTTCAAATCTTATGAGCCGTGAGGGTCCCATAAGAGAGTTCTCCTTACGAGTCGTGAGGATCTCGCAAGTGTATTTTCTCTTTAGGAATCATGGGGATCTCTAAGTGTGTTGCTCCCTTATGAGTCGTAAGGATCTCACGCGGGTAGTTTCTTCTTACAAGGTCGTGAGGACCCTGCAAGTGTCCTTTAACGAGGTTGCGCCCTTTCGGGTTTTCACAAACATTCGCTGGTAGCCCTGCTGTTTTTACTCACGGAGCCCTTTCGGGTTTTCATCCTTGCCCATTTTGCTTATGGACATACCGTTTTTATTTTTTATTATTTTTATTTATCTATTTTTTTTTTGTCTCGTCAGCCTAAGGATGCTGCAGTAGTAGTTTAAGGACGTTTCGGTCCGTCATTAGTTTAAGGACGTTTCGGTCCGTCGTTAGTTTAAGGACGTTTCGGTCCAACGTTGAGAGGGCCAGCTACTACTTATAAAGCTTGAGTTTAGGAAGATAGCGAGCGGACATAGTCGTCGTCATCTATCATTGACCTAGGCTGTGGCTCATTAAGCGTAGTATTTCTTTAGGAAGCGGCCGTTTATTGGCTTGAAAGGCCTTTCACCGTGCATATCCATGAGTAGATAGGCTCCACCCTGGTAGACCTTGTCTATGATGTAAGGGCCTTCGTAGTTCGGCTCGAATTTTCCCCGCTTGGCTCGATTGGGGATCATAGGCCTTTTGACCACTAGCACGAGTTCGCCCTGGCGAAATGTCCTCGGTCGGGTCAATTTTTCATATGAGCGCGTCATCTTCGTTTTATAAGCTTCTAGATTTTGTTGCGCTATGAGCCGGGTTTCATCAAGGGCGTCAAGCTCCTCAAGCCGAAGGTGAGCATTTTCTTCGTCCGTCAGCTCGTAGTGGACTGCCATTCGCAGAGAGGGTAACTCTATCTCGAGGGGGAGTACTGCTTCGGTACCGAATACCAACGCATATGGCGTCGTGTTCGTGGCCGTCTTGAACGTGGTTCGATACGCCCAAAGAGCTTCTTGCAGCCTTTCGTGCCCGTCCTTCTTATTTCGGGACACCGTCTTTTTCATGATCTTTGTCAAGGTCTTATTGAAGGCCTCATCTAGACCGTTAGCTCGCGGATTATAAACCGAGGAATATCTCCAGTCTATATTGTGTTGTTGCGCGAAGCGACTGATCTTGTGGCTTCTGTAAGCTGGCCCGTTATCGGAAATGATCCGTCACGGAGTTCCATACCGATAAATGACGTGCGTCTTGAAGAAATGGAGGATATTCTCCGTCTTCACTTCCCTCAACGGCACTACCTCTGCCCATTTGGAGAAGTAATCAGTCGTCGCCAAGATGAAACGATGTCCCCTAGACGATGCTGGTTCGATGGGGCCGACTATGTCAGTTCCCCACATTTCGAATGGCCAGCTAGCCACCGTTGGATGGAGTGGATTTGGATGCTGGTGGATAAAGTCCCCATGGATTTGGCATGAGTGGCATTGCTTCGCATATTCGAGGCAGTCCTGAATCATCGTGGGCCAGTAGTAGCCCAACCGCTTGATTTTCAACTTCATCTTTGGGCCTGCTTGGTGAGAACCGCAGAGTCCGTCGTGAACTTCCTGAACGACCCTTTTTGCCTCTTCAGGTCCTAGGCATCTCAGCCACAGAGAGTCAAATGACCTCTTGTACAGAGTATCGTTGACGAAGGCGAAAGACAGAGCTCGTTTTATAAGCTGATGTTTTGAAGACGCATCTTCGGGCGCTCGACGGTATTTGAAGTTGTCTATAAAGACTTCTCTCCAATTCTCGGCCTTTTCCCGGTCTTTTATTTGCAAGGTCATCTGCTCAGTCGCTTCTTTTTCTTCGGATGATTCCGGAGATATTTTTGCTGGGGCGAGCACCCGACGGCTTTGTACCACGATTCTTACGTCGTCGAGGTTCTCATCAGCCAGTTCCTTAGCGAGCTTGGCCAACGCGTCTGCTTTGCTATTTTCCGCGCGCAGTATACTTTCCAAAGTACAGGAAGGAATTTGAGCGAGTAGTTGTTGTACTTTCTCGCCGTACCTCACCAGCTCAGGTTTGCACGTTTGGTAGTCGCAATTTACTTGACTAACGACCAGCTGAGAACCTCCGTAGATGAGGAGATTCTCAATCCCCATGTCGATGGTGATCTTGAGGCCTGCTATCAAAGCTTCATACTCGGCTTCATTGTTCGTCCTTGGTTCTGTTAAGGAGAAAGCAAAGAGCATTATCCCTCCTTGTGGAGTTACAAAGATGAATCCTACCCCCGATTTGATTATCGGGGTACTTTGTTTGCGCTTCTTCATGGAAGATGCTCCATCGAAATAAAGCTCCCATCGGGTATCACCACCATTGATCGTGTCAAACGCATGTTCATCTGGCAGATCGCAATTCAGAGGAGAACCGGCAGGTACTGGATGCTCAGCAAGGAAGTCGGCGATAGCTTGGCCTTTCACTGCCTTGAGAGGCTGATAGGTTATCGAGAACTCCATCAAGAGCAGGGCCTATTTAGCGAGTCTCCCTATCAATATGGCCTTTGACATTAGATATTTGAGGGGGTCCACCTTTGATATAAGACGGACTTCATGCGCCAATGCATAGTGCCTGAGTTTTGTTATCACAAAGATTAATGCCAGGCAGTGTTTTTCGATAGGGGAGTAATTGCTTTTTGCCCCCAGAAGAACTCGACTCAAATAGTAGAGCGCTCTCTCCTTCCCTTGGTCATTTTCTTATGCCCATAATGCGCCTAAGGAATTTGCAAGGGCTGTTGTATAAAGAATAAGGGGCTTTCCCTTGACTGGAGCAGCTAACACCGGCGGGTTCTGCAGGTACTGCTTGATCTCATCCAGCGCGCTCTGGCATTTTTGATCCCAGACGAATGGAGTTCCCTTCTTCATCAGGTGGCTGTAAGTACGGCACTTGCCTGACAGGTTGGCGATGAACCGTGGATGTATGCGAGCTTCCCTTAGAGAGACCGCAACTGTTTGAGAGTTCTCGGCGGAGGCATTTCCATGATCGCCTTGATCTTAGATGGATCTATTTCGATACCTCGGTGTCGGATGATGAATCCCAGGAATTTACCTGAGGAAACTCCGAATGCGCATTTGAAGGGATTCATCTTCAAATTGTATTGCCGAAGGCGTTGAAATACGGTCTTCAGATGCTCTAAGTGTTGTTCGTATGACATGTTCTTCACTACAAGGTCGTCGATATAGCATTCGACGATTTCATGTATAAGATCATCGAAGATCTTTGTCATGGCCCTCCGATAGGTGGCACCGGCATTCTTTAAACTAAAAGGCATAACTTTGTAGCAGAATATACCCAAAGGAGTCCGGAAAGCGGTGTGCTTCTGGTCTTTGGAATGCATCTTTATCTGATTGTACCCTGATGACCGTCCATGAAAGAGAAAACTTCATGAGTGGACGTATTGTCTATCATCAGCTCAGTGACCGGCACTGGGAAATCGTCCTTCGGGCAGGCTTTATTGAAATCTCGGAAGTCCACACACATGCATACTGTCCTATTTTTCTTCATTACCGGGACGATGTTGGTGACCCAGTCAGGATACTGTACCTCCTGGATAAACCCAGAATCGATCAGCTTCTTGACTTCGGCGTTAATGCTCATTTCAAGCTCGAGCCGCATTCTTCTCGGCGCTTGTTTGACTGGCTTGATATCCGGGGATATTGTTAATTTATGCACTGCAATCTCTGGATCTAATCCTGGCATTTCGGAATAGTTCCATGCGAAGCAATCTCTATGCTGTAGAAGCACGTCTTTTAACACAGCCACCCTTTCTTCAGATAGCAGCTCGCTGACGAATGTCGATCGCGGGTCATCTGCCGACCCCAACTCAATCTTCTTGAGGTTATCTGCAGTAGTATGTATGCCATCTTCTAGTTCTTTCGGAGCTGGTGGAAATTCTGAGATCACCTCATTGTCATTGTTTTCGAAGCACCAAGGGAGGTCGTCCCTATCCTCGGGCCCTTCTCTTGATATCGTTATCATATGACAGGTACGAGCTCGCTTCCAAGACCTTCGTGGATCTGGTTCTGCTCTTGTGGCTTTGGGTTCATGCTTTTGTGGTGGCGTCACCCTCCAGCTGCTGGATAAAACAAACCTGCCTTGCTGGTACTGGTCTTCCATCCAGTGTTTAAAGGTGAAGCAGTCTTCGATAGGGTGTCCTATGGCTCGGTGATAAGAGCAATAGCCCGGATGAGTGACCTCGTTAGCTTGCTCAGGATGTTTAGACTCCGGAAGTGTGATCATTCGGTGCTTCATAGCGAGATCGAGTATTTTTTTCGTCTTTTCTTGAGGGAAGGAATACGCTCGACTCATCTTCTTCATGAGGGACAAGCCCGGACTGCGCAATACCCGATCACATGACTCTTTAATCCTGCGTCGTTGCTGTCGGCTCCTTTTTCCGCCTTTTGACTTATTTCTACCTCTGCGTTGGGCCTTTTGCGCAATGGGTCGACAGGGAGGAGCATCTTCGTCTTTTGCAGCCTGTTGAAACAGACGTTGCGTCCTGGCTTTCTTGTAGATGGCCATTTCGCGACTATGGTCGTCCTGAGCTTTTTGACCCGCTTTCCTGATAAGCTTATCCATTTGTTCTTCAAATGACAGACTCGGCACTTTGATTGCAAGATCTAGTTTTGATGAGGGGTTAGCATTTCCCGACTGGGCGTCCTCTTCCTCATCGAAGTTATATATGGCGTAGCTACCGTGGGCTCGCTCCCGTTTCCCGGATCTCACATATTTAAGCTCGAGCGTTTCCATTCTCCCGTTGGGCAATTTGCGCTGGGTCTCAGGGACATCCCAAATCCTGTTGTAGAATCGAGCTTGTTGGATAGTCTGTTTTAAGGGTACCCCTTGGCACTTCAATAGTCTTTTCAACCCGTCTGTGTGGTATCTGGGCAAACGGATGTGTTGGAGCCTGTCGAGTGTAGAATCCGCGGCATGCCAGATTTCTTTCTCTACTCTTGTTTCCATGGATCGGTAGAATAGGATCGCCTTTTCACCCTTTTGCCTAGGAGGGACGTAAAACGCCTGCAGGTCCTGCACATTGTAAGCTTCAAGAGTGTCAAGGTCTTTGTAGTGTCCCCGCGGCACCATGGTGATTTGCAAACTCTGATCATCGCCAGGGGATGCTTGTATTGACGGCCGACTGGAGAACACGACATTAACCTCATCTTCCGAGTCACTTCCGAAGATCAACATGGGGGCGGACGGTCCCGGGTTGTTGCGTCGAGACGGACCAGCGTAAACTATCTCTTCTTTTTCTTCGGTATCGGAAAATAGGGATGGTGGCGGCGGCTTTGTTCTTCAGCTTGCGACACCTTTCTGTATCCTCGAAGTCTGGCAAAAAGTACTTTGCATCTTCGTACTTGCGGACTTCGTTCACGGAGAATGGGTTCAGCTCGTCTGTTACGGTATACTCAAAACCATCCTTAAAGTACTTCATACACTGATGCTGTGTAGAAGGGATGATGTTGTACTCGTGTAACCAAGGACGACCGAGCAAGGCATTGTAGCAGGTTTTGGCGTCAATGACGTGAAACTTGATGTCCGTGACGAGTAGTCCGAAGCGTAATGTTAATATCACAGATCCGAGAGTCCGTGATGACTGGGAGTCGAAACCGGAGATGGTAATTTTGTCACGAGCGAGATGCTGCACGCTCATGCAGATTTCCTTCAACACCCGAACATTAAGGAGATTGACGGAGGATCTATTATCAACCAGGATTTTGCTTATCTTGATATCGTGGCAATATTCAGAGACGTATAGGGGACGGTTGTGGTCGCACGTCCCGAGGAGAAGGTCTTCGTCACCGAAAGTGATGTCGGCCGTGTGCATTTCTTCCAGTTCATCCTTCATCCTTTCTTCGGCGAGGAAGGCTTGGAATTGTTCGGGCTCTTGTAACGCCTTGATTAATGAATCTCTTGCTTCCTTTGATAATAGGAGGGCGTCGGGAATGCTGAGCTGTGAGGGTAGTTTCCTTAGGTGTGCTAGGATGTTATAGTCCACCTTACCTTTACTGGGAGGGTCTTTGGCAGTCAACTCTTTCATGACCTGGTCATCTAAGGTGATATCCTCAATGACCTTCTCTTTTCCCTTATCTTTTCTATTCGCGGGTCCGAGATTCTTTTCCGGGAGCGTGCGATTGCGCAGCTGAATGTTTTCGCAGGCCTCTGGTTCTTCCTTTCTCCCTAAGACGGACTCTTTAAAGAGAGGGCCCAAAGCCATTTCCTCATCAGAGTCGCTCCCAAAGGTGAGAACCTGTGATCCTCCGGCATTAACCCTATGACAGTTGCCGGTAGTTCTTTTGTGCCCGCCGGTAGTTCTTTCCTGCTCCCGACGAGTTCTGCGTTTCATGCGCTTAAAATGTTGCCGATGAGCAACATATCCTTGCCACCATATCTTAAAAGCGTCGCACTCTTCCGTAGGGTGTGAAATCTTCCGATGATATGAGCAATAATTAGGGTGCTTCTCCGCCCCATTGAGCGTGTTTTCTTCCGAGGGTGGTAGCTTCATTCCCATTGACATAGCTTTGGCAAACTTTTTCCTCGTCTTGAATATGTTTTTATCCGCATTGGATATCTTTTGATCTGGCGGGAGTGCTTTGACTCTTTCGTTTAGTCGCTTGCATTTGGCTCCTTCCGATGCGGCCATCTCACGCTCCCGATCGGCTTTACTTTTCAAACTAATCTCGTCTAGAAAGGCGTCGATCATTTCATCTGTCGGCCATACAAGTTCTGGCTCAGGGTGTGCCCCCAGTTTCTCAGTGCCAGGAATTTTTCCATCATCCGTAAACGAGTGGGAGATCACATGACAACTCGCCACATATCCCTCGGATTGATCCGACGAGCTTTCTCCATCATCTTCCTCCTGAAAGACATGGTTGAGGAACTCTTGCAGTGTGACGGGAGTTCGCGCCTTTTGATTGTACTCTTCCAGCGCGTCAATCTGTTTCTGCAAATCCGTGCGCTTGTCTCCAGGCTTCACGGGCTTCTTGGATTTCTTCTTCTTTTTCTTCGAAGATTTTGATGGTTGGGTATGAGTACTTGGGCCATCACCACCGCTCTTTGTAGTTGGATGCGGCTTCAGCATCCGTTCGATGATTTGAGGTTCAAGCGGGTTCTTCCATTCGACCGCTGGGCACGCATGAAGATCACTCAGCATCCTTTTGGTTTTAGCTGATAGCACGACCTCCCATAGAGCTTCTTCAATAAAGGAACAAGTTGCCCCTGGTGCGTCTGTCTTCTTAGGAGTATGCGGCTGTGGCGGGTTCACCTTCCACTTTTCGGACAGCGCAAACTTTCCCTGGAGGTATTGATCCTCAATCCATCCTTTGAAGACGAAGCAATCCTCAATCGGATGGCTTACTGTTTGATGGTAAGGGCAATAATTGGGGTTATTCACCTCAGTGGGTTGTAGCGGTCGCCTTGGGTTTGGCAAGTTGATAAGCCTGTTGCGTACGGCCAGCTCGAATAACCGTTTTGTCTTATCCCGTGGGAACGAGTAAGGGTGCTTCATCTTCTCATTATAATACCGGCGTCTTTCTTCCAGTTGATCCGCTAGCTTTGGGGCATTGGGTTGCTGCTGAGCATTCGCGACGAAGGTTGCCTTCCCTTTACCCTTGTCACTCTGAGGCTCCGGCTTCGGGGGAGACGGTCTGTGACCCATCTGGGCCAACTTGTCGATTAAAGCCTGGAACGTGGTTGGCTTAAAGAACATCATGAACTGGGAGATAGTTGCATGAGGGTCTAGGGTTCCCATGAACATGCCCACCGCGGGCGCTTCCTCAATGTGTTGTTCGCATTTCGACCACAAATTTCGCTAGCGTATAGCGTACTGGACCCACGTTTCTCTTGGTTTCACCCTGGCATTAATTAATATTGTTATCGGAGTGCGTTCGCTGGCGCTTGCGAATCGCTGAGTGAATAGCAATTCCATTTCAGCGAACGTCTTGATGGAATCGTTCGGGAGTTCTGAATACCATTCGAACGCCGTTTCTGATAAGCTGCCCACGAACTAGCGAAGCAACAGTTTATCATCACCGCCGGTGTTACCGCAAAGGGCCCTGAACTGAGCAACATGTTGGTGGGTATTGCCTGTCCCCTTATACACATGGAATTTCGGTATTGTATAACCCGGCAGATATTTGATTTGGTCGTACCAGCTTGGATACGGTCGTCCCGTTTTTACGACTTGACCAGCTTCCTCAGTCGCCTGATGAACCCGGATCTACTGGGCTATATAGTCGTCCAAGTCAGCCTTGGAGATTGTCTCCTCCTTGGTTGTGGACAGAGCAGGCGGAGGATTTGACGTTTCTCCCCTGTCGTCTTCAAGAACGATTGGAGGATCTTCAGCAGGAGGCTCTTACTGGATCATCAGACCCACCATGTCCTAGAACAGAAGGGCCATTCATTGTATATTGGCCGTTTGTTTCGCAGCCTCTTTATCTTTCTTTTCCAATATCCTCCGAAGAAACTCAGCGTCGGTTTCCTGCTCTTGTCGCTGATCCGAGGACGCTTCGGGGCTTTCTTTCGGCCCAGTAAGCGCGGCCATTGCGATCATCATTTCCTGGAGCTTCTGCTGTTGCTCCTGAGCTTTGGTTACCGACCGTGTAAGCGGTCTATGCCCTGTAGACGTGCGGCTATCTTCCTTTCCCGACACCATGTATACAGTATGGACCATTATGCCTCCAGACTTAGGGCGTCTGGGCTCAGCGCCTTTAGCTTTCGTCGCAGTCCTAGGGATCTTCTCCGGCCTCCTCTTTTTATGAGCAGTGGAAGTTGAGGGGGCCGTTGAGGTGGGCACCCAGACAGCTTTTCGTGGCTTAGCGTGATGACTGACTTCCTGTTGGATTTTCAGCTTCTTATGCTGGCGGGAGAAATTTTGATCGATCACCGAGTCTCGGGTCTGCTGCCAGACTTTATAGATTTTGGAAGACAGTCGTTGAGGAGATTGGGGCTGTTCTGGCTTTATTTCCACGGCCTTTTTCAGCGGAGGGGGAGACCTCCTTAGCGTCGCGGCAGGAGAATTCCTACGCACCTTATTCAGCATCTCAAAGCTGTTCTTAGTTGGAACAGCAGCATTAACTTTTGTCGTCGGGGCTGGAGGAGTTATCCCAAAAGGGGAGTTGCCTCCGGCCTTCCTCACTCGGCGCCAGTAGCGACGTCGAGCGTGCCGTGCTGATGGAATCGGCTCGGTGAAGGCGATAGCCTCGTCTTGCCCCCTGTGTAGGTGGGGGGTCGCTGCTGGTGTCAGCCTGTTAAAGACCGATGTCCTTTGGGTAGCAGGAGCGGGAGCTGGAACAATCAATCTTGTAAAAACCGACTTTTTGGCAGGAGAAGCCGCCTTGACGACTTCAGGAGCAGGACTGGTTATTTTCTTAGGAGCAGCCTTCTCTGGGATTGTAGGCCCCATTGCGAATCCATAGGAGTTCTGGCCCAGTCTGGAGAAGACCGAGGCGCTGGTGTTGGGCGACCAGTTGAGAGGGGCCGCGGTAGGTGTAAGCCGATCAAAGAACAACTTCTTGGGAGCTTCCGGTGTCAGCACAGGAGCAGTGAAGCTCGTTGGCGGGAGCATGGTCCCGAAAAACAACTCGGTGGTGGCTTGAGTGACCTGTTCCACGGGCATTATGAACAGCGAAGCAGCTTGGGGCCCGTAGGCTATACCTCCTGGCGAGGCGGAGCGCCGGTTGCAGTTGCAGTTGCAGTTGGAGCATTTCACACAAGTGGAAGCTATTGATTCTTTGCTTTCTGCAATAAGCAAAACGCCAAATCTTCGTACCTTGAAACCCAAGGGCAACCATTAGCGAGCCGTGTTTGGTTCACGAACACGACACACGAAGTGTGGAGTGGAAAGAGGAAAAGGTCCCACCGGGCGTGCCAGAATCTGTTCTCCTCTGAAAGACGGCGCGACGGACGTCTTGCCTGAAATTCGGGGCAGATGCTAATTGGTGCTATCCGTCCACTTCTCCGAAGATGCCAAGTTGATTTATGGCACCATGTATCGAAGGTTTAAACGGATGCGGCCGATGTAGCAGACTTCGTCAGATTCCCCCTCGCTTGAGGGGTTTTTGATTGTGGGGACGCTTTTCCCTGCAGGCGCAAGCCCCTGCAGTTAATTACGCTACCGCATTGCGGTAACAACTTTCTCCTTCTCCATATGGTCACTTCGTGTCGTGTGTGTTTATTTTGTGTTTGGTTGCCCGTGGATTGTATACGGAGACTGAGTTATGTCGTCGCCCGTAGGGCGTGGACTAGTCCAGATCCGTATTATCTTAGATTTGGGTTTGGGGGTTTGGGTTTAAGGATATGTTATTCTCGTTTGAGACTAAGATCGACTTAAACGTTTGTTAAGGATACGTCAGCCTAGTTTTTAGACTAAGATCAACTTAACGGGATCGTTTAGATCCGACAAGAGAGCAATTAAGGGAGCCCTGTTGTTTAGTTTAGTGACATTGCGGTCGATAGGTAGTTTAAGGACATTGCGGTCCAATGTTAGTTTTAAGACATTGCGGTCAAGGTTAAGGACATCATAGTCCGTGGATTTAAGGACTCCACAGTCCGGCGTTAGTTTTAAGACATCACGGTCAAGGTTAAGGACCTCATAGTCCATTGTTAGTTTTAAGACATTCCGGTCAAGGTTAAGGACATCATAGTCCGAGGATTTAAGAACTCCACAGTCCGGTGTTAGTTTTAAGACATCTCGGTCAAGGTTAAGGACCTCATAGTCTATGAGTTTAAGGACCCCACAGTCCGTATCAATGTATGGTCATCGGGACCCGCCACCTCTTTGAAGACGTTGAGGAATTACAACGCCAAGTATCAAAAGAGTGAAGAGATGCACCCTTTAACCAAGGTAGATTAAATAGTCTTCGGCCTAATTTGGGACCAAGACCAATTAATTATGTTATAAGCCCATTAGCCCAGTTAAGTTTGAATTGAGGACTTATGGCCAGCTTGGGCTAAGTCCAATCATATTTAGAATATTGGCTTTCTGTTGGTCCATTGAAGGAGAGGCTTTGCCTCTAGAAACTTAGCCAATTGGGCTAAAGTTAGTGTTAAACACTAAAGACCAACAGTGTTGAACACCGGGAGTGAGATTGACAAGTTAGTATTTAACACTAAGAGATAGTTAGTGTTAAACACTAGCAACAGGGCTTTCAAATTAGTGCTTATACACTGAAGCAAATCAATGTTAAACACTGGCAATGGAGATTTCAAATTAGTGTTTAACACTAAGGCAGATCAGTGTTAAACACTGGAAACAGGATCTTCCAAGTTGGTGTTCAACACTAAGCAAGTCAGTGTTAAACACTGTAAATAGAGTTTTTCAAATTAGTGTTTAAACACTGAGAAAACCAGTGTTGAACACTGGACATAGAGGTTTCAACTTTAGTGTTAAACACTAAGGCAAGAGGGGTCACGTGGTAGCACGTGAGAGCGCCCTCAATTCATTTTATTCTGCCAAAAGTATTGAATACTTCGAAGCATCACGTGCTGTCACGTGATGGGGATTTGGATGGTCATCTGTTTATAGGAGAAGGAAAAGCATCACGTGCTGTCACGAGATGGGAATGTGGGTATTTGGCTGTTAAAGCTTTCGCCTAGGGGTCACATGGTAGCATGTGAGGGCGCCCATAGCTTCTGTTTCTTTTGCTTTCGCCTAATGTGCTTCTGGGGTCACGTGGGACACGTGAGGCATTGCCTTGAAGTTCTTTTCTGTGGATCTTTACAAGAGTCACATGGTAACACGTGACTCTGGTTCTTTTTTAAAGATCTGTTAATCTTTTAAGAATTAAATTCTTCGTAGGGCTAAACCCTAGCAATAAACTTTAGAGGAATTAAATTCCTATTTCCTTCTGAAGACTTATATTCTTGGATATGGTTAAATCCTAATTTCTTTTCTGGAGGAATTAAATTCCTCATGTATGCAGAGAATTAAATTCTGTCATAGGATGAAACCCTAATTTCTTCTTTTTTAAGGGAATTAAATTCCTGTGATTTTGAGAGAATTAAGTTCTCAATTAGGGTTAAACCCTGGTTCTGTCCATTTTGAAGGAATTAAATTCCTATAACATAGGGTTAAACCCTAATTTTACCTCAAAGGAATTGAATTCTTATAATTCTGTGAGAATTAAATTCTCAAAACTCAGTTCTTCCTCTATATTTTGGATCTGCATGGCAGGATCTCAACCCAATGAGAATTAAATTCTCAATTCATGGGGAGATGTGCACTTTGCAGATCCTCTGCTAGTGAAAGAACTAAGTTCTTCTTTTATATAAGAGTTAAACTTTTTGAGAATTAAATTCTCTTTTTTAAGCCTCTCCCTTCTTACCTAAGGTTTTCTTTTGCAGAGGATCAAATTCTTCCCAAAATCTCAAGGCTCTATTTCTTTCTCTGTGTGTGTCTCTGTATCTCTGTATCAAAAGAAAAGGTCCAAAGGTCTCCAAAAAAAGGCCCCTCTCTTCTTTTCTTGGTTCCTATTTATAGGAGAAGGAAAAGAATCAATCTGCTAAGTAAATCTCTCATTGAGAGATTTGATTTATATTTATCATTAATCTGGGCCTTTAGATTGTTAGGTGAATTTTATTCACCATTAGATTTTAAATCCAAAGTTATCTCTTTGTTATTACGGTTAGATTTAGGGGGAAAATCTTTCCAAGTCCAAGATTTTTCCATAAATTGGTGATATTTAATCACCTTTAGATTTTTAATCCAACGGTTTCAAATAATCATTCTCTTTTGGAAAGATTTGAATGCTCTTCAGAATTTAATTCTGTTAAATAAAGAGGCTTTGAAAGCCGGTCACGTGTGGCCACGTGACCCCTGGTCACGTGTAGGCACGTGACCCCTGGAACGGGCCTTTCTTCTCCTTTTGCGCTCTGTTCTCTGGTCGCTGCTCAGCCGTCACGTGCCAACACGTGACCCCTGGTCACGTGTGAGCACGTGACCTGTTTCTGGAGCTTTTTTCTTGATTTAATCAGGGAACGAATGCGTCTTGTGCCGCTGCTTTTAAATGTCACGTGTCAACACGTGACCGCTAGTCACGTGTTAGCATGTGATGCCTCCTCCGTAAGTTTTCCTGATTTTAAATCAGGAAACATCCTCATTGCCATCGACACACAACATTGAAATTCTTGAATTTTAGCAGGAAGGTTTGTTATTGCGGCCATCGACGTTTCCTTCCTTTAGACCACCCCTACAGGTTAGACACTGTTCATTTTGATGGTCATCAGGAGCTTCTTGGACCTCCAGCCCCATTGTCCGGAGAGGACGTGACTGCTCAATAGGATGGTTACAATAATGTGACCTTCGGGATGGATCCGACGAAACAGGTCAAACCACCATTTTGGAACAAGTTAAGCATTTTCTTCGAGCTTCCGTACTGGTCAACAAATTTTGTGCGTCATTGTCTGGACGTCATGGATATAAAGAAGGGAGTATCAGAGCACATACTCAACTTGCTTCTTTGTAAAGACGGGAAATCGAAAGACAATCTGAATACTCGGATGGATCTACAGGAGTGGGGAATAAGAAGTGAATTGCACCCTAGACCGGTAGCGGGTAAACCAGACAAGTTTGTACTTCCCAATGCCGCTTATCATATGTCACAACCGGAGAAGAAAATATTCCTGCAGGTGTTGCATGATTTGAAAGTTCCCACAGGTTTCTCAGGATCATTCAGCAAGAAAATAAAAATTGTGAAAGGCAAGATCGATGGGCTGAAAAGTCATGATCACCATGTTATCGTGGAGCACCTTCTTCCATTATCCCTCAGGACTTCTCTCCCCGAATTGGTTGGTATAGTAATCAACGACCTATGTTGTTTTTTCAGAGAGTTGTGTGCTAAAACACTGGAAGTTGTGACGCTGGATAAACTAGAAAATTCTATTGCGTTGATACTTTGCAAGTTTGAGCGTATTTTCCCACCGTCATTCTTCGATATCATAATACACTTGACGGTTCATCTTGCAACTGAGGCTAAATTAGCCGGACCGGTACAATATCGATGGATGTATCCCGTCGAGAGGTACGTGTAATATTTCGTTTCGCACAATTTTTAAAATTATTGTTGTCCTGTATGTTCGTATTTATTTATTCAACATATTTTCTTTAGGTACCTCTACACTCTTAAAAAGTATATACGCAATAAAAATCGACCAGAGGGTTCTATCATGCAAGGTTATCTTCTTGATGAAGCAACCGCATTTTGTTCCCGCTATCTGGACGAGAACATTGAGACGAGACTTAACCGGCCTCGAAAAATTCAAGACGGGCCATATGGTAAAGCCGATTATAATAGGGTAGACACTATGTTTATCAACAAGATATACCATTTTATCTTGCTTAATTGCGCATGTCTTGAACAAATTAGAGAGTAAGTTTTTTTGGATTAATTGTTATATTTGTGTTTGTGTGTGTATGAAATGATATAATATTAATGTCACCATTATTTGTCGAAAACAGAATTCATTTTAACGAGGTACGTGAGGGGCATCCTGATTGGAACGAAGAACGATTGGAAAAATATCATCAGGATAATTTTTGTGATTGGGTCACAGATCATGTAAATTATTCGAATAACATTTTATTGCTATCAGTTTTAATCTAAACTTATATCATTATGTATTTGTCGTAAAATTTGTTTTGTTAGATCCACGATCCGAACTTGTCTGCATCATTTGAGAGTGATTCAAGATATTTAGCTCAATTTCCTATTATGGAGGTTGCATATTATAAAGGATTTGGTGTCCTTGGATACAAATTCGAAGTTAAGGACATAGAAACAGCTAGAACCACTCAGAATAGTGGGATTGCGACGGTAGGATCGGACAGTGTGATTTATTATGGGTACTTAAATTGTATACTCGGCATCCACTATCCCGGACGATCAGAACCCTTTTATATATTCCAGTGTACTTGGTATGATACACGAACCGATACGGATAAGTGGAGAAGCAATCTTGGGACTTGGAAAGATGAATATGGATTGACCAGTGTGAACACACTTCGATTTTACGGTCAGGAAGATCCATTTATCTTTCCGAACCAAGCGTTCCAAGTATACTACTCACAGTGTTTGAAGCATCCAGGATGGAGTGTCGTATGCCGTTGGAAACCCAGGGATGTCTACGATGTCCTAGAATTCGAGGACAGCGATGAGGATGAAGAAGAGAGAAGGCTTAGAGTGCTCCGACCGTCTGTTTCGAAGGACGGGTTGTCTTCGGCCGATCATGAAGTTACGTGGGTTAGAAATGACATCGATGATGAAATCCAAGTAGATATGTATAATGCGCCCACAAAACGAAAAAGGTTATCAGTAATGTTATATTATTACTCCACATTTTACGATCTATACATATATAGTCAATACTTGTAATGATTGTCTAATGCGTCTATGAACCGTTTATCTAGATTTGATGACGATGACGGGAGCAGCGAGGGGCGGCATGAGCTCCAGCTGCGGCAACGGCAGAGGCAGAGGCAGAGCGGTTCTGCCTCCCGGAGAGCTACGTAGGGAGCTTCAGAGGGCCGGTCTTGCACCCAGATCGGAGACCCCTTCGGATGCCTCCTTCCATGTGGACTTTGCCACACCTCCAGGTATATTGCACGCATATCCATTTTGAATGTAATATTATAGTTATTCATGCCTGTTCATATCAAAATTACTTATATTGTCAATGTTTGATTGTCTAGTTGTTGGTGATGCGTCCACATCAGGGACAGAGGCCACTCCCGCTCCTCCAGATACGTTTATATATCATATAGTGCATGTATATTGATTTAGAATGCTATATCATAAATATACACACATTCCTTTTGCTCTTACTTAGATAGTAATTTTTTTTATTGTCTAGCTGTAGGTGGTGACACCACCGCACCTGCGGGTATGTTTATATATCTTATAGTGCATGCATATTGATTTAGAATGTTAAATTATTGATCTACACATTCTTTTTGCAATTACTTATATAATCTATTTTTAATTGTCTAATTATAGGTGGTGCGTCCACATCTGATGCAGGGGCCACTCCTGCCACTTCCGTACCCTCCGCATCGTCTGTAGGTTAGTATGAATAAATATAAAATATTTATTCATTTTACATATCCTCTATAAAATAAATATGAACTTCATGGAAATTTAGCGTCAATATTTATTTTCTAGTTGGAGGGGATGCGTCCGCATCCGGGACACCGGCTGTTCCTCACCGGAGGAACTATCGTCCCGCTCGTGCTGCTGCCCGGGCCCAGGCTCGTACTTTAGTCACCGGAGGTATATATCACACTTCAATTTTCGTTTAACCTTAATTTCTTAATACAACTTTGTCTTAATATTGATTGTCTTGATATTTCTTGCAGACGCAGGGCCTCCCCATCCCCAGAGGGGGACTCGAGGCCCGAATTAGTCCCATAGGCTGAGGCCTGACAGAGCTAGGGGGAAGGCAGCATTCCCCCTCTTTTTTACCCTTGATTATCGCTATACCGGTCCTCATGCCGAGAGGTTCGGCCGGTATATGGGGGATGAGAGCCGGCTCGTGAAGAACTATCCACTTCACGTTGAGTGGGGCGACCAGCACCGGCGCTCATTCGTCCTCTTCTTTGATCAAGCTTGAGTATTAATATATATTTTCATTTGATTTATTCAATATATTTATTATTAATACTTTCAGTCTAATAACAATGTTTTTTTTGTATTTTCAGTTGGATTACGATTTTCAGCCTGTACCCGACCCTGATCACCCTGGGAGGGTGCTCGACCTTCATGCTCTGTACAATGGCCCGATGAAGAACATGCAGACCAAAGTCCGATACAACAGGAATGAGCTGAAGGCCGACTGCTACTCCCTGTGAATGGCGACCCCTGAGGCAGAGAGAGCGGCCCTCCTATCTACTCCGGCCTTTGCGAGAGTCGACGTAGAGACATGGTCTCTATTGTGCGAATATTTCGACTCTCAACGCAAACATGTATGTATTTTAAATGTAATTCATTGTTTAGTATATATTTTATTTTTTTGTGTTCCTTAATTAGAAAACTAAATGTGAACGTGTTGTGCAGAAATAGGCCGGTCAAAATATAGAGAACAGGAAGTCGACGAAGAGGGGTCGCCCCACTTATACAGGTGGCTCGAGGAATATTACTCGAGCCATGGAGTTATCGGTAAATTACAATAGACCGGCCTTTGTGATATAATGCAATATTAAGAGTTATTTTCTAATATATCTAATATTAAGAGTTATTTTCTAATATTGCAGACAGTTCAGACCCTGGAGCAAGGTGGTACACCGAGCCTGCTGTCCGCATATCTTGCTGTCCACGGCACCTCGACAGATCAAGCCACGGGCGAGCTTCGATACCCCGACGTCGCTACCCAGGAGTATTGCGTAAGTGTTAATATTTATTCAACCCCTATTTGAAATTTTAGTTTTGGAAGGTTCAAATTTAAATAATATACTTATATTTTACTGGTTAATGTGGGTGTAGGAGCGGGTGGTTGAGCAGGCCGAAGCATCGGGGATCGATTTTACCGGACAGAGCGATCCGATGCCGCTGACCCCAGTCCTGGACGCCGCACATGGAGGGCACCACGGGGGTTGGGAGAGAGGCCGGGGACTGGGCCCTAGCAGCGCCCATATGAGGTTGGACTCCACCCCGGCGGTTACTTTCTCCGTCTCCAGTGAGCGACGTGTCCAGCAGGAACTGGAGAGCTTGAAGGCCACCGTTCAGGAGTTGAAGGAGATGCTGGTATGTATACTACTTAATAGTAAAATATCATGTCATATTATAGATATCAACATATCCAATATTAGTACGTAGCCTGAGCTTATTTGGTTGTAGACTTAGCTTTGATTAATCATACATACATATCTAATTAAAATAAACTACGGTTTTCCAAACTAGATATCCAAATGGGGTTTCAAAATAACTTGATAATGATACGAATTTGAATAATACACAGTTCTTACTCGCTTATTACACACGTTAGGTCCAGACGCGACAGGATAATCGGCCGAGCCTCCACATGCATCTTCTTCGGCTGCGGCTCCGCAAGCTACTACATCGGCTGCGGTTCCGCAGACAACTCCTATAGCTCCACCGCCCGCTCAAACTCCCGCAGCTGTATCTCCGCAGCCACTACCTCGACGGCGGCTGCGCAGACCACATCGCCAGCTCCACAGCCCGCTCAGACTCCCGCACGCTCTGCAATGCAAGATTTATTGACCGAGGAGCAGGCACGCCAGATTCTGGCGTTTATCAGAGATGGAGCTGGACCGAGCTAGCGTAACTTTTTGATTCTTATATTGTAAACATGTATTTATTTATATGATATATATTGTACTAAATTTTGGACGATATTGATATTGGTGGTGTTTGCGTGTTTATATTGATATCATATTCTGCTTTTTGGTTTCTTTTGTGTATATTATGCGTGAGATGTGATTATGAATACTGCGATATATGTTCTGCGTGATGATTAATTTTATATATGATCGATGTATATATTATTGTGCACAGGGCGAGAAAAAAATAGACAGCCCTTTTTTAAAAAAATAACCTGATAATGTGTACCTACGGATTTAACCATAGGGCCCACCATTGCCCCTACGGATTAATCCGTAGGGCCCAACTATGTACCTACAGATTTATCCGTAGGGGTAAAATATCAGGATACCTGATATTTTGCCCCTATGATCTCAGTATTAGGGGTTAAGCTTGCCCCTACGGATATATCCGTAGGGGCAAAAAAAATGCCCCTACACAGGTATCCGTAGGGGCAAAATATCAGGTATCCTGATATTTTGCCCCTACGGATATGTACCTACGCACTTAGCCGTAGGGGCAACTACTGGGCCCTACGGATAAGTCCGTAGGGATACCTAATCCATTTTATAAAACCGTAAATAAAATAAATTTTTTGTCCCTACGGTCTAATCCGTAGGGAAAACGGGACCTACAGATATATCCGTAGGGGCAAATTCAAGGCTTCGACTTGCACCTACGGCGTTTGTACCTACAGGGTATTTTCGTGCCCCTATGGATATACCCATAGGGGCAGTGGTTTGCACCTACGGCTAAATCCGTAGGGGCAACCCTTATTTATAGTAGTGATAGTATACTATCTAGTTTGTCTTTATCATCACTATTGCATGTTGATAGAGCCCATAGGATTCTTGCTTGACTATCAGCATTATGATGGCGACCATATATATGGGAGCTGAGGGTCTATAAGAAAATCCTTAAAAGTCCCTAGTCGTGGGAGTTTCGAGACTGGGCATCGATACTCCAGTGTCGACTAGTGTATACTGATTGATACCTGACGAGGGGTGGCGGCCAGGTCTCACAAGCCATTGGTGTTAGTTTGTTCATCTAAAATAGTATACAGGTGCTCATTGGGTTATGAGTACATTGGACGGACTCGCCGGGAACCTGCTAGTTGGTATTATACCTTTTGTCAGATAGCAGTTCCCAGGTGACATGTGTACAGGTTAGTCTGTTGACCTAAGATCGTCATTTGTCTCGTGTGAGTTCCCACTGTGCTTTGATTACTACCCTACCATGGCTTAAAGGAGTCGTGCAAACAGGTTTTAGTTGGGTACAGTCCCGAGCTACATGGAGGCAGTGAGCGGATCGTCAGGGGTTCGCCTCTTCCGGTATTGGGGGTTGATGTCGCGTTGTGCACGGGTGGCCATCACCAGAAATCCTCGGCCGTGGAAGACGAGAATTACTGATCAAGGATCGATAGTTTCTCAGGTGGTGATGGGTTTCATACCGACACTAAATGTCGCGTTATTAGGGGGTTTGACTTTATCCTCCCTCTAGACTCGATATGCGATACTCTTAGACGAACAGACCGGACTGTACGGATATTGTCACTGTCAGGCTCAGTAGGGGTTTGGATGAGTTTGCTCGTCGGCCTTCCTTTTGCTCAATACCTGGGTAGCCATTACGTACAGTTAGTGCCGCTGCTGTGCTTGTGGTTAAACCCACTGCCAGCGTATTGACGAGTCTTTAGAGTCCCACACAGAGGGTTTTCACGGTTCAGACGATATGGTGTAGACGACGTATGTTGGTACATACAGGTGTCCGATTAAATATGTGTACAGGCTCTACAGACTTTAATCGGACGGTTGATAATACTAGTAGCTTAGGATTAAGCTGGATTATTAAATCGGGTTTTGATTTAATAATTTATATATGTATTTGTACATATATGTATTCTAGTATATTGTTCACTATTCATTTTCTCTCTTTGCTATTCGTATTTTTGTATGAATACGCGTATATGTATTTCGATACGTGTACCGGGTTGTATTCCGTATTTATACGGAATAGCTTCTAGAAGTTTGGCCACCTCATTAATTGATTTTCATTTTAGAAAATTAATTTGGAAAATGAGGTGGAGGGTGAGTTGGTATAAGCATGGTGAGGCATGTAGAGATGTATGTCATGCATTTTTTTATTAGTTAAATGAGATGAGATATTTTTTGTTGCTTTATTGGAAAATGGAGGCTGCCATCATTC
The DNA here is from genome assembly GCA_030015575.1 of Agapanthus africanus. Classification (NCBI taxonomy): domain Eukaryota; kingdom Viridiplantae; phylum Streptophyta; class Magnoliopsida; order Asparagales; family Amaryllidaceae; genus Agapanthus; species Agapanthus africanus. The sequence goes on along the minus strand of CM057349.1, from coordinate 450,178,099 downwards.
TAGTGGGGCTTGCTCATTTTCTTTACTTATCTCATTCTCATTCTCACTCTCATTGGGAGACTTAGCACTTTCTTTAGTTGCTCATGCCACTTGGTTTCCTCACCTCCTCTTTATCTTCTATGGTTGCTCTTTTGAGCATTTGTGTTGAGAGAAAAATTATAGTGACACATTCCTACACCTCCACTCTCCATTGCTAGCAACCTTGGAGCGTCGGTTGCCTCGTTTGGCGAGGCTGGAGCTTGCGTCGTTTCCCTCAGGCGGATCATCGTAGATGGAGGAAGACCGGCAACCAAACTCGATTCGCAACCACTAGGAGCTTGGGATGAAAGTTGAAGACCAAAGGACACGGATCAACTCGGTATAACCATTCCTAACTCTTTATATTGATTGCTAGTATAGAGTTTAGGGTAGATCCGGGCATCTAGGGTAGATCCGGGTTTTTAAAATTTTTGTTCTACATTTGGCCACGGTTTGATGGCCAGGGCGTTGCCGTAACCCAACAGGATGCTACCCGCCGACCTAGCAGGATGTCTTAGCTCGGAAAAAAAGAAGCAGTTTAGATTGCAGGGAAGCTAAAATCTTTATTTATTAAAGAAAATGCAGATTCGTTGATACAGTTTAAAATCTCTTGCATTGAATGACCGGATACGACAGGTGCTTTTGTTGCTTGGACTCGGGTCAGTCGGTGACGACCATGATCTGCCCAATCGTCAGCTTTTCGGCTTTAAGTTGGTCGGCTTGCCCTGCCTGCTTGATGTTTGTCTCGCAGGTATTTTGCTAAATGACCGGAGTGGATCAGCTCCTCGATGTAATCATGCAGCTGTTTACAATCCTCGGTCAAGTGTCCTTATATCCGATGATAGGCACAATACGGGCCACGGAGTCGCTTGCCCGACTTTCGTGTCATCGGTAGTAGCTTGAAGAATTTTTCGCTCTTCACTTCCTTTAGCAGGTCGGCCTGTGAGACATTGAGAGGCGTGTACTCGTGAAACCTCGGAGTATAAGGTTTCGACCGATCAGCCTTTTTCTTGTCTTCTTCCCGGTCCCTTTTCTTTTAGTCTGTCCGGTCTCCCCGGGAAAGATGAGCATTAACCTCTGATTCGAGCTGGATTTTCCGTTCGGTCCAGACTTTTACCTCGGCCAAGGTCTTAGGTTGCGCTAGTGGAAAAGAGCGGAGCCACTCTTTGTTCCTAAGACCAGACCTCAGGGCGATTATGACTGTCTCATCCCGATGCTCAGGTACTTCCGGGAGAGCATTGTAGAACCGGTTGATATAGCCTTTGAAAGATTCCATGCCCTCGTTCTTGATGGTGAATAGGTAGTCGACCGTCCTTTTCTGTTGTCGGTTGTCGATGAAGTGGACGAGGAACTGAGTGGCTAGCTCGTCGAAAGTTGAGATTGAGCACGGAGTTAGACCGCGGAACCAGTCTCGCACGCCCCGGATGAAGGTGGTGGGGAAGGCTCGGCACTAAGCTGCATCCGAGTTATCTTAGAAGTTTATGCTCGCCGTAAACGCGTCCAAGTGGTCTTTCGAGTCAGGCTTCCCATCAAAAAGGGCCACTTTGGGCGGTTTGTTCCGGGATGAGATCTGCTCCTTCAGCAATTGCTCCGTGAAGGGCTTTGTGAAAGAGTCCGCAAAGTATCTCACCGATACACCGGTCGAACAGGTGGCGAGCCGCATGTCCTCGATTTTCTTCTCGAGGACTTTGATACACTACTGATACCCCGACGATTCTCCGTAATTAGATTGCTTGCTGTCCCCGTTTTGAGCTTGGGCTATGGTGTAACAACTCTGATTTTCTTGTACGAAATTTTTTAAGTTAATGTATAGAATAGAGCTTGCAAGTCTGAGTAAAATTTATAAGTTATTTTTGTTTAAGAACAGCAAGAAACAACTTGTAGCTCATTGGTAAAGTCTTGCACTGCTGTGACGTAGCCCCTATATTTGAATCCCATCATGCACATTATATTTTTTTTTCTGATTTTTCTTTTAAACTTTTGGGAAGCCCAAAAGTTTACACGTGCACTGAAAACAAAAATGAAAAGTCAGAGAAATCTAACATGTGAAAAATTATATTAACAGCGAGTAGAATACGTGGCAAGCATCCGACGGCTCCCCTCCTCAAGATGGCCGACGAGATAGGGGTTTGAGCCGGCGACGCCGGTCGGTCCGTAGGGAAAAGTCCCCATACTCTGCTAACTTGACCCTTGGCCTACCCGCATTACCCCTGCACTGTTTGTTTTCTTTGCAATTTAACAGAGAATTCAATTTCCCCAATTAATCTAATTTTTAATGCATTTTAATTCATTCTTTCAATTCCAAAACCCTAATTCCATACTATAAATACAACCCCATACCCTAGCCACTACTAATTCTGAAATCCCTAACCAAAATTATCAAATTTTTCTAAGTACAAGTGGAGTAGAAGTGGAGTTAGCCCAAGGTCAACTTCCGGCGAGGATCTACACAAGTTCCGGCGACCCCACGACGCCGCGAAGGCTACCACCTTTTCTTCTACCTCTCCTCCCTCTTTCTAGTCAGTAAGTCCCTCCCCATTCTACTCTTTCTTCTTAAAATGATCTTTTTCCAAAATATGTCGGTAAGTGGAGTTATACCGACATTTGATTCTTAAACCCTTGAAAATTCATCTTTCCTTAAACATTGCTCATTCATATTCTACACCTTAATGCTTAATCATGAAAACTAATAATTAAAAACAATTTTCACCTTAAAACGTCATATTATATAACTTTAACTTAGCTTTTACATGATAATACCATGAACTTCATATATTCATCTTTTAGTTTTTTTAATAACTATTACCTCTAGAAAACTTCACGAAGTAATGACCTACCCCTCGCATACACACATATTGACATAGCACGATACTCTTGAAATCCTATTTTTGTGTCAATTACAACTTTTCATTAAAATACCATGAACTATAAAAGCCCGGTTTTCTTTAGAATTGTATTTCAAATTCTTTGCGATTATGCCTCAACAACCCATTTTGGGGAACCTGCTATTGAATGGTATGGATTATCGCATATTCTCAGGCTAGTAGAGCGAGATGTAGACCTCCTCACGAAGCATTCGGTCTCGAAAGATTTTTAATACGATTTTTTAAGAAAAACGAGATATTCTAATTAATAATAAAATTAATTTTTATAATTATATAAATATTATCAAACTACATATTTTCAAGATATAATAAAATTTCATGTTTTCTAAAAATAAAAGAATGACAAGTTTCACTAAAATACCATCAAGTATCAATACAAGACAAGTCTTACACTAAAATACCTTGAACTATTCAAGCTATGTAAATATTTATTAATATACCTTACTCTTTAAAATTCAAATTCATGAAAACCCTAAATAATATAAATAAATACTCGAGATTTATTTTGAAAGTATATAAAATATTTTTCATAAAACCCCCTTGAGTTATATAAAATTACATTTAAGGACTTTAGTAAATATAGATTTAAGTGGGATCAATTCTCTTGAGCTTCAGGGAGTCAGAGAAAGCGAGTGCTTGATTATTTAAGGTAGAAAAACTTAACGGAGTTATCAATGGTAATTGTCTTGGAAAAAGATACAAATTCTGCCGTCCATGTGTAGCAGTTACCGATAACTCCCAAATCTAATTCAGGATCCAAATCTATTTTAAAGTGTCCGACTCAATCTGAGTTTAAGTCTAATCTGAATCCAATCCAAACATGAATCCAATTCAACACGAATCTAATATACCAAACATGAATACTTAAACCTGAACCTGAATACCAGAACAAGATCAACATGCAAACATGACTTGACCTGACCGAACTATGGCTATATCTCGACTTGATTACATGCTTACTTGATATATGCTGAACCTGATTACATGAACAACTTGTAACCATGGTCTCGGCAAGTCTGATAACTATAAATCAATACAATATACATTATAGGGTTTAACGGGGTAGATTGGTACGGAATGTGTTAAAAATGGCATGATGATGGACACTAAAAGACACTTACATGAACTCTAGTGCTGTTGTCCCGTTGGTTTTGATAGGGCCTTGTACTTACATGTTACCATAGTCTATGAGATAGTTGGACTCCTCTCGTATACACTGATACATTCTGTACCAAACTATAAACAACCACGTTAGTATAACAAATATAAATCTGTACAAATTACAGTTATATTTCTCTCTACTTGTCGTATTTCTTTCCTTTCTTTAGGACTTACCGAGCGCTAGTTCGCTGACGACATTCCTGTCTCTTCTTTCTTTGGAATGTTCGTCAGGAGGACCTGACTCTCAGGAGGCCGAGCCCAGTCAGGAGTATCTGGAGCAGTTTGAAGCACAGCAAGACTTCTAGCTTACTTGTATTTATCTTTTCTTTTGTACGCCACTGTTTAGGCATTGCTTTTATCATTGTACATTTCCTTTTAAAATCAGTTGTAATGTAAAGAATGGATATTAATAAAAGTTGATGTTTATATTACATCTCTTGTTATTCTTGTGCATTTAATTATATTGCTTATTTACGCTTAACGTGTTTACTTCTGAGTAAATACGTCGTGGCTTCGCCACGTCTCCTTCCTCGTACACCGGGAAGCGGGGCGTGACAGGTTTTGTTGGCGGCCCATACAAGTCCGTTCTGCATGGAATCCTAAGTAATATATCATAGGAAGTATAAGAATTAGCAACTATACATTCTTTACATTTCAAATTCCTTGAATCTATTCTAACCTTTCTTTTTCTATCAAGGTCATGGATTCTCCTAACAACACGAGTACCAATGTGAATGGTAACACCCTACCTCCTACTCTACCACCACCACCTACCGTTGCAGCTCCAATCAATGAGCAGACAGTATTGCTTGAGGCGATAAAGAGCCTTTTAGAGGGTCAGCAGCAGCAGACTGCTATTCTCTTGTACCACCCTGAAGCTGAGGCACCCGGAGTCAAAAAATTCCGGGTATTGCATCCGAAGCATTTCTCAGGAAAAGAGAGCCCACTAAAGGCAGAGGAATGGGCTCAGTCTATTGAGGATGATCTGGAACCAGCACAAGTGCCAGAGATTGTTTGGGTAAGAGTTGCAAAGTTGCAACTAACAGATAACGCCAGAGTCTGGTGGAAGGTTGATGAAAGCCGACTCACCCTACCGATTGAATGGAGGACATTTCGCGATATGTTCAACGCAAAGTATTTCCCTGAGACTGCCCGATTCGACATGGAACAGAAGTTCATCCACTTACAACAAGATTCAATGTGGAACAAATCTGTGGATGAATACGATGCTGAGTTTACCATGCTTAGCAGGTAAGATATGTCTCAATATTCAATTTCCTGATATCACATACTATACTGCTAACACAAGGTCGTAACAGGTTCGCGGCATACCTTATCCCGACTGCTGAGATCAGGACACGAAGATTTCAGCAACGGTTAGACCTGGAGATCCAAGCTGCACCAACTACAGGGGATTTCCCAACCCATGATCCTGCTCTGAAGGCTGCCCGATGATTTGAGGCAGTGGTGAAGAAGAAAGGCAGACTTCAGACTGCCGGTGTGAAGCGCCCTGCCACTCAGATGGCAGGAGGAGCCTCTTCCAGGCCACCTTTTGTCTTAGGAGACCGGGAGTAACTTTTAACCGGCCCAGTTCAGACTTTTTCTTTTATTGCAAGAGGAATGGACACCTGGCGAAGGACTGCAGGCGTGCGAATGGCCTGTGTTTGATTTGTGGCGTATCCACTTGTGCTATTGGAGCTTGCCTATATCATTTCAACCAGCTCCTGCACCCCGACCAGCTATCACAGTTCCGCAACGGCTAGCTATCCAGGCTCCTGCACCTCGACTTGCTTTACCTGCTCCACCTCTACGTGGACCTCCTACACAGCCACCTCGTCGGTTCCATCAAGCCCAGAGAAACATGCCTCAAGGCAGATGAATATGCCCTATGGACAGCGTAATGTGCCTCCAGCCAGGAGGAATGTACCCCGTCGTCATGCTTTCACAATGACTGTGGAAGAAGCTGAAGCCACTGGCCAAATCATCACTGGTAACTCCCAATCCTTCAAACCTTTTCAATACTTGTATATATCAATATATTTTGTTTCTATACCTAAACATATCCCACACAACTTAGGTAAAATCATAGTAGCCTCCCTACCTGCCTTAGCACTATTCGATATTGGAGCATCACATTGCTTTATGTTGCAACGGTTCTTCCGAACTCATGCGATTCCAGTTAAACTGCTCGTATCCAGCTGGAATGTCAGTTCAGAGAATGGCGTTTTAAAGGCAACTATGGGATACGATCTGTGTCCAGTGGTCGTATGCAGCAGAGAATTTTATGCAGACTTCAAGGTGCTGGACATACCGAACTTTGACGTAGTCTTGGGAATAGACTGGCTAGGAACCTTCTTCGCTACCATCGACTATCGTCAAAGGAGGGTAGAGTTCGAGATACCAGAACATCCGGTCTTTTATTTCAAGAGTGGAGACCGTATCCTGGAACCTAGCACCTATAAGGCAAAACCAAAGAAGGCAGCGATTGCAACATTACAGGCGGAAGAAGACAAGCCATAGGTGGTTCGAGAGTTCGAGGACGTATTTCCTGAAGATATAACAGGTTTGCCTCCTGATCGAGCTCTTGAATTCGGCATTGATTTAGTACCTGGTGCACAACCGGTGATCAAAGCTCCATATCGGTTAAGTCCTGAAGGATTGAAGGAGATCCGTACTCAATTGGACGAACTTCTGAAGAAAAGTTGGATTCGTCCCAGTACTTCAAGTTGGGGATCTCCAGTTTTACTTGTGAAGAACCCGAGGAGGATTCTCCACGAGTTCGGTGCTAGCTGGCCCGGAGAAAGACGAAAGCAACGAAGCACCCCACAAACCTTGGTTGGGAAGGGCAGATGCATTCCTGCCGGGAATGCTTCCAAATACAGGGCAATCTCCTTTCCCTGCACCTGGTCTGCCCGCTCACCCTCTCTAGCTAAACGGATGGAATAGTTAGAGAGGACGTGGAATCGAGTACGAATTTCGGAAAGATCGTCACTCTTCAAAACGGAGGGCGCATCGAGGGTGTTAAGGGCGGCCCTGACTCTAAGGGCGAACCCGACACAGAAGACGTATCAGAAGAGGAACCCTCTTGGCTATCTGAAGCCGAAGAGGAGGAAGACCCATTGGATTAGGCCCTATCCACTGGAGCCTCATCGTCCGACTCTACAAACTCCTCGGATGAAGACATCTAACCTGATTCAAAGGAAGGGACTCACCAAGGAAAAATGAACAGAGGATCCGATCTAATAAGTGGAGCGCTGGACAATCTTCAGCAATGAAAGAGAATTAGAGCAAAGTGTCGGCCCTAGGATGGTCCCCTCCTATTTATACACCCTAAAAGAGAATATCCCATGGCCCGGATTGATTCCCGCCAAAACAAAATGCCGCGCCCAAGCGGCAGTCGAAGCTCCATGTAGCGACCGGTCATTGGGGACGTCTCTTCAACTGCAGGAGTCAGAGACAGCCTGTTGCTTCTGCCAACCGACGTCAGATACGTGGCCTGTATCCCAACTGGTGAATCGACTAAAACGATGCCCCCTCTTTAAAGCACAATCATTTCACTGATCCGCTGACGCCATCGGCGATATGCATGAAAATTCAGTCGCACGACGAGACGACGCGTGGGCTTAAAGATAGAAACAACGCAACCGCCAAATGCCACGTTGTTCCCGGGCGATCCACATTCTGATTCTCGGTGCCAAACTGAGCCGAAGAAAAACCGAGTAGGCCACTCTCGACCCAACCCATAAATAGGTCGGAACGAGAGTGGGGCCTAATGATGATGCTCATAAGTGGTATTTCTTTAGATTACGATACATGGCGGATGATATGTCCCGAACGCTACGGAGGTGGAATAAATGAGTTGCATCAGGGGCATTCCTCGGGACCTCGTCACGAGGAAATGTCCGACCTTTCAGGAAACCTCCTTGAGCATTTTCCACCTTCACCTAGCAAACTACCAACAGATCATCTCCGAGGTTCCTCGGCCTCCCTACTCGTCTCCGAGTCATCTGACAGGCGGAGCTTCCTCGGCCTCACTGTTCGTCTCTGAGCAATTTGACAGGCCGAGCTTTCTTGGCTTCCCTAATCAACCGAGAGCGCGAAACCCAAGTGCCCCTGCAATGGCTCCGCATATCTCGCCAGGGCGAGATATCCTCCTCCCCATGTTCCGCGTCCCACGCTAGCGCATCCCCCCATTAATGGGCGTATCCCTCCATTAATGCGAGGATAACGCATGGGCGTAACTGACGGCGACGATCTTGCGCCCGCTCGCTCCCTGCGACTACTATATAAACCCCTCTCTCATACGACTCAGGTAACTCGAAATCATTTTCAATACACCGTTACTCTGCACTTATTCTCTGGCACTAACTTAATCGTCGGAGGGTCCTACGGTGGTCACCCACCCCGGGACTTCTTTTGCAGATAGCTCAGCGTCAACGCCAACCCATTGAGATCCACACGCTCAACAACTCCCAAACCAAATCTTAACCATCAAAGACCGCCATCACAGGATCGACGGAGGACGACATCTGAAGGAGATCACATCCTCTATCACATTCATTAAATTCCATAATGGCTCTTTTTATTTTGCCTTCAGACATTTGTGTATGGTGTTTTTCGTCACCCCATTGAGAGGGGAATGCGCTCGCTTGTCAGGCATGTACAGATTCCCCCTGCCTGGGGCAGGCCGGGGTTTATTGATTATGGGGATCCGAATCTCCGGCAACCTCGTACTAAGCTGTCGTTAACCACCCTCACTTTTGAAGTGAGAGAACCTCCGATTGACGGGTCAAACTGGTCATGCGAACTCAATATGCCATGTCCGTGTGTTGTGTTTTGAAGGGTATTTGGACGTATAGGGGGCCTCGCAGAGTTTACAGGGGTCCTGCTATCCGGATAGTGTGCTGGGGGTCAAGAGGGCTAGTAGCCCTCTTGCGGGGTGCGGAGCAGCGCCCTGTTAGAAAAAAATTCTAACGATAGAGATATTTTTAGTGGGAAGTGTATGGAAAAAAGAGGGGTGAGTAGCGTCCTAAGGACGTGTGGGCACTGGGTGCCAGTGTTGTATCATACTGGATTGTGTATTACATATTGGAAGCTTGGGATATTCACAGTTATGATAACAGTCTTACTCAAAATGGTAGTATGCTACTTGGTTTGATTCTACCTCAATATGTGCATGTGTTTCTTTTAGCATATCGCTTATACATATTGGTAGAGCCCTTAGGATCTTTGCTTGATTACCAGCGTTGTGATGGCAGTCACACTTGTAGGGGCTGGGTAGTCTATAAGAACATCCTTATACAGGTCTCTAGTTGTAGGATTATCGAGACGGGGTATCGATACTCCAGAGTAGACTAGTGTATACGCTTCTCATCCTAGCAGAGGAGATGGTCTATCCCACAACCATGTACTGGAGATAGTATGCAGGTGCTCATAAGGTTATGAATTACACTGGATAGGACTCGATGGAAACTGCTGGTTAGTATTATACCTATCGTCAGGAAGCAGTTCCTAGGTTACATGAGTACAGGTTAATCCGTTGACTTGCCATCTCTATTTCGTCTCGAGTGTGTTCCTACCGCACTTTGATTACTACCCTACCACGGCTGAAAGGAGTCATGCAAACAGGTAGTAGTTGGGTGTAGTCCCAAAGCACTTGGAGGCAGTAGCAGTCAGATAGGATTCGTCTGTCCCGGTATTAGGGGTTGATATCGCGCAGTGTTTGGAAAGCCATTACACAAAGTCCCTTGCCAGGGCAATCGAGAAATACTGGTAGGCACTCCAGTAGTTTCTCAGGGTGTATTGGGCTCTCCTCCGGCATGACTTATCGGGCTGTTAGGGGTCTGACGTTTACCATCCCCCTAGGCCCGATATACGAGTATCTTAGACGAACAGACCGGAGTGTACGGAGATTGTCACAGACAGGCTCAGTAGGAGTTCGGATGAGTTTGCTCATCGATCTTTTTATCAACAGATACCTGTGTAGTCGTTACGTGCAGCTAGTACCGCTGACATGCTTGTGGTTAAACCCACTGCCAGAGTACTGTCGAGTCTTTAGAGTCCCACACAAAGGGTTTCCCTGCTTCGGGCAAAAGATGTAGAGGCCGTATGGTTTTACGGTAGGACTATGATCATATACGTGTACTTGTACACGGATGATATTCGGGCGGACAATACTAGTGGGCTTTGGTTTAAGCCGGATCCTAGTATTGTATTATTGGATTGTTATCGTCTCAGTGTATTCGTATTTTTTAGAATACGGATACGGGTATGTATATACGGTGAGGGGAATTCTTATAATGTTCTCAAGAATACTTTCTAGAAGGAGACACCTCATTATTTGGTATTATCCATTTTTGGTAAATGGATCAATGAGGTGGAATTGGAGGAGACATACTTGTCATGGTGAGAGGAATGGCTTATGGATTATTATATTGGTTTGGGATCACTATTGAAGCATGGGAGATTTTTATATTGTGAAAAATCTCCATGGTTCAATAAGTGAGATGAGATATTAGCCATTCTCTACACTTAGCCATTTCACTCTTTGTTCATCTTTTGCACTCTCACTTTTCTCTCCAAGTTCCATCTCCTTCTTCTTCTAGTAAACCCTTACACTCACATATGTTGTGAAACAAAGGGTTTAGTGAGATAATACAATCCATTAGACATTCTCTACATCACCTAGGCTACTTGGATTAGCGAACCAAGTAACCTAGTTACGTCGGTTTAGAGGTTGGAGCTTGAAACATAAACTCTCAGGTAGATCATCTTTGACGCGAGGAGGCCGATCATGCAACCTTCATCCGTTCACCGAGGAGCCAAAGAGAGGAGGACAAGAAGACCCGAAGGACCGGTTCTAGGAGGTATAACACTCTTACCGTGTAGCTAAACCTCTTAGTTAGTTCAATTAGTTAAGGTTTTAGTATAGATCCTGGAGTTTGCCGGTGTTGCGTAGTTCGTTAAAATCGTTTTTTGAAAATTCTGCCTCCCTGCGAACCCGCGGGGTGTGCGATATCGGTTTACAGTGGTATCAGAGCTTACAAAACGTTAACTAGCTAGTTAGCAAGTAGTTAGAAATTCGATCGTCGGAAAATCCCAAAATCACGATCAAAAACCCATGTTTCTGTCGTTTTTAAAAACTAATCTAAAAATTATTTTAGAGACCTTAAAAATATATGCGGGGTTTTCTAAGAACACTCAAGAAAAACGAGATCGTAACTCGTCAAGACCGCCGCAGAAGTGCGGCGAAACAGTGCATTTAGCCGCGGTTCCGCGGCCGAGTCGAGGCCGAGTTGACTCGGTTTTCTTCTGTGGGTCTATTTTCTGGAATTGTGATTTTGGGAATATTTGATTTCTACCCAGAATTGTTTTTGTGCTGGATTGTGCATGGGGTAGACTTGGA